>CM076264.1:72967222-73567222 GCA_038380795.1 Pyrocephalus nanus | reverse complement strand
CACACATGGGGACACTTCGTGTTGGCCATCTGTGCCAGCTCTTGGGTCATTCAGGGGTCCAGAGGGGCACAGGGATACCTCCCCTTCCCCTGGGGAGGGGGACCCAGTGGCACAGAATTCGCCCACAGCATCCCTGAAACACTTTTCTGCTTCTAATTAAAGGCTCTGACGATGGTGTTTTGATGCCAAGCAGTTGCATAACACCTGGGGGTTGTGCTCCATCAGGGGCAGGGATGGAAATAGATCCCCCAAATTCCAGCTCTCTGCTCCCTGCCTCCCTCCTTGAAGCCCTGCCAGTGGCCCCCCCAGCCTGGCACAGGCACGGGAGGGACTGATGGGGCTGTTGGGCCTTGGGAAGAGGTAATTCCCTTCCATGGGAAGGGGCAGGTGGCAGCAGGAGCACTGCTGGTGTCCCACCCTGCAGTGCCTTCAGAGGGGTCCCCAGCTCGATATCCCCTGCCACCCTCACGTGGATCATCTAATGGAGCATCCTCTTTTCCCTCCGGTGGGAATTTCCACGCGGTGGCTCAGCATTCTCCACCCAAAGAGGGTTATAAAAAGGCACAGCAAGACCTGAGGTTCATCCAGCAAATTCCTCCAGCGTGAAGGGTAGGTTTTCACCAGGGACTGGGCTGAAGTTTCAGAGCTGGAGCCAAGTCCAGCTGAGTCAAAGCTGCCTCCCAGCCTGCCAGCTGGATGCGATCCGCCCCAGATTTATGGGAAAGGCATCCAGCCAGAGGCGTAGGAAGCGCTGCCCAGGTCAAGTGCTCCTCACCCGTGCACAGAACAGGGCATCAGCTACGTGAATGGAGCCAGGAGCGTCCTCTGATGGACCAGCCTTCTCCATGGACTGTAAATCATCCCAAAGATGCTCAGCTCAAAAATTCCTGCTGCCTCATGGAAAAGCCAGTGGCTGGAAGGGCGCACCATGAGCCCTCCTGGCCAAAGCTCTGACCTTGAGTTCTGCAGTTCTGGGGGAGCTGCAAAGTTTTCCAGGCTTTCCTGCTCTCTCCTCTCCATGTGATGGTGTCCCACACATTTCCCGTGGGAGCTGCTGATTTTTCCCCCTCTATTCCCAAGGGCAACTTGAAAAAGCATCACTTGGTGCCCCGAAAGGACAACACCACAAAGGTGGGTGTCCCCAGGGAGAGCACCCAGCGGGCTGTGCCTCAGTTTCCCCAGCTATCAGAAGAGGATTAGTTCCCTCCCAGGATATCACGAGGCTCAGGAATAAACACTGCTGGGGCCAGGATTAAGCACTATGGAGGCAGCAGCTTATCTGGGCTGCTCCCAGCACTGCCCAGGAAGAGGAGCTCTGGTGAGGCATCACCTCCGCAATTAGCCCGGTGACAGGCAGGGACATCACGGGTGTGGACACGGGCTGTGCTGGCTCTCCCTTTGCCCAGAAATTGCTCCAGTTGCTGAGTCCTGGTTCTTCCCATCTCCCCGTTGGTCTGGAGAGTAAACACAGAGAAGGTTTATGGGCAAAGACCCCATGCCATACCTGCCCTCTGTGACCTGCCACCTGCCACCAGAGCGGGAGGACAGGTGAAGCCCTTTCTTGGAATGCCTTCCATTCTGGGAGGTGCTTCTGGGCTGAGATTTCTCCTGGTGGAGAGGTGTTTGAGGAGCTTCTTGTAGCAGAATGGAGAAAACACCGTAGTCATCACCCCATCCCCCTGTCTGTGGAGCCCCAAGTCAACCCAGGAGAAAGAAACACCCCTCAAGGGTTTTCAACTATATTTTACACCTGGGGAAACTGAGGCACAGGGATCCAGCTGGGCCAGAGGGCTCCTAGACCTTGTGGTGGCTTCAGAGATGCCTTGTGGTGTTCCTCTGAGACCACTGGTGGATTTGGGGGTCAAGCCAGGGTCTTTCATCTTCTCTCCTTTTCTTGCCCAGCTTGTGCAGGGCAAGGGTTGCCGACCTCCTCATCCACTCTCTCCTTGGAGAATTACTCTAATTCCAGCTCCAGTGGAGAATCCTACCTCTCCCTCCTCACCCACAGCCCCTTCTACCTGATTTAAGCCCAGTAAGGAGCCAACCTTCTCCTGTCAGAGGCCTGGGAGGTCGCCTGGGATCGTTTCCCACGGGGTGACGAGACATCTGGGTTGCTCCGCCCGGGCTCACGTTGCAAACCCAAGAGCTGCCACTTCCCACCTGCTCAGCCACCAAAATATCTGAGTCCCTCTGTGACACCGATGCCAACTTCCCAAAAAAAAACCCCATCTGCTCCCCTCCACGGTTCCCAGGACTGGGGAAACTTGGCAGGAGCACCATCGTTGTTGTGTGCAGGTGGCTTGGGAAGTCCCCTTCTCTCCCCAGTTTGATGCAAGGGGTGGTGGTGGTGGTGGTGTGAGGAGCTGCAAAACCCCACTAGGGTCAAAGACAGGCCCAGAAGCTCAGCTCAGATGGTTGGGGTGAGCGTCTCATCGTCCTGCTGCCAGCACAGCACCGTGTTTTCCTCGTGTTTGGTGTCTCTGTCCAGTGTGGAGGTTCAGCAAGAGGAAAAAAAAAACTATTAGACTGAGGTGGTTAGAGCCTGGTGCTAACAATGCCAAGGTTGTGGGTTGAATCTCTGGGTGGGCCATTCACTTAAGAGTTGGAGATCCTTGTGGGTCCCTTCCAGCTCAGAATATTCTGTGATTCTGTAAAATCACCCGTGGGCAAGATTCGCTGGCTCAGCAAGCTCTTGTAACCACAAAGCTCTGAGAGAGGCCAAGACCTTTGGAGGAAGGATTAGAGAACAGCCCTTTCAGGTGACTGGTGATGCATTCAGCATTTCCTTCTCCCTGCTCTCCCAGCCAGGCTCAGCTGGCTCCAGGGAAGGCTTGGCCAGCTCCCTGTGTTTACATCCCTGTGTGATGCCATCAGGAGTCCAGGCTCTGCCTGTACTTGCAGGAGGTAAATCCACATTCAGTGGGAAGGGTGGGGACTTTCCTCACTCCCTGCTTAAAGACAACTTCAGAGGAGCTGCCTTAGCTTCTGCCTCTCCTCAGTGCTCTTTTAGTTTAAAACCATTCCCCTTTGTCCTATCACTATTTGCCCATCTCTGGCACATGGCAAATCTATCTCCTCCAGTTTTCATCTGCTGGGAAATTTTCCCCCATGCAAAAGTTGTCCCTGGCTTTATCCAGGAGCTGCTCTCCCCATGGGTGCTCCTGCAAGGTTTTCCCCAGCCTAATTTTAAATCAATCCTGGCTGTTCAAGCGTGGTCCCAAACAGAGCCATCACCACAAGGAACTGAGGAAGGGACACACTGTTTAATAAAGATGTTTTGGGCTCTCTGCTCTTGATTCCAAGATCCCTATTTCCAATCCAAAAGGGAAATTGCCCTCAAAACCAAAATTTTGGTCCATCACTCCACCCTCCAAGGAAATCCTTGTGTTAGAGGGAAGCGGCTGCTCCTGGTGAGGTGGGAATTGCCCTCTATTCCCAACACAGCTACTCAGAGGGGTGTAAAATCCCTGGCACTGCTGATTCCCGGGGGGATGCCAGTGGCAGATCACAGGAGCTGCCAGCTCCAGCTCCCGCATGGCCTCGTGACCAATACTCCTGGGATGGATCCCACCTGCAAACCCCAAGCACTCCTGGGCAGGATGTACCCATAGCCAAAACCCAACCAAAGGGCTGGCAGAGCTCTGGGGTGAGACAGTGAGAGTGTGTGTGTGTGTGTGTGTGTGACTGTCTGAGCCTGCGAGGGACAGCTTGGACCCATTCCCAGCTCGGAGCATTCCTGTCTCTTTGTGGCTGATGTTCTCCAGATGTTTTGTATTGCAGCCTCCCGTGGAAACCCACTGGCCCCCGGGGCTGAATCCTGCTCAGCCCTCCACGATACACCCAGCAGAGGGGAGGAGGAGGGGGATTTTACATCCCTCTATCCACATCGTTTATTACACTTAAAGCATAAAGCAGCCCTGAGGTGAACCAGGGAAGGGCATATTCCTGTGCCTGCCCTTCCTTGTGAACTCTTTTTTCCCAAGGAAACACCCCACGAGTGATCACCTCGTGATCCACAAGCCCATCAAGTGCTGTTAAACAGAAAGATATGGATACAACCTCTGGCTCAGGAAGTCCCGAGGCAGCAAATTGCCGGAAACTGAGAGGATATAATGTGGAAAGCATTCCCCTGCTTGGCCCTCGCCTCGCATTCCTGTGGAGCAGCTCCCCTCGGTCCCGGCCAGTGGATGGAGAGACAGTCGGTGGCTCTGAGCCAGGGGGAGCTCTCATCCCACTGTGTGTGCATGTTCCTTGTCCATACTGTCCATTTGCAGTGGATTTTGTAGAACCCAAGGACCCAGCTGGTCCCACTCCCTGCCTGTGCCTCTGGTGGCTGGGATGATGTGTGGGTGCGCTCCTAAGGGATGAGGGGGAATTTGGTTCCCCTACTTCAGCTCTTGGCTCTGGTTTGGTCCCTGTAGCGACAGTTCTAGTGCCCCATCCCCAACAGGGACACGTGTTTGGCAGCACTGATGCAGCAGGACATCATGTTCCCGTGCTCCAGCCACCGTGCAGCCGAAGCACACGGTGTCTCGGACAAACCGGTTTGACCTCCCTTTAGGAAACTTCCTCATTTACTATTAAAAGATTTTTTTTTTTTTTAACTTTTTTTCTTTCCAAAGATATCCCTCCTATGTCCTTCTCCCTCCTCATCCCTCTGTGGTCCATACATCAGAGAGTGAGAGCAGTCCTGCCCTCTTCCCTCTGCAATCTGCCCATCGCTGGGGCCACATCCACCTGAGCCCACTTTTCCATTTGCCACCCATCCTCTGCTCTTCCCTGTCACTCCATCTTTATTCTGGTGCTGGCACTCATCCTCAGTGAGGGTCTTTTTCCCAGAGCAGGAGAGTGCAGGCAGAGCCCGTTGGTGTTAATGGGGTGAGGGAGAGCTTGGCTGCCTGACAGGAATCCCCAACTGCTTCCTCACATCTCAGGAAACCACCTGCATCCACCAGCAAATGGTCCCTGCTCCAGCAGAAGCCACTTGAAAAGTTTTCCTGACCTCAGGAAAATCCCCATGGCAATCAGCTCTCCATCCTCATGGCGCTGATCCCGGCTCCAGGCTGTGCCAGACACCCCTAACTGCCAAGGGCTGGACATTCCCAGCAGGATCACTTCCCACCCGTTGCTCCGAGTCCCACAGCCATGTCTCACCCTGCTGAAGCTTTCAGCATTGCCCAGTGATATCCAGGCTGTTCATTTTTTTTCCCTGGTACATTTTTGGCACGATCTGGGGCAGGAGCAGGAGGATGAGGATGGACCCACACGGATGCAGGCTGTGCCGTGCTACCTCCGAGGACCTGGAAACAGGCTTGAACCCAATTTACTGCATGGATGTGAGCAGTGACTGCCTGGATTCCCCTTGGCTATTTGGGCTGGCAGGAGCCTGTGCTGCAGCCAAGCACATCCCAGAGAGGAAGAGCCACGGGGTTTTGGTTGCCACCCGGGAGCTGCACCTGCTCCGCTCGCTCAGCAGGATGTGATGCCCAGAGCGGGATCGCCCTGGGTGGGTGCGAGGACTAGGGAGGGAGGTGGGTCACCCTTGGGCAAGCCCTGCCAAAGCAGCGTCGTTCCTTGACTCACAGAGCCATCCATGAGTCAAAGCTCCCGGGTAATCACTGCTGCTACGAGGAAGAGGAAGAATCTGCGCTGCTCCACCTGCCCCACACCGGGCTGGGCCAGGGGCAGACCCAAAGCGCTGCTGACACCGTGGGAGGGGAGCTCTGAGGAGAATTGCTCTGAGGAAGCAGAGCTGCAGCCCAAGTGTGGAGCAACACAGGTGCTGCTGGCTGAGCAACACCACCACAGCAGGGATGGAGCGAGGGAGGCTCCCCACATCCCGCTGCGGAGGCGGAGGCGGGATGGGAACACTGATATTTATAGGATCATAGAATCGTTAAGGGTGGAAAAGCCCTGTAAGGTCATCAAGTCCAACCATTAGCCAATTAGTGTCCGTGGCTGGCCATGCTCCCTCTCGGATCGGCTGGCAAGGCCACCTCAGAGACCTCGAGTGAAAGGAGCGGGAAGGAAAGGCAAGGAACAGGGACACCAAGAGGTCAGGATGGATGAAGAAAAAGGGAAGAGCTAAGTGGTTTTTTTCCAGTGAAGGAGCTGAAGGAGGATGCTTGGATTGTGAAGGTGTCCGGGACCTGGCAGTGCTGTGCCATGGGAACTGGGACCATAAAAGGGGATGGTCAGCAGGAGCCCACCTCTTCCTCTGCTCACCAAATCTCCCACCCACAACACCTGCAGGATTGGCCTGGCCAGGCTGGTGAGGCTGAAAGTCCCCTTGACCAGCAGACATGAGATATGGAGATAGATTAGAAAATCATGGAATCATTAGGGTTAGAAAAGCCTATAAGATCATTCACTCCAACCTCCCCCAGCACTGCCAAGGCCACCACTGACCCCTGTCCCCAGGTGCCACATCCATATGGCTTTTAAATCCCTCCAGGGATGGGGACTACACCACTGCTCTGGGCAGCTGTGCCATTATTGGTGGGCCCTTTCCATGAAGAAATTTTCCCAATATCCAGCCTAAACCTCCCCTGGCACAACTTGGGGCTGTTTCCTCCCATCCTGTCCCTGTTCCCTGGGAGCAGAGCCCAACACCCCCCCCCGGCTCCCCCCTCCTGTCAGGGAGTTGCAGAGAGTGAGAAGGTCCCCCCATGAGCCTCTTTTTCTCCAGGCTGAGCCCCCCCAGCTCCCTCAGCTGCTCCTTATGCTCCAGACCCTTCCCCAGCTCTGTTCCCTTCTCTGGACATGCTCCAGCCCTTCAATGTCTTTCTGGTCTAGAGGAGCTCAAAACCGAACACAGCAATCAGTTGAGGATCAGCATCTGCTTCCAGAGGGATTGACAGTACCTACATTAAAGTGCAGGTACCTCCTCGGGTCACCCTGCTCACTTTTCTGTTGTGACCACTCTGGGTCCACCAGATCCACGGAGCAGTCCATGGAATTCCTTGCACAGATTGTTGTACGTCTAACTCACCACAGGGAACCCAAAGCTCTGCCACCACCTGAAAGCACAGGTGAAATACCACCAGGAAAGAGCTTGTCTCTGTCCCACAGCCATGATCTGCCCAAGGCAGCCTCAGAGGAGCAGGGGACCCTGGCAGGATGCAAGAGGCGGTGATTTAGGACTTCTGCCACCACTTCAGCCCCCGCTCACTTCCAAGGGATGCACAGGTCCCACCTCTGTGATTGTCACCCCATCTGTTTTGGGGTAGCAACAGATCTGCCACGGCATTCATGGTCCAGCACCACCACAGAGGAACAGAGAGGAGAAAGGAGAAGTCTTCCACCTTTTTAGGTGGGACAGACCCACCTTCCCTGATCACCCCATCTCTGTAAGGTCTGGAGGTGCAGCTGTGCCGGATCGCAAATGCCTTCGCTCATCCAGTAGGAAAAACTGGAATTCCCATGCATACCACAGGGTGTTATAAGCAGGAACACGGAGAAAGTGAGCAGTGTAGTTCCCTCCGTGGGCAGGGTGGGAATCAGAGCTTGGAGACACATCCCCACACCCTCAGTGGTCTGGGTTTGGGTGCCCCCATCCCACATCCTCACACTGCCAGCCCACGGGCAGGACGCTGCCCATCCAACCCTTCCCCTTCCACCAAGGGGACTTGCTTGGCCACGTCCCCAGGCAGGCAGCAGCGCTTCCCAAAGGGAAACTGAGGCAGGGAGGGTGGTGCATCACAGGAGCTGCTTTGTATAAACCTGGCAGCAGGTCCTGGGCATAAGGCAGAGCCCGTGAGCCCTGTGCCAGCACTGAGTCCTGATGGACACCGTGAGTTGCCCATGTCCAGAGGCAGAAGGCAATTTGGGTATTTTTTTCTCTCTTCCAAGGAAAAGTTGGATGAGAGGCTGGAAACGAGACAGTGATGTGCACTCACAGCCCAGCCCCCCCTGTGCCATGGGCTGATACCCCAGCATGGGCAGCCAGGGAGGGGGGAACCTGACAGAGGGCAGGCATAGATGGGATATTGGGAAGAAGAAATCCTTGGCTGTGAGGGTGGGGAGGCCCTGGCACAGGTTGCCCAGAGAAGCTGTGGCTGCCCTTGGATCCCTGGAAGTGTCCAAGGCCAGGTTGGACAGGTCTTGGAGCAACCTGGGCTAGTGGAAGGTGTCCCTGCCCAGGGCAGGAGAGTTGGAATGAGATGACCTTTAAAGGTCCCTTCCCACCCAAACAGTTCCATGGCTCTGTCTGTGCCAAGGACAAACCAAATGCCGGCCTGAAGCACTTCCCTTCCCCTCCAGCTGTGGCTCCGGGCTTTGCCGGGGTGCCCAGAGCTGGTCAGCGTGGGAGGAACCGCAGAACTTGATCTCCGAGTGCATTTGCTTCCCAAATTCCTCCCGTCAGCTGCCAGCAGTGGGTCCCCGCGGGGCCCCGGCTCCGCAGCCTCTTCCCAACCCCAGGACTCCCGGCTACAGGCATCTCCAGCGTGTCCAGGCAAATCCCTCCCGTGCGGAGAGGGGATTCCCACAGCGGGAATAAGGCTTCACCCAGCGAAAACATCCCGCAGATCGGCTCCCTGCCTCATCTCATCGCTCAGGAATCCCGAGGTCAGGAGAGGCCGGCGAGTCCTCCCGCGGCACCGCGGCAGGCAGGGAGCGCGGGATGCTCATCCCAGTGTCCCTGCTGTCACAGCGCGGGATGCTCATCCCAATTTCCCTGCTGTCACAGCGCCCAGGAGCGCGGGATGCTCATCCCAGTGTCCCCGCTGTCACAGCGCGGGATGCTCGTCCCAATGTCCATGGGAGTGCGGGATGCTCGTCCCAATGCCCTTGCTGTCACAGCACCCACTGCCATCCCTGTCCTGTCCCCACGGCCACCTCATGCCCCCAATGTCATCTCCTGTCCCCACCGCCCTCGTTCCCACAGTCATCCCGTATCCCCACATCACTCCCTGTCCCCGGTGCCACCGCCCTGTCCCCGGTGCCACTTCCCGTCCCCACAGTCACCTCAAGTCCCCACTACACCATCTGCCTGCCCCCAGTGCCACCCTCTGCCCAGTGTCACTGCATGTCCCCAGTGCCTCCTCATGCCCTGCAGTCACTCCCTGCCCCGTCACCTATAAATTGTCCCTGTCCCACCCCGTCCCCCTGTCACCCCGTTTCACCTTCCCCCCCACGTCGTCCCGTGTCAGCCCCTCCCCTGTCAATCCCTGTCACCCCCCTCCCGTCACCTCCCCGGTTCCAGGCCATCCCCTTGCCACTCTGTCACCCCGTCACTTCTCCCTGTCCCCTCCTGTCCCCTTGTCACCCCGTTACCCGCCTCCCCTGTCACCTCTCCCTGTCCCCTCCCGTTCGCCCACGTCACCCCCTTCTCTTGTCACCTCCCCCGTCTCACTCTGTCCCCCTGTCCCCAGTGTCCCCCCTACCTGACCATCCCGTCGCACCGTCACCCTGTTGCACCCCCCCATCACCTCCCCTTGTCCCCCCGTGTCCCCCCGTGTCACCCCGCTCCCCTGCCGCCTCCCCCGTTCCCCTGCCACCCCATCACCCCCGTCCCGTCACCCTCCTCCCTCGTCACCTCTCCCTGTCCCATCCCTTCCCGCTGTCCCCCCGTGTCACCCCCTCCCGTGTCCCCCCCTGCCATCCTCGGTGCCCCCTCTCTCGTCCCCTCCGTCACCCCCGTCCCTTGGCCCCGCCCCCCGCTTTTGGCCCCGCCCCTCCCGGTGCCGTTAACCCCCCCTTTTTCCGTTTCCCGCGCATGCGCAGCCGCCGCGGTGAAGCCGTGCCCGGCGGCGGGCGGGGCGGGGCGGGGCGGGGCGGGGCGGCTCCATCCGGGTCCTGCCCGGGCCGGGCGGTGCGGGCGGCGCGAGCCCCGGCGGGACAGCGCGGCGGCGGGTGAGTGCGGGGGGAGGGAGCCCCCTGGGGGGCCGGAGGACCGGGACCCTCCCTCGGGACCCCCCTGTGGGGTGGGACCCCCTCCTGGTGCCTTGTTCTGGTGGGGAAGGGACTCCCCCCCCCCGCCTCCATCCTCCCCCTGTGGGCTGGGACCCCTCCCCGTGCCTTGTTCTGGTGGGGAAGGGCACTTCCTTTATCCCCTCTTTGGGCAGGACCCTCTCGCCGTGCACCCCTCTGTGGAGCAGGGTCCCTTCTCCATCCCCCCTGTGGGGTGGGACCTCTCCCTGTGCCTCGTTCTGTGGGGAAGGGACCCCTCTCCAGCCCCTCTGTGGGGTTGGGACGCCCCCAGTGCCTCGTTCTGTGGGGTTGGGTCCCTTCTCCGGCGTCCCTGTGGGTCCGGGATCTCTCCCTGTGCCTCGTTCTGTGGGGAAGGGCACCTTCCCCGTCCCCTCTTTGGGCAGGTCCCTCTCTCTGTGCCTTGTTCTGTGGGACGGGGCTCCTCCTCCAACCCCCCTTGTGGAGCCAGGACCCTTCCCTGAGCCTTGTTCTGAGGGGAAGGGTCCTTTCTCTATGGTCTGCTTGTTCTGTGGGGCTGGGACCCCCTCTGGAGCCCTGTGGGTCTGAGACCTCTCCCTTTGCCTTCTTCTGAGGGGAAGGGTCCCTCCTCCATCCCCTCTTTGGCAGGACCCCTCTCCCCGTGCCTTGTCCTGTGAGGCTGTGATGTGTCCCGGTGCCCTGTTCTGTGGTGAAGGGTCCCTTCTCCATCCCCTCTGTGGGATGGGACCCCTCTCTGTGCCTCGTTCTGTGGGACGGGGCTCCTCCTCCGGTCCCGCTGTGGGGCAGAGGCACCCCCTCCTCATCAGGAGGTCAGGTTGTCCTCCCTCTCTGCTCCACATTCCCGTGGGACAGGGACCCCCGAAGGGCAGTGGAGCAGCCCCCCATGTCCCTGCAGACCCCTAAAGGGAGACCCTCAGGGGGTGCCTGGGCTGTGCCTTTGGGGTGTCTGATAGCACTGCAGGGGTGCCATAAGGTCCCCTTTGTGGGGCAGAGGGGGGGACAGCCCAGAGCAGGGGACAGCAGGGACTGGGCCACGGGCTGGGACCACATCCCCCAGGAGGGGGCTGGGGTGGCACAAAGGGACGGGGACATGTCCCCACACGTCCTTCCTGGACCCCCTGGATGAGGGGGAGCTCTCGGGGGTCCCAGAGTCCCCAGGTCGCCTCTGCTCCTGGTAGCAGCTGGCTGGGAATCAGACACGTCCCTGTGCTTTCCCGGGGCCGAGACAGGACGCTGCGGGTTTCTTCAGCTTTAAGGAAAAAAAAAAAAAAAAGAGAGAGAGAGAGAGAGACACACAAAAAACCAACACCCAGAAAAGGGAAAAGCTGCTTTTTTGGAGTTACACGGGGGCTGCTGTTCCTGCCGTGCCGGCACGTCCGTGCCCTCCCAGCGCCCGCCGCTTTGGCAGGGGACGTGCGTGGGTCGCCGGGGACTGAAAACCGACGGGTAAAAATGCACCTCCTGCGGTTTTTGTGTGATATTTGTTTAGTTCAGCCTGTCTTTGTCTCGGCCGGGGTGCGCACACACACACACACACACGGCTCTGGTCACCCCCCGAGCGGCGCCGGCTCCGTGGGATGTGCCAGCGTGTGTGTCCGGGGGTTGTTTCCCCCTCCCTCCTTTCCCGCGCACACCTTTGGCAGGAGGTTTTGGATGACATCTTGCTCTGGCACGCTCCTCGCCTTTGATCTCCAGTTTCCTGCCATGGATAACGTGTTCGGCAACACGCGAGCCCGGCTCCGCAGCTGCCGGGGAGGGCGATGCGGGTGCCTCCTCGTCCCGGTTTTTCCCCAGCTGACTCCTGCCTGCAGCTCCCGGCTCTCCTTTGTCTGGGGTGCCGCCAGGACGGGCTCTCACAGCCCAAGGATGCTCTGAACGGAGCAAAGCCGAGCACAACCACCCCCCTCCCATCCCTTTGTTTCCAGGCGTTTGCGGGCTCAGCTGGTTTGACGCGGCGTTTCGTGTGCCCAGGCAGATAAACCGACTACTCAATGTGTTTTCTTTTTTTTTTTTTTTTTTCTTTATGTTCTGAGTTATTTCGGGTGATTTAGTTTGCAGGGAACATATCCCAGCTGCAGGCTGTGCCGGAGGGATGCGGCAGCTTCCTAGAACGGGGTGAATTCACCAGAAGTGTAAGTGGAACATCTCGTGGTTGTCCTCTGGTGTCCTCCTTGGGTGAGCAGAGCCATAAGCTCTCGGCACCACGCTAAAATCCGGGATCACCGGCCCTTTCCCTGGAGAACTTTGACCCCGGTTTGCATGACTGGGGCTTTGGGGATGGGGAGCACAGGGGAAGGTGAACAAAACCCAGGTCCAGGCTCAGCCCTGATGGCTGAAATCAGCCTTTAATTTTTTTATCCTTGACTTGATAGAAAGCAAAATACAAGTTTTAATATCATTATCATTATTTTTTAGATTCCTACTGCAGTTTTATTTCCCTCGGGTGTTGGGTGTGATAGCGAAACCATCACCTGAATTTGTTTGAATGCTTTTTTTTTTTTTTTTTTTCTTATGACAGGTGTACACAGAGCACTTTGAGCGTGTCAAACAGCCCCTGAGTAAATCAGGTTGTTTGCTCTATTACTTTATTCATACAGGTTCGATGCTCCGGCTGGTGCATCTGAAGTGCTGTGCCATCTGGAGCAAAAATTAAATACTAATTTGGCCCCTGGCCTGGAAAAATAACAACCTTGTGCCCCGCTAATAACTGGCAGTGGAAGGATAGAGCCCCTGACGGAAGAACTGCTTGGGGGCAATGTGGAAGGAGCCCAAAATGCACTAATTGAGGTATTTAAAACATATTAAAAAAGGGAAAATCATGCTCCCAGCCCTGCGTGCCGGAAGCGGGCAGGAGGGATGATGTGATCCCGTTACCAAGTCACGGGGCTGATGCCCACAGGTGACATCCTGGTCCTGAGTGGGTGGTGGAGCTGCTGGAGGTAGGTGGGGTGGTGATCTTCCTCATCTCTCAGCCTTGCTGCTGAAGGAAACCCCCTCCACAACCTCCCAGAGCTCTGCTTCACCACCTGCTCAGCTCAGGCTTGTGTATTTTTGTTGCCTGGTAAAAGTTTACACCAAGGCTGTCGCATCCCAAGGATGGATTCCTTCTCTCCATCTGAGTTGGACATTCCAGGTCTGCTGGTTGGGTCACTGGTGTTGCTGTTTGGTCAAAGGCTGTTTCAGATTTGGGGGGGACAAGTTGTGCAGGTGGGTCAGCTGTGCTGGGATCTCTTGCTTGTGCAGCCTGGGCTCTGATCCACTCGGCTCCAGGTGTGACTGGAGATACCTGTGATGGACCAGCCATGAAGGACACCTTGGGCTCAGCGTGCTCTGGATGTTCTGGGGTCTGTCAGACCTTCAAAGGGTGCCAAATGGAAATAAGAGGGTGACTGCTGGTTGCTGCCACTGTTCTTGGCCAGAGGATGGTCCTGGCCATGCCCTAGGGGACAGGCAGAGATGGGGAGGAGGAGGAGGATTCCACAGCAAGAAAGTGGCAGAGCTGCTCCAGACTGAAACTGAACCAAGCCTGGAGATTCTACCCAAGAAGGACTGACTTCCAGCTGCTCTCCTGGACTAAATGATGTGTGGGATGATAGGACACCTGGCTTTGCTAAGAGGGCTTTTGTGCTTATGGACCATCTCTCCAGGTGTTTCCCCTTGGGTCACCCCTCCCAGCGACCTGCTGTCACCTCCACTTCGGCTGTGTGGCAGAAGATGTGTTTTGAGTGATTCACTCATAGCCACAAAACACCACATGGATGTGGAAGGGGTGGAGAGAGGCACGGCTGGTGTTCATCTCTTCCACTCCCCCTGTCACCACCTGGAACCTTCTGCCTTGGGATGACATGGCTGAGACAAGCTCCTTCCCATTGGATCAGTAAACCCAAGCAACTCCATCCCTCCGGCCACAGCAGGAGGTGCAGATCCTTCTGGTGCTCCTCAGCCACCTTGGAATATCGGTGTGGAAGCCTGGAGGGCGTGTCTTTGGGCCTTGAAGCTCCCCTGGTTTCGGTGGTGGTTGGTGTGGCCGAGCTGTGTTTGTTTATTTTTGTTTCCTGCAATCATTCCTCGGAAAGCCGAGTGTTGTTGACACAAGATAAGATCGACGGCACAGACGAACCTCCCCTGTCCCTGTTACCCTGGAACCGCTCAGAGTCGGGCTGGGAGTGGCCGTCCTGCCCGTGTCCCCACCCCGACTCGCTGACAGGGCACTGAAGTAGCATCAGTGATGATGTGATATGGGGCTTATCTGCAAGTGAGCCCAGTCATCATCACCTGAGCCTGGCAGGTGCCCTGGCTTGGGTGAGAAATGCCAGTGATCCCATGGAAAACACGCTCCAGGAGAGGGTCCAAACCCACGTGGCTTCACCACAGGCAGTGGTGATCTCCTTCCTGACTTGAGGAATGGGAAAACCTCAGCGTCTCCAGGGGCGGTGCATTGTTCCTCCGTGCCAGGACGCAGCAGGACCCACCAGGGATGGAGATGCATTGGTTTTTGGATGCCTTTCCCTGCTGGAGCAATGACGTGGGCCATCCAAAGTGCTGTTTTTCTGCCTGTCTGGCACATTTAAATTCCTCCAAAGAGCACAGCCAAACCCGCGTCCTGCTCACAAGCGGATGCAGTGCCGGAGGGATGGCAAGAGGAGACAAGAGCCTGGCCTGGCCTGAGTGCTCCAAGAGAAGTGAAAATTCCCAACAGCAATGCATGGATGGACAGCAGGAGCTCATGGACCAAATTAGCTGCAAGCAGCTGGCTCAGTGTAGCCAAAGGCTGACTGGTCTCAGGTTGCTCCAGTGCTGGAGCTAAAGCTGGATCTGCCTGTGGAAAAAGCGGGAGAGATGCTGAGAATCAGGAGGAGGAGCAAGGGCTGGACTGTGGGAAGCCCAGTCAGGGATGTCCTACTTTTTTTGCTCCGGCTCTGGGACTGTCAATGTAAGAAGCAAGCAGGAATGACTTCTCCAGGTTTTTTTGTTTGTTTGTTTGTTTGTTTTATTGTGTATGGGTTTACATGACACCAGGGCTGCTGGCAACAGGTGGGATACCTCTGGCTCCAAGAGGGAAAAGTATCTTTGTGCTGGATAATCCTGTTTGAGGGATAGTTTACTAGCCAGGTCCTTTGGTCTCCCTTCTCCGTGGAGGGGGTGGATGGAGATCCATGTGCAGCACAGACACAGGGGTCATCGGTGTGTTGGAAAACATGGAATCGACCGAGAATGGTCACATAGGAATGGGGACTTAACCCCGTGAAAAGGTGTTGGGATTGATAACCCAGCTGAAGTGCATCTGCACCAATGCCCACAGCGTGGGCACCAACAGGAGGAGCTGGAAGCCACTGGGCATCAGGAAAGCTGTGACACAGTTGCTGTCACAGAGACACGTGGCATTGACTCATACAGCTGGATTGCTGCAATGAATGGGGATAGACTTTCCATCATTTACCAGCAGCCCTAGCTGACTGGAAGTGAGTAGATGTGACACTCTGCCACAAGAAGGGCTGGAAGAAGGATTTGGGGAACTACAAGGCTGTCAGTCCGGTGACGGGAGCAGATCACCCTGAGCCATCACGTACGGGACAACCAGGGGATCAGGCACAGCCAGCCTGGGTTTGGCACAGGCAGGTCCTGCCTGACCAACCTGATCTTCTATGACAAGGTGACCTGCTTGGTGGATGAGGGAGAGGCCGTGGGTGTGCCTACCTGGACTTTGGTAAAGCCTTTGACGCCACTTCTTCATGGAAAGGGTTGTCCGGTCCTGGCACACAGGCTGTCTGGGCCAGTGGTGAAGTCACCATCCCTGGAGGGCTTTAAAACCCGTGTGGACGTGACACTTGGGGACGTGGTTTAAGTGGTGGCCTTAGCAGTGCTGGGCTAGCAGTTGGGACTCGGTGGCCTTAGAGGGCTTTTCCGACCTAAACGATTCCATGATTCTGTGATTTTATTATCCCCTCGGAGGATTAATCTCGCGGCTAATGCAGCTTTTCACTTGCAAAGCGCCTTAAGAGGAAACGGCGCCAGGAGAGCGTTTGGAGAGAGAAACTGAAAGTGCTGAGCTGCCCTCCCGTTCCAGCCGTGCCGCTATCGCTCTCCCTGCCTGTGGAATTGCAGTGGTTTTCCCAACTTCTTGGCTCACAGGAGTATTTCAGGGAAAAATATAAGAGCTCGGTGGCCGTGCAGCTTTCCCAGGAGTGGGAGCAGGGGGTTTCCAGCTCTCCAGTCGGTCCCTTTGAATCCAGGAAGAGCAGCCAGGCAGGTAAGAAAGTGGGAGAAGCCGAATGTCCCCATCCGAACTGGGATGGGAGGGAGCGGAGCGTCCCACCTGACAACTTCCAGCTCCAACAAATCCGCCCGGCCGTCCCTGCCTCCCTCCCACCGGGCTCTCGGAATTAAATCGCCGGCGTATCGTAAGGATCAAATTAAACTTCTCTCCACGCAGAGCTTTGTCTCGAGCAGGCAAATATTTCCGCGGCGCTTTAACGACTCTCGTTTTCCTATTGTTCCCTATAAAAACCCGTCGCCAGGCTGGGCTTCCCCCGGGGCGATTTCCTGGCTCAGTTCTAAAAGCAGCTGCGGGCTTGGGGGTTTTCTTTCGCTTTTCAGCTGAGAAGTGCCGGATTAAGACCCGACATCTCTCTCTCTCGGTGTGTGAGATAAAAGGCGAGGCTTTTGGAGGCTGTGACGGTGGTGGCCATCCAAAGTGGCGCGGGATTGTGCGGCGTTGGGTGGGTTTGTGGCTGAATAAACCGGGATGAGCTGGAGCCCGTCTGCTGGAAGCTCTCCTGGTTGGATGTCTGTCAGCTGAGCCCTTCACCCCGGCCTCGCTTGGCGTTCACACCAAAACACCCTCACCATCGTGCTGAGCGTTGTTTGGGGGCGGCACTTCGGGAGTAAAAGCAGGAAAAGTGGATCATTTCCTCATCTGCTGCTTTGCCGGGAGGGGGGGGGGGGTGGAGTTGTCGTGGGCTTCTGACGACTCTCGGGGCTTCCTCTTTGTATCCTCCTCCTCTTCCTCCCGTGTCCCGCAGCATCTTCCCCATGCAGCTGCCATTGATGCAGCAGGAGAAACGAGTCAGGGGGGTGATGGGATAGGGCTGGGAAATGTTGCAGCCAGGTGAGGGGGACAGAGCTGGAGACAAGCCTGGCATCAGGTGGTTTGTTCCAGCCTTGGATGCTAAAACTCTGAGCAGGAATATTGCTGGGAGTTAGGAATTGGGCTTCACGGGGATGGCGAGTGTTTTCCCAAAGCCAAGCGGGTATTGTCTGTGCCTAAGGACTAAAAATTATATGGTACTCCATAAAAATGGGCTGGAGAAGAGGGATTCTGCTGCTGTCCCATCAGGCACCTCCAAAAGGAGTGTTTCTAACACAAGGTGATGTGATTGAGTCCTGGTTTACACTGAGGTTGGAAGCTGAATCTCTTTCGGTTTCTTTTTTGGATGGAATTTAAAAGAGGAAAGAAGGAAGCGCTAACAAAAGTTTAGTTTCTTTCTTAGAAAACATATCTTTTGTAACAAGAGTGGCTTTTCCTCATCAGGACCCCCTGAATCCTTTCTACCTCCTTTAGGTTTGATTTATCTCTGCTATTGATGTTCTAAACCAGAACATCCAACTTAGGAGCAAACCGCGCTTGGTCTCAAAACCCAGGGTGCACATTGCCTGCTTCATCTTCTAAATCAATTAATTTATTCTTTAGAATTATGAATTATTCACTGTGAGGGTAGCAGCAGATCCCAGACTATTTCCATGAGGATGCTGTGTTATATTTTCCTGCCTTATCAACCTGAGTTTTCTGCAAAGCCATGCAGATGGATACTGCTGCCAGGCTGGGCACAACTTAGGTTTTGTGTGAAATACCCAATTTGCTGCTCAGAAATTTGCCCTCTTTTTTTCTTATCATTAAAATAATGTTTTCCTAAGCCAGAGCAGAACAAGTCAGGAGTTTGTGGTGGATTTTTTTTTTTTTTTTTTAAGCTGGAGCATCATTCCCATAAGACTGGACCTCAAAGATGGGTTGTGATGCCCTGGCAGGTTGTTTGTCGGGATGGGATCCTCCCCTTAGGCTGCTCTGGATGGGCTGACCAGGCTTGCCTTGGATGCCCACATCACTTCAGACAACCCTCAGTGATGCTGTGCTGGAAATTCCCCTCTTCCACCCCAAAACCAACCCCGATTTCTCCATGAGGCCTCACCATGTGGCATCCGTCTCTGCGGGCTGCCCCCTGCTTTTGTTTACATCTGGTGGAAAACTTCTTAAATTTCCTGGCAAGAGAGTAATTCTAATCCCTTTCAATGAGATCAACGGATTAGTGTCTCAGATGCTTATAAAATTGTGAGGATTAGCCGAGCCTCCCCCCGTTTTCTTTCTACGCCACATAACATCATCGCCGCGTTTCGGGAGGGGGATCTCTCTGCTGTTACCAGGAGCTCAACCGATTTCTGGGAGCCTTTGCGAATCAAAACGCTTAAACCCCAACGTCTTCATCCTCTCCCTCGCCCCCTCTGGATTTTTGTGCAATATTAGGGTGTTTTTCTCTTTTCTTCCAGCATCCCTGGCACCGAACCGCGGTAGCCGCTCGGCAGATACGTTGGGTTTGCGTGGCTTGGCTGCGTTGCGGCGCCCGTGCGGGTAAGTTGGGAGCTGAGCCCGAAGCTTTCCTTGGTTAGAGACTAGCAGAATCACATCTTGAGAGGAGCAGATCCCTGAAACGATGCTTTCATGAGGTTGCCCCTTATTTCAAAGGATTCGGGTTTTTGTGGTCCATCCCCAGAGGGGAACGGCGCTTCTGGGCCGACGGGATGCTCTCAGCCCGGCTTTTGGGAGCGGGGATGAAACTCCACACACCCACATTCCTGCATCCTCTTAATTACAACCTGTGCTTTCATTAGGAGTGATCCCTAAGCAGCTGGAAAGGAGGGAGGGTTTGGTTCAAACCCTGTTGCTCCGTGCCTTTCCCCGCAGGGTGTTTTTTCAACGCCGTTTCTGCCGGGTCGGTGGCTGCGCGGCCGCTTGACCCGTGTGAGCAAAGTGATCCCGAGCTGCCGAGTGGTGGGAGCTCCGAGCCAGGAATTCCTGGCCCCGGCCCAGTATAGTTTCAGAGGTGAGCTTTTAAATATATACAAAGACAAGCTCATAATTTCCACTCTACTAATGAGGCCACGGCGCTTTCATTGAAATGTGCCAATAGCTGCCGCGGTGGTATTTTAGCAGCCTTGTACTGTGAATCCAAATGTGATTTAACATGGCAGCTCCCACAGAGCAGAGGAAAACTGGCTTCTCCCGCTGAATTTCAATGATGCTGCTTGGCAGTGCTTCCCGAAAATCCCCTTGGTGGTGGGACCTTCCCTTGTGTTTCGTCTCAACACAGCTTTTCCCCTTGGTGAAGATGGGCAAGGGTAGGAAGGAGGTATAATGATGTTTTAGAAAGGTAAAGTCTTTAGGTCAAGACTGGGTTTAAAAGATGTGTGGCTCGTTGGTTGGTGAAAGGCAGAGATTTAATAACCAGGCTGGCAGGAAATATCATTAGATCATAGTAAAAACCTGAACGTGAGGGCTCCCAGACATCATGTTCTCTCTTGACCTTTAAAAAGCCACTTGAAGCCGCCAGCCTGCTCGTTGCTAAGCCCCCTCTTTAGTGCCACTCATATATTTTCCCTTCTAGGAGACGATTCAGTGCCTGGGAATTTGTGGAGATCTGACATTAAACTCTTACACGCCTGAAATTCCCACTGTTTTTTTTTTATCTTTGTAGCTTTGAAGCTGTTTGGAAAATATTTAGCAGGGTTTGTTCAGTCGGCTGCAAGAAAAAGGTAAATTTTGAGCAACTTCCTCAGAAGCTGTTTACTTTCCTTTTTGACTTTTAAACATCAGCAGCACAGCTGTAAACTGGTGTTTTGCTTATTGAGTGTTCAATTTTTGAGGACTCGTGTGAGAAGCGGCATCCTTGGGCAAAGGAGGGGTGGGAGTTGGTGATGCTGAAAATTCACACCTGGCTGCCCATCACCTCCTGGTTACACTCCCCAGGGTGTGGCTATGCCTGGATTTTAGAATCATGGAATGGTTTGGCTTGGAAGGGACCTTAAAGACTACCCAGTCCCACCCCCTGCCAAGGGACACCTTCCACCAGCCCAGGTTGCTCCAAGGCCCGTCCAACCCGGCCTTGAACACTTCCAGGGATGGGGCAGCCACAGCTTCTCTGGGCACCCTGTGCCAGTGCTTACTAAGGTCCCTTGACTTTATGCATCCCACTAACGTCAGGCCATAATTTTGGGAGAACAGGGAAGAAGGACAATATCCCGTGGCATCACCCTCAGTGCTGAGACTCTGATGGAGGAGGAGATGCACGTGTTGGGTTTGTGTTTTTCTCCAAGCACCTCACTTGACTATGTAAGTCTGGCAGTGGAAAAGTTCCGTTTTCCATTTCCAGCTAAATTTTGAGGGGTTTGCCATCCCTGCACCCACCTTTCTGGTGCCAGTCCCATGGAATTGAAGCAGTTTGTGTCCTGTGCCCCTGGCTTCCAGGAGGTTTCTTTCAGCTGTCTCAGTCTGGACTCTATAAAGTGTTGCAAAACCTTCCTAGTCTCTCTTAGCAGTGTGGAAGGAATGATAAAAAAAAAAACCAACAAAACAACCTCCCCTAAATCCCAGTACTTGGATTAAAACCAAGGAAGGATAGGCTGACTGTGCAGCTCATTTTTTGGAAGTATTAGGAAAAATTGCCAATGGCAGTGACGTGGCATTAGTATGAATTCCCAGCAGGCTGAGGTTTGGGGTGGTTTAGGTTTTCCCAAAGGCTTTTTCAGGCTCTCAGCATTATGAAATACAAAGTGGCTGGATCAGTGTGGGTTTTGGGGAATGGCTGCTCTGTGGGATTTGTTTAGTGACTTTTTCCCGGTATCCAGTCACCAATTTTGTCACTCTCCTGCATCCAGCTCCTTCCTCTCCTTAGTTTTTACCACAAATATAAGTGGGGCAATTAAAAAGGGTCCAGGGAGAGCGTTCCTGAGGACTGAAATCCGGGATCTGGGAGCAGACGGCAGCAGCATAAAGAGGAATTCTTCCCTCTCTGGCCTCATGCTGCTTTTCCACCACAAGGCTTTACAGCCATCTGGATCCCCTTTCAGATTATGCCCCCCTCCCCTCCCAAAAATCCATAACCTAGCAACCTTATTTAGTGTAAACGAGAGCATTATGCCTTCCTGCTTCCAAATTTGTGCTTGGCTCCTCCGACTGCCTTTATGGGATGGCTGCTGTGATCCCATGGCCGGCGCAGGGTGCCTGTCTCCAGCAGGATTTTGTGGGATTATTGAGTCCTGAGTGTTGCACTTATTATTATTATTTTTTTTCCCCATTAAAGGGGCTTAGAAAACAGAGGGGGGGAAAGGGTTTCAGGAAGTTGTTTAGTCCATCTGCTTCTTGATATGAAAGAGTGGAGAGGGCAAGTTGCTCTTTGGCTCCGTGGAAAGCGATTGGCTTTGGTTCAGCCTTGAAGACTTGATCAAAGTGGGACTTTTTTTTCTCTTCCAGATGTGATATTTTGGGAGCCCCTATTGCTTCCCCCAGCTCTGTGTCATCACCCAGGAATTTTCGAATTCCCTGGAGCGTTTTACACCAATTTCTCTGCTCTGACCCTTCAGCTGCGTAGGCTGAGCGTTTCTCATGGAGTTTCCAGTTTGCTTTCCCCAAGGATCCTCTTAATTGGGGAAAACTGCAAACCAGGAAAAGCAGCCACAAACGAAGGTGGATTCCCACCAAATGAAGCAACAGGGACAAGGGAGCCTGCAAGGTGTGGCCTGAGGCTGCCCACCCCCGTGGTGATGTCTGTGCTCTCTTTGCTCTCTTTGGGCTAAAATGCACCCAAATTTAATAACATGTGTGATATTAAATTTTTTTTAAGCATGGGATCCCATTACCCTCAGTCCTTACAGGGAACCAGGGGCTGCTGCTTTCTCCTTTCACCCCGTGAGCACGAGCAGGGCTGGGGGCAGGAGGAGCCAGCGGCACGTCCTTTCCCACCACACTTTGGGGAGGAAGAGCGAGCTCAGCAGGTCATGACGTTTTGGAGCTGCGTGCCGGGGAAAAAGGGGAAAAAAGGAATTACAGATCCCCAGGGCCAAAGGGGAAAAATTCCTCCAGTGTTATTTCATCTCCGAGCAGCGGGTTGAGCCATCCTGGGGCAGGCTGTGCGTGCCCTTCTGAGAGAGGAGCTGCCGGCTCCGCTTCACAACTCTCCTGAGAAGGGACTTCCAGCTCCCATTCCTGATGGGAGCCTGAGCAGGGCTGTCCTCCAAACTCTGCTTCCCCCTCCTCCAGACAGGATTAAAAAGTGCCATTGATTTTTATTTTTTTCGCTGTTTATTTTTGCCTGTTTTCCTGGAACTTGCAAAATCAGGCCTGAGCAAACCCTCTGGTTTGCTTTTCCAACGGCGCTGGGAGGGAACTTGACTTTACATTGGGTGATGGGGGCTGCAGCTGCCCCATGTCTGCACGTTCCTCTGCCAATGGCAGCAAAAAACAGTTTCCCATTTAAAGGTTCTCTTCAGTCCTAAGGTTCTGGGATTGTTTGTGTGTTAAACTGCCCAGAATCAAAAGCACTTGTTGGAAATTGCAGTGGTACCAGTTGAGCCGCCGGGTGTTTCTTTCCTTAGAAAGACTTCCCTGTTCTTTTCCAGTGGCTGATTGCTTTGGCACATTGTCACATCACTCTGTGTCCCCTGCCCAAAGGCAGTGGAGAGGGTTAAGGTTTTGTGTTTGGTGTCGGCCAGCCAGGGAACGCAGCCAGGAAAGTTCCTGATTCCCGTTCAAAAAAAGCATCGGATCCGCTCTTGGGGAGAAGGGATCAAAGGTCCGAAGCGCTTCGTGGTTGGAGGTCAGTTTGCTTTCTTGGTTGTCCAGGCACACAACAAAAACCCACCACCCTCCCCCGAACCTGCACATGGCCAAAATGGGTGAAACAAACAGGTTTTTGTTCCATCTGACACCCAAAAATCGTTTCTGTTGCCGCTAGTGGTGCTGCATCACCCTATCTGAGCTTTGCTGGATGTCTGTATGATTCTGCCTGTGATGTGAGGGACGTGTTGGGACGCTCCTCCTTCCCAGCACATTAATCCCACTAATCAGTAATGCTGCCAAGCCCTGTGCCATCGCTCACGCTCCTCCTCCACTTGCTGCCAGGTTTTTGGAATGAAGGATGTGGGTCAGGTTGGATGCGCTGGATGCAGCTCCATCCCCACGGCAGCATCAGAGCTGTATAAAATCACAGCATGCCAAGAGTTTTGCTTTCCCCCCTCTTAATCCTGTTGTGCCCTGGTTTGGGACAGCAAAGGCCATCGCTCCCGGCTGGAGCACTGAGATTTCCCCTCGCTCCGTCCCGGGAAAAGGCAGTGCAGCCGCGTGGCACCTCTGGGGCGACAGCAGTGCTAGTTCGGGGCTGGCTCTGCAGCTGCCTGTGATTTTCCCATTGCTGCGGATCCCGGCGCTGGACCAGCTCCAGAAATGGAGCTGAAGGAAATTCCTTCCAGCTGCTTGAGGTCAGGGCTTCGCTTCGCTTTTGGGGTTCGCGAGGGGGATTTTTTTTTCGCCTGCGAGTTAAACGCGGGTGACCCTGGTCGTTGCTTCTTAACACCTGGAAAAATCCTTTTCTTTTAAATATTATCCCGTTACTCGTAGCCAATAAATAACTTTCCTGTTGTGGAATCATTCCATGGAAGAATACCCCGCTTCGCAGCGCGACTTGGGCTGTTTCAGAAAGGTCTTGTCAGCTGCTCCCAGTTTAACTTTCAACCGAGTTAATAACGCTTTTGGTTAAACCTGTCTGAAACACGTTGCGAAACGCCTTTGAAACTCGAGACGCCGTTCACGCCCGCTTGAAATCTTTCCCATCGATAAAATGTTTCAGCTTGGAGTTTGGCCACGGCTTAGCATTTGCTTTTCCCCGAGATCCGTGATTTCAGACCTGCCTGTGTCTGGCTCTGCTGTGTTTTTGAAGCTCAGTGTTTCCTGGAGATGGGTTGGCCTCGCCAGCCTGGCCAATGGGATGCTGCTCAGACCAACAGCTTCATCCAGTTTCCCCAGTTAATGGCTGAGGAGACCCAGTCTGAGTTTGCTTTGAATCCCTGCAGAGGAAGTTGTTTCTCTTGTAAACGTAACTTAAATCCTTCTAAAAAAGGGGTTTTATTCACAACAGCAGAGGCAGAAGCCACCCCTCCACCCTGTGCATGGGCTGTATTTAGGTATGATGATGCACAGCACTTGCCTGGCCCCTTTGTGCACTGATGTAATAAATAAATAATAATAAAACTTCTAAAAAGAGGACAAGCAGCTCCTTTTAATAAGTAAAACCCCGAGAAGGAGCACACAGTTCAAATCCGTGTGGCTAAGCAGCAGGAAAGCAAAAATCTGTGGCTTTCAGCCCACGGGTGATGCTCATGGCGTCACCTCCTGTGGCATCCCTAATGTCACCCCCCCTGCTCAGGGATTCTGCCTCGCTCCCCTCCTCCCTGCCTCGGTGTCTCTACCTGTGAGAAGATAATTGCCTCCCTCATTAATCCCTCTGCGATCTCTGAGGAACGCTCTGGGTGAGAGGTTGGCCCCGCGCATTAAGTGCTCGCTCTGGCTCTAATGGGGATTAATTTGGCGACGTGGCTTCTGGAGGTTTGCCTTTAACAGCCCAAGGTGTAATCAAAGGGCAGCGACGCCGGCGAGCTCGGGCTGACCTGCAACACTCCCTTCCTGGCTGCTCGATAGCCCATTAACCACAGCCTGGCTTTTAATTAAAGCCCGGTTTTGTCCTCGTTGAAGAAACTCGGACGTGCTTGGCCCCACGTGGCTGAGTCACTGGAGGGTGGAAGGATGGAGATGTGGAGCTCAGGTTGTTCTGCCTTGTGGCATTGCCACCTCTGGCTCTCTGCATCCCAGCACACTTGTTCCTTGCTGTGCTCTGTGTCCTATAGAATCACAAAATCATGGAACGATTTGGGTTGGAGGAGACCATTAAAGACTGTCTTGTTCCATCCCCCTGCCATGGGCAGGGACACCCTTCACTCTCCCAGGTTGCTCCAAGCCCTGTCCAGCCTGGGCTTGAACACTTCCAGGGATGGGACAGCTTCCCTGGGAAACCTCTGCCAGTACCCCTTTCCTATGTGCAGCTCGTGCTCCCCATCGTGGGGGATGCAGGGACCTCCTTGGGGGCTGTGGGTGCCCCACAAGCATCATCTCCCCGCTCTGAGGTTCGTTGGCCATGGAGAGAGCAACAGGGAGGCTTTTGTTCTGCACCAGAAACTTCTCATCCTTCTTTATGCCTCCTTTTTTATTTCTTTTGGCTGCTCTCTCACAAATCTGAAGCAGATTATAAAATACAGTTCCTCCCCACCCCCCCCCCCCCCCTTAAAAAAACCCAACTCCAAAGCTTGGCTGCTTGGAATCATCAGATTTCACTGGAGTCTTTTAAAGTTAACAGTTTCCTGGATCCTGGGCAGGATAACTGATTTTCCCCCTCTAACCTCGGTGTTTTTTGCTGTAACATTTCTCAGCTGTTGCAGCAGGAGGGAGGGAGGAGCAGGGCAGCTCCGATGTGGAGAAGGTTACTCCACGCGGGGGTTGGATGAGTCTGGTGTGGGACTCGCTGGACTTGCACCGTAGGGGACTGAAGGGTTGTCCTGGGAGGCTGAGCCCCCACGGCATGGCCGGCAGGTAGGTCATGGCTGCATCGGTGATGCCCTTTTGGGACAAAATATTTGGGAAGTGGTTCCATAGGAAGGAGAGAGTAGGATGCTGGGAGCGGGTCGGAGCTCCGTTTCTGCTGACCGTTTATTTGCCGAGGGCTGTGATGGTTTTGGGGTCTGGTGCAAGAGCGGCACAGCTCAGGTACACACAACCATCAGAAATTTTTTGGGCTTCATGGGATTTGCTGCCCTAAATGCAGCCTGGATTCTCCTCACCCACTGCCTGTGCCATGGAATCTCCTGGTGGAATTGCTGAGCCAAAACCCTGGCTCTGGTCAGAAGAGCATCGCAAGTTGAAGGAGTTGTCAAGGAAAGAAAAATTACAGTCCTGCGCTGGTTGGTTTTGTTGCCTCTTCTCCAAGAGTGGTCTCTCCTTCCTTGCAAAAAAACCATCCTGGAGCTTTCCCAGATGGAGGACGTTTCTCCGGGCTGGTTGGGGAAGCTGGAGGCGGCCAACCTTGGCCAACACCAGTGATCATCAGCACGAGCCCCGGGGCGAGGTGGGGCAGCCAGAGCCTCGTCCCCGCAGCCGACACATCCTCGTGCCGCGAGCGTGACCGAAGGGGAGTCCCTGAACCGTCTAAAAACCCCTTTGACCCAGCAAACAGAGCGGGGCCGAGAACCAAACCCAGCCCTGCTCCGTGACGCTGAGCTGCGCATTAACTCCGCCGGAGCCGGGAGCAAAGGTTTTGGGGGCTGGTTTGGGCTTCTTTTTTTTTTTTTTTTTTTTTTTAATTTTAATTTATTTGCAAAGCAAACCAGCTCAGCTGAGCGGAACAAGCGTCGGTGGAGGAGCGGGAGCTGCCGGCTGGTTGCCGGGCTATAAAATCCCATCCCCACCGGCGCTGGCAGGGGGATGTGCCGGCTCCCCGAGCTCTTGTGGCGTTTCCACGTTGGCCGGGAGAGGTTCTGAACATGCGTGTTGGTCTCCGGAGGCTTTAATCAAATCCAGGCTCTACCAGAAATCGCCTCGAAACTTCCAGCGAGCCGAGGAAACTGAAAGCAGCCGGAGCAAGGAGGCTCCCGGGCGGGTGTTCGGTGCCGGCGGGAATGCTGCCTGTGGTGAGGGGATAGAGCCGGTGGGGCAGCCGGGATGAAAGGTGAGTCTGCTCCCCAGAGCATATGATGGGAAGACAGAGGAAAGCCCAAAGGGTTCAGCAAAAAAAAGGACCTCAAGGGGAAAAAGAGATTTAGGAGCGAGGATGCTGCTTGAAGGGACATTCAGAGGACACTTTGGGTTCGGAGCGTCGCTCCCCATCACGTTTGGGTTCATATCCCGTGTTTTCCCCGTTGCCTTCTCGCCCCGTGCAGAACGAGGAGCTGTGCAGTTGCTGCGCCGTCGAAAACTCCCCGCTCCAGGGGAGGGTTTTGTTATCCCTCGGTGATTTTATTTTGGCAAGCAGCGCTCAGACTGCAGGTACTTTCCTTGCTCGTTGCCAAACTTCATCGCGCGCCGCGTCCAGCCCTCTCCCGTGGGCAGGAGGGAAAACAAGGTGTATTTTGTAACTTCCTTTTCGGAGCTGGGGGCGGGGGAACTCTGTGCCCGGCCAGCGGCGGTTGGGCTCGTCCGAGGGCGAGCGGCTCGGGGAGCGATGGAAAGATAAGGAATAATAAATAAGTGCAATTAAAATAATGGGGAGGGAGGAGTGTGTGTGTGTGGGGGGGGAGATGATACACCGGAGTTGTTATCCCGGGCAGCTGCCCGGTGTTTAACCGGGGCTCTCCGAGGGGAGGGAGGTTCTGGTCACGCGTCCCAGACGTGGTATGTGACCGGCCGAAATCGCCGCGCCTTCCTCCTGCCCGCCGGTGCCTCGGGGTTTTCCTGGGGGGGAGGTCGTGCTGGGGAGTTTAGGCTGAGACCTGCAAAAAATGCTCTTGAAAACCACCAAACCCGGATCTCACGCGGGGAAACAAACAAAGCCTCCTTTACAGGCTCCACAGTCTCCCTGGGATTTCTCTCTCGGCGGTGCTGCTCTATGGCCTGGCAATATCCCTGTCCTCTCCCTTCTGCTGGAGATGCACTGGATGCTGGGCCCTCAGTGGGTTTGGAGGGGGGATTCTATGGAATGAGGAGTCGGTCTTGGAAACTGCTGGAGGGGAAAGGAAGGAAATACTGCCTTGCTCCAAGGCTTTCTGGCTGCTGTCAGTGTTTTTACCCAGTTACTGAGGGGTTTGAGGGGCACTAGGGCTGCTTGGGTGCAATTCCCAGCCATCCATCTGATGCAGCGTTTAACTGGAAGGGTGACTGCATAAGGAAAATAGCTGGAAGAGAAACTCACAGCAGGAGAGGGAAAATTCTGGCCCTGGCTGATTCAGCCCTGCTTTGCTTTCAGGTTTACCAAGCTGGGGGCTCAGTTTTGGGTGAGGATGGCTTCACCTTGGAGGGGGATGAGTGAGGAGTCATCTCCTTCCCCTTCCACCTCCCCTTGGAGGGACTGCTGGTCTCCAGAGTGCATCCTGAAAGAGCCTCACATCCCTGTGTTTTTCTCCCTGTCTCCACAGCCTACCCATGAGCTCGGACTTCCAGCATTACAGTTTCAGGATGCCGAACATCGGGTTCCAGAACCTTCCTCTCAACATATACATCGTGGTTTTCGGCACGGCCATCTTCGTCTTCATCCTCAGTCTGCTCTTCTGTTGCTACTTGATCAGGTAAGGGAAGGTTGTAAGGGAGTGTTCCCCTGGTTCTGAGCCCGCCACTCCGTCCCAAAAAGAGGGTGGCATCATCTTATCTCTCCACCAGCCTGATGTCCCACAAGGCAGCCAGACTATCCGCTTAAAAAACCAGGAGATACACGTGTGCTTTTGATTCAGGCATGGAATCAAAAGGCCTGGGAAAGGGATGTTTTACGGTCCCTGCTCTCTGCTTAATGTTTCAACACGTCCGCCTCTGTAATGAGTAACTCGTGTCCCGCGTGCTTAAGGAATGTTTAATACCTGCTCCGTTGGTTATTGGACACAAATTGCTCCTTCAACAGCGCAGTTTGGGGATTAATGATGCAGAGTTGATGTGTTAATCTGAGCGATGGGGAGCGGGACGGGAGGGCCAAAGGTTGTTCCAGTTTGGGGCTTATTTTAATTGTTTTATGGGCCATTGGGGAGATCTTTGGGCTGCTAATTGAGAGGAGACACAGGAGCCAAGTGGGGAAAAGTGCAGTGCCTGGGAATTGAGGTGGTGATGGCGGTGAGGTGAGCTGAGAACCCTGGGATGGGGGGCTGGCTGCACCTCTCCCTGTGACTGGGAGCAGAGGGCACCACTGCCAGCAGTGGCAGCCAAAATCCTGTGTGCCCAGAGCTCTCCTCTCCAGCTTTTCCATCCCCTTTCCCACCCCTCTGGCTTTTCAGCTCACCCCAGCTCCCTGCTTGTCGTACATCCATTGCATCCCCTCCCTCTGTCCCGACAAGACAGATTCCCAGTCTCTCCTTGCACCATGGAGCCTGCTCACAGCAGCCATTCCTGCCAGGTTTTCTATCCAGAGGGTGCTAAAAATATTTTGCCCTGCTTTTGTAGACCTGGGAAGCGAGATTTCCGTGTCGCCTTCTAAATCCTTGATAATTTCCACCCATTTCCAGCTTTGTACGAAGCAAAACCTGATAAAACATGCAGATGAGCCCAGAGCCAGGTTTACCCAGGGGTGATTCGGGCTGCATGGGCATCATATCTTAATTTTTTTCCCACAGTTGTGCACAAGAAAAAGGTGTTTTAAGGTGCAGCACATCTGTCCATCCTGATAGACAAGGCAGTTGTGCCCAGTAACATCACAGTGCTCGATGTTAACAAGGTCTGTGCTGGGTTTTGCATCCAGTGCTTGCATTTTAACTGGGACACCAGTGGGAGGGGATGCAAAATAAAAAAAAAACAAAACCAAAACCAAACCAGACCAAAGGTGTTCAGAAGGCTCAGGGATGTGTTTTGCTCAGGTTGGAGCTTGAATCCATACGGCTCGCTTGGAAAATGAAGCGGCGTTTGGGCTCTGAGAGTATTTTTCCTGAGCACCAGGTCTTGCTGGGTGTGTTCTGCCCCAAAGAAGGAATAACAAGGAGTAATGTCTGGAAGGTCAAGCCAGAAAATCTTTAAATTTAGAAGTTGGAGGCGTGTTGTAAGAGAGAGGGTGAGTAACCGGTGGAAGGAGCCAGCAAGGAAGTGGCAAGTCCTGTGTCTCTTCACATCTTTAAATCAAGACCGAGGACCTTTCTGGACGAGACGTTTTGGCTCCTGTTCCCGAGGTGCTATTTAGCGACCCATGATAGATGGGAGGCCGGATTAGATCATCCAGCGATCCCTTTATAGCCTGAAACTCTATAGAGACTCTGCAAATGGCTCTTCAGGCCTCCTCCCTCCGCTCTCCTATTGGCAAAACAGAACCAAAAACAGGATCCTGCAGCCCCTGTTTGGGAGGGTTGTGCCGTGCCCGGGGGGTTTTAGCTGTGCCAGTGTCCCAGGAGCATCCGCCTCCACGGAAGCTGCTGTGTAATCACAGCTTGTGGGGGATAAAAAACGAGCTGTGGTGGGGTTTGGGGAGCCTCGTAGGTGGAGAGCAGGATGAGGGCCACCCACCTGCAAGGGCAGAGAGACCAACCCAGGCAGAGGGCCAGAACGGTCCCCTCAGGAGCTCCAGGGCTCCACTTGTATCCACAGGGGTTATTTGCAGGTAACAGCACTCCCATAGGTGCAGAGTCAACACAGCCCATCCCCTCTCTCTTCCTCCTTTCCTTCCTTTTCCTCCTTTCCACATCTGCAAATATTTGGCAAATGCCAAGTGAGGCTCGAGACACCAGTGTGGTTCTCATGGCCTGCTCTGGATCAGAGCATCCCGTGCAGCTCTCCTCTGCATCCATGGAAAAGCCAGTGTCTGGTGTATTCACCCCAAATCCAGAGCTGAGGCCTTAAATAAAGGATGTGCCAGGGGAGGAGAGAACACGGGCTGTGCTTCACAGCTGTGTCAATACAGAACACACTGCCAGCTCCAAAGGGAGGAAAAGTGGCATTTTTAATTAATTGGATTGGCTCAAAAAGAGCCTGAGAGGGATTTCAGCACAAAGCCCAGCAAAGATCATCGTTACCTGTGCCCTGTCCAGGTGAATCTCGAGCTCTTCTGCTGCTGCAAAACACTCAGGTCAAACTGGGGTCCCTCAGAGGCTGCTGCCTCTGCTTGGAAAAAAATACAGATAAAAAAAGGAAGAACAAGGAAATTAAATTTTGCAGGTGGCTGGTTGTGTCTGACCTCTGCTGAATTAATGAAAGTGATAAAATCGTGTTGCCTTCGGTCCCATAAAACCCAGTCCAGATGGATGCTGAGCCGAGCGATGCCACGCTCACCCTGGGTGAAGGCTGCAGCATCCTCTCTCCATGCTTTCTGCAGGATCACATGGGGCTCATCCCAGCCCAGGCTAGGGCAGCTCAGAGTCTCCAGGAGGTGAAGGGAATGCAGCCCTAAAAAGCTCATTTTTTATGGGGCTGTTTCCTTCTGCATTGAGACCTTCCAGGATCCAACCCTGCCGTTGGGTTTTGTGTCCAGAGAAGGGAGCTGAGGAAGGGGCTGGAGCAGCAGGAGGGGCTGAGGGAGCTGGGGGGGCTCAGCCTGGAGAAAAGGAGGCTCAGGGGGGACCTTCTGGCTCTGCAATCCCTGACAGGAGGGGGGAGCCGGGGAGGGGGTCGGGCTCTGCTCCCAGGGAACAGGGACAGGAGGAGAGGGAACGGCCTCCAGCTGTGCCAGGGGAGGCTCAGGTTGAATATTGGGGAAAATTTCTTCCTGGAAAGGGCTGTCCATTCCTGGCACAGCTGCCCAGGGCAGCGTTGGAGTCCCCATCCCTGGAGGGGTTTAAAAGCGGGAAGACATCCCAAAGCCTGGGAGAGGCGGATATTAAGGTCGGGGCTGGGTGAGGGCGCACACGCTCCGCAGCCACGCGCTGTGTGGTCCCTTATCTCGGGCAGACATCTGCCAGGAATTCCTCCGGAGTCACAGCGCTTGACACGAGATGGATGGAGCCCTGGGCCTGCCAGGATCCGGGGTCTCCTTACGACAGCTGCACCGGGCCCGACCGGCATCCATCTGGCTCTGGATCCTGGCTTTGAAAGGGAAGTGCGGAGGGGCAGACAGAGCTCGCACGCTCCGGCACCAGATGGGCTCGTGCTGCTCCCCATAACCTCCAGGGAGGGATATTTCGGGAAAAATTCCCTGCCTAGCTCAGCACCAGCCCATGGCATCGTAGCGCCCGTGCTCACAGCACGGGGCTGCACAGATCCAGGGCCAGGTGGCTCCTTCTTCCCCACTGCTGGTCCAGACACTCCGGTGGCTTTGGCTCACCGAATCCTTGGTGGCCGAGGACCCGTCAGACGGATGTTTCTTCCCATTCCGGGAGAGTTCTCCCGCTGTATGTGGTCTCCAGCCGCACGCCGTGCCTCTCTCTCCATCTGTGTTTCATAACCGCTTTCCCAGCCACCGGATCCCTGCGGATTGGGCCGGTTTCATCCTGTTTGCTCTATTGTTCCTGCATCTTCTGCTCATGTTTCTGCTCGGGGTCACTGGCAGAGGGATGTGACCCCAGCCTCCTCCTCCTCCTCCTCCTCTTCCCTGCCTGCTGCAGTGTTTTCCATGATTCTGAAGGAAGGTTCCTGCCAGGCAGCACTGTTGGAGCAGGAGGAATGGCTCCCCATAATATTTGGGACTCAGGAGCCAACTTTCTGCATCTCTCTCTGCAGCATTAAGGTGTATTTTCACCCATTCCTCAGCTTTTAAGGCCCACATTTTGAGGGGAGGGGGGAAGATCCGAGCATAAGGATGTATTTTTCCATCCTGTTTTTATAACTCCCCCACTGCAGCGTGGCAGGATTGGAAAACCCCCATGAGCTCAGCCAGGGGTTTGAGACAGCCCCCAGAATAATATTTTCAGAGAAATTAAATTCCAGACAAGGGGGTTTCCCTCTGAATTCACACTCAGGGCTGGCTGGGGAAAATGCTCCTACAGCTCTCCAAGCCCTGCAGCCACACACTGACTCCTTATGGAAAGTCCTTGGCCAACTCCTTAGCTTAGATGTCTCCCCTCCTGAGCTTTCAGAGCACTTCACTAAGAGCCAGCTCTGGTAATGAGAGGCAATATTAGTTATTTTTTTTATTTTAAATGTATTTATTTTGGGATCATAATGGGCTTCTCCAGCCAGTGGATGCCTGTGGAGCGCTCCCCTGGGTTGTGGAAAACAGGCTGCTCTTGCTTCTGGCTCTGGAGAGGGGAGTCTGGAGAGGGAGGGGATGGAACCAGCCATTCCTGCTGCCACCAGCTGGACTTCCCACTGCAGCAGGTGTCCTTGGAATAGGTTCATCCCATTTATCTCCACTCCTTGATTTGCTCCAGGAGTGGATGTTGTTCAGTTGATCGTAGAATTGAAGATAGCGCTGAGTTTGAGGAACCCAACATTGCCCAAGCAGCAGGATGGTGGGAAACCCTGGGGCAGGGAGGTCTCCTTCCCCATCCTTGCTGGAGTGGGAGTGGAGCTTTCCTCAGCTCTGAGTCCCCATCATTTGGAAAACAGTGCTCTGTCCAGTGTAGGAACTGCTGGCAGCAGAAGTGATTGTAAACTCGGGGGTAATTTGTGACAGCTTGTGATTTACTCATCAGCTTTTACTGATCTTAACGGTGTGGGTGATGTCTGCATGTCCTCAAAAGAGGAACAGGGGAACAGCTGTGTGCTTTGGGATGGAGACATTCCCTTCCCAGCCACAGGGAAAGCTGAATGTTTCTTAAACATGTTGTTTCATGTGGCCATTCTCAGTTCTGAAAGGAAAAATTAAAAAAAAATAATGTATTAGATCTGGAAGGGAGGGAAGGGAAACATTTGAGGTGTTACAGTAATCCTGTTTTCTTTACCTGCCTTCACATTTCTCCCTGGTTTCCTTTGCAGGCTCAGGCACCAGGCACACAAAGAGCTTTACGCCTACAAACAGGTGAGATGACCCTCAGGAAGTTTTCCTCTCCTCCCCTTCATGCCTAGCGCCAAATTCACATTGGAGCAGCCACTCCATCAGGTTTCCTTGTGCTGATCCTCGGCAGGTTTTTGGCCCTGGAAAAGCAGTTGCAACAGTCTCTGGTCCCTGGTGATTTATTTAATTGTTCCCTACCAGCTGGGCCCCTCAGGACCTGCTCATCCACAGGTCTCCAGGTTTTCTGCCAAGCAATAGGAACATCCCCAGCCACCAAACCGTGCTTTGTGGGGTCTGAATCTGCTCCCAAACCCACAGGACTCTCCCAGGGAACAGCTCCATGTCCCCCTGGCAATCCCAGCTCTTCCCTGCACACACCCACACTCCCCAGTTAAAATAAACAGGGCTCAAAGGTGGGTGTCAAGTTGCCGCTTCCACGTCCTGTTTTGTCCAGGATTTATGGGATTTTTCTGCCTCTGAGCCGTTGTTCAAGCAGGAAACTGGGTGGGGTCAGGGCGATAACAAACCCTTGTCCTGGATTTATGGCCCTCTCCAGGTGTTCAGCCTGGATGGAGTGAGAACGAAGCGGCAGGTATCCATGGAGGGGCTCGTGGCACAGCGAGGGAGCCCAGGAGGGTTAAATTTGGGAAGACACCTCCTGGATTTGGTCCTTGTGTTCCTGGTTATGTCTGTGCCAGCACTGCCTTCATCCTGTCCCTGCTCGGGGGTGAAGGCCCCACGCACTCCCTGGCTGTGCCAGGTTTATTTGGGGGGTTCCCACTTCTGCTGGGACATTCAACTGCATCTCTTTGTGCAGGTTTTTCCTGGGAATGCTCACAGCAGCAGTTCTGTCCTGACCCCAGCACTTTGTCTTGCAGGTTATACTCAAGGAGAAGGTGAAGGAGCTGAACCTCCACGAGGTGAGCACATCCTGGGCAGCAAAGGCTCCCTCACCCTCCTCTCCCTCACACTGGGGAGGGGGCAAATCCTCAAATTTAACTCCCTTGGGAGCAGGGCACACAGCCAGCTGTGCTTTGGAAAGGGGGAAGGCACCTCTGCAAAGGCCTGGATTAATCCATCTCCCTCCTCTTGGCTCCCCTCAAGCTTTTGCTGCCCCATTATTATTATTTATTGCCTTATTATTACGGCAGCGATAAGGAGCTGTGGATAAGGGGAGGCCAAGGAAAGCTGGGCCTTGGATAAACAGTGTCCCTGGGCGGGGACATCCCCTCCGGAGAGTGACGATATCCAGCGCAGCTCTGGGCAGGGAAAACTGGAGTCCCGGATAAACACCCTCCCCCAGCCCCTGGGAGAGGCAGATCCACCTCTCCCCCTCCCTGCCCCGTGAGGTCTGAAACACCTCCGTTGTTCTCCATGAGCTTCCAGGCCTTTGGGGGCCGAGTGTCCCTATTTACAGCCCGCTTTTCCCGCTGGAGTGGAGCAGGAATGTGCTCGAATCCCGCGTGAAACACGGGCTGGATTTATTTATTCCCCCAAAGACAACAGAAATGCCCACCCACGTCCCCCGGGCACGAGGCCGCTCATCTGCTTCAGTGCCAGCTCCAGTCGTTTGTAAGCCACTATTTATTTTAATTCCCTGGGCAGAGCCCATCCCACGTTTTATCCTCACCCTCCGCTCCCCGAAGGCCAGGGGGTGAATCCCAAGGGCCCCGGGGTTCCGAGCAGTCCCCGCTGGAGGCTCCTATTTCGGATCCTCTCCCTGCAATCGACCTGCAGTGGGGGGTTTTTTGTCGGCACACGGACTTCAAAGCACTTCCCGGGGTGAGAAACGGGTTGTGGGAGGGATTTGGGAATGTGCCAGAGTCGGGAACAGCGGCGGTCCCGCTCCATCCCTCCTCCACCTCCGTTCCCAGCTCTCCGCAGCTCTCCCAGCTTTTGGGGAGGACGAGGGAACGGGATAGAGCAGCTCAGCCTCTTCCCTGGGGTTTGGGAAAGGCTGCAAGGTTTTTTGCTCCAAAATATCCCTTTTTGGGCATTTGGATCCTGGCATTTACAAGGAAGTGTTTCTGGAAAGCAGAGCCACGGGGTGGGAATTTTCCAACACGGCGGGGCGGCTGCCCGGAGCCCTGGGGAGGGGAAAGCGCCCGCCCAGCCCTTCCCCCCGTCCCTGGGTTCGGTTTTCCCCTTTTTCCATCGTTCCGCCTCTCCCAGGCCCTGGGGGAGCTCGGGATGTGTGTGTTCCTTGGAGAATGGTCCCGGCAGCTGCGCCTGCCCCTTGTTGTGGACTGACAGAGATCCCGGGCCGAGGGGGTTGGGAAAACCAGCCGGGAATACCCAAAATCTCCGGGAATATCCAAAATGAGTCAGGACTAAGCAGGGAAGGAGTCTTTGGCTGAGTCTTTTGCCTGCTGGGAAAACAGCCACCAGCCTTCCCAGCCCTGGGATAGATGCACTTTCTGCCTTTTCCTATTCTTGGAGTTATCCCTGTGGATGCAGCTCAGACCCAGGGACAGCAGCAGTGTGGATCCATCCCCCTGCCCTAAAAGCTCCTGACACATCAAACACATCCCAGCTTCCTGGCTGTTGCTCTGGGAAGGCACCGGGGTCCCTTCTGCCTGGGCAGTGAAATTTGGGAAGGTTTTAGGGAGGATTTCACCCTTCTGATGTTGCTTCCCGACCACTGACCTTCCCTCTGCATCCCAACCCTTCCAGATCTGTGCCGTGTGCCTGGAGGAGTTCAAGCCCAAGGACGAGCTGGGGATCTGTCCCTGCAAACATGCCTTCCACAGGAAGTAAGTGTGGGCACTGGGATTGGGGGCGGGATCCTGGTGCTGCTGCTGCTCCTCCCCGGGGGCTCTTCCCACCCCCATTCCAGGGGCAGGAATTGCAGCCCCTTACTGAATGAATGAGAGCATGTGGAGCAGCGAAAATCCGATCAAAAGCTGGCAAAAGTGCTTCACATATTTATATTTTATATATATATATATATACAGAGAGATATATACACACTTGACATATTCCAAGCTCTTCATATCCCTTGTGTGTGTGTATTTACATCTATAAAATTTATATAAATGTATAAAATAGATCCCCAGAACGGATCCCCAGGGATCTGCAGGGACCATGTGGGCACTGTTCCAAGCTCTGGGGTTCACCTTGTAGGTTGCCCTTGTGCTGGGTCGGGAGTTGGCCTTGGTGGTCCTTATGGATCCCTTCCAACTCAGCCTGTAATTCCATGAAAAATGTAAACAGATATGTTTTATACATGTGTGGTTTATTTAAAGCAAAACCATTGTATTATATATAGTATATATAATATGCTATAAATAATATAGTATAAGTAATATATATGTTTATATTATATATATAATATATATATTATAATTTTATATAGTACAATTTGTACAATTTTATATTTACTTATACATGTGTTTTATGTTATTTTTATATTATTTATCTTTCATATTATGCATATATGTTTTGTATATTTCTAGATGTATATGTTATATATTATATAATTATATATAATAGAATATATAACATATGCAATAGCATCATAGGATATATAATTATTTACATCTTTTATTTTTTCATTAATTTATCTATAAATTGTATATGTGATTATGTATTACATTATATACATAGCTTATGTATAATTTCTATGTATATATGTATTCATAGACATCTTTAGTGTATATATATTTTATTGTTTTTGTGTGTATGTTTTAAATCTATTTTATAAACATAAATATAAACTTTATATATATATGCATATATATATATATATAAAAAAAAAGTCTCTACACAAAATCCACGTGCTATACACACATATGCAAAAAACCTCCAGTAAAATATAAAGGCACCCAAACAGTGAATTAAAAGTTGGGGGCAGCAGCAAAGCTCCAGGGGGAGGAGTCAGTGGGTTTTATGGGGGGATTTTTGCAGCCCCCCATTAATTAATGCCAGGTGTGCCCCCACTATTCCCAGTGTCCCCCCTATTCCGGGTGTCCCCCCTATTCCCGGTGTCCCCCCTATTCCGGGTGTCCCCCCTATTCCGGGTGTCCCCACTAACGCCGGTGTCCCCACTATTCCCGGTGTCCCCACTAACGCCGGTGTCCCCCCTATTCCGGGTGTCCCCCCTATTCCGGGTGTCCCCCCTATTCCCGGTGTCCCCACTAACGCTGGTGTCCCCGTGTCCCGCAGGTGCCTCATCAAGTGGCTGGAGGTGCGGAAGGTGTGCCCGCTGTGTAACATGCCGGTGCTGCAGCTGGCACAGCTCCATGGGAAGCCGGATCCCGGCCCCCCGCAGGGCCCCCTGCCCGGGGCCCAGAACATCGTATAGTGCCCGCCGGGGCCGGGCCGGGGCCGGGGCCGCTCCCGCCCGCGCCGCTCGGACACAGCCAAAGCGCCGGGGACGCAGCCGGGGAGCCCCGAATCCCCAGGGATGAAGGGCCCGCCGCTCGAGCCCGGGCTCGGTTCCTCTGCCGGGGCGAGGAGGGGGGCTCGGGATCCTCAGCACCACATCCTTCTTCCAGCACATCCCTTCTCCGGGAAGCGGCGCGGTGGCACCTGGAAGGCCCCCCCAGCCCCCGGTGCCTCCCCGCGCCCGCCGACGGTGCCCCAAACGCAGCGGGGACCCTGGAGCACCACGGCCGGCCCCTGCTCCCTCCTCTTCGCCTTTGGTTCCTTTGCCTTTGCCATTCCCACCAGGAAATGGGGCCTGGCCCCGGGATCGTGCTGCGGTTGGGTGCCCCCTGGGCGCCGGCAGCGGGTGGGGGCTGTGTGGGGTCTCCTGGGTTTGGACTCCCCACCCGCCCTGCCTGGGGGTGGTTGTCCCCCTCCTTGGCTACCTCAGGAGTCCCTGGAATGGGCACCATCCTGGTGTCACCCATCAGCAGTGAGAGCCATGGCATGGAGGGGGCAGGCAAAAATCCTGGCTTTTGGGATCATCCCATCGCTTCCAGCCTGGCCCTGGGGGTCTCTGGGCAGTCCCCTGAACCCACCATCAGCGTGGGGGGGAGCTGGGCCACCCCCTCGCCTCTCCAGCCACAGATCTGGGTGTCCCCAGCCATCCTCACGACTCGTATTCCCTGGATTTTGGGCAGGGGGGGGCGTCAGTATTACACGGCAGTGGCTTTCCCGGGTGCAGGGCTGGGGGAGCGCTGGGTGCCGTCCCCCCATCCCCTAAATTCCTCCCAGGACTGTTTATGGAGCGTGGAGCCTCATAGACGTGTTTGTACACTACGGATTCTGCAGCAGAATATTTTTTAAAACATTCGCTGTTTTGGTTTTTGGTTTTTGGTTTTTCTTTTTTTTTTTTCCTCTTGTTCGGTTTTTTTGTAAGCTCTATTTTTGTATATTTAATTGCTATTTGGAAATTCTAATAATGCGTCTTTTTTGCTAATCACACTCTTCTTAAGGAAAGGAAACAAAAAGAAAAAAAAAAAAACACAACAACAAAAAAACAAACCCAAACCAAGAGTTTGCATGTGATTTGACTTGAAATGTAAATAAAAGCAGGTTTTGGAAGCGGGGGTGTGTTTGAGGGGGTCTGTCCCCCCCCATCCCTCATTCCTGTGTCACCACAGGGATGTCTCCAAAGGGAGCAGGACCCCAGAGGAGCTGGAAGAAGGGCTGGTTTGGGGTTGGGGATCTTGCTGTCCATGTCTCCCTGCCCCAGCACGTCCCTATCCCGGTGCAGATCATCCCTCCCTCCGCTGCCGATGGGGACATCACTCCTTGAGGGCAGGTTGGCTGCTGGCCATCCCAAAATCCCCAGCCAAGGGGGATTTGGAGGGTTCCAGGCACAGCCTGGGCTTCCCTTCTTAGGAAGATACTCCTCCTTCAACCAACCTTCCCAGCCCAAATCCCGGCCCAGCTCCCTAAGGCCAAGCTCCCATAGGATTCGGGGGTTCAGGTCCCAGCCTCTGTGCTATGGGATCTCCTGGGGTGCAGCTCAGAACCGTCTCCTGCCCACCCCGTTCCATCCCTGCTCTTCCCCCCTGTCCTGTCCCTGTCCCGCTGTCCCCCCACCCTGCCCGGCGCGCGGGGCTGCTGCCCTCTAGTGCCGGCAGCTTCCCGGCACCGCATCCCACCTGGATCAGTCACGGCATGGGATGGGTTGGAAAGGACCGTAAAACCTTCCAGTGCCACCCCCTGCCATGGGCAGGGACACCTCCCACTAGCCCAGGTTGCTCCAAGCCCTGTCCAGCCTGGCCTTGGACACTTCCAGGGATCCAGGGGCAGCCACAGCTTCTCTGGGCAACCTGGGCCAGGGCCTCCCCACCCTCACAGGGAAGAATTTCTCCCTAAAAATCCTCTCTGAATCCACCCTTCTTCAACTTAAGCCTTTCCTCCACTGTCCTGCTTCACCTTCTCCAAAAGAATCCACAGGGACTGGCTGCCCTCACAGCCATTTTGGGATGATGATTTTGCTGGATAGTTCCTGCTGCTGGGACAAAGTCCGGATCTCACACCAAGCTGCACGAAATGCAGTTATTTTTTGGTGCTTCCACCCCACAGCTCCTGCTCTGGCTTGATGCTGCACCTCCACCTCCAATCCTGTCCGTATCATTCCTACATCAAAGGCCAAAGGGCTTCCAAAGCAAGAATCAGCAAATATTTAATCAAAGCCAAAAAAGCTGCAATTCGCCCCAGAATAATGCTCTTTAATTTATTTTTCCCTTCTCCTTTAACATGCTCTGAAATGCAGCTGATTCCCAGAGCCTGGAACATGCAGGGCAGGAAGAACAATCAAGGACTGCCAACGATTATTTTCAATCAGGCTCTAAAATCCAAACAGTTGACCCCAATTCCCCCAGCACATTCCCGCTCGCTCCCACCACTGTCCGTCCTGCTCCACTGGAGCTCCAAGGAGACAAGAAGCAAACAAGGATTTCAGGCATGTAAAAAATAACTGTGATGTTTTATTACAAGAAGAAAAAAACAAGCAGTTTACAAAAAAAAAAAAAAAAAAGGACTAACACTACGCCAGGGACTTCGGTGCTGGGATCAGACCGTGCTGGATCTACTCCAAATCCGGAGAAAAAGGAGTTACATGAACACAGGGGAAGCCACGGGATGCTGTGCCCAGGGACAGCAGAGCCTCGGGGCAGGGGCTGTGGTGGGTTAGGCTGTGGGATTCCTGCTGGGAATTCCTGCAGAGGTTTCCCAGCTCTCCACAGCCAAGGCGGTTCAGCTCCCGCTTTAAAAAAGCCCAGCCTTTTCCCTGTGTATCCCAAGGATTCACACCCCCTCCCTGCACCCATGGGATCAGCCTCACACCCAGCCCAGCCCAGCTGTTACACCGGGGGGGGGTCACACAGGTCCTGGGCACACGGACATTCCAAAAAGCTGAAGTTTTCCATGAGTTTTGTCCGTGAGAGGGGGCAAAGCAGCAGCTGGGGGGGTGAGTGTGTGTGAGTGGGTCTGTGTGTGGGGGTGTGGTACATTTTGTGTGGTACATTTTGTGTGAAACAGGAAGAGCTGGGTCTGGACACCCTTCAGGCAGCCCCTGGGAAGTTCTATTTAATGCACTGAGTTTGGGCAGCTTTTGTGTGATTCTGTGAGAAATTAATGAATGAGAGACCAAACAACTCGCCCAGAGAAGCTGTGGCTGCCCCTGGATCCCTGGAAGGGTCCCAGGCCAGGTTGGAAGGGGCTTGGAGCAACTTGGGATAGTGGGAGGTGTCCCTGCCTGTGGCAGGGGGTGGGAATGGATGATCTTTAAGGTCCCTTCCAAGCCCAACCATCCCCTGCCCTGTACGATCCTGCTGCCATTCCTCACCTCTGAAACACCACATGATGGAACACAGAGCAGGACACAACCAAATCTCGTGTTCCTCTGCAGGAAAAGCACATTTTCTTCCCCACCCAGCACAGATCACCTTCCATGTGAGCTCTGAGCTCCTTTCCCCATATTTTACTGCTGTCAAATCCCTGGCTGTGTCCCAAATTCCAGCCCAGGCTCAGCTGAGGTTTGGGAGCTGCTCCACTCCTCGTCCACAGCCTGGACTTACCCAGCAGAGCTGACAGAGGCACCACACTGATCTAACCAGCAAAGCAAAGACCTCCTGAATCCAGAGTTTCTTCCCTTTCCAGAGGGAAGCACCACACAAGGATCCCACCTGGTGAATACTCGGATCTCAGGATGCAGCAATGGGCGGGGCTGGATGGGATTTACAAGCTCCCAACCCTTCCACCCAGGCTTACGAGGCGTGTGGGGATCAGAGGGGCTGGAATTCAGCTTCTCTGGAGAGAAACCAGGATCTTAAGGAGTGTGTTGGGAGTTCCAGTATCCTGGGATAAATCCTGACAGGTGTGATCTGATGTGAAGGATCTGAACAGCTTCCCCTGCTCAGGGAAGGGCGGCTGCTCCATGGAGCTGCTCCCTGGGAAGCCAGAGCAGCTCCAAAGCCGTGTGTCCGTGAGCTCCCATCCCGAGGGAAGGTGCAGATACCTCGTTGCTTTGAGAGTGTTTATTGAGCGTGCAGGATCCATCCCAACCCCCATCCCAAGGGTGCAGCTTCCACAGGGGTTCTGCCCCGCTCACAGGCTGTGTGGGAGCAGGCACAGGGAAAACTGGGAGCACAGCATGCGTGTGGGAAGGGGAGGATTCCCCAAAAACGCCAGGAGTGCAGCCATGAATAAATGCAACATGGAACACGACAGAGATCCGAGTGTGACCGAAGGGAGCGTCTCTTTGGTGGAGTTCTGTGCAGCCAAGTTATAATGGAGAGAAAATCCCGAAAAAACAACCAGCAAATCCCCCTATTTCATCCTCAAATTTTGCTTTCAGGTCTCAAGGTTGGAGGCTGAAATGGGAATGCCCCCCAGGCACAGATCCGTGCTGTGCCAGTACCTTCCATCCCCAGGACAGAGATAAGGACGTGTGGAACAGGAACAAAGCCTGGCTGCTAGCCCAGCGTGTCCCACAGGCCACCATGGATCAAGTGCTCTGTGGGGAGTTACACACCAGGGCTGTGCTGGTGCTCTTCCCTCTTCCCAAACCATTCCCACGGGTGGAGAATGCGGCAGCTTTGATTGTGAGCACAGAACTGTGACCCGGGCACTCCGAGGGATCCCGCTGGGAGGAGCGGAGCGCCCGTCCCCTGCTTTGTCAGCATCATTAAACGTGGAAGGACCTACCTAAAAAGGGCAATTTCATGTGGTTGAAACGCCCCACAGACCTTCCCACACCCCACCACGTCCAGCCAGAGTGTTCCACGCACGTCCTCTGGAACAAACCCGCGCTGGGATCCCGGGTGGATTTCAGCTGGTACAGACAAACACCCAGCCCCGGGATGACCCCACAGGGCACCCCAGGAACAGTCTAAGCAGGTGGAACGTGGGCTCAGTGACCTCCAAACCAGTGGCCCAGGGAGTGCCCCGAATCCGTAGGTCCAACACAGAGCCTGCAGGGGGTCAGGCGGAGTCCAGGAGTTCCAGGAGAGCACCGACGGCGCCGAAGTAACCCTGAGGAACAACGGGAACATCCACTGAGAACTGGGACGTGGGCACACACCTGGCACAGCAGTCACAGCCAGGGCATCGTGGGATGGTTTGGGTTGGAAGGGACTTCAAAGATCAACCAGCTCCAACCCCCTGCCATGGGCAGGGACACCTCCCTCTAGCCCAGATTGCTCCAAGCCCCATCCAGCCTGGCCTTGGACACTTCCAGGGATCCAGGGGCAGCCACAGCTCAACGAGGCAACCTCTGCCAGGGCCTCTCCATGGGGCTGCCTCCAGAGCGCCCCGAGGATTTGCATTTTGCCACGAGAGAAAAAGAGATTTTAAAAAGGAATTTCACCTCATGTTCCAAGAAAAGTGCTTTCAACTGTCCCTTCGACCAGTAGTCCAGGGCATACGCCAGGAGCCTCATGGAGATGGTGTTGATCCGAAGGAAGTTGCCCACGAACACCACGCGGTTGATGTTCTGCAAGTGATTAGGGGAGGAAAAAAAGGAGTATTAAAGCTAAATTCCTTTTTCTGCTTGTAGTGATGAAAATCCCATGTGGGGAAGGGGCTGGAGCAGCAGGAGGGGCTGAGGGAGCTGGGGGGGCTCAGCCTGGAGAAAAGGAGGCTCAGGGGGGACCTTCTGGCTCTGCAACCCCTGACAGGAGGGGGGAGCCGGGGGGGGGTCGGGCTCTGCTCCCAGGGAACAGGGACAGGAGGAGAGGGAACGGCCTCCAGCTGTGCCAGGGAAGGTTTAGGATGGATATTGGGGATAATTTCTTCATGGAAAGGGCTGTCCATCCCTGGCACAGCTGCCCAGGGCAGGGGTGGATCCCCATCCCTGGAGGGATTTAAAATCCCTGTGGATGTGGCACTTGGGGACAGGGATCAGTGGTGGCCTTGGCATTGCTGAGGGAATGGTTGGACTGGATGGCCTTAAAGGGCTCTTCCAACCTTAATGACTCTGTGATTCCATGAATTGCCTGCTGAAAGTGCTGTGCAGGGTCTGCAGAACATTAAAAACACCCACAATTCTCTCAGAAAGCAAGGCCAGGTCACTTTAACCAGGCTCTTCTTCACTGCCCAGAAATCCCCAGGATGAACTACAGCCTTCCCAGCTCAGGAATTCGAATGGAATAGTGGATTTTGCTATGAAATCCTTATACTGACTGGGAACAATGACCACCAAGTGCCATCTCCCCTCCCTCCCCTCAACTCCAGCCTTTGACTCATCATTAAATATAGCTGAGTGACTCTCTACTGTTAAACTGAAGGAAAAAACCTATTTAGAAACCCATAAACACCACAATTCTGGAAAAGAAAAAGACCAAGCAATATATTAGATTCGAGTCAGACTTCCAGCCTAACTTTTCCATCCCAAAATAGTTCTCCTGAGCCAAGTGATTAGCTTTGAAGTTGCTTGTCCTCCAACAAGAAAATAAATCAGCTCAAGGCCGCTGAGGACACGTCTTGCCTCGTTTTGTCAGCAAATGAAGGTAAAGAGAAAATGAGGATTTGGGAGGATGCTGGATCCCCCTAGCTCATCCCGTGGGAGCAGGCTCAGGGATGCAGTGCAGAGGATGCCTCTGTTCTTTCATAGCCCTGTACAATGCTGCTTGACATGAATGCAACAAGGCAGCACTGTAAAGAAGCTGAAAGCCCAGAGATGCAGGAACGGCCGTGGGGTTGGTGGGGCTCAGCCAGGAAATCCAGAGCAACTCGTAAAAACAACACAGGAGAGATATCCAGCCTCCACATCCTCCATCCATCCTTTCCTCCTCTCCCAGGGCTGTTCCCCAAAGGGAGGCACATCCCTCAAACAGGCAGCAGCACAGAGGTGATGTCCTAGTCAGGGAGCAAGGGAAGAGACGTCCCAAAATACCTCATTGAGCGCACACATCCGCGCTATGGAGCCGATGTTGTTGGTGATGGTGATCAAGGTGGCCCTGGCCAGGTCCTCCTTGCTGACAGACTCCCTCTTCTCCTTGCTCATCATGTTTCCAAAGCTGTAAAGACAGTTTTCAGGGTTAAAGGTCCCATCAGAACTCCAGGAGATAATAGGAACTCCCAATTTAACCAAAGCAATTCATCCTGAAGGATCGATTCCCATGATCCCTAACTTTAAAAAGCGTTGCTATCGGTAACTCGGATCTCTCACGAATGGCTGCTCTCCTGAGCCACCTAAATCCAGATTTTCACGCTTGCAAGGACACCCCCAGTGAAAACAAAATGCAGGGAGGTGGTTACCTGGATGCCACAGCCCAGCCTGGCAGCCCGAACCGCTCGTAGTCTCCCCCGTAGATGTCCCGCACCAGTTTGTCCACTTTGGTGCTGTCCCCCTGGGATGCCATTTCCAGGGCCTCCTCGAAAGTGGAGCATCCCGTCAGAAGGCAGCACAGACCAAAAAAGGTTCCCCCTCCAAGGCTGCAGGTAAAAGCAGAATTAAAATCTTCCTTTAAATCCGTTCTTTTTGCATAATTTACAGCCCGTAAGGAATCCCTCACAGCCTTCTGCACGGGCCACGGTGCTAAACGAGACCTCCACTTTCTATTTTACACCATCCACCCTCTTCCCAGCACTCAGGAGATGTTCATCTTAAAATAAATATTAGTCCTGAGGGATAACTGGAGTGTCAGGGCAGGGCCGGCCAAAACCTGGGGGAAAAACTTTGTCCTGTTCACTTTATCGTGCACAGATGCCAATAATGATCTACAGTAAGAGTAAGAACTGTAGTGAGGGGCTCTACATTATTTTTATTATTATTATTATTATTATTATTATTATTATTATTATTGTTGTTGTTGTTGTTATCTTTTGGGGAATTCAGAAAAGCTTAAAGCCACAGAACTCCTTGTCCTTGTGCCTGCACACAAGAGCCTCATCTTCAAGAAGGGCAAGAACTGGGGAATTACTGCTAAGTCATCATCTCTTCCACCAAAATCAGGCAGCTTCTGGAAGTCAGGATGGAAATCTTGACTGCCTGGATCAAGGCTTAGTTCTTAACGTGATCACTGTATTTGGGATAATCCCAAACTGGGTGATCTGATCAAAGAGATCAGTAAAACCCTTTAATTCCTGCAGCAGGGCAACTTAAAAACCAGCTTTGACAGAGACTGGCTGCAGTAAAGACACCAAAACATGAATCCAGATCCCCTCTTCCATGAGGGATCTTTGCTAGCAGGGAGAAGGGACTGCAGTAAAAGCAGGAGCTTGGTCATTCCACACACCCCCTTTTTTGCAGTTTCTCCCTGAAAACGTGATTTACAAGGCAGGACTGTGTTCCAGACTCCAAAACAAAACTCCCTTTCCCCCCTGAGCGCTCACCTGGTGCCCGTTACCCGTTTATAGTTCTCTTTGGAGTAGACAGCCAGAATGCTGACCCCTGAGCCAATGTTCACCAGGAGGAGAGGGTAGGGATTCTCCAGGTTGAATGGGAGCTTCTGGCACCTCTCAGCATCCGTTGGGTTCTCAAAATAGTAACACTCCGAGTGCCCATTGAATCCCACGGAGTCAATGTACAACACTCCTTTGATAAGGCAGTCGAGTTCGTCGAGCTTACAAAGCTCAAGGTCACCCATCTGGTGGGAAGGAAAAAGGGGAATATTGAAGGAGCAGGCAGGGATGTGAAGGGTTTACGGTCAGGGCTGGAAAAATGCACTCACTGCCGCCTCAGTCCAAGCTACCTCCACGCTCCCTGCAGAGCCTGGGGAAGAACAAGTCACAGGGACTCCCAGCTATCCCAACCTTCTGCTGTGCAGGTGTGAAACAGGGGAAAAAAAACACCTGGATCCCCAGATGGACACAGAGAGAATCCCACAAACTGCCACAAGCCTGATTTAGGCCCTGCCGCTGAGGCACTGGCATGAAAATCCAGAAGTGAGGAGGGGCTTCTGTGTTTGACCAAAATATCCAACAAAACCCATCCAAACAAGCATAACAAAAAAAAAAAAAAAAAAAAAAAAAGGTGAAGGAGTTACAAAATTATTTTCTCCTCATGCCACTGCCTCAGCTGCACAAAACTGGATATTAGGAAAAATTTGTCCACTCAAAGGGTTGTGCTGCCCAGGGCAGGGGGTGGAGTCCCCATCCCTGGAGGGATTTCAAAGCCATGTGGCACTTAGGGACATGGGGTAGTGGTGGCCTTGGCAGTGCTGGGTTAAGGGTTGGACTCTTAAAGACCTTTTCCAACCTCAATGATTCCATGAAAAGCCCATTTATTTGCATTTTTCCAAGCCCTGATTAAAAAAGTACTTAATCACAGACGTTCTTCACCTGTGAACAAGGACCCAACCCAGAACAAAGACACATGATGAAGTCAAACCCCAACTGTGAACTTCCTGACAGTTAAATTCAGCCCCAAACCCGACTGAACCTCAACCATCTCACTCACACGGGTGTTAGAAACGAAACCAGGCGGGCAAAAGAAGAAAAGAAAGCAGGTGAAAGACAGCAATGAGAAAAAAAAAACAAAAAACCAAACCCACGAGACTGAGACCAGCAGCAGCAGAGATTAAAAACAGAGAGGAAGATTTGTTGAGAAAGAACATTAGTGAGCAGTTAATTCAGAGTGACAGGTGACATGCACATTGGGGGAAGAAAGCGTTTTAATTCGGACAATTCAACCTGACTCCACACGCCATTTCCCGACCGGAGTTAGGGGGGACTGGGGAGACACTTCCGAAAATTAAGATTTAGAGGTCTGCAGAGTGGGGGGGTGGGGGGTGATTTCTCTAGTTCTAAGCCCTCAAAGGAACGCCACTACCAGATCCTAACGGGTATAGAAGCCAAAAATGCCTACTGTGCGAAAGTCCTGCTCAAATTTGTACGCTCCACCTCCCGTGGCACATAAGGTAGTATGGAGGCTCGAGAAGTGCTTTTCGCTTCCCATTTGGATAAAAGCAGGCATGTCATGGGTAGGAAAGCGTATAAAGTGCAGATTGCCTTTGCGTCCACACAGGGTAAGGTCCCTGAGCTCAAGGTGCACATCCCGAATGCCTGTGGAGCCATAGGCCACGTTGGATGTCAGGTATTTGCGGATGCTTTTGAGGTTTTCCACTTCCTCCTCTTCCTCTTCCGCTGTGATGTCCTTGGGTTCAAAGTAGACGAGTTTCACCAGGGTCCCTCCGATGTCCAGGCCGAACCAGGGAAAGACTGGAGAGAGGGGAGACAAGGGGAAAATGAAGTGGAAAGGCTGGAATCAGGTGATCTTTAAGGTCCCTTCCGAACCAAACCGTTCCATGATGCTGTGAAAATAGTTATGAACTGAATTAATTCATGGAATTCTCTAGGGACCCGTGTGGTCTATTTATTTTAAAGTGGAAAGTGAAGACAGGAATGTTGGCAGCCTGAAATGTCTTTGACAGACAGAGGCCCCTACAATGTTGAGCACAGCTCCTGTCTGGAGATCCCTGCTGTTCAGGAGCTCTGAACATTTGCTGTACAACACTCAAAACACTGACACTCTCCCTGCCAAGATCTGACAGTATCCATACCCCACACCACCAGATCCTCCTGCAGGTTTAATTCCCCAGCTCTTCCTTTTCCCAAGTTCTGAACCAGAGCCAGGGCCGAGGATAACACCACTGCTTTTACATCAAAGGGATGTACAAACGTTCCCTAATTACAACACAGGGCTGAGGTAGACAAGTAATCTAAGATGCCCCAGGGAGACAAAAACAAATGTCTAATTGGATTATTTTATTAGTCAAATTCCCCCACGGTACAAAATATGCATCAGTGTCAGGCCCAGCAACATTTGCAGCTGTGTTGGATAATGAGCTTCTTGGAAAAGATCAAGAGAAACCCCTGATCTGATGGAATCTGCGATTAGAGCTGGGAACTGGAACAGATTAATATCACTATTAATGAGCCGAAGGAGAGGCTGGAGCTAACGAGATGCACGGGGTCCACAGCAGAGGGAGAAATGCAGCCACATGTTCAGGCTCATGGCAGCAGGATTAAACCCTTGCAGTGTGTTCCAGAAGGAAAAAACAGGAATGTTTAGGAAAAAAACCCTGAATCATAAAGTTTGGAAAAGCCCTCTGAGATCATCCAACTGTTCCCCCAGCCCTGCCAAGGCCACCACTGATCCCTGTCCCCAAGTGTCACATCCACAGAGATTTTAAATCCCTCCAGGGATGGGGATTCCACCTCTGCCCTGGGCAGCTGTGCCAGGGATGGACAACCCTTTCCATGAAGGAATTTTGCCCAATATCCAGCCTAAACCTCCCCTGGCACAGCTGGAGGCCGTTCCCTCTCCTCCTGTCCCTGTTCCCTGGGAGCAGAGCCCGACCCCCCCCCCGGCTCCCCCCTCCTGTCAGGGATTGCAGAGCCAGAAGGTCCCCCCTGAGCCTCCTTTTCTCCAGGCTGAGCCCCCCCAGCTCCCTCAGCCCCTCCTGCTGCTCCAGCCCCTTCCCAGCTCTGTTTTCCCTTCTCTGCACACGCTCCAGCATTCCCAGCATTCCTGCTGAAAGAAGGATCTGGCATTTTATTAAAACTCCTACAGGTCAGAAACAGGGGTGATAACACACCGCTGTTATTTGAGCACAATGTGTTTGCTTATCTGCAGACAGATGAGGGTGGAACACAAAGAAGCCCTCGTTCCTCCCATCCTTTGGAGCGGGAATCCCTCGGGGTCAGGCTCTTTGTGGAATGATCTCTGCACAGCATCCAGCCCAGCAGGCTTGAGAGCGACCCCTTCTCTCCTCAGCAGATCTACCTGGAGTCAGTGCAGCCCCTTCCAGAGCTTGGCAGCTCCCCACGGTATTTTTAACCCACGGAGTTATTTTTACATATTTCCGTAGAGGCCACCCCCAGCCGTCACCAAAGGAAATCTGGAAAGGAGATGCAGAGCTCTATTTTTGGAGACGTGTCCAAATCCCAATCACTCCCCATTACTGAGGCATTTACTTCAAACAAGGACACAAAAATAACTTTTCATGAATGAAAGGGAAAGGAATCTGAATGGCAGCCCAACGGAGGGAGAGAGCAAGAGCAATCCAAGGACTTTTACACGTGTACATAGTGATAGGACAAGGGGTAGTGACTTTAAGCTGAAAGAGAGGAGGTTTAGATTGGATATTGGGAAGGAATTCTTCCCCGTGAAGGTGGGGAGCCCCTGGCACAGGTTGGGCAGAGAAGCTGTGGCTGCCCCTGGATCCCTGGAAGTGTCCAAGGCCAGGCTGGACAGGGCTTGGAGCAACCTGGGCTAGTGGGAAGTGTCCCTGCCCATGGCAGAGGTTGGAATGAGATGCTCTTTAAAATCCCTTCCAACCCAAACCATTCCATGATTCTACAGTTTCTGGAATATATTTGTTCCTGTCAGGACATGCAGTTTGATTTTTGCACTATGAAGTCTACATTAGATTTTTTTTTCAGACAACAACCTTCCCCCAAACTCACAAGGGTAAAACCAGAGAGAGAACTGAGAATGGAACTTGGAGATGGCATCACTGAGGTGCAGCAGGAAAAGACAAACATCCAAAAAAAACAGGGCATGTGCCTGGAAACGCCCCAGGGGCTGCTCCCTCACAGGCTCACGGGCTCCCACTTCCCAGCACCCAGCTGGGGGCACGTGATGGGTTCAGTAAATCACGTTTGTTTTACAGCTGGTTGTGAAGCTCAGGCACCAAACTCCTACACTCAAATCTTCCAGATTTTAGGGCAAGCATCACCTTAAACCAGCCCGTTATCCACAGTCTGTCCCACCAGGAACAGAGAAACGGGAATGCTGCCTGCAGAGCTGGGAGTAACTGCAGCCAGGCTGGGCTCAGGGCTCACTATCCCCACTCAGCACCGGCCCCAAAAAGGATCCAACCCCCGGAGCTGGGATGGAACCTCTGACCGGAGCCGGCTCACACATCCCTGCGGGATCAGCTGGAAAGGCTCCACACGGAGCAGCTGGTGTTCTCCATCTGCCAGCGGATCTGCCATACCTTCCCTAAGTCACCAGGGATAAATTCTGAAAGACAGCCTATTAAGGCAATTAACTTACACCAAATGATTGTTAATTATGGATCTCTCATTATATACATCCCAGCCACAGGTCAAGAATCCAAGGAAGCAGCGCCTGAGCTCAGAATTAAGTACTTCTTTCCCGTCCTGCAAAGGATTCCCTGTGCAGTAACACCTGTCAGAGAACTCAAATAATCCAGGACAGGGACAAAACTTCCCAATAAACCTGTTTTTGTAGGAAAGGGGAGTGGCACACAAACAAGAGGAGGAAATTATTTCAACGACACGGAGAACCATGTCATTTTTTTTTTTTCCTGACTCTTACAGGAAGCCAGACAACAGGAACATGGAGGGCAGCGACAGCTCTTCCACGTCTGAGAGCTAGAAAAATCCAAGGGAGGAAGGAGGAAGCTCTCCTGGATGAACGCCACCGCCATCTGCTACTGAGATTTCTCTTAAAACACCGATTTTTTTATTCATTTTTTTTTTTCCCAACAGCAGCTGAAAGCCATCCAGTGATCTCTCCCATTTAATCCTCCAAAGCAATTTTTCCAAGAGATCTCAAGGAGGAGCGGCAGGAGAACTGGCAGTATCCAGGAGCCCCTGGGCATCCCCGAGGCTGATTGTGCTCAGTCAGAAGGCTCTGCTGGAATAACCAGGCAGCAGCTTTCGTGGCCAAGGCAGGAAATGCAAATGCTGCCTCTCCCTCACCTTCTCCCTCCTGCTGCTCTGAGCCCTCTGTTGCAGTTCTCCTTTCCAAGCTGGGATGGGAAGGATGGCAGAGGTGCAGGCTGGAATGGGAAGAGAATTGTTGTCCAGCACCTCCTGAGAAGTGTTTAGCTGTTCACTGGGTGTTTGGGCATTTACAAGAAAAGCAGGAAATCCTCTGCTCTCAGCTGAAAACTTTCCACGGTCTTTCCCCTTAAAGAAACTCCCTGTTGCTCCTTTACAGGATGAGAGCCGCGAATTCCACTCTCAGCATTGCCCAGAGAAGCTTGGATGTCCCATCCTCTGAAGTGCTCAAGGCCAGGCTGGACAGGGCTTGGAGCAACCTCTTCTTTGTGTAAGACAAAAATGAATCCAAGCTATTTAGTGGGAAAACATCAGGGGGACGAGGAATGTGACTAAAGGGACAGGCAGAGACTGTGGCACCGCTCAGCACACGGAACCACGGGGTGGTTTGGGTTGGAAGGGACCTTCTAGATCATCTCACTCCACCCTCCTGCCATGGACAAGGACATCTTCCACTCAGACCAACAACAATGAGCCTTATTTTCATTTCCTTCCCGAAGGAATTACATCCCAACAGCAGTTATCAACCGTCTTAAAGAGGTGGGGGGTTTTTCCCAAGAAAAAAATTCTTCATCCTTTAGCCTGACGAAGCTTTCCCTGAGCACAGACAACTTTAAAAGCATCTCTCTCTGTATATATTTTCATTTGCACAGCTCTTTGTGTTAAAAACAGACCTTCTCCTCAGGGGCAGATCTATGGATACACATCACCAAACAGCAGACCAGCAAAGCTGAGGGCTCACAGCTCAGACTAAACAACCACAGAAAAGCTGAAGGGGAACTTTGTGTGCCCGCAGCAAGAGCTGCCACCCTCCCCTCAAATCCCCTCTGCAGTCTGCAAGATCTCGGGGGCAAGAGAAAGTAAATGCCTTTATCTGATATGTAAATTACTTCATAAAATTGGACACCATATTAAAAAAAGAAAAAAACACAAAAAAAACCCCTCAACAGACTCATTCTGGAAGCTGCAGAACTGTCAAGATAAGAGGTGATATAATTAAAGATCTCCATGGCGGATTTTCTTCACAAAACAAGCAGCTCGACTTGTATCTCAGAGTCATCCTTAACTTCTGAGCCAATTACATCAGGAGCTAAAAAGATTAGCCCATGGAACTGATGATTTAGTTGAGTGTGTGACAGCACCTCTAGGCTTACTCTAAAATATTCAATATTACATTTTAATAGTTTTAAACCAGGCTGGAAATTCTACAGCCAGTAAAAAAATACAATTCATTAGCATTTAATACAAAGTGACACTAAGTCTACATCTCCTCCTACTCCTAAAAATAGGCTCTGATAGGAATTCATATTTCTTACACCATTCCAAAAGGGAAAAAAAGGTATTTAAAAATCAAAGTTTGAATTTTGTATGACAAAAAGAGGTGTCAAAACAGCATTTTATTTGTACCTCTGCTTGGATACTGTTTATGTTGAGAATTTAAAGCCATGTGTCCATTTTGTCTTTGCATGATTCTGACAGGGGGTACTAAAACTCATTAAAAAAAAGGGATCAGCTAAAAGGAAAGAATATTTTTACTTGGAGAAATAATGTCTGTCTGCACTAATAACCCTGTCAGGGTTATTACTCCAAAGCTTCAACAAATCTCCATATCATTTTCAGGGACACTTCTCGCTCCCTTCTGAGAGCAACAGTGTCCTTGACTTCTCCCCCTCCCAGCTCTGGCACAAGGAAAATCCTGCAGGAAAGCTCTTCAGTTCCTGAAGTGCACCAAGAAACATTTCACAGAACCATGGAAGCCTTTAGGGTTGGAAAAGACCTCCAAGATCATCGAGTCCAGCCGTTAGCCCAGCACTGGCATCTCCACCACTAAACCAAATGCCACATCCACATGACTGGGAATTCAAATTCCCATGGGATTTAAAAGCCTGAGGGGCATGAAGGCACACACCTGGGACACGGGCTGCACTTCTTATTTCAGGTCTATCCCAAATCCAGTCCCCCTTGTCCTCAGACCTTCCCTGATCTCCTCAGTTCATGGCTGCACATCTTGGCACAGAGGGAACCCAAGGAAGGAGGATCACGAGCCTGCTGAAATCCTTTCATTCCTGGCGAAGTGGGGGCTCATCTGCCAGGGCATCTGCCAGCACAGCCAGGCAAGACAAGCCTCAAGGTCACCGAGCCCGTTTGCCACATGCCAGCAGCAGACAAGTGCGAGCTTAAGTAGGACATTTTTTGATCCCGTGCCCATTAAGCGCTTCGCCTTCGTTTCGGCTCAAGTCTTCCTTGAGGTGGGATCAAGCATTTTAACTCCAAAATGTGATTTGCCCTGACAACAGGCATTGTCCCTGCTAAGGGGACGCACATTTCTCTTCCAATTATCCCAAGAATCATTTAGGGAAGACAGGCTACATTGTAATCCCGAATCACGCCACGCTGACCTTCCAGACGGGATCCAAATCCTCTCTTGGAAGCTGCCAGAACACCTGTTTTCCTTAAAGCATCCCACGCCACTCTCTGCATTTAACTCCAGCACAACAAACCAGAACCTCAGTGGCCAACTTTAATCCATATTTTCCAGAGGAGACACAGAAACTGCCCCAAGCAAGCAGAGGAGAATCATCACCTAACACAGAGCTCCGAGTCCTCATTTTCGTACCAGACATCTCCTTCATGTCCCTGCAGTCTATTAACCAGCAGGTCTCTAATTAACAGCCCCACAGATCCTTATTCCTATTTTTCACAGTAAGACAGGGAAAAAGACAAGCTTCCTGTTTCACCAGTACCACAAAAAGAGCAAGAACACCATTAAAACTTCACACGGATACGGTAACAGCAACGCCTCGGCATTGCCAGCCAGGAGACGAGATGCAGGAGAATCCTGATCCCTGTTTTCAGCCTGGAATCATTGCTCACATCCTCTTAATTGCTGTGCAGGCACTGAGGAATTACACGGACGCTGTTTCATTTTCAGGGAATTGGCAATTCCCTTCCAGGAGGAGGGAAGGACTCCGGCGAAAGTCAAGGAATAATCGCTGGGTTCCTCCTCAAACATGGCTGAAGGCAGTGACAGCCACAGCACCTGCACGGCAGCTCCTGCTGCTCCCAAAATGAAGGCTGCCATCCATTTTGCAGTTTCCAATAGGACATTTCAAAACCTGGGTTTAGGGGTGGTTTTTTCCTCCTCACGAAGCCCGGTCAGTCTGCGCCCAACCCCTGCCAAACCAGTGGGGTTCTTCCCTCCCAAAACTGACACCATTCCCTATGCTCTCCATTCGCTTTCCCAGTTACGAGTCGAGCCTCACACCCTCACACCCCACCCCTCTGTCTGTCCTTCTTTGCCCTTCTCCTCACCCTCGGTGTCACCAGTCACCTTCCCTCCCGTCCAGCTCAGGCATCTCAGCACCTGTCACAGCCTCATCCCATGTCCTGCCCCACCATCCCAGGCACTGCCTCATCCTAAACCTCCCAGAGTGCCTGGAGCTCAGCTTGTCCCACTCTCAAACCTGCTAAGCCCATGTCACTGCCCCACTGTGTCCCCACCGTGCTGTCCCAGACTGGCCATGCCGTGCCCCTGCCACCATCCCACTGTGCTGTCCCCACACTGGCCACGATGGGGCCAAGTCATAACCCCCTGTGCTGTCCCCAAATTGGCCATGCTGGGCAAATCGTCACCCTACCGTGTCCCCACCGTGCTGTCCCCACACGGGCCATGTTGTGCCCATGTCACCACCCCACTGAGTCCCCAAACTGGCCATGCCAGATAAGCCATCACCCCACCGCGTTCCTACAGTGCTGTCCCCGGACTGGCCACGCCGTGCCCATGCCACCACCCCACTGTGCTATCCCCAAGGTTGTCACATCCCCATGCCACCACTGCAAACTAGCCATGCTGGACAAGCCGCCACCACCCCCCCGTGTCCCCACTGTGCTGTCCCGGCACCGGCCACGCCGCGTCCCCCCCGTGCTGTCCCAGTGTCCCCATCCCTCCCTTTGCCGCCCCCCGCCCCCACCCCCGCCCCGCCCCTCGCTCATTACCATAACCACGCCCATCAAACCACAAGCCCCGCCCCCTTGCCCCCTCCCGTTCTCCCCCCCCAACATTCCGCCCTCACTCACGCGGGCGGTTCTTGCGGACCGAGTCCCGCCGCTGCCGGCTCACGGACCCGCCGCGCTCGCGGGGCTGCGGCCCCGCCGCGCCGGCCGCGCCGCCGCTGTTCCGCCGCCGGAGCTGAGGCGGCCCCGCGTCCGCGCCGCCGCCCCGCCGCCGCGGCTTCTTCTCCTCCTCCGCGCCATCGCCGCAGCTGCGCGGCGGTTCCATGGGCAGCGCGGCCCGGCCCCATGGGCCGCCCGGCCCCGCTCCCGCTCCGGCTCCGCTCCGGCCCCGCTCCCGCTCCCGCTCCGCCGCCGCAGCCACCGCCCCCGGCGCGCCTGCGCCGCGCGGCCCCGCGGGGCGGGACACCCCGTGAGGCGCCCGCCAATCCGCGCCCCCCGCCGCGCGGAGCGACAGGCGGCTCCGCCAATAGGAGATGGGGATGGAGCCGCTGCGGAGCGCCCCGCGCTCGGCCGCGAACGGTGACACGCGCGGCTGTCCAATGGGAAGCGTGCGCCAGCGGGGGCGGGTGGATATGCGGCAGCGCTGGCCTATGGGCTCCCTTGAGGGCGAGATTGACACGGCAGTTGTCCAATGAGTGAGGGCGCTGCCTGTTGGAGGCGGGGGAAGGCGCGGTGATTGACAGGCCGGGTAACCGTGGCAACGCGGGGGGGCCGAGGGTAGATCCGCAGTAGGCCCGGCCGGGCTCGGCCGCGCGCGGGGGGGGTGATTTGAATATGATTTGCATATGAAATGACGATGCAAATACACATGGGGGGTCTGACACCCACCATGGCCTGAACCCCACGGGCAGTTAGGGACCTTGAAGACAATCTCATTCCAACCCCCTGCCATGGGCAGGGACACCTTCCACTAGCCCAGGTTGCTCCAAGCCCCATCCAACCTGGCCTTGGACACTTCCAGGGATCCAGGGGCAGCCACAGCTTCTCTGCCCAACCTGTGCCAGGGGCTCCCCACCTTCACGGGGAAGTTTCTCCCTCTTATCTCACAATCCACAATGCCTGTTTATATCCCAATATAATTCCAATACTAGTGCATCCCGCTCTTCAGACCCCTGACCCCACATTTATAAACCACAGCAGGAAACACCCGGGCAGCAGAAAAACTGAGGTGACCACGAAGAGGGGGGTAAGCAAGGACCAACAAGGATGGAAATACAAGAGGAAAAGAGTGTCCCGGCTGTAACAGGACAGAGGTTCCCAGGTGGAATGTTAATCGTTGTCTGGCACACCCGGAGCCTGGCCAGGCCTGGCACTGTAGCCCAGCGACCTGCAGTGCTCCTCACTTGCCCTGGGGTAATCCCAGCTCACCGAAATCCTTGGGCATTAACTCGATACCAGAGGGATCAGCCACCGACCTCCCACAAAGGTGGGGTGATTTCCCTGAGAATTCTCTGAATTCTGGTCGCCTGGGTGGAAAACGGGACAAAGGGATCGGTCTGACTTAGTTGATGTGCTTTAATATCCTTTTGGGTGAGTGGAGGAAGGGGATAAATGGGGCTGGCACTGACAGGACACAAAGGAGAGCTCTCTGAACACAAATAACCTCCTTCAGAACAGCGTTGACTTCATTTGGGTGGAAAAGGGACTGACTGAGCTCCACTGCCGAAAGCTCCGAGCACTTTGAACATGTTTCACATACCTGGGCTGTAAGAGGCGGAGCTGGGAAAGCAGGAAAGCGAGGAGAGTTCATGGGGTGTCACAGCAGAGTGCTGAGGGGCCTCCAGTGGAAAAGGCAGCATGGAGAGGGCATGGAGAGGGATGTTCTGTCCCAAAAGCTTCCTGTTTGTCCACAAAAGGGACACAGGGGTGAGCAAGGGCCAGGCACCGTGACTTCTGTAGCTCAGCTGCCTCTTCATCCTGGGCATCCAACTACCGACAGGAAGACTTGCTGTGCTTGCTCCAAAATGAGGTCTGGAAGCTGTCCCCGAATCCTGTCACCTCTTCCTGACACCAGTGTCCTCAGTCTCTCTGTGGCACTGCCAGCAGAGCCCTTCAGAGCATCCCCTCCTGCTCCTCATCTCACAAACTCACGGGAAGCCGGGTGTCAAGCATCAAACCAATTTATTACAGTTAGTAAAAGGCTTTTCGTCCTGTTAGTAAAAGATGTGCAGGGACACAGCTCCCTCCTGCTCCATCTCCTGCCCCGTGGGGCTTTAAAGTGCTGCGTAACTACTGTGAAAACCCCGGCACTCCACAGCAGAAATCCAAACGTGTGCTCCTCCCTGGTCCGAGGTGGTGACAGACCGGCTGTTTCACAGGAGAAATTCGACATCAAAAGGCAAAGCAGAGAAGCTGCTGCTATAAAGTAGGGAAAAACACGGGAAGAATTTTGCAGGCCAGTAAAGCGTCAGAGAAGACGGCCTTGGTATGGATGCTGCTGGTTGGGATCACATGGATGTCCCCCTGAAGTGTGGAGAAGGCAGGTGTCTCCTCTTTTTAGGGAATGATAACCCTGTTATCTTGAACAGGAAGATCAGCCCCCACATTCCCACTCCTGGCAGACAGGAGCGTTTTTAAGGAGTGTTCCTTCCTCTCACGGATACGTCGCCAGGAGCTGAGCAAGGAAAGAACATCTCGAGCTCTCCTGGGAGAGCAGCCTCATCACACCAGAATCAACACCTCCCTGCACGTATTTATTGTCCTTAGTGGATTACTGGAGGCACTTCTTGGATTTTTGGGCACAGGGAAAGTGTTAAGAGGGAGGAGCAGCCATTCCATCACACAGCTGATGGGCCCTTCCCCGCACAGGCCCAGCTCTGGACACAAAGGCTGCAGTTGGCAGCCAGGCTCCAGGAAGATGACCTCCCTCCTGCTCCAGGCCAGCAGGAAGGATGGATTTTGGAAAGCTGTGCTGACAGCAGGAATTCAGGACAAGTAAGTTACCGGATACGTGGGTTTGAGGGAGGGGATTCTGCTCCTCTGCCCTGCTCAGGGGAGACCCCCCTGCAGAGCTGTCCCAGCCCTGGGAACAACAGCACAAGGACGTGGAGCTGCTGCAGAGAGTCCAGAGGAGGCCCCGGAGATGCTGCCAGGGCTGGAGCCCCTCTGCTCTGGAGCCAGGCTGGGAGAGCTGGGGGGGTTCCCCTGGAGAAGAGAAGGCTCCAGGGAGACCTGAGAGCCCCTGGCAGGGCCTAAAGGGGCTCCAGGAGAGCTGGAGAGGGACTGGGGACAGGGAATGGAGGGACAGCACACAGGGAATGGTTTTGAACTGCCAGAGGGCAGGAATAGATGGGATATTGAGAACAAATCCTTCCCGGTGAAGGTGGTGAGGCCCTGGCACAGCTTGTCCAGAGATGCTGCCCCATCCCTGGAAGTGTCCAGGTTGGATGGGGCTTGGAGCAACCTGGGATAGTGGAAGGTGTCCCTGCCCATGGCAGGGGGTGGAACAAGATGGTCTTTAAGGTTCCTTCCAACCAAAGCCATTCTGTGATTCTGTAACACAGTAAAGCAGGGAAGAAGCAATAGCCTGGATTAGAAGTGTTGCTCCAAGTTTCTCCAACCTCCATCCAACCTGGCCATGAACATTTCCAGGGATCCAGGGGCAGCCACAGCTTCTCTGGGCAACCTGTGCCAGCCAGTGCCTCACCACCGTCAAAACCAAGAATTTCTTCCCAATATCCCACCTAACCCTGCTCTCTGCCAGTGGAAAGACATTATCCCTTGTCCTGTCCCTCCAGGCCCTTGCCCAACGTCCTTCTCCAACTTTCCTGGAGCCCCTTTAGGCACTGGAAGGTGCTGGAATGTCTCCCCGGGCCCAGAGCATCTCAGACCCCTGTATGGCATCCCTGCACTGTGCAGTTGATCCTGTTGGTGTCCCAGCCTGGGCACAAGCTTCCTGTATTCCTATACCAGAGCAGCAGGTATCAGGAATGGTGAGAACTCCATCCACCCTTCCAGCCACACCCCCAAAATCCAGCCTAAAGATCAGAGACACCCTCCAACCCTGAGTAGGACCAAGTCTGCTTAATGCTGGCATTGCCTGAAACGTTCCCCTTAAAGCAGAATCCCGTTTCCCTGCCGGGAGGGATGAAATGAGGCCGATCCTCAGGAACGCTGGTTACATGCAGCTCTCTCCTGACCCTCATGTTTATCCCCAGGGTTGGTGCTCCATGGAGCGACCTCAGAAGGAGCTGCAGAGCCCCTCAAAGGTGTCTGGCAGTGGCAGAGATATCAAGTAAGGCAAACTGAACATGAGATGCCTGGTGAAGGCACTCAGGGGGTCACCCTCTGGATCACCAGTGCATGTTTCCCTGGGGCCTCCTGGGACCAAACAAGGAAGACGTGGAGAATCGTCACGAGGACTTTTGTGACTCAAGGGATTGCCCCGGAGAGAGACCCTCTCCTTGGGTGTAAAAAGAAGATGGCTGGGAAATTGGATGGAACAGATCCAAACCCAACAGCATGCCGTACCAAGGCCTCTTCCAGCAGAACCTTCCAGAAAGAGATTTAACCACACCCCTCCCGTCCCCCCGCTGCTCTTCAGGCTTCAAACACGTTGGCCAGAATGCTGTTGCCAGAGGAATCGTCCCGGCTGCTATTTCTGGAGCCGAGCGTACACCAGGAATGCCACGGCAGAGATGACGGCGATGCCCACGGCAGGGAGGATGTACGGCAGGGACGGGCCGTTGCTGTCCCCTGCGGGGATCTTGGCCTGAGGAGAGCTGGTGGCAGCGTCACAGCCACCGCTGGAGTCGAAATCCGGAGAGCTTCCGAGGGGACCGACTCCGTCATTGCCGGCTCCGAGCTGGACGCTGGGGTAGTGATCCACACAGACCTCATGGATGCCCACGGAGGTGCTGTCCCAGCTCGGAGTGGAACGGGAGTCTCTGCTCGCTCCGTCTGCTTCCTGTCCCCCGGGGTCTGCACGAGCTGCGGGAGCCGAGGAGCCTCTGGAGAATGCTCCTGTGGAGCTATCGCTGCTCACCAGGATTGGGTCGCTGCTGAGGCCGAGGCTGTTGGAGGCTGCAGAATTGGGGCTGCTGGGCCCGTGAGAGCCCGGGCATCTGCCGGGCACCTCTGTGTCCCCCGGAGCCACGGAGACGAGGACACCCGGCTTGCTGAGCTCCACGTCCTCCTCTGCATCGCTGCAGGACGCCCAGGTGCTCGTGCCAGAGCTCACCCGGGAGGCCGATCTCCCAGCTGTGCCTTCGGAACGTCCCACCACAGCTGTGCCAAGGAGAGGCTCTGCCGAGGCTGGGAACACCTTTGGGAGACAAGGAGAGGGGGTGGGTGCCGTGGGAATCTCCCATTGGCCTGGTCTTGGGCACACAGATCACAGGACAAACCCAGCTCAGCGCTCAGCCCCTACATCTCTTGCCACTCACAGGTAACTCCCAGGGCTGGGAGTGAAAGAGGAGCAGGGAGGTGCTGGGGCTCCAGGGAACCTTTGGGATTCAGGAGAGGTATTGGAAGGATAGAAGGGAGCCAGGCAGCGAGGAGAGGAAAGCAGCACCTGGAAGGCAGGAGCCTGACTGGCCAGTCAAGGAGGGGAAATAAGGAGTCAAAGCCCAACAGAACTTGGCTTCCCTCTCTTACGCTGCAAAATGCAGCATCTGGATGGGAACATGAACACAAGGGGAGGAAAACATCACGGAATAAACTCGCCACCAGCTCAGAATGTGACACTGCGGTAGAAAATCTCCCAGCCAGGGGGAGTTCACAAGGACCTGGATGAAATGAAAGTGGCAAGAGGGAAGGTCACCTACTTTCTCCGTCGGCATGGAGGAGGTGCTGCCAGCTCTGTTTTCAACAGGTGGTTTCTTCTCTGGTACAGATTTCACAGAGGTGTCATGGGATGGGGAAGTGCCTCTGGGCACAGGGGTAGCAACCAGGGGGGTTGTTCCCGTGGAAGTGTCTGTCAGGGAGAAAACAGCACACTGTGTTAACCAGGAGGCCTAAAAGGCGAGTTTTGCTGTTCTTCAAGGATGCTGTGATAGGACAGCCCCCAAGCCGAGGGGGTCACACAGGGAGCAGGACACACTGCTCTGGATCTGCCAAGGCATCCGAGCTCTCCTGGCAGCTGCAGGTAACTCCCCCAGGGTGGGCTGCAGGGTTGGGGAGCACTGAGGGAGATGGAGGCTTTCAAGGCTCCTGTGGGATCTGAGCTCCATGTCCTCCCCCAGCCAGGAGGTGCTGATCCCACATGGTGGAGGGGAACAGGCTGGGAGGGATGGGTGTCCCTCTCCCCTGAGACCCTGGACGGGAGGGCAGAGCTTCATGCTATTTATTCCAGGAAGCCCATGCAGGCAAGGGATGCAGGAGATGCTAAAATTCCCCCAGACACAGAACACAAACATCTCCGCAAGCCAAGGGAGGGGAAGAAGTTTCACACCCCAGAGCTGCCCCACTGACAGCAAAAATTAAAATGCAGTTGGGTGAGATGACCATTGTAGGTTCATTCCAAATCAAATAGTCTGTTCTGTTCTATTCTGTTCCAACCCTTAACCCAGCACTGCCAAGGCCACCACTGGCCCATGTCCCCAAGTGCCACATCTACATGTCTTCTAAATCCCTCCAGGGATTGGGACTCCACCCTGGGCAGCTGTGCCAGGGCATAACAGCCTTTTTCATGAAGAATTTTTCCCAATATCCAACCTAAAACTCCCCTGGCACAGCTTGAGGCCGTTCCCTCTTGTCCTGTCCCTTCTTCTCTGGGAGCACAGCCCAACCCCTTCCCTGGCTCCCCTGTCCTGTCAGGGAGTTGCAGAGCCAGAAGGTCTCCCCTGAGCCTCCTTTTATCGAGGCTGAGCCACTCCAGCTCCCTCAGCCCCTCCTGCTGCTCCAGACCCTTCCCCAGCTCCGTTCCTTTCTCTGGACACACTCCAGCATTCCAATTTCTTTCCTGCAGTGACAGGTTTTCAGCAGCACCTCCTGCTCCCCAGTGAGTACATGGCTCTGCCAGGAAGCAAACCCACCTCCACGCCCTCCGTGCTCTTCCAGCATCTGGGCCCGCTTCGTCCCTGCATCAAACTGCTCCTGTATGAGGAGGGGGCTGCGCACATCCACGAAGCTGCTCGGGGGCTCAGAGCTCGGCACAGGCTGCTTTTTTGGCAGTGAGTTTGGGGGCTGCTGCCCCACGCCACGAGCAGCCCCCTCAAGCCTCGGAGGAAAATCTGTGGACTCATCCGAGTGCTCTTCGGGCTCGTTGCGGGGCCGCTCAGGGCCATGAGTGGCACTGGGCTCCCTGGCTGGAAGAGCCCTGCCCAGCGCCAGGCCCGGCGCCCCGCGGTGCAGGTGGTTGGCATTCCCAAAACACCCGTTGTCCACACACACCGGCCGGCGGCTCAGCCAGTCCCGGCTCTGCTCCGGGGGCACGGCCGATGGCACGGACACACTGGCCACCCCGGGGGTCCCCACTGACCCCTGCGTGGTATCACCAGGGTGGGAGAGGGGTCCCTCTCCGCTCACTCCGTCACGGGCTGTGCTCCCAGGTGGAGTTGGTTGGACACTCTCTTGCTCCGGGAGTTTTTTGGGGAGCTGGAAGAGAAATGAGCTGTGTTAAATCACTGGAGTGAGAGGATCTAGGATCACCAGAGTGCCCCAAACCCTGAGCAGTGGCCCCAGCAAGGCTGCTGATGAAGGGGGTCTGGGCTACCTCCTTGACACCCACCACAGCTCACACGAGGGTCAGGGGCTGTGCAGAGGAGCCTGGGCTAACAGAGTGGAGCCTGCACACTCCCATGGAAAGGAGGCAGGAGGGGGAGCCTGGACTAATTAAGCAGACCCTGCACTCCCCCCACAAAGGAAAGGCAGGAGGGGGAGCAGTTACAAGGCCATATATAACCTGTAAGTTACCAGATCCAGCAGAGATCAGCAGTGAGAGTCTGCCTGGGGCGGCCCTGAACCAGCCTGGCCCTACCACATACTGGCCCCACACCCCACCAAAAGGTCCAAAAGGGACCTCTGTGTCCCCATCCAACACATGCCCTGCTCACCGATTCCTGCACCGGGATTCTGGCCTCCCGATGGGTGCTTATGGTGGTGGCATCGCTGGGTGGGACGGGTGGATGGTCAACAGCGGGCAGAACTTGGCGAGGCTGCTCAGCCAGTGGGGCTCCTGGAGCAGAATTCGGCCGCAGGGCCGATGTCGGGGCACTGACGGAGGAGGCATTGGGATGGGCACTGCTGGGAAGGGAGGAGGCAGGGGCGGGAGCTGAGGGACCTGGAGGAGTCAAGCAGAGAATGAGCAGGAATACTGATGGAAGAGCTGAGGAAGTAGAGAATGAGCATGGGGCTAAGGCAGCCCTGCATTTGCCCACAGCACCCCTTCACTCATCCCTCCACCTCCCTTCCAGGTGAGAACCTCAGCCCACCACCAACCCAGGCACCTTTAAAGAGAGACCCCATCACCCTCAGACATGTCACCATGCTGAGGGATGGTCAGACACCCCCAGCCCCTCAGACACCGAGGCAGGGACAGAGCAGAGACCACCTGCTCGGTGACATGTTTTGGGTCCCCACCTCCACCAGCTTCCAGGGACAGCACCCAGGGAGGGCAAGGCTACGTACGGGATTTCCAGGTATCATACACCTCCTGCACCTCATCAGCCAGGTGTCCTGCGTTGTTGTGGCGCAAGGCTTGGATGAGATCCGGCACCCAGTCCTTCCGGCACCTCAGGCGCTGATAAAACTTAAAGACAGTGGCCTGGCTGCCCCGCATCTCCTCCCGGGCGTGGAGTTCATCCTGGGAAAAGCACACAGGGCATCTAAGAGAAGGTCTGGCTTTAGGGGTAAGGCAGCTGTACGTTCGCATTGGGGAAGGAGGAAATTACTCTGTCAGAATCGACGAGGCAGGTCAGGGAATCAGCCAGCGACCCCACATGGATAGTCCCGAAATGCCTGAGGTTCCTCATAATGTGGCTGTACACTTTTTCTTCGGCCAAACCCATCCTGGCTCAGCACCTACAGAGAGACAGAGACTTTAAAGTGAGCAGAGGCTGCTGGTGGCGCTCGGGTTGTCTCCAGGAGCTCGGGCTATTCCTTAGGCACCCGTAAATTTGGCACGGGCGCTCAGCCTCCCGACAGGGGAAATCCCGTGTGGAAAACACCCACAGAGATAATGCTCGGGTTAAAGTTCAGTTCTTGGCTTCACTTCCACAAACCTCGCTCCCTTCTGCCATCGCCCAGCCCCTGTTTATTCCCACTCTGTTTGTCTGGGTCCAACCCGCCGGGCTAGGGGCCGGCCTGGCGACAGGGTCACGGCAGGCGACAAAGTCACGACAGGCGACAGGGCCACCACAGGCCATAGGGGCCACGTCTGGGATCCCGCACAGGCGATGCAAAAGCCAAAGGAGAAGGCGTAGGAGACTCCTTCCCACAGGAAATAGCGGCCCGCTCACGTCGGGGCCCCCCCCCCCCCGCCCTCAGCACGACCTTCACCCCCCCCGAGGAAACTCCAGGAGGGTCCCCGCTCGCAAAGCCCCCTGGCACAGCCCCCGGGGGTCTATGCGGGGGCTGTGGAGGCCGCGGGGGTCGGAGCGGCCCCGGCTCCCCCCGCTCCCCTCACGGCCCCTCAGGGCCCCCCCTCACCTGCACCGCCACCGCCGCTACCGCCCGGCTCCGCTCCGCCCCGCCCACCGCGCGTCGCGGCCGCCGCTGATTGGTCCGAGCGCACGCCCGTCACGGTGATTGACAGACTGTGATTGACAGCGGGGCGTGTCCAGTTCCGGCCCCCTCAGGGCGGGAGGGACGGGGAGATCCTGGAGCGGGGCGGGAATGAGGGAATGGAGCGTCTGTCCTGGGAGGAGAGGCTGAGGGAGCTGGGCATGGGTAGCGACGGGAAGGGGAGGGAAAGGGGAAGCGAAAGGGGAAGGGAAAGGGGAGGGGAAAGGAGGGGAAAGGAGAGGAGGGGAGAGGAGGGGAGGTTTGAGAAAGGAAGTGAAGGTTTGGGAAGGGAAGGGGAGGGGAGGTTTGGGAAGGTTTGGGAAGGTTTGGGAAGGGAAGGGAAGGGAAGGGAAGGGAAGGGAAGGGAAGGGGAAAGGGAGAAGGAAAGGAAGGGGAAGGGAAAAGGAAGGGGAAGGGAAAAGGGAAAGAGAAAGCAAGAGGAGAAGACAAGGCTGAGGGGATCTCATCAATCCACACAAATATCTCCTAGTGGTGTCAAAGGATGGTGCCAGACTCTTTTTGGTGGTGCCCAGCGACAGGACGAGGAGCAGTGGCCATGAACTGTATCCCTACAAGTTTCACCTCAACACAGGAAAGAATTTCTTTACGCTGAGGGTGGCAGAACACTGGAACAGATTGTCTAGAGAAGGTACGGAGTCTCCTCGCTGGAGATACTCCAGAACCATCTGGACACAATCCTGTTCTGTGTGCTCTGGGATGACCCTGCCCGAGCAGGGAGGTGGGACCAGATGACCCACTGTGGGCCCTCCCAACCTCACCCATCCTGGGATTCTGCAAATACTTCCATCCTTTTTGAGCCTCGAAGATGAACAATCTACAGATCAAATCTCTCCGATATCTGTGATGACCGAACCCCAACTCACTATTTTCACGAGCAGATATATCATGTCCAGAATTCAGGGAATTCTGCACAGGCTACGTACCAATACCATTTAGATTTTAAATAATAAACTGTGCAACATAGACAAAGGAATTCTTCCCTGTGAGGGTGGAGAGGCAGTGGCACAGGTGGCCCAGAGAAGAGAAGCTGTGGCTGCCCCATCCCTGGAAGTGTCCAAGGCCAGGCTGGACGGGGCTTGGAGCAACCTGGGATAGTGGAAGGTGGTGCTGTCCATGGATCATCTTTAAGGTTCCTTCCAACCCAAACTTTGATTACAATTAATCAAAGCCAGCTTTCCTCACTCTACATTGTAAAAAAAAAAAAAAAAAAAAAAAAAAAAAAAAAAAAAGGAATGTGTTTCTGGGTTATTCCTAAATAAGAAGAGACTTCATGACAATCAAAACTCAGCTCATGACAAACAATACCCACTCAGTTGCACCCAGTAAATCTTTGTGCTTAGAATAACAGAGTTTTTAGGGGTTGGAAGGTACCTTAAAGACCATCTAGTTCCATCCCTTGTCATGGACAGGAACACCTTCCATCAGAGCAAGTTTCCCCAAGGCCTTATCCAACCTGGATTTGAACACTTCCAGGGTTGGAGCATCCACAGCCTCTCTGGGCAGCCTGTTCCAGTGCCTTGCCAGAGTAAAATACTTCTTCCTGATATCCAACCTAAATTCCCTCTCTTTCAAACCGTACCCATTATTCCTTGTCTTATCACTATAACTCCTAACAAAGAGTCCTATATTATATTATATTATATTATGTTATATTATATATTAGTATTTTATATTATCTGTTCATATTGTATTTGGTAATTACTATAATAATTATTATTATTACAATAATATTAATAATATAAAATAAACAGAGCAATATCAATAATCATATAAAATTATATATATAAAATATATATTACTAGAATTATTATTTTATATTATGTATAATACTATATATAATATTATGTTTTGTATGAATACGGTGTATTATTTGTTAATATTGTATCTTGTAATTATTATAATTGCTGTTATCAAAGCAATATAAATAATATAATAAAGTAAATAATGCAATATTAATGATACAAAAATATAAAATAAGATATTCTTATGAATAGTTTATATTATGCGCAACATTATATATAATATATATTCTATATGAATACTGTATATTATCTGTTGATATTGTGTTTGGTAATGACTATTATAATTACTATTATAATAATATAAATAGTATCATAAAAATAATAGAATAATATAGGATAGTAAATTTATTAATAGAATTCCTATTTTACAATATATAGAATATATATGATATATGAATACTGCATATGGTCTGTTAATATTGTATATTGTAATTACTATTATAAGTGCTGTTATTATAATAATATAAATAATAAAGTAATGACTTATTAATATACCACTATAGTATTTTATATTATGTACAATGCTAGGTATTATGTTTTAATATTGTATATGATGTAATAATATTGTATAGTAATTATTATAATTATACAACTAATATAATAATGTAAATAATATAACAATATAAATAGCATCTTGCAAACAATAAAATAAAATACATAACATAATACTATAAATAATATCACAAAAACAGAATGCAAATATAATAAAAATTTCTGATTCTGGGATTTTGGGAAGCGGGACCCGCGGGCTGGGGGGGGGGTGTGGGGGGTGCAGAGCCGCCTCCGCGCCGCCAGGGGGCAGCACCGCCCCGCCGCGGGCTCCGCGTGGCCACGCCCACCGGCCCCTCCCCCTCGACCACACCCACCGGCCACTCCCCTGCGGGCCCCGCCCCCGGGCACGCCCCCTGCGCGAGCCGCGCGATGGCGGCGGCAGCGGGCGGGCGGCGGCGGCGGCGCCGCTGAGCGCCGGGAGAGCCCCGAGGGGCGCCGGGGGCGTCCCGCTCCCCTTGCCCTCCCTCGCACCCCGCTGCCTGCCCCCAGCGTCCCCCCGCGCCCGCCCGCGCCGCGCCCTCCATGGTCACGGGCGGCCCCCGCGGCCTCGCAGCGCAGCCGTTTGGGCGGGAGCCGGCGCGGGAGCAGCGGCCGCAGGTGAGCGGGGGGGGGGAGCGCAGGTGAGCGGGGGGGTGGGGAGCGCAGGTGACCCTTCCTACACGCACACACACACGCACGCACCGGGGCGGGCACGGCGGTGTAGGGGTGATGGAAGGGGCGCGGGGCGCGACCCACGCGTGGCCGCGGCGGCGGATCACCCCACCACCCACCCAGCGCGGGGTTTGATGTTGGAATGTCTTAACTGCGTGTTCGTGCGTGTGTGTCTGTGCGTGTGTGCGTTCGTTAATAATAACGGCGGGGTTTAGGAGTGATCACGGAGCGGGGAGCGTGAACTCGGTGCGTTGGAGCGAGTCCAGAGGAGGCCACCAAGTTGATCAGAGCAGGAGGGAGCACCTCTGGTGTGAGGAGAGGCTGGGAGGATGGGAATGGTCCAGCCTGGAGAAGGCTTTGGGGTGATCTAATTGTGGCCTTCCAGGACCTGAAGGGAGCGAACAGGAAAGATGGAGAGAGACTACAAGGGCCTGGAAGTGACAGGACGAGGGGGAATGGCTTCAAACTGGAAGGGAGTAGTTTTAGATTGGGTATTGGGAAGAAATTCTTCCCTAAGGCCCTGGCACAGGTTGCTCAGAGAAGCTGTGGCTCTCCCATCCCTGGAAGTGTCCAGGGCCAGGTTGGACGGGCCTTGGAGCAGCCTGGGATACTGGCAGGGGGTGGAATGAGATGGTCTTTAAGGTCCCTTCCAACCTAAACCATTCCATGATTCTATGAACTTCCAGCCACAGTTCTGCAGTGACCCACGGCCCCTTCCCCTGCTGCACCCACAGGGAGCAACACAGGCCCAAGCTAGGGACCCCCCTGTGACACCCAGGAAACAGAGCTGCAGGCCAGGACCACCATTGCCACCATCTCTTCCCTCTACCCACCCACCTCCCTGCCGCGGGATTACCCGGATCCATGGACACTGGGCCGTCCAGTCAGTGTGGAACCCACCTGACCCATGCTCTGGCCACACCTTTCAGCGGCTCTGGGCTGAGCCCGCCACCAAAGGCTTGTTTTAGGAGGGTTATTCCAGCCTGGGAGTTCGTGGCCTGGATCCCACCTGCACCATCCCGCTGGGAGATGCTCCAAGCTGGAGCGTTGGAGGGGTGCCCCTCTTGCCGTGGGGTCCGAGAGCTCTGTCCCCTCCCCGAGGGCTCTGTCCCCTCCCCGAGGGTTCCCTCCCCTCCCTGCATCCCGACTGGGAATCCCAAATGGGAAGGTCCGGGCTGCCGTGCTCCAGGCTCTCCCACGCTCGGGTAGCGTCCTCCCTCCTCGGCCGGCGCTTGCTTATTCCCGGTCTTGGATGTCATCGAGGGTGGAAAATGTGACAGGAAGGAAGGGAGGCTTTTTTTCCCCTCCTGCTAAATATGGACTGACATTAAAAATCCAAATACTGTCGTGAAAGGAATCCCAACCTCTGTTTGCTGGAGGAGGGAATCAAAACGATGTTTTCTGGCTTTTCGGCTGTGAGGTTCCAGCTGGGAAGTTTCGCAAGGAGCGGCGGAGTCCTTGCCGGGAGCCTCAGGAATTTACTGAGCTTGTTCACGGGACGCTCTGCAGCGTCTTATGCTAAAAAAAATTAGTCATCCCTTCTCTGCCTGGCCCTGGCTGGGGGGAGCCTGCCGTGAGCACGCGGGATGCTTGGAAATATTTAGGGATTTGTCCTCCTGTACAAGGAGTTCTAGAAGCAGGAAATAAAACTGCGGCCCAAAACAGGAGTTTTTCATCTTCATTTTAATTCCTGTTGCTGCAGCAGCCTGTGGCAGGGAAGGGGAGGATGTGCACGGGGTGGCTGCAGCCGGGTTTGCAGGGAGGGTTTGTCTCTCTGTCAGGCATCAGATGCAAACTCATGCTGTTATTCCCGGAGAGACGGGAAAACAGGCTCGATGTGGGGCTCTGGGATGAGGAATGGGACCACAGGGGTGGATATGGCACTGCCAGCTTCCCCAGTGGCTTCAGGTGAAGAGCCAGGATGCTTTTGGCGAGCAGGGACTGCAGCTTCCCAAGGAACTGGGGGTGCTGGAGGAGAGAGGGACTTGGTGTCCGTGGTGGGAAGAAGGTGGGCTCTGCCACCTTCCTGCTCCATGTGTTCCTCTCCATCGCTGTGGGAGAGATTTCTGGGGGGGAGGTGTCTGTGGGAAGCTCCAGGGTTTTTCCCTGATCTTTATAAAACGATTGGTTAAAGCAGCTGGTTGGTTAAAGTTGGTTGAAGGCGGTGGAGTCCCCATCCCTGGAAGTGTTGAAGGAATGACTGGACACTGGGGAGTGGCACTCAGTGCTCTGCTCTGGTTGACAAAGTGGGGATCAATCACAGGTTGGACTTGATCTTGGAGGTTTTTTCCAACCTAATGGATTCTGTGACAGCAGTGTGGGGATCCTAGGAGGTGCTGGAATGGGTGTTTCCCTTTCTCAGGGCACTGCTGTCCTGGTGCCGGTGCCACTGTGTTGTCCCCAGGCTAAGGGGGCGCAGCTCTGCCTTTCTGAAATGCCACTCTCAAATAACTGGATGTCTGTGCTGCTCCATGACACTGCTCCATGCCCAACACCAGCATCCCTGTGGAAGAGCAGGTCGAATTCCCTCTCTCCCCATCTCCTCCCGCTGCCGACCTACATCTGCTCCGCTCCGACCCTCTGTGTTTGCAGCGGGATGGTGGATCCTGATTAAAGGTTTGACTCAGTGATCTCAGGGGTCTTTTCCACCCTGGTTCTGTGGTTCTGATCCAGTGTGGAGGGCGCGGGTTGTGCCACCTCTGCCGTGCTCGGCTGAGCCACGGCGGCACCGTTGTGGTCTGTGCGATGCCTCGGAACGCTGGGGGGGCGCGAGGTGTGATATTTTGCTGCGATATTTTGCATGGAACAGTCTGCCCATACGCTTCCAAAGGGTCAGGAGTGGCACCAGCTGCCGCCTGGTGCTTCCCTCTTGCTGTGACACGGACGGGAGGTCGCTCGGCCCTCGCAGCCGCTTTCTGGGCTCGTTCACAAACCGCATTTTGCCCTGGAAATAAAACAAATCCCTGGGCTTTCCTGTCGCAGTGGAAGTCATTTAAACATGACCAGGTCCGTAAGCATCTCCAAAGCCTGCGGACAGGAAGAGACACTCGAGTGGAGAGGTAGGAAATGTCCGCATTTATAGCAGTGGCTGATTCATCTCCTGCTCTTAACTCCTTCCCTTCTGCCCTCGGTGGGATCCAGCTGCTTTTCTTCGAGGCTCAGAGGCTGAGGAGACTCCAGCTGGCTCACGGGACACTGCTGGGTTTTTGTACATCGTGTTTACGCGGTTTGGGGTGGAAAAGGAGTGGTGTGTGGTTATCCGAGTCGGATAACCGGAACATCGGCAGTCACATTAGAAGGGATTAATATTTAATATATAGGGTATGAACCTTGGTGCTTAATCATTATCTGAAGGGCTTAGGGAGAGATTTAGCGATAAGCAAGTGATTCCCGAACTGTCCAGAGTGATTTCTTGCGTATTCCTCTGGAGCAGCTGGTCCTGGATATCCCCAGAGGCTGGTCTGATCCTGTTCTTCCTGAAGTCTCCTGCTTTTGTAAGTGGGCAGAGTGGCTTTCATCATGAGTGCTTGCTTCTCTCATTAAACTCACAAATACTCTGGAAACCCTTTTTCTCTGATGCAGCTCACGTGCCTGGACTGTGAGGACCTGTCAGTGCTTGAAACTTCTGTGTGTAGCCAGAGCCCGTGGGAAACGTGCCGTGGGATCCGTGGATGTTGTCACTGTCACACACGTCTGCCCAGCCACTACTCCAGAGGCGGCTCGTTTGTACTTTTCTCTGGCCAGCCTCTTTAGGAGACCTTAAATGTCATCTCCAGGCCCCAGTATTGTCCCTGAACCCCCCGTGGTGGCTTTCCGTGGCTGCTCCATGTTGTCCCTTGTGTTTTGGTTTTTTTTTTCAGCAGAAGGTGTTTTGTTGCACAGCAGGGTGGGGGCTGCCCCTCTGGGATGGGGGTTGCTGTGTTTGAGCAGGGAAGGGGTGATGGGGGGGGACTGCTACGTCCAGATCTGGAGTCCTCAGCGCAGGAAAGACCCTGGACCTGTTGGAGCAAGTCCAGAGGAGGCCCCGGAGATGCTGCCAGAGGTGGAGCCCCTCTGCTCTGGAGCCAGGCTGGGAGAGCTGGGGGGGTTCCCCTGGAGAAGAGAAGGCTCCAGGGAGACCTTTGAGCACTTTCCAGTACTTAAAGGGGGCTTTTAAAAAAGAGGGAGAGCAACATTTTACGGGGACAAACTGTGACAGGACAAGGGGAACAATTTTAAACTAAAAAAGGGTAGATTTAGACTGGATATAAAGAAGAAATTCTTCCCTGTGAGGGTGGTGAGGCCCTGGCACAGGTTGCTCAGAGAAGCTGTGGCTGCTCCTGGATCCTTGGAAGTGTCCAAGGTCAGGTTGGACGGGGTTTGGAGCAACCTGGGCTGGTGGAAGGTGTCCCTGCCCACGGCAGGAGGTGGAACAAGATGGTCTTTCAGGTCCCTTCCAACTGAAACCATCCTGTGATTCTGTGCCAGGGCACACAAATAATCCCTCTCCCTTCCCTCCCTGCCCCAAGTGAAAACTCACCTGTCTGAAAGCACCAGCCATGTCATCAAACAAACTGTGCTGTGGTTGCTGTTATGGTACTGCTTCTGTTTTGTGGGCTGCAGTTTTGATGGTGGAAGACAAAACAATTAACTATGAGCTGGGTTTTGGCATGTTGGTCACGCAGAAGATCCTGGTGTCTACTGTAAGAGGCATGGAGGTTGAAAATCTTTTTGAAAAAGGGATCTGCTTTTTTCCCAAAGCACCTGTGGAAGAATCAAAGAATCACAGAATAGACCTTAAAGCTCTTCTCGTTCCAACCCCCTGCCATGGGGGCACTATCCCAGGTTGCTCCAAGCCCCGTCCAACCTGGCCTTGAGAGTGCTCCTTTTATTCCATCTGCGAACACATCACTCGCTCAGGCAGCAGCGACTCTTTATTCCAGAATAATTTGTTGTCCTAATTCCTTCCTGTTGAAGCAACTCCATTTTGCATGGAATAATTAGTACTAATTTGGATCTGGGATGGAAAACAAGAGTTCTCTGACTTCAGAGGAGCAGACAAGAACATAACCTCTGCCTTTCCCGCGTGAGTCAGGTCGTGCCGTGCCGTGCCGTCCCTCCTCGGAAGGAAAATTAAAACCTGTCTGTGAGACAGAACATTCCAGGCTGCTTAGGAGGGAGCAGGAGGTGGAGGTGTCACGGATTTTAAGCCTTCTGCCTTTGCAGGGAGTCAAGGACGTGTGTGGTGAGGAGGAATGGGCCACCACCTCCTTCCCTCTTGGCTGACACTGAGGAACAAATAAACAAAAATGTTCCCACTGCGCCGATGTGAAAAAGCTGCCTCTGAGCCAGCCTGGCCTGGTGGTGGATTCCTGGCGCCCCAGCCAAGTACTTGAGACCTTTTTATTGCCATAACTGAGGATTTCCTCATCCTGCCCCACAGTCTGACTCGAGCCACAGCTCTTTTCTGGTCCTTCCGGGAAGACATCCCTGCTCTGCCTTCCTCTCCCTAGGGAAGGGAGACCAGCCAAATCCCCTCCCCCCCCCCAAATCCCTGCGTGTTTGAAGAAGGGGAGGTGCAGGCATCCTCCCCTGCCTTCCCAGCATTTACCTGGGCAGCATGAGGTGAATTCCACAGGCAGGATCACCCCTGCCTGTCTCTGGCAGGTTCGGTGTTTGCTAATGGGATTGTGAGCACCAGGGCCGTGAACATCTCTCCAGGCTGAGTCCTGGAGGCACTGGAAATGGGAGATGTCTAGCCTGGAAATCCCAGTCTGGCAAGAGATGGACTTCCCAGTGTCTGGATACCCAACCACCAGAAGCTTTGGCTGATGGATGCTACTTGAACAGAGAGTTTTGAGACCTTGGGGGTCCAAAATGCTGCTTGACACTCTCCAACTACACGGATAAAATTATGTTAGAGGCTGATTGCAGAGGTGCATACCTGTGTGGAAAACAGGGTTCAGCGTGTTCCAGCTTGTAGGTTTTGTGTATCCAAGTTAAGTAATAAGCGACAGGAAACCTGAATCCAGGTATGAGCAGTGAATCAATCAGGGCTGGATTGCTCTGGGGTTGGACCAGCCCCCCTCCGAGGATGACTGTCCTCCCATATCACGCCTGATGTTTTGAAATAGTCTCTGGGTTAGGATTGTTGTGGTGTTCTAAACCCCAGGGGTTTAGCTGGCTCTGGGCTCCACCCCATCCAAGGTGACCTTGCTCCGGGGCTGCAGAGAGCAGCCACTCCGGTGTAACTGCTGAGGGCAGGATGTCTCCCTGGGCCTGTGCTCAGATGCTGATCCCAGGGGGTCGGGGATCTGCCCAGAAGGCAGCTTGTAGAGGGTCTCTCTGGGAATGGCACCAAACCATCCTCACTTGTCTCTTGTGCACCCGGCGTGGCATCTTCTGGGGACACCGATAATACAGTCACAGGATGGTTTGGGTTGGGAGAGACCTTAAAGATCGTCCAGTTCCAACACCCTGCCGTGGGCACAGGTGTCTTCCACTATCCCAGGTTGCTCCAAGCCCCATCCAGCCTGACCTTGAACAATTCCAAGGATGGGGCAGCCACAGCTTCTCTGGGCCACCTGTGCCAGGGCCTCCCCACCTTCCCAGGGAAGAATTTCTTCCCAATATCCAATCCAAAGCTATTCTCTTTCAATTTGAAGCCATTCCCCCTTGTCCTGTCACTGCAGGCTCCTGTAAATAGTCCCTCTCCATCTTCCTTGTCATCTCCCTTCAGATCCTGGAAGGCCACAATTAGGTTACCCCAGAGCCTTCTCTTCTCCAGGCTGAACAATCCCAATTCTCTCAGCCTTTCCTCATAGCAGAGCTGCTCTATCCCTCTGATCATCTTGGTGGCCTCCTCTGGACTCTTTCCAACAGGCCACAGTGGTGAACTTGTAAACCAAGCAGCAGAGATCCTCCTGTAATTAATCCCTGGGAATGTGTGGGATCCAGCCCTTGCTTTCCACCCTGTGTTTTTAGAGTTGGTGTCTCAATTCCCACTCTGGGGGATTTCAGACACCTCATTCACAACCTGTGGCCAGCTCAGGGCTGATGGGACTGATTTGTGTCAGTAAATGACATCGGGGTGCTTGTCAGAGAGGGTTCTGCAGCCAGGAAATCTGCTCCTGGCCTCAGCGTGGTTGCAACCAGCTGAAAGTCCTGCTTGCTCTTATTCCATCCACGAGAAACTCTGCTGTGCAGACCCAGCCCTGAACCAGGGACAGGAGAAATGGAGCTGGAGGAAGAAGCCACCTGCCAAGGCAGTGAAAAGGGTGGAAGAAAAGCCAGGAGGATACTCAGGTCTGGCTACTGGTGCCAGGGTGACCTGAGACACTCAGCAAACCATGGGGCAAAAGGGGCAGGCCTCCCAGTCCTGCTGCTGTTAGAGGTTTCTGGAAGGCTGCAAACCTCCAGTAAGTAAATCTCACTGAGTAAGAGGAGAAATATGAAGAACAGGATTTGCTCTTTTTTGGTTTTGTTTCGTTTTTAAATAAAAGAAGAGCATTTCAGTGGTTTATGAAGATTCCAGCAGCGCTCTGGGAAAGTGCAGCCTCTTGTTCCAGGCACAGGGATATCCTGGCTCTCGACCTGAAGGTTTTTGAGGTACCATAAATTTTTTCTGCTGATAGTGCATGGCAGGACAGCCTGCAAAACTTCCCTGCTGCTCTACAATTTGAGTCATGTTTTTATCAGGCCGGCAGATAATCATCTCACTCGGGTTCCAGAAGCGAAGCTCTTGCGGATGTGTTTGAGAAGCCTGAAAATAAATATATTCACATGTGTTTTCCAGTGTTGCTGAACATGTGGTGTGTCTCAGAGCCTCTGGATTTCACTCTCTTGCAGACTGGCCGCTCTTGGAGGTTCAGAAGTACAACTTTAGTCCAAATGCTGGAGCTTCATGCCCCTCCCATAGCAGGCACTAAAGCCAGCCCCTCCAGGATGAATTAGAGATGAACAGAGATGAGTTAGGAATGAATAATAAATTGGAAAGCATGGATAATCCTCAAGATTTTCTCTTGGGGAGACTTTAAACCTATTTGGCTACAGGCAAATAGATGTTTTTAATCCCAGTTGCCGTGTAGAATTTGCATCCTCATTCCAGGCAGGGTGGGAATACTGGGTGGGATCTTTGGTGTCAGCAGCTTGTTTTTGGATACTCAGCTAGCTGGAGGATTGAGACTGGGATTAGAGAGGTTAAATTGTTTTCTAAGATTATCTAGAAGTGTGCTTGAAACCCTTTTGGTGAAGAAATTTTCCCTTCTATCCAATCTAAACCTCCCCTGGCACAACTTGAGGCCATTTCCTCTCGCCCTGTCCCTTGTCCCCTGGGAGAAGAACCTCATTTATCATCTTTCTGAACCTGGCTTGGTCTTCAGTGGTTGTGTAGGACTTATTTTTTTACTCCAGCAGGTGCCTGGAGGTGGAATTTATGTCTGTGTTGCAGCAGTGTCTGGACTCGGGCTGTGCTGAGCAGGCACGTCTGACCTCCCAAAACCCAGCATCCAAATGAATAAAAACTAAAATAATAAAATAGGCAAGGGCTAACTGACAGAGAAAGGCAGCTTTGGAAGGGTTAAGGTGAATCTTTGCTTTCCTGGGGGGGTAACTAAAAGGCACACTCATCCTTTCTCATCCCTCCCATCCCCTCCTCTGAAGAGGCTCCAGAGAGGATGACAGACCTGTTGGCTGCTTGAACAATTTCCACCTGGGTCCATCAGCACGTTAAAATGGTTTGGAGGGTCCCCAAGCATCTCCATCCCTCTGGGTGGCTGTTGTGAGGGTCCCTGCAGGAACTGATGTCCCTCAGCCGGTGCTGCAGGGGAGCTCTTGGTGACTCTGATCTAAAACCGGTGCTGCAGTTTGCACGTACACGAAGGTGACAGACCGCTTGATCCACCCAGGACAGGCTGTGGAGGCACCTGACTATGTGATACTGCTGCTTGTGTCCAGTTCTTACCCCTGACACAGCTGAGGGTTTGCTCTTTGCCTCCCTTGAAGTCTGTTAGACTGGGCCCTGTTCCTTTGCAGAGGTATTTGCCTTTTTTTTTTTTTTTCCCCTCCACAATATTCTGTGGGGGTTGCTCGAGTTTATGTAACTCCCCATATGTTGCCCTCTTCCTGTGGAAACTTGAAGATAAATTGTGAAATGCAGGGAGCTGGCTGCAAAGGATGCATCCTCAGCTGGATCCTGGCCTGTTTGTGGCAAGGAAAGGGGAACCTTGGAGCGCTCTGTCCTTGTTCCCTTCTCACACAGCTGAGTGAGCAGTGTGGGATGGAGCACCTGATGCTGCCCCGTTGCCCAACACTGGGATGCTGCTCCAGGAGTGCTCCGTGGTGAGCTGGCAGCAGGCTCCAGAGCAGGAACGTGCTGTAAGGAAGGGTGGTGGTTTCTCCATGGAGGGGCTGCAGCCCCAGCACCGTTCCCTGCGAACCCTCTCCCATTTTCCAAAGCTGCTGCATTCCCTACAGTGCTCCTCTGCCCAGCATTGCTTTCACTGGAGCTTTAAGTCACTGTTAATTGGAACACGTGGCTGGGCCTGATCTTGCCAGGTGCTGCTTGGTCTGCATTCCCATGTATATCATGGAATTATGGAATTGTTTGGGTTGGAAAAACCCTCTAAGACCATCGAGTCCAACCATTTCCCCAGCACTGCCAAGGCCACCACTGACCCCTGTCCCTAAGTGCCACATTCACATGGCTTTTGGGAACTCCACCACTGCCCTGGGCAGCTGTGCCAGGGCTGGACAACCCTTTCCAGGAAGGAATTTTCCCCAATATCCAACCTAAATATCCCCTGGCACAACTGAGGCCGTTCCCTCTCCTCCTGTCCCTGTTCCCTGGGAGCAGAGCCTGATCCCCCTGGCTCCCCCCTCCTGTCAGGGATTGCAGAGCCAGAAGGTCCCCCCTGAGCCTCCTTTTCTCCAGGCTGAGCCCCCCCAGCTCCCTCAGCCCCTCCTGCTGCTCCAGCCCCTTCCCCTTGCCCGTATTGAGGAGGTTTGGGGATGCTCAGCATCTTGCAGAAGGGGGTTCTTGGACTCCTATGGGACACAACCCTGGTAAATTGATGGCTCTTTTTCACTGCAAACCTGAATGAAACCCTTCACCCATCGCCCAGCTCGTTTGTGCTCAACATTTTTGAAAATGTTTCGGTCTTGAATGTGAGAGCAGTTGCAGGCAGGGTGCTGGCAGAGTCTCCAGCCTCCACTGAGGACTTACACAGTGTGTAATTAGGGTCTCCAAAAACATCCATTTCCATTCCCTCTCCCCCCCACCCCCCCCTCCCCACCTGGAGCAAAGCCAGGAAGCCCAGCCCCCTGAACAAACCCCCCTTTTTGAACTTCAAGGCCAAGAAACTGAATTTTGACTGTGAAAACTGAGCTGGTTTGACCAGCTGATGGCCGGAGGACGAGGCAGTCTGTGCACAAGTGGATGGGAAAGGTGGAAAGTCCTGAGGGGTAAAAAGTTGTTCAGAGATGAGCCACCCAGGTCTGATGATGGCTGGCTGGAAGCTGCAGCCAGGGCTCCTGGGCAGCCAGGCAGCCTCAGCAGTGACGGGAAGGCCGAGCTCCTCCGCATCCAAAACCCGGGAATTGACCTATTCCGTGGGTTTTGGTTTTTTTTTAAGTTACTGCAAGATCATGACTGGTTTTAAGGGAAGCCAAGAACTTTGCAGTTGCTCAATACTCGCTCTCGGCTGCTTTGGTATGTGTAATTTGGAACGGTTTTATTTTTGTGGAGGGGATTTGGAGTTGCCAGCATGGGATCTTTGGAGATTAATGTGCTTGGCTCGCGTGGAAAGAGGCGCTGGCGAGGTGGGGCCTGGCTTGGTGGCTTGTGGCCTCATTAGAGGTGACATGACTGGGCAGGTGACTGTGGGCAGCACAGCAGACTAGAACACAAAACTTGTGGTTTGATCTGTTTAAACTGTCTCTGCTGCCCAAAACAAGTTCCTGCCTTGTGCTGCCAGTAATCCAGGGTGCCCAAGTTTCACAGAATCACGGAATGGTTTGGGATGAAGGGGACCCTAAAGACCACAGGCAGGGACACCTTCCACTAGCCCAGGTTGCTCCAAGCCCTGTCCAACCTGGCCTTAGGCACTTCCAGGGATGGAGCAGCCACAGCTTCTCTTGTGTTTGGAGGGTGCAAATCTCACCCACTGACAATTTGGCTCAGTTTGGGAGAGAATCTTTAAAACTGTGTTTTGAAGCCTTCAAGGATTCATCCTCTGAGGGAGCTCGTGGTGCTGTGTGTGTGTGCACAGGGGGATTTTTGGGCTGTTCACTGCAGGTAGCAGGGATTTAAGGGAATTTAAGCTCCTGTGTGCTGAAATTCCACCCACCTGTGCCAGGGGAAGTTCTTGCTGCCCAGCTGAGATCTCTTTATATTTGATATTGAATTTTCCCTCTCCCGCCGCTTCATTAAGGCGATGGAGTCATAGAAATGTCAGTAATTAACTAATGAAGGACACGGGTGGTAGCACAGTAAGCAGCTTCCATGGCCTTGTGGCTGTTATTCCACAATTTTCAGTCCAGCATGGAAAGGTCATCTTGGGATGCCTTCATCACACTTTTTGTGGCTGTGACTGGTCCCATCCTGCATCCAACACTTCCCATGTCACTTCAGCTGTTTCCAGCCCCCTGGATGGTCATGGCCATGCCATTTTCCCAGGGCTAGGAAGAGGGCTGCCACTTCCACATTTTTTTTCCCCCATTTTGCCTGTTACAGGAACTGTTACTGATCTTTTCAAGCATTCCTGGAGCTTTATCTGCACTAACAGGACTGGGCTGTTGGGGCAGGAGGATTGTTTTGCTGTGGAGGTGACAAGTGGCAGCTCAGCTCCTTTGGGATGCTTTGATGTGACTCACTGAGAGATTCGCTTCCCCAGGGAGCACCTGGCATCCAGAGCTCAGTCCTCCGTGCCCCTCCCTGTCCTTATTAAAGGTGGGAATGCCAGCCTCGGCTGTAGGGTTGAAGCAGATGCACCATGAGCAGCAGGGACACCGATTTCCCTTCCACTGCCCTCCTCTCTGGGGAGAGTCCAAGTTCAGACACTGGGCTCGTTCATTCTGGTGGGTTTTTGGAGACTTCTGGAGAGCAAATCAAACCTTGGGGAGGCTGTGTGGCCTCTGACAGCTGCTGTGGCACAAACCGTCAAAGGCACAGAGGTGTTTGTGTCCTTTTTGGAGGAGGTTCTTCCAGTCACCCTGTTGTAGCTCCTCACTGCACTTCATCCAGTTCTGAAGCATCTCTGACCAACCCAATTTGCCTGTGGTCGCTTGATGGGAGGTTACAAATGACCCCATCAAACTGTGGTGTTGGATGTTACGTTAGAATCAATTTTCCTCGTTGCTGATGGTTTTACTTCACGTATTTTTGGAAGCTTGGCCCTGCTTTTACTTTGAAGCGGTCAAAACATTGAATAAAGCACTCCAGAGCTTTCAAAGCACTTGAACTGTGTTCTCCCTTCAGACACTCTTGTCGCTTCCATCCTGGATCTGACCCCAAAAACCTGCTCTGAGCTGTGCCTGGGTCACAGAGGCACTTGGATCTCCATCTGGAAAGAAGTGAGAACATTGGGAGTGGTGGTTTGGGGGACAGGAACTGAAGATGTATGTGGTGGTTGAATCTGTCCTCGCTCATAAGAGCCACTTGAATTTATTTTTGGGTGCAATTTCGGCCCATCCTATTCTGGAGCTAAATTCATGGCTTGTGTTTTGGATTGTCTCCTCCTTCCCTCTTGGTCTCCAGCTGCCAAACCCTCTCTTTTCCCCGAGCCCTGGCACGTGGCACTGCAGTATCCCAAACTCCAGCACTGCAGGTGTGCCAGCTGGAGGCACTGAGCTCGTACAGGTCTAGATTTTGGAAGCAGCAAAAAATGACTGACCTGAAAAAAAACCACTCTTTTGGGCTGAGTTTTCTCCCTGCTCAGAGCCCAGCGATGCTGAGCAGGTGCCTTGGAATCCTCATGCAGGAGAGATCCCAAGTGGTGCTGCCTTTCTTAGGATGGATTGGGTTAGAGAGGACCTTAAAGACCATCTCATTCCAGCCCCCTGCCATGGGCAGGGACACCTCCCACTAGACCAGGTTGTTCCAAGCCCCATCCAGCCTGGCCTTGAAGCCAGTCCTCCTCACAGGCATCCTCTGCTTTTATGAACCCATTCCCTAAATTATCTCCGTTGACAAAATCACACTTACGTCAAAGCACTTGCCCACTTAATTCTTCCACTTGTGATTTTTCTTTCCTCTGGGCAGGGCTGTTTGTCAGCAGCTCTTGAGTGCAAAGATGCCTATTTGTTAAGTCTTTCCTGGCTGCTGAGTTTGAACTCTTTAATATTCCTGTCTTCTGTGAGCTCTCTTCCATGAACTTTCCTTCACTTCCCTTTCCTTCACTTCCCTCCTCCCATTTATCAAAGCCCTGCTCACAGATTTGGTGTCCAGGGAGGGGCTGGTGTATTCCTGTTGTGTCACACCAGACTGCCTGTCACCCCTGGGGAAATGGGGAGGGATGTGAAATAAAAGCAGTTGGTGCTCCCATGTTTATTGAGAAATGCTGGCCTTTGAAATGCCCTAAGCCTGAAGCCTCGTGCTTGGTGATTAGACCTGATGTGCCCAGTGATGCTGACCTCTTCCCACTTGAATTGTCCACTGCCTGATCCAAAAGGAACTTATTCCCTGGGAAGTGGGGCTTGTTCAGCTCACTTTAGGTAGTGGGCAGCTGAGAAAGCAACACTTCTGCCTTTTCCTGACAGAAAACGTCCTGCAGAGGCTTCATTACCAATAATAAACTGCTAACCCTTGTCATCTTTGATTGCCAGGCATGTGCTGTGATCTGAAATCAGTGGCTTAGTTACAGAACCATGGAATGGTTTGTGTTGGAAGGGACCCTAAAGACCATCTCATTCCATCCCCCTGCCACGGGCAGGGACACCTTCCACTAGCCCAGGTTGCTCCAAGCCCTGTCCAACCTGGCCTTAAGACACTTTCCAGGGATGGGGCAGCCACAGCTTCTCTGGGCAACCTGTGCCAGGGCCTCCCCACCCTCACAGGGAAGAATTTCACCCCTATATCCAATCTAAACCTCTTCTCTTTCAGTCCTGTGCTGTAACCTCCCTTTAACCTTGGTGCCAGCTGGGCCTATTTCACCGTTAGTATTTGCACTTAGTATTCCCACTTCCTGCTTAATAACAGGGGGGTCAAGCCCTGTCTTGTCAGAATGGGGTGTTCTCTGGGGCTCAGGCACAGCTCCCTGGTTATTCCCTGGCTGAGGGAGGGCTGTTGCCCCAGTGCCGAATGGAAAGGAAAGGAAGGCGTGAGGAGCTGACGGGCCGTTTCGTGACAGAGTTGAGCTGATGTAAGATGGAGTTGGTGTTGCTCTGGAAGAGTTTATTTTCCTGTTCCCTCCTTTCTGCACATGTTGGACCACGTCTGGTGATGGGGCAAGGCACCTTGGCTTGCTTTCCTTGGCGCGGGGCCAGGCTCCGGCACGGCACCCTGTCCCGGCTGGCGCTTTGGCAGGTGAGCTGATCCCGCCATGGCTGACACAGAGCCTGGCACGGGCAGCTCTGGCACTGCCTGGGGTGGGAGGTGGAGGAAAAAGGAGCTCCCACCTGGTGGCAGAGACCTGTGTGGTCATCCAGCTCAGAGAACCCACCACAGAACTCCCGACTCCAGCCCGGTGCCCCGAGCGCCCGACTCCTGCCTCTGGGTAGGCTGAAATGGAAATGTGGAAAACAGATGTGACCTACTGATACTATCTTGTTTAACTGTCTGTATCCAGATGTTTCCAGCTTGTAGTGCTAATTTCTACTTGCAGTTATCCAAGAGCTAACTCCAAGATGCTCGCTGCCTTCATGTCTGGGAAGAGGAGCGGAACTAGCCCTAACATTTATTGTTTTGCTTGACCTGGCATCTCTTGCATCCAGGTAGGACAAGCCTGCCCATCCCCAAACTGTCTCTTGCATCTCAAAATCCTCTTGTACTGAAGGTTTTTCTTCATTGTCCGGGTGAGAGGATTGAAAAGCAAGAGGATTCAGATTTTTGAGGAGGAAATTCCGTACTTTGCAAGGGCATTTCACATCCGTTTTAGAAGACAGGGTGAGCAGCTTTCCCCAAGGGATGCTCTCCCCTCGGGTCTGCACTTTTCTTAAATTTCATCCGCACGTGACCACAGAGCAGGGAAGGACTCACAGGAATGTTTCTTAACTCCTTTTGAAAGGCAAGCTGTTCCTTCAGCATCTTGCAGAATCATCCTGACAGGAGACGCTGTAATCAGGCTGCAGAGGTAATTGCATTTGTAATGTGAAAGACAGGACAGAGTCTACAATTCCCATCCTCGACTGGCTCTGTGGGGACTCAGGGTAGTCCAAAAAAACCCCCAAAACCAGCAGAACCAACCATTGCTTTTGACATTTGTGATCGGTCTGGGCAAAACATTAAGAAACAACATACTCAAGGGGACAAGATGATCTCATACATCTGACTTTAAAGCAACATACTCCCGTGGAAACTTGTTTCTGTGCCTATTCCAGAGCTCTTGGCTGCTGCCCGGACCTCCCCTGCCCCCCACCACCCCAGACCAGCTCAGCTTAGTCAGCAAGTTCCAGTTTAACTTCTCTTCTGGCCTTTTATTTTGTGCCTGTACCTGAGTTAGCTCCATTCCTCACTGACCAGTTCTTGGTCACAGGAAAGGCTTCCAGGATGCTGCCAGCAACTTACTGTCCATTTCCTGAGGAGAACTGCTGGCTTTTAAGTAGTTTGCCTGAAATCTTAACTATTCCAGTGCAGCTAAGGCTTCCTGTGTTGGTTGACCTCCTCGGGATGAAGTCCCAGCCACCCACATGCGCTGTCTGCATTTAGCTTTGAGTCTGGAGAACGAATCTGTGCCGCAGGATTTCGCCATCGCCGCGTTGTTGCTCCTCTGACATTGCGATGTGCGATAATTCTCGGTGTAGCAACTGTGATTTACAAGCAGCAGTTTGTTGCTGTTGAATTTTGAGGGCTGTGGAGGCAGAAGCTGGGCTGGAGGGAGCCATAGGGGTTGGATGTCCCAGCTGGAGCTCGGTGGCTCGGGCTGTGGGTTCTCCTGCGATGGCAAATCCTCCCTGCTCCTTCCTCGAGTGCAGGTCAGACCTTTTTGATTTTCATACCTCTTGAATAGGAAGACAGTGAAAGGATCTTGGCATCCCAGGTGGAGATGAGCTTGTTTGCATCCAAGTTACCCAAGGTTTTCCTCTAATAAAGCCTTGGCGTTCCCCGTTTGCCTGGCTTGAGCACTGGGCTGATTTCTTTCTTCTCTGCCATCGTAGGTGTGGTGTGGACTTTCCCAATAGGACATTGCTCATTCACTCCCATTTTATATATAAAAAAAAAAAAAAAATTGTAGTGGATTATCTTTTCAGGGTCTGATTCTTGCTGGTTTTTTTGGGAGCAGGTGCCAACAGCTGGAGTGGCCGTGCATGTAGTGATATGGTGGAAGCTTCTCTGGAACTGACTGTAGTCTCCTCTCTGCCTCTGAAGGATTTACTCCCCTTGGAAGGTTCCCATTTTCACTGAATTCACCTGTAGCAATGAAACCTGCAAAACCCATGAGCTGCCAGTGCCAGCAGACTGACTGGTATTGGTGTTTGGGCTTTAACTGGGGACACTGAGTCAGCCTGTGCTCAGAAAGCACCAGAACTATCGGCACCACTTGATCGCCGTTTTCCTGTTGCTCCCTTTTGTTACTCTCTTTTTCCTTTTGTTGAAGCTTTTAAGGGCCAGGGTGCACGTTGGTGAGTGTCTGGATGTTTCCCATTACTGGGAGTCTCCTGTTTGTGTCTTCTCTGCTTATTTTTTCAAAAGAAGGACGAGAAAGATGCAGAGATCAAGACCTTGTCTGAACCTGATCTTGCAGCATCATAATTTTAACTGCTAACCTTAGAGAGCTGGACCTAATAACTCCATAAATAAATCTTCATAAATCAGCATTTACACCTTAGAAGGTCACACAAGCTGATGGTGAAGTCACTCTAAGTGCAACAAAATAAAAAATATTAACTGTTTTGCAGTTAAGTCTTCAAAGGTAGGTTAGTACCTCTCTAGAGGACATGGAGGACTATGAAGATTGAGCAAACTCATACCAAACCCTTGTGTTTGGTCCTTGGGACATGGCCTTGGTGCCTCAGGACCATCCTTTGCACACTGGTCACTCATATTTTTCGTTGTCCATCCCCCTTTTCCTAAGGAAAAGCACACAGGGATGTGCAGTAATACCACAGTGGAGCATGCATGCGCGGGTGCTGAAGGCACATCTTTGGCTTGTCAGCACGGGGGAATATCTGCATGGGAAGCGGTGCTCGTGGAGATGGGAACCATCCCGGCCGGAGTGGGAGCAGATGGGACGCGCAGCCTGAACCAGCCCGTCTCGTTTATGCTTTATTAATTAGACATGTTATCAGAGTCATCTGTGTTTTCTTCCCTTTTCTCTCTTTGCAAACCAGTTCTGCTGCTTCGCTGCCCGCAGAGGCTCTGATGAGGAGCCCAGTTTGAATCCTTGGGGACTGGCACGGCAACACTCGTTCACTGTGGTCTGTGTTAAACGTAAAGTGTCTGGGGTGAGGGCTCAAGAGCTTTGGGAGCTCTGGGAATTGTGATTTTTGGAGATGATGGCGCATTTCTGGTGGCACATCCTCCCTCTGTGTGCTGTCAGTGTCTGCAAGCGCTTCCACCGCTTGTGGTAATCACAGAACCACAGCATGGTTTGGGTTTGAAGGGACCTTAAAGATCATCCAGTTTCACATCCCTGCCATGGGCAGGGACACCTTCTGCTAGACCAGGTTGCTCCAAGCCCTGTCCAACCTCACCTTGGACGCTTCCAGGAATGGGGCAGCCACAGCTTCTCTGGGCAACCTGTGCTGCTGCTTGTTGTAGGATGCTTAAAAACGTACAAGGATCTAAGAGGTGCCTGGATAAACTCTTGGTAAGGAATTATAAAGATCCCTGGGTTGAACCAGTGCATGCTGGAGACTGAGAAGTGTCTGGGGAGAAAATGGTACGTGCTGGTGCGGGTCTGACCTTGCTTCCTAGACCTGCTGCGTGTTGCTGTTGGAGTTACTGATTTTAATGGCTCTTGGATGAGGTCTGTCCTTCACACTGGGAGGGTCTCAGGCTGTCTCCCTATCCACACTCAGTTTTAAGATATTATTGAAGGAGAGGAAAACCTTTCAGAGGTTAAAGTGCTCAGGGGGAGCCAGCAGTAGGGAATTCCCTCAGATTTCCCTTTGGACCTCTGTTCCCCAGCGGGTTGATATCCACATCCTCAATGGCAGTGCCCTTACCTGCATGTGAGGGTGAAGTGGATCATAAAACCCTTCCAGTGAACCCCTTGTAGTCTATAGTTGTGCCAGGGGAGGCTCAGGTTGGACATGAGGAGGAAATTCTTCACAGGAAGGGTGATTAAACATTGGAATGGGCTGCCCAGGGAGGTGGTGGGGTCACCATCCCTGGTGGTGTTCAGGGAAAGACTGGACGTGGCACTCAGTGACGAGATGAGGGCTGGTCACAAGTTGGACTTGATGATCTCAGAGGTCTTTTCCAACCTAAATAATTCTGTGTTTCTGCCAGTGTGGTGTGCCCACCTCTGACGGGGGAGACTGAAACAGGAGTTGGACTCGACGATCCTTGTGGGCCCCTTCGAGCTCAGGATGTTCTGTGAGACCCCATAAAACCGAATTCTGTGATTCTGTGAAACCCCCCGCAAAGGCAGCCTGAGTATCCACCTTGCAGACCCGTGGGGCTGTTTTATAGCCCCCCTTGGGTGAGGTGGAGATCTTTGGCTCTGCTTTATGCCTGATGCTCTTCCAGGGGAAATACTCACTCACTGAACGAGCAGCAGGATCATCCCCGCACGCAGGGGGGTGGGAAGTGGCTTTGAGCGATGGGCTCGTCGGCTCACTTGGACGCTGCCCAGATCCCTTCCCTTCCAGCAGGACAAGAATCACCGTGCCCGGGCTCTTCCCTTGCACATACACTCAGCATATGGTTATCCTTGGAGTCCCTTTCCCAGGCGTTTCCCTTTGTGCAGGCGCAGCGTCTTCCCTGGTATAATGGGACGCCGGTGCCTTTTATCGGCGAGTTAATTGGGTCCCTGGGTGCCGGGACATTTCCTGCTGCCGCATCCTCTCCCCCCCGAAGCTTCCCCGCCGATGGAGATGCGATGCCGTGCCTGGAGCCTGGAGCCTGGAGCAGAGGTTAAATCACAGATGAGCCTTTTCGGGGGGTGCACACATGCTGGGAGCCGTTTTAATTGCGGCGCGTTTATCGAGCTCGCTGTAAACGCAGCGGGAGGCTCCTGCTTCTCCAGAGCCCGGAAGGCCAAAGGTGTATCGATCCCAGGGAGCTCAGCCAGGTTGTTCCCAGCTGGGGATGAAACCTCCCCGTGTCTCCAGCGCTTCCTCCTCGACTTGTGTCCGGCTGCCGTGATTTTGTAATGCGATTTTTTTTCTTTAGGCCGGCTGATTTCTCCTCCCTGTTGCTAAGGGTGGGGAGGAGCGGGGTTGGGAAAAGCTCGGGAGCACTCGTCTCCAGCAGTCCAGCACTGCAGATAACGTTGAGTCACTGCCGAAAGCCTCAGAGCAAAACAGATGTTCTGTTTCTAGTGACTAAGTGAAGTATTAAAGGTACCAGATGAGCAAAGTTTTAACTGAAGTGTTTAATTTGTTGGTTGGCAGCTGAGACAAAGCGTGAGCAAACAAGGTGCAGCGCAGAAATGGCCTCTCTCTCTCTCTCCTGCGTTATACAACCTGTGTGTTTTCACAAAACTTTTTTTTTTCTCATTTTTTTCCCCATTTTTTTAAAATAGGTCTTTCCGGCTTGACTCATTCTCTCTGTAGTTGTAACCTTTAGTTCTGGGTGGGAAGGCAGTTATTTTGTGAGGCATGAGACCAGTGGCAGGGTGAGTGGGCTTTTTGTTGCTGCCTCTGTCATCATCTCGCTGTTTGTCAGGTCACTTCTCTAGGAGTGGCTGGTGTCTGTGAAGTTGGGGATAATTATACCTGTTCTCAAAAATAAGGGAACTGGACTTAATGGTGCATCTCCTCGGCCTTGCTTTTGAATCCATGAATGAGTAGAAAACTTGGAATGTGACTGTCATGCAGCTGTTACTCTCTGAGTAAGAGGCAATTTTTGATGACCTGTGTTCTTCAAAAATATGAATGAAATTAAATTAAGATCAGAACTGTGATCCCAGGATCCTGGGCTCGTTGGGGGCCAAGGTGTTGGTTTCCCACTCCTTTGATCCTCGGTGAGAAACCTGCAGCACTGTCTGGCTGTGTGAAGCACAGGTGCTGTGTCCCTCATTGCCACTCCAACCCGAGCACAGGAGAACATAAAAGGGAAGGAATTGTGTCCTGGTCCCTCTTGCCAGCAACGTCTCAGTGCAAGTGCTTTGTGGGTTCCTCAAGTCCGATGAATATCTTCTGTAAAACACATTAAAATCCTGAGGAGGAGGGCCGTGGCCAGAATTCCCCGGTAGGTAATTCCATAAATCACTGCACTCTGTACTTCTTGGACTAGTGACTTGCACGTTTGGCTGCCCAGCAGCACAACATCAGAACAGACCTTGGGCTGACCAGGCTGCTCTCCCTGCTGTGTGGATTTGTACTGCTGAGCCCCACGAGGGAGCTGAAGCCAAGGCTCCATCTCCCCAGTCCTGCTGGGGAGGATTCAGCTTTGTTATTGGCAAGTTCTGGATGATTTCTATTAAGAAAAAAGCTTTTTGGATCTCTTCTGAGGGTTCCTCCCTTTGGAGGCTTTCTCAGGAGCCCATGTGCTGAGCACTTAATCTTCCACCCCACTTAAGGGAAGAGGGGCAGACACCAAACCCTTGCTGGCACCTTATTTCACTTAATTCTTGCATTTAATTGTTCTTCCTTCGGCTTTTAAGAGAGTCTCTGCCAAAATCAAGGAGCTAAAAATTAAAGTAATTATTGTGGTTGATGGAAGCAATCAAAGAGGCCATCAGGCTCCCGGTCTGTGTGCTGGGAGGGAAGGTGCAGGCTGGGATTGAGCTCATCTCCGGGGACATGCTGGGCTCCAAGAGTTAATTTTGCCCCTGGCTTCTCTGTCCATGAGTAATCCATTTGTGCTGGGAGGAAATGGCAAGTCCTTGCAGCGAGGACAGGCTTCACTACTGGAGGAAAATTATGCCTATTTATCATATGATGCTCTCTGTGCCTTTTCTGTTTGTCCTTCATCTGAACTAAGCTCTGTGGTGATGAGCTTTCCCGTCTGACAGCAGACGTTGTAGTGGCCTGCAAGTGTTTCTCTTTCTTGCATTTGCTGTTTCCCTGCAATTCCTCAGGGAATCAGTCTGTGCTGGGGCCACCCAGCTGGGAAGGAGCTTGGCAGGAAAGGACTTGGGGTCTCTGTTGGGCACCAACCTGACCCTGAGCCCTTGTGACAAAGGGCAGTGGTGTCCTGGGCTGTGAGAGACAAAGAAGTGCCAGGAGGTCAGGGAGGGGATCCTGCCCCTCTGCCCAGCACTGGTGAGGCCACACCAGCAGCACTGGGTCCAGTTCTGGCTCCCCAGTACCAGAGAGACAGGGCCAGGCTGGAGAGAGCCCAGGGAAGGCACTGGAGCACCTCTGCTCTGAGGAAAGGCTGAGGGAGCTGGGACAGCTCAGCCTGGAGAAGAGAAGGCTCCAGGGGTCTCATCAGTGTCCATCAACACCTGCAGGGAGGGTGCAGAGAGGACAGAGCCAGGCTCTGCCCTGTGGTGCCCAGTGACAGGGCAGGGGACAGTGGGCACACACTGAGACACAGGAGGGTCCCTGTGAACGTCAGGGAACACGTTTTGACTGTGAGAGTGACCAAGCACTGGCACAGGTTGCCCAGGGAGGTTGTGGAGCCTCCATCCTTGGAGATGCTCAAAGTTTATCTGGACACAGTCCTGGGCAGCCGGCTCTGTGTGACCCTGCCGAGCAGGGGGTGGGACCAAGCGGCCTCCAGAGGTTCCTTCCGACCTCAAATGCTCTGTGATTCTGAGATAAGGGGGTTGAGGTCCCGAGGAGATGCAAGGGCTGGGCTGAGCCCTGTGTAGGGGTGTGACTGTGCAACAAATGCAGCTACATTTGGCATGGTACAGCCCTGTGTGATCACACCTCCCTCGCTGCGTGCAGTGCTGTAAAAATGTGAAATGGCTCAGTAATCCTTCTCCTGCTGTTTTGGTGTAATTTCTGTCTTTCTGCTGTGTGTTTTCTTTGCTTGCTTCCTCCTTTCACCTTCCCAGCTGTCTCCTCAGAGCAAACTTCCGTGACTCTTATTGTTCTGCTTGTTTTCATTCTCCTTCTTGGGTAAATGTATCTTTTTTTGGGTTTTTTTTTTGTTTTTTTTAAGCGTGGTTTCCTAAAGCTCTGCAAAGCACTCTTTCCCTGCTGCATTTTGAAATACTAGTTGGGGAAAAAAAAAAAAAAAAAAAAACCAACAAAAAACGGAAGAAATATACTTAATTCAGGTTCGTGTCTTCTTTTATCTGTTTTTCTTTTTAAAAATGACTAAAGCCACTGATAAATAATGCTAATTTTTGGTGCCATCTGTGAACGCAGAACCAAGCTGTTTCGGAGCAGCGTTTTTTTAGTGCTTTTATCTGTTCGGAGGGGAAGGGGAAAAAAGCTCTTTGCACTAGCAGCAGCAACCTATCTCCCACAAGCTGTAGTCTGCGCTCCCATCTACCACTAAAACCCAAAGCAAACAAAGATTTCGTGCAGAGACAGGAAACCTTTTGGGTGTAATTGCCGGGAGGTCTTTTGCTTTCCTGATTATTTTTTGGGTCCGCGCAGCCCAGCGGTGCTGGGTTTGTTGTGAGCTCTCACCGTGCTCCTAATTCGAGGTTTTTGGCAGCTCCGTGGGCTTCTAAACACCCTCGGCAAGAGCCTCCTGGCCACGCTGAGTGAAAGAATGTCCCGTGGAGGGAGGGAGGGAGGGAAGGGGCCGGTGAGTGGAGGCACAGCTGAGCTACGCCCTGATGACAGCCCTGCCCCCAGGCTCCTTTATTTTGGCCTCGAGCCTTCCTTTACATAATCCTGCCCTGATCCCTTCTCCTTCTGCAAGGATTGGAGTCAGAGGACCCTCCAGTTTAACCAGATCGATCTGGGAAGCAGCTCCCTCCCAACCATCGTAGCCAAGGTGTGGTGGTGGTGGTGGAGTCAGTTGGCTCTGGAGGTATCAGAAGACCTCACCAGTACCCGGACTTGATTTTAAGGCTCCTTTGAAGGCTGGAAAATAAAAAAATTAAACCTTGAATATGGTCTGGAAAACTGTGGAGCAGGTCTGGCTCCTGGGACCTGTGTGTTGAATAGCTGATGGTACCACAGAACCCCACGGGGGTGGAGGTCTCGCCTGCAAAGTCCTTGTGGTGTTTTTGGGTGTGTTTGTCTCTGGGTCATGTGAGATTCCCAAACCAGAATTGGTCTGTGATTTAGGATCACTTTCTCAAACCAGAATTAGGCTGTGATTTAGGATCAGTTTCCCAAACCGGAATTAGGCTGTGATTTAGCATCAGGTCTTTGGGGAAGCTTGTCACGGTGGTGTGTAATAGAGTAATAAAACCTTAACTGCTTTGCTTTAGTGTGTCAAATGACTCATTTACAGTATCATCTGGGAGAGATGAGGCTCTGGAAGATAAGTAAGACTTGCATGGGGAGGGAATATTGAGTAATGGACCCACAGCTATAATTGGAGGGGGAATAGATCTTCTATTTCAGAGCTGAGGAAGTGGTTTATCTGCCCAGTCTGTAAGTAAGTGATACTTCTCTCAACTTCCTCCACATATTCTCCACTTCCTATGTGTAATAATCCTGATATAAATAACTGCTTCACTGAATCCTAGAGGCAGATACTGCCTGCACTTCTCCATTATATAGAATTTGAGGTCCAGCAGGTCAGTGCATAGTCCTGCCCTTCTGGGAGCAACAAATTGATATGGAAGCAGGGAAAACATCGTGTCCCTATAAAGTAACCCCCCCCTTCCCTATAGCTAACCCCCATCCATGTGTGAATGTAGAGCACCATCCCACAGGAAGCCAGGGAAGTGGCAGACAGACATACAAAGGATTATTATATTTGATCAGGCTTGGAAATGGGCTGGAGATAAAGCCCTTGGTGTTTGCTGGACCATTAAACATTTATTATCATCTCTCCCAGTGTGCTGGTAGCTGTAAATAACAGCTGTGATGAAAGAGTAGGGTCAGCAGTTGCCTTTTGCACCAATGTTTGTTAAATGGAGAAGCAGATCCTGTGATTTTTAAGAGTTTATTTGGGGGGGGGAGGCATCTGCCCAGATGCCTGGGAGAGAAGGCATGGGATGAGCTGGCAGCCTGGAGCTCCCCCTTATCACGAGGAAACGCCGAAATCTTAGGAAGTGGGAGAATTCAAACAACAATGAAAAAAAAAAAAAAAAAAAAAGATCAGGGCCAGAGTTAGGAGTTAATTTATCCCTGCCCTTCCTAACAAAAATACTCAATTGCCCTCGGATCAGAACAGCTTTTGGATCTGGGTTTAATTAGGTGGAAGGAGGGTTCGTGCCTCTCGTGCATTTCCATCAGTGGACTTTTATTTCCCTTTCCCCCCCTTCCCGAGCTTTGGAGCTTTGACAGGGAGAGGAGAAGTGTTGCTGCAGGGCTGGGACTCGTCTCCTGGGGTCTGAGCTGCAGCACCTGGTCGGATGATGGGGCTTTTTGAAAGGGGGAATATGAAGGGATTACTCTGTTGCTGGGGGGCCACAGCCCGGTGATTCCTACCGCAGGCGATCCCTCTGAAGTCAGTGAGATTGGAAAGCATGTAAATCAGTATGGAATTTGGTGTTTTCCTGGAAAAGTGGGGGGGGATATTTGTTTTACTTGCATATAAATCACTTCTAATAAGGCTCTACAGACCTGACTGATCCTTCTCATCACGCCCTTGCTCCTGCCAGTCCCAAAGTGACTCTCTCCGTCCTCTCATTTTTTAAATAATTTTGTGAAAAACCAGCTCCTGCGTGGGAATTCTCTGTGGCTGTTGCTGGGAGTGACTCAGGCGGGAGCGAGTCCTCCTCGTGCGCTCGGGGACCTGCGGCGTGAACGGAGAAAGGAGACGGGCTTGTTTTCACACTCCCTCGTTCTGAGTCCCTGGCATGTTCCTGTTCCACCATTTGGATGTCGTCAGGCTGAGGGATAATTAGAGGGAGCCTGTTTTGCTGCAGAGCCGGATCGGGAATCGGCGTTGCCGCGAGCAGGGCCGGGTTATTTGTTGGAAATGCAAAGTGGGTGTCCAGGGAGCTCTGCTGCACCACCAGGGGAGAGGATGCTCTGCTGCTTCCTCCCTGTGTCTGCAGAATTTCTTTTCTAAATCCTTTTTACAACTTAAAATAAATAAATTCATAGAATCACAGAATGGTTTGGGTTGGAAGGGACCTTCAAGACCATTTAATTCCAAGACATGGGCAGGGAAACCTTCCACTATGCCAGGTTGCTCCAAGCCCTATCCAACCTGGCCTTGAACACTTCCAGGGATGGGGCAGCCACAGCTTCTCTGGGAATTCCATTCCAGTCCCTCACTACTCTCACAGGGAAGAATTTCTTCCTAATATGTAAGAATTCCTTCCCAGTATGTAGGAATCCTAATACCCAAATTGATCATCCCATTTATCAAATGCAGATTTGGAACCTGGCACTGCACTGCTCTGAGCTGGAGCAGGGATGCTGGTTCTTTCAGTGGTGCTCTGCAGCCCAAAGGTCTCCATCACCTACCACCCAGATGCTTAAGGGAATCCTGGGAGCTGCTCTTGGAGCTCTCTGGCATCATTTCTGCTGCCTATGTGCTGGTGGGTGGTTTAGGTGCTGTGCACTCACCTTCCATGAGAGGACTTTACTGCTCTAATAAAGAGTCAGAACAAAGAGCATCAGCTTTTCTCTCGCTGTCTTGAGGAGGACGTCAAATTTTGCCAGATGTTCCACCAGCATAGGTGGTTTCAGCTATTTGAGGCATGGCCTTGCCTCATAAAAATGCATCTCGCCTTGTTTGTGCATTGTGCAGCCTGTGGAAAATGTGACCAGCTTGGGTTTGAAAACGAAATCTAAAACTGGAAAAGTCCTACAGAAAGTGACTGAGGAGCCAAATATATTTAACTGAATAACTGAGGAGAGAACCAGGTCCCATGAAGCTGGTTGCCAAGGGAATAATTCACTCGTCCCTCCCCCAGCCTGCTGAAATAGTTATTGTTTTCCTCTCCTCCTTGCCAGCATACCCACAGCTCCAGAAGAGCCACCTCTCACTCCTGTAGATGCTGATACATCCTTAATTCCATTTCAGGGCCATTTTCTTGAGCAGAGCATAGCTTTGAAGGCACTTTCCCCCTTTCCAGGCCTCCAGAAGAGCTGGTGTGGATGAAAGGCTTGTCCCCTTTTCCCACTGATGCTTTCTGGCCCTGCTCCGGCCCACAAACCTTCCCTTCCCCAAGAAAAGAGAAAATAAGGTCGTTTTTAAGGCAGTGGTCTAGTTTTGGATGTAAAATCTGGGAGAAATGGAGATCTTTCCAGCTTCAGGCCAAGTGCTGTATGTTCCCTCTCCCCTCACTTTATGGCTGATTTCTTTGTTGTTCATTAGCTCCTGGTGTATTAGCAGGCTGCATAAACTTGGGTTATTCCCCAAATCCCTTGAGCTGTGGTCTTCAGTCTTCTTCTTGACCACCTCCATGCCTTCTGCAGGCTGGTGTTCCTCCAGCTGTGCTTAAAATGCTTGGATAAACTTATTTTATATGGAGTGTCTGGGACAATCTCAGTTATGTGGGAGAGTCCCGGCCATTCCCAATAAAACTCAAGTAGCCGGGGCAGTAAAAAGTCTGTTTGTTTATTGTGAGTGATGTGTGTGAAATGACTCCCTCATCATGGCACAAACCATTCACTGGGTGTTCCTCTTTTGCAGGGAGCATCGGGAATACTCCTCAGCCTTAATAAGGATTGATTGTTTACTCCTCACCCCTCGTCCCGGTTTGGTATTAATCGGAACAAGCTTTGACTGTCGCCTTGGGGAGGTGAAGAGGTGAATGAACGTCCCTTTTAAGGTACAGTAGGAGTGTTAATGAGGTGTTTCGGGTATGGAGGTGGTACTGGTGTAGCCTTTGGAGGTTCCAGGGTGTACAGCTTCCTCGTGGATTCACACCCCTCAACCTTACAAGGTCAAAGCTGCGCTCCATCGTTCCCTTGTCTGATCTTAGTGAGCGTGGTCTTCTTTAACTGGGGGGTGTTGTCTTTGTTTTGATGCAAACTTGAACAAGTCCACCTTTTTTTTTGTTTATTTACTCAAAAGAATCTTTCATTTTTGAAACTTGTAGGTTTTCTAGTGAGATATGTAGAGTTTGGGCATCAGTTTGGTTTTTTTTTTTGCTGTTCTGAGGGCTTTTCTTAAGGTTTTTTTTCTTCTTGTCTACACTAACCAGCATTAAACTGAAATACACTGACCTGTGCTCTTCCCTTGGCACAGATGGGCACGGAATTCTGGCATGAGTGATTTATTAAGGAGGGGGAAAGAAAAAGCCCCGAGTCTTTTTGAGGAAAGGAAGGTCATGGAGTAAGAAGGAAGGTTATGGAGTAAGAAGGAAGGTTATGGAGTAAGAAGGAGCATAACTCAGGGCACTGGTGAATTAAAACCCCAACATCCATCAGGGAGTTTGTGGGGAAGTTTTTCTGGTCAGAGTTCTTCCCGTGGTCTGACTTGAGGAAAAGGTTGAGGAACGCTTTTAAAAATTAAAAATAAAAACTCTTATTGTCAGATTTCTCGTTGGGTATTCCAAAGGACTCCTTCCAACCCAAAAGGAATCGGTGCTAGGACGGTGCTGCTGGAGTAGCAAGCGGAGATGTGAGTGCGAGACCTGGTGATTCATCCAATCAGGGTCTTTTCTTAAAGCATTTCTTGTTGCTGTGGCTCCCACAGATTCACCCTGTCTGGGGAAGAAGTTTGAATTTGTGGTTTGATATTTCCTTAATGCCTGTACACAGGGTCCTGCCAACACTGCCCTGCTTCACAAGCTCGACCAATTTATGGTTTCATATAAAAATTCTTTGAACTCTTTGCAAACCTGGTGTGGTACCTCCGTGCCAAACTGAAACCAATCCTGGCTTTTAAGCATGACTAAACCCTTCCCTTTGAATTTGTGTGATACTTAGGGAAGAGTTTCAGTTCTGTTTGTGTGTTTTTCTCTCTGGACTTCACTGAATTTCCTGTTGTGTTTTGCTACATGTATTTTTAAGTCTTTTTTTTTTTTTTTTTTTTTTTGCCTCTTTTTGATTTGGGCAAAACTCCTTTTGAAGAAAACAGGTGAATTAATCCCAGTAATTGGGGCTGTCCTGTGCAGGGCCAGGAGTTGGACTTGGATGATCCCTGTGGGTCCCTTCCAACTCAGGATATTCCGTGACTCTGATTCAATGAGAAGTGGCCAACTGTCCTAGAAGAAGGACTTTGTGTTTGGTGCCTTCTTTCTCCATAGCTGGCCCCAGAAAAGGATTAAATTCAACAAGACTAAAGTCAGAGATACAGAAGGAGTTTGTGTATGATGCTCAATGTGAACATTAATAGCCCAAACTCCATTTATTACTCAATTTTTGCTGGTATAAGAAAAACCTTTCTAGAGCCACAAGAAGATTCCAGGGTGTTTGTTGTACCAGGAACCTCTTGACTCCCGTGGGCCACTGGAAAGGTGTTTGGGGCTGAGTGTTTTCTCCCTCTGAAACAGGGGTTATGAAATAGCCAATAGCTGGAAGGGGTTGAGCACCCTTTTATGCTTGTGTTTCATTATCCATCACTTCCTGATTCGTGTCACAGGGCCAGAGCATTCAGATTGGGATTATGGGGGAGAAAACTAATGCATGAAGCCTGTACAAAGCCTGTCCACTCAGATGGATAGCTGGATTTCTGGGCTTTGTTTGCACGGGTCACATTCACTTGTCACAAGTTGCTGTCCTCTTTTTGTCAGCCATTTCAGCAGTGTCACACATTTATTCCAGCTCAGACGTAGCACAGGCTGTGTAGCAGTAGAGGTGCTACTTGTGGTAGTTCTGGGAGCTTGTGTTTGCAGAGGAGACTTCAAAGTTTAGCTCTAAAACCTCCAGTGTATCCTGAAAGGTTCTGCTTGGGTAATTGGAAAGCTCGGGATCCCGAACACTGTGGTGCTCCCGGGTCTGGTGGCACCTCCGAGTAGAGGTCACGATGGTCTCAAATCAAAACTGGTTGAATTGAAAACACTAGAGGAGGGGAAGGAGGGTGGGAGAGAGGAACAGACCCACTACCAAACTGTCCCAGAGGGAGAGTGGGAATCACAGAATCTTTGGCTTGGAAGGGACCTTTAAAGGTCATCTCGTTCCAACCCCCTGCAATGAGCAGGGACGTAAAATCATAGAATCACGGAGTGGTTTGGCTTGGAAGGAACCTGAAAGACCATCTCATTCCAACCCCCTGCCTTGGGCAGGGACACCTTCCACTAGACCACGTCACTCCCAGCCCCATCTAACCTGGCCTTGAATCCTGCCTTTCCTACCCAGGGATGATTGCACTGGCTCTTTAACAGCCTGGTGTTCCAGGGATTCGGTGTCTCTCCCACTTACCCCACTGGACAGGACAGTTTCACCAAGCCATGGTTGGGTTCACTCAGGTTTTTCCACCATAATTACTTTCATGATCCCAGCAGGTTCCAAGAAAGGGTAAGGGGGAAGTGTCCTTGATGACAAGCAAGACTTGCAATGAGAACATGGGGGGGGGGGGGTCTCATCTCCCCCCCAAACCTTAGGCCACCAGACCTGCCTTAGGCTTGCAGAAACAGTTGTGTTTGGAGAAATCAAGAGCCTTGTTCAAAACCACCAGAATTTCTTTGGAAACTCAGCTTTCAAAGTCCTTAGAGAAGCCAATTCTGCTCTCAGCAGCGGGTCGGAAGCTGCGTTTTTGGGATTTCTGCCAAGGAAGGTTTTTTGGGAACTCTTCCGCGGGCGGTGCGAGCAGCGGGACGGGAGGTCTTGATTTGAACTCTGGATGGTAAAACCACAAAGGTTTTAGCAGGGAGTGTTTGGATGCCTCATTCTTGGCCTTTCCTGTTTGGGTGAACCCCTGCCTGGGCTGGCTCAGAAACTTCCATCTGACTTTGTAGCAAAACTGAATTTTCCACTGAATAGGAAAGTTTTTGGGGGTTGAAGCAACTCTCTGCTTTTTTGGATGGAATTCTCCAAGCTGTTGATTACACCCAGTCTGTATTCATGAATTAAACTAGTCCTGAACCTTCCCTGCAAGGGCAAGAACTTTCATAGATTCACAAAATGGTTTGGGTTGAAAGGGACCATCAAGACCATCTAGTTCCAAGGCGTGGGCAGGGACACCTTCCACTAGCCCAGGTTGCTTCAAGCCCCGTCCAGCCTGGCCTTGGACACTTCCAGGGATGGAGCAGCCACAGCTTCTCTGGGCAACCTGTGCCAGGGCCTCACCAGCCTTGAATTTTCCAGAAATTTTCCCTAAAGCTCATGTTCTTTTTCCATGTTTGCCCTCTCTGTTTGTAAGAGGGGATGGTGCTGTAGGTCACCTGTCCGCCCGTGATTCACCAACACCTTGGACTGACTAAAAACCACTTGGAGAAACTTTAAAAATTTATGTGGAGAAGGGAGGAAAATCTCTTTCTTGCTGCAAAGGCCAACTCCTCATGGTTTCTTTTTGAAATCCCTCTGAGAGCAATTTGTCAGAAAACACTGTGGGAAGCTGAGCCTCGTGGAGCCAAGCTGAGCCTGAGCACTCCCTTGTTTCAAGCTCCTCCATATCACCAGCAGGAGCAAAAATCTTTTTATCAGTGACTATACAGGATAAAAAGGAGAATTTCCCAAAGGATGGGCTTCCTCCCTAAGTTTCATTCTCCGAGGAGGCCCTGAGAAAAGCAGACACGCTGGGAAGTTGGTAGCTCCAGACAAGTAGGTGCACGCACCGGGGTGAATACTCACCTGTGGGTACACGGAGAGCTTTCCCAAATCACCCAGAACCTGAGAAAATGGAGATAAAATCAAAAGGCAATTGCAGTTAATTATGCTTTCAAGGCAACTGGAGATTGGTTGGAATCCTGTGGGATTTCTGAGGCCCCCCAGTGCAATTTCAGGCTGAGTGTGGGGAGGAAGGTTTGATTGCTGTGGTTGTAGATGTCTCAGTTGTGTCTGTCACCTATTGCTGGTGTTGGATGAGGGCAGCTTTGGGGCTGTGGATGGCACAGATGTCACCTCCAACACACAGTTACCTTCTCACGGCAAATTCTTCTTTTAGATTTTGGGGTTAGATTTAAAAAAAAAAAAAAAAAAAAAAAAGAAAAAAAAAGGAACAAAAGAAGCATTTTTTGCACGATTGAACTTCATTGTTCTCCTTCCACCCACATATTTTCCCGTTTCTTCCCATCCTCACCAAAATCTGGCCTGCATTTTGTGTTCTGGGCACTGGGAAAAAGCCACATTCCAAGAAGTCTTTGGCTTATAGAGGAATTGGGATATGACCAACCTCTGACAAATGCCAGATGTTGGATGTTCAGGGGGCTGCAGGTGAGCTGGTGTGGGGTAACAGACGTAGAAATCCATCATGACAGTTAAAGGTCTTGTTTTCTATGGTGTGAGCTTGGGAAACAAAGGAAGACCCTTACTTTAATTCCAGAAAAAAACAGAGTCTTGAGGGATTTAACAGTGGGAGATAAGAAAATAGAGCTGTACAGGAGAGTATTTCTCGCTGTGCCCTTTTGCTCCTGCGGGAATTGAGGTCGAGAAGTGCTCCCCTAATTTCAGAATTTTGCCTGGCCCAACCTTTGGGTCTACAAACGCTTTGCAGCGGTGGCCCATCAAACGAAATTCATCAGTGAAACAGCACTGCATGTTTTTTGGTCTGTTCATGTGAGTGTTTGTTCAGGGCTGGACTTCACCAGCAGGAGCACATGGTGTTATTAAAAAGATAACACAAGGCTTGTTTTTACTCCCTTAAGATGGCAAATCTTTCTTCAAAGAGCCATGAATTAAACAAGACAGTGCCTCACAGCGGGTATTAAGGAAAAAAATAATAATTTAAAAAAAAGGCCTTTGGAATGGTCTTTCCCTCTGGCGTCTTCGCTCGGGTTCTGCAATCAGTAATTCAAAGGAGGTTTTGTGGGAAGGGGAGGTGAGATGCAGGAGTTGATATGACTCCCCCAAGGGTGAGAACTTTTGAGAGCTGGGACCTGAACATTAATCTCTTTAATTCCGGCTCAGCACTTCGCTGTGAGATCATTATTTTGTGTGATTAATCTGTGCAATGCCTCCAAAGCCTCTAAAGCCATAATGCTGCACATGCACCGGGGGATCCTGCTGTGAGCTGGAGTGTCTGGGAGTTTCTTGCCATGCCTGACACCTTTTTGCCTGAACTTTGAATGCAAGGAACCTTCCCTAGCCTTGGTTTGTCTCGCTCTGGTCTGATCATCGGGGCTTGATGTATTCATAGTCATTTTTGAGGAATATGGTTTTCTACAAGGATGAAGAATTCTCAGTGCGAAAGTCGGCTAAAATGCTGATATGTGATAGGTACAGGTGCAACTGTAGCCATGACAGTGTCATTCACAGTTTTCATACAACTATGAGTGAAGTGTTGTTGTTGATCTTAATTTCCTAAAGAGAGGAGGGCAAGAACAGGCACGGTCTGGGTTTATCAGCCCCTCCATCCCAAACAACCTCCTGAACCTCTGTGCGATTCCACCCTTGAAAGAGTGGAATTCAGAGCCTCCAAATCTTGGAAATTCTGTGAAAACTGATGAGGAGGGAGACTGAGTGGAGACTTCCCAGACCTGAAGCGCAGTCTGCAGTAAAGATTCTCCTCTTGAGTTAATTCACGTTCGATTCGTGGGATGACGCCAGCTCCTCAATTGAGGCCTCACAGGCGATGCTGGGCAGTTGCTTCACCCCTCTGCCCGTGTTAACCCCAATTTTATGTGGGATGACATCATCCCTCTCCTCTCAGAGGCACGTGCTGCCTCTTCCCCCGGCGCTAGCGGATTTTCCAGCAGCACCTCCCGCGTCTGAAACGCCGTGCCCGGGGCCCCGGGAGCATCTCATACATCACGTTGCAAGCTGTGAAATTGAAGATTCAGTGCCACTTTGATGCTTTGGCTCTGCGAGCAGCAGAACTAATGTGGCTCAGCATGCTAATGAGGGAGGTGTTTATCCTTTGGTGCCTGGCTGGGCACTGAGCTTCACCCTTGGAAAAAAAAAAAAAAAAAATTCCTGGGAGGCTGGTTTTCCTCTCAGGATGAGCCTCGTGGGGTCCTTGGCAAACCACCAGCGTCACAGCAGCAGGGGGGAAAGCCCAATTTTCAGAGAAACAGCCCCAGAAATGAAATCCTCTAGAAAATTGATTAAAAAAAACCTTAAAGAGGGAGGAGGGACTGATGTGGAAATGGTTGTTTTTCATGGTGAGAAAGTGAAGATGAAACTGAGAAGAAACCTAAGATGATGGGTCACCAAAAGGATGAAATTAGGATGCTCACGGCTTACAACGTCGCTTGGGGGGCATCAGAGATGTTGGTGTTTTCATTTTAGGGGAACCCCTTCTCTGGCACTGTCTGTTTGGGTCACTGCCACCTGTTCATTTTAATTGGGAAATACCAAAATGAGTGAAGGCGTTGCTTTTGACCTTCTCTGAGCTTGGTAGAAAAGCAAGGTATTGGTGTTACCTGGAAATACTGACTGGAAAAGGTCTCACTGAGATGAAACCCCTTTACAAAGACAGGATGTCCAAAATCCAGCAGGTTTTTCAGGCACCCCGTCCTTAGGGAATCTTTACCTCCTCAGATCTGTGAACTGGGCAGTTTAAATTCTCTGGAAAGGGGTGGAGGAATACTTGGGAGAATTGTGCTTGCAAGGATGGCTCCCACCAGGAGGGGAGAATGCCATGGATCGAGTGTGTCTGTGCAAGAGGGTATGGTGGTTTCTGTGAATTTGGGTGATTTTGCACCACTCTGGACACCCTGGAGGCCTGGCCAGGTTGGAGATGGCAAACCTCTGAATTATGTGTGATGTAATAGCTGAATTAATGAAAAATCACAGAAGCATTAAAGCTGGAAAAGACCTCCAAAATCCTTGAGTCCAACCGTTGACCCAAGCCCACCTTGTCACCCGTACCAGAGCACTGAGTGCCACATCCAGCTGTTCCTCGGACACCCCCATGGATGGGGACTCCACCACCTCCCTGGGCACCCCCTTCCAATGCTTAACAACCCTTTCCATGAAGGAATTCTTTAAAATGAGATGATCTCCTGAATACCTCTCGACTCGGCTGGAGGTCCCCCCAAAGGGCAAAGATGGTTTTGGTTCAGGTGCCCTCCTCAGCTGTGAGGTGGGCATCAGAAATCCCAAACAGAAATTCTGTTCAACTTGCATGCCTTCTCCACATCCAGCTTTTATATCCCTGGGATTTTAATATCCCTTGATCTGGGCTTATTTCCACTGAGAAGGTTGAGCTGCTTCCGAACCGCGCAGTGCAGAACTCGGAGCCTTGACTGGTTTGGAACCCAAAGGGAGGTTTTAAGAGCCCGACTGACTGGAAATTCCGGCAGGCGAGGGCCTCTGGCAACCAACTTCCAAACCGAAAATCCCCCACGAGCACAATGAGCTACAATTATAGCAGCTTTCCCCGGGTCAGGAAACGCGGGCTGCGACTGCTGTATTCCTGTGTGCGATATTTCTGACACACAATGTTATCTTGGGGATTGTTACAGTCGGCTTTTTATGTGGTGCACCGAGGGTGGGGCCGAGGTTAATGGTCCTGTTAATGGTTTCTCCTGTTCTTAATTTAGACTCCTGAATGCTGTCGTTTGGGTAAGGAGCGAGCAGGGAAAATTATTCATGCTATTGTGGTGCTGTCCCATCTGTGGTGCGGGGAGATGGCTCCAGCCGTAGCACAGATCACCCACTAGGTTTACCCACTGAAAGCTCTGGTTTTGGGGTTTTCTCCTGCTCACACCACGTTGGAAAGCCCTGAGAATCCCAATGGATGGACTTCCCCTGAAGCCAGACCTGTCTGTACAGACTTAAACCCAGCTGAGCTCCAGCTGAGGCAGAGAAACTGCTCACTGTGTGCTTGTTCAAACTCACCTCTGGCATAATGTCTTTAATTCACCCAAAACTGCTCTTTTTGGGCATGTATTCTGGAAATGCAGTGGAAACTAGTGCAGAGTCCCTGGGTTTGTGGTTACAGGGCTTTTTTTTCTTCACAGAGTCATAGAATTGTTTAGGTTGGATCGTTGAATCCAACCATTCCCCAGCACTGCCAAGGCCACCACTGACCCCTGTCCCCAGGTGCCACATCCACAGGGATTTGAAATCCCTCCAGGGATGGGGATCCACCCCTGCCATGGGCAGCTGTGCCAGGACTGGACAACCCTTTCCATGAAGAAATTTTCTCTCATATCCAACCCGAACCTCCCCTGGCACAACTTGAGGCAATTTCCTCTTTTCCTCAAAATGTAAAAAAAAAATAGCAAAAATTAAACCCCCCAACCCCCCTCAACTTGTTTTGTTTAGAGATCGTTCCTAAAATACTTTTGCTTACCAAAGTTATGGAAATAGGCACCCCATGTGTTCTGGGTGTTGCTTCAGGATTAGGACTCAGTGAAAAATGAAAAAAATATAGGAGATTGGCTTTTTTTAAAAAAATTCTTCAGTGTCTGGTGAGAGCAGGAGAAGGTGAGGACAAACACTGCTGTCTCCAGGCTCAGGTCCTGCTGCTGCTGGTGGCTCCCCTGGGACCATTCTGCCTTTATCGGTGAGGAAGTTAAAATTTTGGCGTCCTCAGCTTCCTAATGGCTCAAAATGGATATTTCTGCAGGAATTTGAAGTTTAAAAGTTCCCCAAGCTGTTTGGCTGCCCCTGGATCCCTGGAAGTGTCCAAGGCCAGGTTGGATGGGGCTTGGAGCAACCTGGGCTAGTGGAACATGTCCCTGCCCATGGCAAAGGGGTTGGAACTGGATAATCTTTGAGGTCCCTTCCAACCCAAAGCATTCTGTGATCTTAATAAAGATATATTACTAATAAAGATAGATTAAGTGCCAGTTTCTTTTTCTAGAAACTGCAGTGTCACAGCCATCAGTGGAGTAGTTACAGAAGACACACACACAACAATTTTGCCGTGGATCAAACTTCCCTTTTATTTATTACGTGCTCGGCTCACAAATAAAAGGTTTGTTTGCTGAAGCCCTTTTGCCTTTCTCCAGCCAGACCAACAAGGCCGTGCACAGGAAGTACCAGAGGGCTGGTTTAATTTTATAAGAATTTAAAAAAAAAAAAACAAAAAACAAACTTCTGAGAAAGCTCTTCGTGTCGTACTTCCTCTCTGTTCAGGACTCCAAGTCTTTCACAAAACCCAGCAGCATCCCTTGGGGCCACAGCCATCCCAGGGTGGTGGATTGAATGACTTAAGTATCTTTTTTTGGTCTGATTTGTGACTGTAGCTTTAATTTATTGCCTCCTCTGTAAACCACAGATATGTTTGTTATTTGCAATTACATAGTAAAAGGGGGAAAAAAAAAAAAGGGCTTTATTTGGATTTTTAAGTCATTCTTGCTCTTTGCCTTGGCATTTGTTGCAGTGAAAACTTTTTATGAGGCTTGTGGAGAGAGCTGGGTTGAAATAGCTTTTCAAGGGGACATGTGATGGGCTGCAGCCCAAGGAAGGGGATAGATTGGATATGAGGGAAAATTTCTTCATGGAAAGGATTGTCCAGCCCTGGCACAGCTGCCCAGGGCAGTGGTGGAGTCCCCATCCCTGGAGGGATTTAAAATCCCTGTGCATGTGGCACTTGGGGACAGGGGTCAGTGGTGGCCTTGGCAGTGCTGGGGGAACGGGTGGACTGGATGATCTCAGAGGGCTTTTCCTATGTTAATGCTTCTGTGATTCCAAGGAAAAGAATGAAGGTTTCATCCCCTCATGGAGACTGGATAAGGCAGCGTTCACCCAAGTCGGTTTTGTATGCCGAATATTTGAAATTTAACCCTTTTTTTTTTTTACCCCAGAAACTGGTATCTGAAATTTAAACACCTACAGGAGTTGAACTTCGGTTTCTCCTTCAAAAAATTGTCCCCAGGGTGAGCACCTCATGGTCTGATGGTGATGGTCACCATATGCACACACCTTGAGTCAGCAACAAACCTGTTTGCTGTCATTTAACACAACTTTGAAAAGTTTACACTGGAATTTTCCTGCATGTGCAATAGTTTCTAATAGTTTCTCTATTTTACTTAACTGAATCTGATAGATTTTTGTTTTGGGGGATTTAGGGGAAAAAAAAAACAACAAATGGGCTTTCATGTTGATTTTGAATCCACCAATCTCTTGCAAAAGCAGAAAGAAAGGTTGCCCAGAGAAGCTGTGGCTGCCCCTGGATCCCTGGAAGTGTCCAAGGCCAGGTTGGGCAGGGCTTGGAGCAACCTGGGCTGGTGGAAGGTGTCCCTGCCCATGGCAGGAGGTTGGAACAAGTTGGTCTTTAAGGTCCCTTCCAACCCAAACCATTCCATGAACTCCCAGAACTCTGTTCTGAAGGACACAGTTACCAGCTGTGTCCCAAATGCTGATTTTGGGAACATCTGCTCCCTGGATTTCAGTCTGTGGTGAGAAGGCATCTCATCCACAACGTGGTGGAGTTGTAGGCTCAGTGCATGTAGCAGCCAGACATGAAAAAAAATTAGATTCGTTCATTAATATTTTACTAAATTTTAAAAATGCAGCCCAGTAATTGCCTTCCTATCATTACTTTCTGCCTGCACCAAAATAACATATTGCCAGCATGAACCCTGGTGGCAATGGGGAAGGATTGAGTGGGAGAAAACGAGGTTATCTCTTGATCAGAATTCTATCAGCCCAGTAATAATATTTTGATTAGGAGAAGTATTTCACTGTGCCCCAAAGAGGCACAGCCTTCTTGTGATTTCTGTGTCACCGGAGTTGTTTGGGGAAGGTTGAATCCCACGTGCCTTAAAAATACCAAACCACTAAGACCAAAGGATCATCTTTTAACAGCTCTGTCATCTGCTTTAAATCCTTTTCATTTCTCCAGTCTGAGTGTCTGGGAGGAAGCTGGAACTCTTCACTAAGTGGTGTCCCTGCCTCTGGTCACCTTTCATGTAGAAGAGGACAACTTGTGAGCTGGGTCAAATCTGTCCAAGGGCCTTGAGTTAAAGGATTATCAGCACAGGAGGTCTGAGTGGTCTCAGGGCTGCAGCTATGGCTGCTCCTGTTCCCATTTGTCCTGGGCATGGAGATGAGGTGGTTCTGGTTACAGGATCATAGAACTGTTTGATTGGAAAGGGAACCTAAATATCGTCTTGTTCCAACCCCCTGCCAGAGGACACCTTCTGCTATCCCAGGTTGCTCCAAGCCCCGTCCAACCTGGCCTTGGATACTTCCAGGGATCCAGGGGCAGCCACAGCTTCTCTGCCCAACCTGTGCCAGGGCCTCCCCACCCTCACAGCCAAGAATTCCTTCCCAAAATCCCATCTCTCCCTGCCCTCTGGCAGTGGGAAGCCATTCCCTGTGTTATGTCCCTCCATGCCTTGTCCCCAGTCCCTCTCCAGCTCTCCTGGAGCCCCTTTAGGCCCTGCCAGGGGCTCTCAGGTCTCCCTGGAGCCTTCTCTTCTCCAGGGGAACCCCCCCAGCTCTCCCAGCCTGGCTCCAGAGCAGAGGGGCTCCAGCCCTGGCAGCATCTCCGGGGCCTCCTCTGGACCTGCTCCAAGAGTTCCATGCCTTTCTTCTGCTGAGGACCCCAGAAAATGCCAGTGTTTCAGTGTCTTGACATGATCCTACAATTCCTGGCACTGGATCTGACTGGAATTACTGAGCTCAGCCCAGGCTGCCTTCCCCCGAATGGCTGGAAAAAAAGGGATAACCCAACTGCATCAGAGGAGCTGCACACCACAATAGGTGGTACATGAGATCTGCAGAGTGCAGGTCCTTTGGACCTCCCTGCCCTTCCCTGGGCACACTCCACATGCTCCCTGGCTGCCACAGGGAGCCAATTCCTTCATCTCTCCATCCCATGGCTCAGGAAGCAGGGGTACCTGACGGATATTGCCCGGCAGATCATGGCACTGTGCCACCAGCCTGGCCGGTGACCTCAGCAAAGTCCCTCTCCCTCCTCCTGCTGTTTAAAATTGAGGATAAAAGGCAGTTATCTTATAAAAAGGAAGGTCTGAAGGTGATGCCTGCACGTAGCTCTCTTTGTTGTAGGTGTCTGTGCTCCCGATGTCCTTATCCTCCGGAATCCAAAGGCTTTTGGGGCAGAATTGGCAAAGGACTGCAGAGCACGGCTCTGTGTGGCAGTTAATCACCACGCTGCATCCAGAGGAAAAGAGAAACCCTTTGCTCTTAAAAAGGTGGAAAAGGCGTCAGGTTTTGCACGAACCAAGAGATCTTTGCATCAGCACGGTGCCATCACTGGAAAAAAAAATTCACAGGGACCTCAAAGATCAGGGGAACGGGAGTGCTGAGCACCATAGGGTTGTGTTTTTAAAACCCCCCAGTTTGCCTTTGCCTCTTTTTTTTTTTTTTTTGATGTTAGAGAAAATGGTGTGGGCAGAAGTAGCAGTAGAGCTTCTGCACTCGTATCAGGAAAGCTGCTGATAGGTTTCACCAACTATTTTCCTGGTGAATTGAGATCACGAGGGAGATGAGCGACAGAGCTCTCCAAAAATGCCCGGAGGTTCCTTATGAAGGGTGGCAAACTGGATTTCTGGTCTTTGAGGGCACAGCCATGGAGGAGTTATCAGGAAGACGAAGAGATAAATCCAGGATTAGCGCTCGAATGGTTGCTGAGAGTAAACAGATCCGTGGGATGTGCAGCTGGAAAAACCATGAGCTGGATACAGTGAAAATATCCACGAATTAGTTAAAAAAAAAAAACAAAACTAAACCCTCAGTGCTTAAACTAGTTCTGCAGGGAGAAGAGGTGGAGATGCCAAAACTGGGAGGAGCTTTGATACCCAGCGATGAAAAGCCGTTTCCTGAGTGGGAGGCTGGAGGGATGGATCCCGTAGTCTGGAGTAACACGGGAACGCTGCCTTTCCTATTGCTCCCCACCTTCCCTTTTTGGCTGGGCCATATTTATTATTTCACTTGGGTTATAACTTTCTCGGGGTGGTAGGGGAGGAGGGGGGTGTGGGAGGGGGAAGGAAATGACACTTGCTGTCTTTGTGGGACGTTGGGAAGAGCTGCAGTTTAAGGGTTGGCTCTGAGGGCTCGGTGTCGCCGGAGCCGGCAGAATTAAGGCGCTTTTCCGAGCGGATTCCTGCAGGTACCTCAGGTGAGGTAACCTGAAACCTGGCATTTGGGGTGCGGCAGAGGAAGATTGCAACCCATCCAGTTCTGCTTTGTAACGTAACACACCGTGGAAAAAGGGCCTGTTGGGTTTTTTTTTGTTTTTTTAAACACTTTTTTTTTTTTTAGGTCTTTTAGGCTCGTAGCGGCTCGATGGGTTTAGGCGCTCCCAAGCTCCCGGGTGGCTGCGCTTTGTTTGCCTCCAGAGCCCGGTTTCCCTTCACACAGTCACAATCGGGCAGGAAACGGGTTTCTTGTGCAGCCAGCCTGGTTTTCTCGACAGCAAAAAGCTCCCTGGGTCCCGCTGGGAAGCTCTCCAGCTCCGCTCACCCCCCACGCTTCTCCGGGCGGTTCCTCCGCAGCGGCTTCCGCAGCCAAAGCTCGCGGTCCCTCGGCCTCACCTGGCTCTGCACAACGTTCCTTGCAGTCTTTCTACCTTATACCCCAAAAAAAACCCCCAACCAAACAAACAGGGTTTGCCTGCACCTTTTCATATCATTGTACAGAATGTGGCCGTCACACCCACCGGCTTCCTTTTAGGTTTCACCCGGCGCTGGGCTCCTTGAATAAAGGGATTTATGCCGGGCCGTGGCAGTGGCAGCCTTTCCTCCTGGCATGACCAGACTCTCAATGTGACATTCAGAGCTGTAAAACACTCCCTGACAATAGCTGGTGTTGTTCAAAGAGCGGCATAAATAATCAAGGGGGCTGTTTTTTCTCTCTCTTTTTTTTTTTATTTTTTTTTTAATGCAAGAATAACATCTCCCTAGGCCGGCCCGTGAGGCAAAGGGCTGTTTGCAGGAGCAGTGCTGGGATCTCAGGAAGGGGTGACGTGGAAAAGTGGGACTTGAGGGTTGTTATCTAGAAGTTTTCTAACACTGTGGCACGGGGTCATCTCTCAAATGAAGCATTGGGACCTCAGTTCTCTGTACACAGAGAATATACGTTTATACAGCATAAAATAATTCTGGTTTTGTATAGAATAAAATAATTCTGTGATCTGGCGTTTTGTGGTGGGACGGGGTGACTCTGTGGCCCCAGCTTGAGCTGCTGATGGGATACCTGGGAAGCCAAGAGTTCCCAGAGCAGTGAGGGGCCTCGGGAGGTCTCCTGTGCAACCTCCTGCTCCAGGCAGGATCAGCTGTGAAGATGGATAGGTCTGAGGAGTGGCTGAGGGAGCTGGGGGGGCTCAGCCTGGAGAAAAGGAGGCTCAGGGGGGACCTTCTGGCTCTGCAATCCCTGACAGGAGGGGGGAACTGGGGGGGTTCGGGCTCTGCTCCCAGGGAACAGGGACAGGAGCAGCCTCAGGTTGTACCAGGGGAAGTTTAGGTCAGATAATGGGGAAAATTTCTTCATGGAAAGGGTTGTCAGGCAATGGTGGAGTCACCATCCTAGAGGGATTCAAAATCCCTGTGGATGTGGCACTTGGGGACAGGGGTCAGTGGTGGCCTTGGCAGTGCTGGGGGAAGGGTTGGACTCGATGATCTCAGAGGGATTTTCCAACCTAAATGACTCTGGTTCCGCTCAGGACTTTATCCAGCTGGATCTTGAAAACCTCCAGGGATGGAGATTGCCCAACCTCTCTGGGCAAGCAGCTTGACTGACCCTTACGGTGGAAAAGCTTCTCCCTCCACTCTGAACATCTCATTTCATCTTCTGCCCCGTGTCTCATGTCCTCCTGCCCTGTGGTCCTTTGAAAGCCAGGCTCTCCCTTCTCCCTGACCTCCTTGGACATGCTGGAAAGCTGCTGAGCTCCCCTTTCTCCCCTGGTTCTGGTGGCTGAGTGCACCCAGAGAGAAAGAGGGACAAATATCTGTGTATTTGTGCACCGACCACATACCTCAAATTAAAATAGAAATTTGTTGAAGAAGTCACCAAAAATATGGATTAGCTGTTTGGTGATATTTCATCCCAGGTCATTAACCCTCATCCCTGGTGACTTGGTCCTTCTAGAACTTCTCTAGAAAATACTTATTTTCTGTTTTATTTTTCTTCAGTCTTCACATTCCTTGCTGTCAGTACCTAACAGGTGATGTGATCCCAGCATTATTTTGTCAATTAGGCAGCTTTTTGGTGCTGTGACCTGAACACAGGGCAGAGCAACTGCTGATTTAACCCTTTTCAACATGATTTTTTTTGTTGTTCTTTCTCATAATTCCTTAAAAAAAAACCCCACCAAGAATCTCATCACTAAAGCAGCTTCTTTCTTGCTAATTTCTCCAACACTGTGAAAATAAAGCACTGAAACAAATGTGTTTTGCACAGCGAACGCGCAGAGGGAAAAGCTTTTGTGCATCCTTTCGGCTGAAACCGACCCCAACCTCATCTCTTAAAATGGTGTATCTGTAAAAAACAATTTAAATATGCTTTTTTTTATTATTATTTTTTTTTAAATATGCTTTAAAACTAAGCTCAAACTGAGAAAATAAATCCCCCCCCGTGCAGTAGTTGTGGCCATGCCCAGAGTCTGCCCGGCACGTGCCGTGGGTATGAATGAGCGCCGGCAGTTTTGTCTCCGGGCTGGATTAGGCACAGTTGCTACTGGAAACTGCACAGCCCGGCTCAGGGAGGCTGTTCCTCTCCAAAACACAGTCCCTGCCCGTGGCAGGGGGTTGGAAGTGGATGATCTTTAAGCTCCCTTCTGACCCAAACCATTCTGGGGTTGTATAAAAGGGGGATGAGGATGTGTGTTCCCCCCTCCCCAGCCCACACCCATCCAGCATCCCTAAAGGTCACCTGCTGGGTTTTAACCTCCAACAGCGTCCAGGGGAGGCTTTTCCTTCTGGGATTTGCTTTGAGATGAAATGCTCTTTACCTGTATTTCTTTAGAAAAAGTCTCTTTTCAGGAGTCAAGCCCCACCAAGTCATTTTTTAGGCCAAGATGCGGTTTGGGTTTTAGCACTGCTGCTTGCACGGGCAGCTGTCAGTCCTGGAGCAGCGATGGTGGGTTGGTTTTGAGATGTAAAACAAAAGCTTTTGTGCACCCTGCTCGGTGTGTGCTGCTTTCTGCTGTTGGGAGGGAAGCACCAGCCTTGTTCTCAGCCCATTCCTGCCCTGGCCTTCCTGCGAGTCCATTGAACTGGCTCCTGTCAATCAGCGGTGCTTTCAGAGCCAAGCCGTGGGATAAAGCTCCAAAAAGTCCCTGTGTCAGCCCTGGAGTGGTGACTGCCCAGCCTGGTTTGTGGGTGTGCAGAGCTGCCCATGGGCAGTCAGGGTTGCACAGTCATTTCTGCCTGTCAGTGATCCTTGTGGGTCCCTTCCTACTCAGGATGTTCTGTGATACTCTGAACTGCAGCAGAGCTCAGGTTATTTTCTTTATAAAAATAATGTGAATTTGGCAGCTCCTGGGTCCTGTTCACGCTTTCCAGACTAAGTCTAATAGCACCAGTTTTAAGCTGCAGCCTTGCTCAGTGGAGAAGGGACACGATGTTGTGTCGTCCCCTCCAGAAGTAATAACTGGGAGCTTCTGTGGGTGGTGTCTGCAGAGAGGATGTGGCATTTCAGTACCTAAAGGGGCTTATAAAAGAGAGGAGGAGTGACTTTTCAAACAGGCAGATTGTGATAGGACAAGGGAGGGTGGTTTTAAACTAAAAGAGGAGAGATTTAGGTTAGATATTAGGAGGAAATTCTTTCCTGTGAAAGGGGTGAGGCCCTGGCACAGGTTGCCCAGAGAAGCTGTGGTTGCCCCTGGATCTCTGGAAGTGTCCAAGGCCAGGCTGGACTGGACTTTGAGCATCCTGGGCTAGTGGAAGGTGTCCCTGCCCATGGCAGAGTTGGAACAGGGTGGTCTTTAAGGTCCCTTCCAACCCACCCCAATCCATTCCATGATTCTATAATGCCTTTTGCTGCAGGGAGATCTCCCCTCTGGTGCTGACCTGCCTGTCACAGGCAAAGCAAAACACATTCAGGTTTTATTTCACCCTGGCAGCATATTTTAAGATAAGACTGGCAGAGAAGTGAACTTGAGAACAGAAAAAGTGCAGAAGCAGTGGCGAATATTGGAAGTGCTAGAGGAGTGTGGGAAATGCAAGGATACACAAATGACATGAGTTGGCTTTTGGGCAGCAGTGTATTCCAGAGAAGGCTCAGTCAGCTGAGAACACCTGTGTGAAAATCAGGCATTTGGAAGAAGCCTCGAGGCTGAACCGACCTCCTGGTAATGGGCTTGGTGGACACAAACCACAGTTTGTTAGAACTGCAAAAATTACTTGATCTTAGTGTTTTTCTCAGGTATTTGCTTTTATTTTTTGTCCTTTTCTCTCTCTTTTTTTTTTTTTTTTTCTTTTTTTTTTTTTTTTTGCTGTGCTTGAGCAAACCCCTCCTGCTTTCACCCCAGCAGGTGCTGCCCCCATCAGTAGCTCTCAAGGCAGCTTTGCCACCAGGACCAGCTTGTCCTCTCCTCTGTTGCCAGAGAAATCCTCAGCCCTTCCACAGCAGTGACCTCCAGTTTATACCCAAATGCCTGGAATCCTCCCTCAAGCCCCGTTGTGCAATGGGGAGCGTGATCCCACATGTGTTTTATAAAAGCCACAGAGGATTTGGGGTGTTGTGCTGGAGAATCAAAGCCCTATTTGAGGGAACCTGTGGTCTGACTATCCAGTAGGACAAGCTCAGCTTTCCCTGCAATTTAAATGGGCTCTGCCAGAAAGTTAAACGTGCCAGGCTCCATAACTGCCTTTTAACTCCTTGGGAACACGCAGGGGTTTCCAAAGCCACCATCACTTTTTGGAAGTGTTTTAATGGAAAACAGCTTTGGATGTTTCTGTGTCCATCACCTGCTTGCTCCCCTGGAAAGGTTTTATGGCTGCAGTGTGTCCTTTGGGATAGTCCAGAACATTTCTGCACAGCTCAGAAAGGTTCTTTCCTCCCCACCTGCCTTCTCAGAGCTTCCTCATCCTACCTGGAAGTGGGGATCCCCCCCCTCTGAGCACAGTTTTTACCTTGATTCAGCCCAGAAATTCCTCTGCATCTTTGAGGTTGACTATTTCATATCCATAAGGCTTGGCACTTAAATTCTGTTTTCTTGTTCTCGGTTTATGGCACTTTCCTAACTAAATTCCACCAGGAAAAACAGCATCTTGAGAGAGAAAATCCAGTTTATTGTGAATATCAGCAGCATTGGAGAAACAGCTGTGCAGAGCAGGGAAAAAACTCCCTGAAAATCATTATCTCCTTTATTAGAGGGAAAATAAGAGCTTCAGGTGTCAGAGACAGAGAAGGGATTGTCTCAAATTTGGTTTGTTTGTGGTATTCTGGGAATGTGAGCGCTCTTAGTCCCAGCTGGAGCTGCAGCAAAACCTGTCCCCTGGAAATACTGTAAGCTTTGCTGTTGATTTTGGTGGATGCAGAATCCAACCCCCATGTGCTTACAGATTATCATTTCACCACCTGTAAATGTTTCTGCAGCAAAACCTTCTTCTGAATAGGGAAGGTTTAGGATACTAAAGAAACCAGGCATAAATTAGGGTAAAACCATCTGGGTTTGTTCATGCTGCAGGGCAGCAGTGGGAATAGAAAAAGAAAATTAATCTCCCTTTTCCCAGGAGATTGTCTTACCTGGAGCATGTGCCTTCCCTAAGAGGTGGCAGATGGATTTCTTTGTTTTTCCTTAGGCTTGTGAAGCGTCCAGGATTTTTGGAGGAGCAGCTGTGTGCCTCAAGAGTTAGATTTAGATGTTTTACTGTAGCCTGACATATTCCAGCTGCTGGTCCTGGTAGGCTGGACCCAGGATCTTCTGACAGGATCTTCTGACACCGTCCTGGGCACTGCAGCAGCTGGGATAAGTTTCAGTGCTGAAGGGAAGTGTCCAGTGCCAGGTTGGTGCAACCTGGTCTAATGGAAGGTGTCCCTGCCTGTGGCAGGGAGTGGAACTAGCTGGTCTTTAAGGTGCCTTCCAACCCAAACCATTCTATGATTCCATGATTTTACAATTTTGTGTCGTTGGGCTTCTTGAGCACTCGGCACCTTCACTGCTAATTTATTTTTTTAAAGCTTAGGTAATTAATCACATCAAGCAAATCCTGGTAGCTGAGGTAGGAACAGGATATCTGTGTGAGTTGGCAGTTCTGGTGGGACACTCACTTGAAGGACTTGAGTGAATTTAAACTGAAAACGTGCAGGTTTAAGGAAAAGAAACCTAAACCACTTAAAGCAGCATTTCGTATTTTAAACAAAGAATGCAGAGGTATGGAGAGGACTTCCAGAGAAACAAACAATTTACTTTGCTGCTGGAGCAGGGTCTTTGCTAGTGAAACAAAACAGAAACCCCTGAAGGGGAACTGAATCCTCTTCATTTGTGTGAGGACCACGGGAGATCACCGTGATGGATTAAAGCAAAGCTCCACAGCTGCACAGAACATCTGGCACCACCGCTCAGTCAAAGGTTTTCCATCCGTGGGGAGGTCTCGTCCGTGACTTTTGGCTCCACTTTCCATCTCCAGTATGTCCAAAGGTTACAGAATTCCCATGGCAGGACTCCCTGTGCAGGGTTGGAAGGATCCTGCTACCGGCGTGATGAGTCTCGCAGGTTTAGTCCTGCTGTCCACTGGATCCCTCCAACAGAAGCATCAAAAACTCTGGCAGGAAGAAAATCAGGTCCTGGATCTTTCTCTGTTTGAGGGAATTTGAGTGGAATGGACCAGAAATTTGTCCTGTGCCCCCTTTTGTATTTTAATAACACCCTTAATGCTTTCAGACATGAGGCACATAAGGGTTTGTGCCACAGTTCTCCTGATTCTTGAGTCTGCTGAGTCCCCACGGACTTCAGTGGTGTTTGGGTGACAGGGGGGTTGTCAAAACCCTGAATTTAATCCAGCCTAAAAGCTGCAACAGGGCCAACGTTATTGTTTGGTGCAAAGTGCTGAGCAATCCGCAGCAGAGAACAGCCTGGTTCTGCAGCTTCCAAAGGGTCAGTGCCTTCCCCTTTTGGAATTCCTGCAGGACAGCCCCTGTTGCGTGGGAGGGGTGTTGTGTTAAGCCATTTATAAATAAATATTAGCAAAGGAACTGCCGGTTATTTCTTGTTCTATTTAAGAACTTGTGTCTGGAGCACAAGTCTGATGAGGAGAGGCTGAGGGAGCTGGAGGGGGGCTCAGCCTGGAGAAAAGGAGGCTCAGGGGGGACCTTCTGGCTCTGCAACTCCCTGACAGGAGAGGGGAGCCGGGAGGGGTCGGGCTCTGCTCCCAGGGAACAGGGACAGGAGGAGAGGGAACGGCCTCCAGCTGTGCCAGGGGATATTTAGGTTGGATATTGGGGAAAATTCCTTCCTGGAAAGGGTTGTCCAGCCCTGGCACAGCTGCCCAGGGCAGTGGTGGAGTCCCCATCCCTGGAGGGATTTTAAAAGCCCTGTGGATGTGGCACTTGGGGACAGGGGTTAGTGTTGGCCTTGGCAGTGCTGGAGTAAGGGTCAGATTCAATGATCTTAGAGGCCTTTTCCTACCTAAATAGTTCTATGATTCTATAACTCTGAGTGGATTTACTTGCAGACTTTACTTTGACAGTTAATTTAGAGCCTGACAGTCAAGCCTGGAGGTGAAACTCTGCCATGAACGCACTGAAGTGGTGCAGTGCCAGTGCCAGAAGTGAAACCCATTTTCCTTTGGTCTCTGCAGCTCTGGCTTAATTTCCTCCCCACCCGCCCCCACCACCACCAGGTTCTGCTTTTTCTTTTGTTAAAAGCCTTATTCTGCATATCATCATCTTCTGAGGGTTTGGTTGACGTTCAGCTGGAGCAGGATGGGGCTGAGGTGCCACAGAGGCGTCCTGATCAGCACTGATAACACACCTCGAGATGCAGAGCCTGGGCCACAGAAAGGGGCCAGCAAACAGGGTGCTGAGGATTCCAAGTGCTAGTGACAGGCTGGAAGGAGATGTTGCTTTTTGAGTAGTTCTGATCCCACAATCCCAACTGCAACTACGTATTTATATCTGGAGCTCAGAAATCCATCTGTGGGAGGAATGAAGAATATCCTGTCGCTGTCCAATGCTATAACTGGCTGGAGCTTGTTCCTGGGCTTGCATCCTGAAGGGTCACTCCATGTCCCTGTCCCAATTCCTACATGCACAGATTTCCCAGCTGAAACCACCGCTCGACTCCATCACACACACTGTGTCGGGTGGATCTGCCTTAAAACCAGGTCCTGTTTGCCTTCAATCTCTGCCTGGGGGCTTGGCAGCCTGGGGGCTGGGATCTGGTGAAACGATGGGCAGGAAAACCCAACGAAACTGAAGCCTCTCCCAGCAGGAACGGGGAGGTTTCCATCTCGGCGGTTTTTCCATCTGCGCCGGTGGGCAGAGCAGGGAGTGGCACTATGGATGCAGTGTGGGTTAGGGGTAGCCCACATATCCCTTAGATCAGGCATGGAAGTTCCTGAATTCGAGACCTGGCAAGCCAACAGCGTGATGGGGTGTGGGATTTCTTTCCCCAAAAACCTTTGAGGAAGCACATTTCGTGGAATTCTAGATTGGTTTGTGTCAGAAGGGAGCTCTCGTTCTAACCCCCTGCCATGGGCAGGGACACCTTCCACTGCACCAGGTTGCTCCAAGCCCTGTCCAACCTGGCCTGGAACACTTCCAGGGATAGAAACCAACCAGCCATGTGTCCTGCCAGCCCTGTTCACGGAGTGGGCTGGATTAACACACCTCCCCAAAAACAAAACCAGCCCTGAGCCACCAGCAGAAAGAGCATGGTATGAGGTTCTGCCCCACCACCTGCCCTGTGGCATCTCATGTCCCCAGTGCACTGCTAAAAGCCTGGCATCCCTTTGCTTCCAGCAAACCTGGGCTGTGCAGAGGACGACTGGTCGTGCGAGTGGTTTTTGTTTTTTTTTTTTCCCCCCTTCATAAGTTTGTTTATTCATTAAGGAAGTCAAAAGAGGAAGAGGAATAGAAAGGTTGCAAATGTTTTGCTTAGAAATGAGACCTCGGTGACTGGGCTGCACGTTGCCCTGTGTGCAATGCGTTGGGCAGCTCCAGATTCCCTGCTGGGGGCCCGGGAACACTGACGTGCCCTCCCAGGGTGTGCTCAGGTAGGGTCACAGCTTGATGGTGTATGTTCTTATATCCATATGGCCCAGAGTCTCCTATGGAAACAGCCTGGGAGAGCTGGGGATGTTCACCTGGAGAAGTGAAGGGCTCTGGGGAGACCTTCCAGAACCTTCCAGGGCCTAAAGGGGCTCCAGGAGAGCTGGAGAGGGACTTTGGACAAGGGATGGAGGGACAGGAAAAGGGGGAATGGCTTCTCACTGCCAGAGGGCAGGGTTAGATGGGATATTGGGAAGGAATTCTTGGCTGTGAGGGTGGGGAGGCCCTGGCACAGGTTGGGCAGAGAAGCTGTGGCTGCCCCTGGATCCCTGGAAGTGTCCAAGGCCAGGTTGGACGGGGCTTGGAGCATCCTAGGCTAGTGGAAGGTGTCTCTGCCCATGGCAGGGGAGTTGGAACTGGATGATCTTTGAGGTCCCTTCCAACCCAAACCATTCTGTGTTTCTCTATGCCAATATTTGACTGTCAAATCACCCCTAATGAACACCTCTCGCATACAGGTGTACATCCACTGTTCCCAGAACATCGCTCTTTTGGTCAGTGGCCACCTCTGCATCCCTGGATTTCTTTTTATTCCCAGCACTTTTCCTTCCATTTGTGAAGGATGCCTCTTTTCAAACAGCTTTGCCCTGTCTCTTTGCCCACTCCAATTTAAGAAACAGCAAGATCTAAATTTTACAAGCACCGGGAGAAGGCCGTGAGGTGCTCCTGGACACACAGCTGCTCCGGCATCGGGGCACCAGCCCTGCATCCCATCCATCCACGGGAGCAGAGCCAGACAGCAGCTCGGAAAATGCCAGGGAACGGCTCCTACGTGCGCAGGCAGACAGGGCGAGGAGAGGGAAGCAGAGAGCTCTGCCAAGGGAAATGGTCTGGTTATGCACGGCGTGTTTTCTTTAGGTGTTTGTTTCCCACCCCTCGCCGGGGATGCGGAATCGGGCTCCGGAGGTTTGAACCCGGCTGGTTTATCTCGGGGGTGTGCCGTCGCTTATCAGGTGTGTCGTGGGGGAGTGAAACCGTTCCAACAAAAGCCTTTCACCTCTGTTTGTGCGCCGGGTTCCTGCGCTGGGCCGGGGCTCGGTCCGCGGTTAACGCGGCTGCAGGAGAACCGATGGGTTTGTTGGGTGTTTAATACGTTATTTTGTGGGGAGGTGGTGGAAATTTGTGCATTGGAAACGCCAAAAATTAAGGTGACTGCCTGTTGTTAGAATTATCAAACCATTCCGGTTGGGAAAGACCTTTGAGATCATCGAGCCCAGCTGCAAGACGAGCTGCCGTGGTTGGAAGCGCAGGAGAGCTTTTCCTCCCGAAAAGCTGCCGGCTCGTTCAGCTGTCAGGGAGGCAGCCGGATGCTTTCCTTGCTCTCGCTTGCTCCTTTAGCTCTGACATGCTGTTTGCTGGGATGAAAGGAGAGACATCAACAGGCAAAGCTGCGAGAGCTGCCGGCTCTGTTTGTTGCTGTCACACCTGCGTGGCGGTGCTGCCAGCACGGCAAACAGGCAGGCAGGTACAGTAAATACACTGGGGTGTTGGGTTTTGTGTTTTTTTTTTTTTCTTTTTTGTAACAAGCAAGGAGATAACGATTGGATGCTGTCCCATTTTCAGCCCAGGAATTGTTTGCCAGACTTGAATTACAGGAATTGCTGTAGCGAGGCAGAGCAAGCTCCGTGTGCCATTAGCTGGGAGCTGGCAGGGGCCGGGGTGGCCCCGCGTTGTGCTCCCGTCAGAGGCGATTAAAGGAGCTGCCTTGTGATGGAAACAAAAACCAAATTGGGCTGATGCTTTAAGGGGAAATAAAACGGGGAAGAATAACTTTATTGAGCTTGTTTATTAAATCTTGCTGTGCTCCCTTCAGAGCAGCAGAAAATTGTTGGAACTGGCTGGTGCAGCCAGCTCATGTTTTGTGTTTTGCCTTTTTTTTTTCAGCTGATTTGGTGTGTGGAGAGTCTTTGGACAAAATCTTTTCATATCCCTTTGGCTTAGTTGCAATCCAAAACTGATCTGCTGGTGACAGGCTTAAACTAATTATCACCAAATGGTGCAGGAGAAGAGGTTTTAAAGCTGTTGTTGTGATAAGATGTTGGGTGTTCAGAAGGGCCTGGGAATTACTGGGTGTTAAAGCGCTGATGCTGGCCCGTGCCAGAACCCATATTCCTTCTTAGGGAAAGAGGGATGAGTCTGCTTTCACTGCTAAACTGCTTAGAGGGGTTCTGCTTAAAGATGGGAGGGAAAGCCCCCACCCAGGCACAAGTGCTCAAGGAGAGCTGCAGAAGAACAGCAGGAAGCTGTCTGTGATTTTTTTTTCCTTCATGCCTTGCTAATGGTCCTGCAGCTGGAGCAGCTCAGTTTACTCCCCCAATTCCTGTGTGACCCTGCACTTCCAGTATTTTCATCCTTTACCCTTCGTTGAAGCTCATCTAGTTTCAGCTCCCCTGCCCTGGGCAGGGACACTTTCCATTATCCCAGGTTGCTCCAAGTCACATCCCACCTGGCCTTGAACACTTCCAGGGATGGGACAGCCACGGGATAGCCACAACCTGTTCCAGGTTGCCCTACACTGCAGCCAGGCAGCTCTGGGTGCTGCTGTAAAATCCATCTCTTGAGATTTATAAGGTCAAAGCAGCGAAGAAATGCAGAAGTGCAGGAATTCTGATGTCAAAGGCATTAAAAACCCTTCACCTGGGTGTCTGTTCCTGGGCTAGTCTGTTATTTTGCACCCTTATTCCCTGAAAACCGATGATTTTTTGGTGCTGCACAGAGCGTATTGTGTTTGCTCTCACCTGTGGCTCGGTGAGTGTTACCAGATGGTTTACTCCAAGTCGATTTTTTTTTTTTTTAACACTTATGGTAGTAGTTTAGTGCTCGCTGCTCTTCTGCTGTGTGTTTTTTAGCCAGGCAAAGCGCCAGCACGTCTGTCGGAGGGAAAACTCCTGGCTGGATCCTGGAGAACAAACCGAGCTCGAATTCCCTCTGAAGGGAGAGAGCTCAAGTCCCTCAGAGGGGATTTTTCATCAGAGTGGTCCCATTTGGCAGGTGAATTAGTGACCAATTTTGGAAGGAAAATTTGCACGACTTTGGGAGCATCCCCTGGAGCCCAGAAGGAGGAGGGAGATGTGGTGCAGCCCCAGCCCCTGGAGCTGCAGCTGAGCATCACCAGCAGCAGCACAGAGTTCTCTCCACGGGGACATCGACCACGGCCCTGGAGGCACTGGGGGCTCAGGATGCAGGAGAACTCTGGGATAGCTGAAAAATCCATGTTTTGACAAGGTCTTGATAAAAACCCTTGAGAATTTCCTATTCCAGGTAGACCTATCCATGTATGGCTCTTAAACTGAGTCTCTGATGTGATTCTTGAGGCTGTCCCATGCAGGGCCAGGAGTTGGACTCGATGATCCTTGTGGGTCCCTTCCAACTCAGGGGATTCTGTGATTCCAAAAGGAGAAGCTGTCACTTTGCAGTTTATTTGTTCCTCCCTTATCCTTGCTCATTCAGTGGGGAAGAATTTGGGTTGTTTTTTTCTTTTAGGACAGGGATCATCAGGGATCTTCCCTGATACATCCATGATCCCGGTGTGCATCCCAACCTCTGCTACAGTTCAGGTGGGATTGGAAGAGCAGTGGCTCTGGGTTTTGTGAGGTGACTATTTCTTCACATAAGTTTGATAAGTGCAGGGATTTGAGTCTCCTGCTCTTTATTTGTTTCACATACACCTTGGGAGGGTTTATTTTTCTAGCAGCCTCTCTCTGCACCCATCGAGCTGTTTCACTCATCAGGGATGTGATATTTAGGAAATAGAGTTATTTTTGGAGGGTGGTATGCGTGGCTTAGAACAGAAACTAGCATTTCAGAGGAAGCAGATCACACCAGGTCTCTTTGGCCCTTCTTTTTAGTTATTTAGGCTTATTTTGGGTCTCTGTGGGGCTGTACCTGCCACAGCAGGATCCCAGCAGAGCAGGATCCCAGCCTTTCCAGAGGCAGCATCTCCCTCGCAGCGCTGTCCCAGAGGACTGTGGCAGATTGCAAACACACTCAGCACAATCATACCGTCCCAATTAGCATAATGATGCTGCCTAATTTATGCACCAATTGCCCTAATTTATGTGTGTCGATACATGTGATTAAGCCGAGCACAGGTGGAACGGGGTTTGGTCTCACCCAGCCAACCAAGCACAAAGCTGTGTCCCCCCAAAAACGTGTGAAGGGTCCGAAATTTCCTCTCCCCATTACTAAAATACAGAGCTTCGTGTTGTTTTGCTCTGGCAGCACCAAGGGGTGCAGGGCAGGACTAAACTCGTGGCAGGGGGTAAGAGAATAAAGGATCCCTGGGCTGAGATTTGCATGGATTAAAGGCAGCTTTAATTTGCCTCGATACACTTGGCTTTCAGGTGGATTAACAGGCGGTGGGATTTGGGGCTGTCTAGCCAGCTAATACCTGCCTTCCTTTTATTTTAATTATTTTAGTAGGGCTTGGAGGAGTCCTGGAAGTGGGGGCCACCTTTGCCAGCCGCTGATGCTGAACATTTTTGTGTGTAAGGTTTCATACCGTTAATGTTCCCGATTAACAAAACTGCTGCCGTCGCCTGAATTCCCAAAGCACTTTCTCAGCGGGGTTTCTTCCAAAAGAGACCTCTTAGACTGTGACCTCGTTTTTTATAAAAGAAATGGTGTTGCACTGTAAAATTGTTCCAAAGAATCAGAGAAACATAGAGTGGTTTGGGTTGAAAGGGACCTTAAAGATCATGACATTTCAACCCCCCTGCAGTGGGCAGGGACACCTTCCACTAGCCCAGGTTGCTCCAAGCCCCATCCAACCTGGTCTTAAACACTATAAGGTTGATCCAGCATCATAAGAATCATAGAATTGTTTTAAGTTGGAAAAGCCCTCTGAGATCATCAAGTACCACCATTCCCCCAGCACTGCCAAGGCCACCACTAACCCATGTCCTCAAGTGCCACATCCATTAGCATTGTTTTCATCCTAAATCCAAAACACTGTACCAGCTACTGGGAAGAAAATGAACTCTATACCAGCCAAAACCAGGACTGCCTGGTCACAGCACCAAGACTGTTTGAATTCAAGAAGTGTTTGGACAACTCTCTCAGGCACATGATGTGATTTTTGGGGAGTCCTGTGCAGGGCCAGGAGTTGGACTGGATGACCCTGAGGGGTCCTTTCCAACTCAGCATGTTCTGTGGGTTCTGTGATTCAGACTGTACTAGAAGACACTTGGCACTGAGTCCAGTGGTCTCTTTCATAACTTAAGCGCTTCTGAAGCAACTTTCTGTAACAGTATTGTCCAGAAATACCTGGGTGTTGGGTTTTCCAGTGATGCTGGCCTTGGAAAACTGAGGTTTTTGGCTGCAGGGAATGGAAGCTCCTTCCTGTATCTCCCATGCCTTCCTTACCTTTGGTGTGTGGTGGCAGCTTTTGTTCCTACCAGGCTGAATCGCTTTCATCCCAAAACACACAGCCAAGACATAATAATTACAAATTATCACAGTATTCCTGAGGCAGGTGGGTTGCAGGGGACGGATTGCCACAGTCAGGGACTCCACCAGATACTCAAGATGCAGTGAATTTTGGGAAGATTATCTGGCAAGAGGATTTTCCTGCTGGCACACCGGGGCACAGTGGGGTTGGGGCGAGGTAGATGAGGGGAAAGTCTTGTTCTGGGCCCAGTGTGGGACACCACCCCTCAGCTCTGGGCTGCATCTGCTCTTCGGTGCTTCCCCTCATGGCTGATTTCTGAGAACAGATGTGGATGTAAGACACTTGTAGCAATGTTCAGCAGGAGATGTTTCTGCTCTGGCATCCCCGAGCGCCCGCCTGCGCCGCGCTCCTCACCTGTCACAGGCAAGGGAGGGTTATGAGTCACCATTTCCCCTCTTCTCCTGCTACTGATCTGTTTGTACAGCCATCTGAGCCCACAGCCTGCTCCGCACCCCGTTCAGGCGGGTGCCGCTGACATTTACGAGCTCTCCCTGGTTTTCATCCTGTCTTGGCATTGGCTGGGTTTTGTTGTCTCCCCGCGCAGGGTTTTTCTTTCGGCGGGATCTTGTCCTTGTCCTGCGAGGGGCCGTGAGCGAGCGCTGCTCGTGTCTTGCTCCAGGCTCTGGGAAAACTTGGATTTGTTGCTGATTCCCTTTGAACTCTCAGATGAACAGCGGGGAAGCTGGAGAAGAGGAGGCTTTGGGGAGACCTTCCAGAACCTTCCAGAGCCTAAAGGGGCTCCAGGAGAGCTGGAGGGGGACTTTGGACAAGGGATGGAGGGACTGGACACAGGGAGTGGCTTCTCACTACCAGAGGGCAGGGTTAGATGGGATACCGGGAAGAAATTCTTCCCTATGGGGGGGGAGGCCCTTGCCTAGGTTGCCCAGGGAAGCTCTGGCTGCCCCTGGATTCCTGGAAATATCCAAGGCCAGGTGTGACGGGGCTTGGAGCAACCTGGGCTAGTGGAAGGTGTCCCTGCCCATGGCAGGGGGTTGGAATGAGATGATCTTTAAGGTCCCTTTGAACCCAAACCATTCTGGGATTCCATGGTTCCGTAAAGGGGAGCCCTTCCTTTCATCACAGCTTCCTGAAGCTGGAGGTGAATGCAGACTCTTCCAGCTTCTCCTGACTTGGCACCATCCAAGGCTGCGTTCGGAATCCGTCACGTTTGTGAATGAAGGAATAAATTGACCGTGAAAGTATTATCAGCACAGTTATTTATACCAACTTCCTGATTTGGTGCCTTAGAATTTACCCCTGTGTTTAAGTGCATGGAGCTAACCAAGGGATGGAAGGGCCTCACCCCCATGGCGCAGGGAGGAGAGGACAGACAGCCCTCAGAACCCTCTGCCCCAGGACAGCAGCGTTCCTGGGAGGTGTTGGGAAATGCTGGATCGTAAGGAAGAAAAGGCAGGTGATACAGGGAGACCAGCGAGTTCAGAACATCTGGGCGTTGCTTGCCAGAGACAAGAGAAAGCAGATGCCTCAGCCGCTCTCCAGTTCCCTTAAAACAGAAACATCGGGAAAGTAACCCAGCTCTCCTCCTCCCTGCCAGATTCAATGTCTTTTAATCTGCTCTCTCTCTCTCTCTCTCTCTCAACTTCTCTTACAATGGGGAGTTGCTGGTGGTCTGCTGGGGTTAAGCAGCGATTCTGGCAGACTTCAGAGCAGACATGATCTCCAGGTCCCGCTGCTTTGAAGCCCCTGGTTCTGTTGCACTCCAGTAAATCAGATTCCTTCTTCTCCGTGGAGGTAGAAAATCAGCCCTGTGAGCCCATCTGATTGAAGTGCTGAGGCTTGTCTAATTGAACAAGTGCTCGAGTCAACACTTGAGCAGGATGAAAAACAACAAGGAGATCACCCAGGGATTATGTCTGAGCTCCACAGCTCCTGGCACCGCCGGAGCAGATGGCTGGGTCACATCCTGCTCAAGGCTGGGCAGAAGAGATGTCGAGAGGAAAAAAAATATTAATTTGGTGAAATGTATTCAGCTCGAAATCCAGAAGTGCCTCGGGTCTCTAATTTTGTGCTTTGCAGCAGCAGCCCAGAAGATGGGATTAGCTGGGGGTTGGCTCTGCAGATTCCTGCGAGGAGCCTGCTGCTGCCTCAGAGCTGGTGTGGGTACAAAAGGCATTGGGGATGGGGAACAGAGGGAGAGGGAGTGGAAATGGCTTGGCTGGTGGTGTAAAAAGGGGGAACAACCAGGAGCAGTCTGGGCATTGTGAGTGAACCGAGAGCCCCTGCAGTGCTGGTGCACTGATGGAACCAGGAGAGCTGGTGGGGAGGGAGGTGCTTTGTGCAGGTCTGAGAACATCCCAAACGTCCCTGCAGGTCACCTGAGCTGCAGGGACAAGCTTCTGCCTCTTCCCTTTAGGATCACACTTGATCCTACAGCTGAAGTCCGTATCCAGGGAGGTTTGGGCTTGGGGAAGCCACTGGTAACTGTCTCATGGGTAGGTGGCCATCAGAAGTCCTGGTGACCATCAGGCAGCTTTCCATCCCCTTCCATTAGACTGGGAATAAATAAACACAGGCAGAACTGCTTTTCCAAATGGCCAAATTTCTGGTGTTTGGGGAAATACACCCTCAGAGGAGCCCGAGGTGATTGTGGTGCCTTCACTGTGATAGAAATGACCTATTTCCTCTAGCTGAGGACCCTCTAAAACTTTACTTTCCTTATCCCCAAACAGCAGTGCATGCATCAGGCTGATCTGGGAACATCAGAGTCTCCTCATCCATAACTGCTGCTGCTGCCCTGGAATTCCCTCCCGCCACCTCTGCCCAAAAGCACTTTTAACCCTGGAAGCTCACGATTCTGCTTTCTGTATTTAAAAGTTACTTTCATTTCTTTCATGAAAAGCTGCATTTTGCATTTGGTAAAATGAAGCAGAATCACCTTTCTGGCAGCAGTAAAAATGCTTCTTTTTCCAAGATGATGCTGAATTTTAACTCTTTGGTTTTAAAAGCTTTGTTTGTTTTTTGTCTGTTTGTTTTCAGGGGGCACCACTGGAAGAACCTTTATGGGCTCCTGATGACATGCAGGTGGACGATTGACTTATGATATTTAAGGTAGGAAGAAAGTGCTGTTAATTTTGGCATCTTCTCGTTTGTCCTGTCCTTGAAATAAAATCGTGCTGGCCCGTGGCCCAGCGGTCATGGCTCTATTTTAGGGTTCAGAACACAACCATGGCACTATGGCCACGCATTCACTTGTGCTGAAGTGTCCCTTTAAACACAGAGGGAAGGGAAATCTTATTTAAGAACTACCTGGGAATGTAACTAAGTGGAAAAAATCTGACTTCCTCCCCCAAAGGATAATAAGGTCTCTGTTGGTGCGGAGTTGGAAGGGACATGACTCTTATTTGGGAGCACTCAGCACAGGGATTTTTTTGTTCTGCTGAAACCCAGTGGTTGAGCTGGAATTCAGGTTTTAACTTGCCATCTCAATAATAACAAAAAAAAAAAACCTAACTAAAAATATATTTTATTCGTTTATTTTCATCATCTTGAGCTTCTGTGGAAAGCTGGTCCATCTCCAAATGTGGCAAGAGAGCTCCCGATTCTTGACTGATGAAACAGAGGAAAATCCCCGATGTTAAAAGCACTGAACAATTGGGCAAACTTGGAAAAGGAAATGCAAATGTGTGCAGAGTTAAATGGATCTATAAGTAGGTTTTATGCTGCTTTAATATCTGGATTCTTGCCTTGCTGGGTCATTTTTGCCATGGTTGTGTTTGGAGGCATCGTCAGGGCAACGTGGTGGTCACTGCTGGTCTCTGCCTCCTCTTGCAGTAGCAAAGAGGGTCTTCACCTCATTAGGGGTCACCACAGAGACTCCCAAATGTGACACAGGCTTTGCTTCCTCTCACAGTTGGGGTTTTTGTTTCTGATTAACGGGTGCAATTAATGGCTGGTTGGTTTTTGGTGTCAGCGGAGAGTTGTTGGAAGGAGAGGGGGAAATTCAAGCTGTAACAAGAGCAAATTCTTTTAATGCAGGTTCACTGTTCTCCAGTGTATTCCTACCTTTTGTTTGGCTTGTGATAAGGTGCGCTCCTGTGGAATTTGCTTGGAGCAGGGATTTGCATGAATTATTGTTTCTTACAAAATGCACATCTGTGCGAGGCTTCTCCCCGTGCTCCGCAGTACCCGAGAACCCCTTTGGAGAAGGATCTGTGGTCAGCAAAAGCTGAGTGTTTGAGGGAGGGAAAGGTGGAGTGATGGAAACAAAGCTGCTAAAAAACCAAGGGAACAACAGCAGGACTTGTGTGTTTATTCCGTGCGCTGATTTCTTTCCCCCATCCCAGCGCGATTTTCTGAAAGCAGCATCCTCCTCTTTGGAAAAACTTGGGATAATTGTGCTTGGCCTCTTGCAGAGCTCACTTTTACAGTTAGGAAGTGTAATGCCATCAGTTGCAGCTGCTGATTGATACAGTGTGGCCCAAAATTATGTACAAGATGGGAGTAAGCAGCCATTGTGGATGGTCTCTTGATTCTGCACTTAAAGCTTTTCATTTGAAGGGTTTCCCCTTCTCCTATAGAGAGCTTTCTGTAAATCTCTAATTAAGCAAATGAGCTACAGTGTCATCAGTCTGTCTGCAAAAAAAAAAAAAGCAAGAGCTGATGTTTTGGAGAAACTTTCAGGCTGCAGACTCAAATTATCCAATATTTAAAATTATGGTGTTTTGTATAAGAGGAAGAGCGAGGAAAGAATGACTTGAAGTTTGGGTGACTTCAAACCAGGTTTCGTGTACAAAGTCAAGCTCTTTATTTTACTCTAAATTCTACAATGACTCTAAACCTGGCATCCTCACTTAAGATTTGACTAAACCTGATGGCATTAAATAATCTGCTTGTAATTCTTTATTTTCTCCTTGTAGACAGGAGAGAAGATTACGGTAAATATGTTGGGGTGTTCGTCTAAAATACTTTGTGTGAGGGATTTATTTTCTCAAAAATTGGCTCTGAGGGGGAAAACTGGGAGAGTTTCTTTATTTACTGAGATAAATCCCCCTGGCACAGAGCATCAGGGGCAGGTGTGAGCAATGGGACAGGTGGAGCATCTGTGGTCCCACCGTTCCTGGGAATGGTCCTGGGTTAGGAAAAGCAATTGGAGCGAGGTGCACAATGAGATGGAGATGTGGCATTGTGTGGATCTATCTGTGAGTGTGTGAAACAACTGCCAGAGCTGCTCAAAAGGGCAGAAGCCATCCAGGTGTGGAGGGGACAGTCCCTGATACCAGTGCGGTGCTGAGTGCCGGGTTTTTGTGAGGGCGAGTGCTAAACCTACACACGTTATTTCAACAAAGCCATTCACTACCTTTGCACCATCCATATCCTTCCCTGTGCCTCCTCCAGCTGTGTTGCCTGTTTTGGGAGCTGGCAGCCAAGCTGACATGCCCTGTGGATTAGCAGAAGAGCTCAACACGTGTGGTTTCCCTCACCGGTTCCAGCAGCGCCCGTCACCGAGCTGTTGTTTTCGGTGCTACCCACAATAACTGAAATATCTTTCCTGCGAGATAAGTCAGTAATTGTGGTTGGCTCCTTCCTCTGGTATGTGTTCCCGTAGTAACTTGAAATTTAATTTGTCATCAGGGTGCTCCTGCTGTGCAGCTCCAGCTGAACCCTCCAGCAGGGAGGCACCGGCTGCCAGCAGACCCTGTGCCCCTTCCCTTAAGGATTGCTCTTCCAAAAAAGTGCCACAGCTTGATCTTCTCCCTGAGCAGACTGCAGGAGATGTGAGAGGAGGTGGTGGCTCAGGACTCGTCCCAGTCCTGCACTGGTTCATCCTTCTGCCTTTTGCTTTGGGTGGTGGCCAAGCCCATTTTCCCCCCCACTCAGTAGGTTTGGTTTGGTAGTTTCGGTCAAAGCCACCAACATCTGCAGCCCTTCTCAAACCTTTAAAGACTGCTCTCAACGTTTTGGGACTTGTGGATGTGCAGGCTGACCCTTGGAGTGTGTTTTGGAAACACAGAGGCTGCCCTGAGACCAGGAATCCCAAATGCCCAGTGGGATCCTAAATCCCACCAGCGCTTCTCCCCACCTCTTTCCCTTGAAGCTTCAAACCTCCGCGTGGAATTTGACGTCACTGAGGTGAGCTGACCTGGCCTGCTGCATCCTAAAAATACTCTGGGATTTGTAGGAAGTGTTGCACACAGCGCCATCAGTACCCAGCACACACCTACCCAGTGCTGGGAGCTGTCTGTGGAATGGGGATGGGAAGGAGAAAAACCTTGCAGGAACCACACCAGGCAGCATGTTGGGACCTGCAGCCCCTACCTGGAGCTGCTGGGTATAAATAAACACATCCACCCTCCATCTTATCCTGACAACTACCTCCCTGAAGAGTAATTTATTTTTTTTTTTCCCCAGTAGCTTGTTCTGCAAGCAGGTTTCCTCTTGCAGGTGATTAGGAAAACCTCATTTTTATGTTAATTAGGCGTAACTATCAGTGCACAGACATCAACTGCTCTCACATCCTCCTGAGGACGTGTTGTTTTTATTGAAATTCAGTCCTGAAAAACCTATACCAGCAACTGATGTACCTGTTGCCTGAATCAGATGGGAAACTGCACCCAATTGGTGGTTGCCTCAAAAATAACGTTGCCAGGGCGTAGCAACCACAGCTTCAGCTTTCAGGAGGGCTGCAGCTGCGGTCTGCAGCCTGGGTTCAGGTTTTGAGTGATGTTTGGTTGCTATGTTGAAGGGCTTCCTCAGCATCTTGTCTCCACCGAGACCAAGCCGTGCTAATTTAGCTAATTACTGCTGAACACGGTTACTGCTGATGCGGGTGGGCCTGAGTCTATAGAGGCAGTTCTTTCTCATGTTGGTGTCTTCAAACACACCTCTGATTATGTTTGGTCCTGTGAGAGGGTTGAGTTGATCCACTTAATCTGTAAAATAGATCCTTCAGTTTTGGCAGATGTCATATTGGCTGGTCCGTCCTTGGAAGTGTCCAAGGCCAGGTTGGACGGGGCTTGGAGCAGCCTGGTGCAGTGGAAGGTGCCCCTGCCCATGGCAGGGGGTGGGACTAGATGATCTGTAAGGTCTCCTCTAACAGACAAGAGCAGGAATTTAAATCAGACATGCTTTGGGTTTGTTGGTAAAACACAAGTGCAGCTGCTTTAGTGACATCTTTTTCACGGTATCAGACACAGAGGACACTGAAGCTTGCAGGGCTAGAGGGGAGCATCTTGGTCCCAGCTGATATAAACCAAAAGCCATGAAGTTATGGAAGTGTACCCATAGATTTCTTGCCCCAAGACCCTACCACATCCAGGTTTCAGGAATACATTCAGTCAGTGGGGTCCAGGACAGCAATGGGATTAGCCAGGTCAGTGGTTACTAACACCATTAACCTCCCCTATCTCCTTCTGCAGAACTCAGTTCTCGTGATGTCATTTAAGGATTTTTTAATCCAAGTCCTTGAGGTTCCTTGCTGAAAGCTAAAACAAATATATCCGTCTTATCAGGTCTTTCCAAGAGCGAAGCGTGGAAATCCCCTGTCAGGGCTGGCACCACCACCGGTGTTTTCCTCCCTCTCCTCCAGTCACTTTCCCTTTAATATCGCCGTCTGAACCTTCCGTGGATTATGCAGTGACTGGAAACAAGGGGTGAAAAATTGCAGTGGGGGTTTGGCAAGTGACCCGTGGACCTCTCAGAGCTCTGGCTGGACGGATCCTTCTTGCTTTTATTGTACACATGGATGATCCCCTCGTGGTGCGGAACCGCCGGTGCTTGGCCAGGGCAGGGACCTGTTCCCTTTTCACACAGGGTCGCTCTGAGGGCAAGCAGGTTGGGTTTATTTTTATTTTTATTTTTTTTCTATGGAGAGGTAAGGCAGGCTGGAATAGTTGATGACTCTCTGAGATTTTCCAGGTGCTGCGATGCTTTACCTGCGGCGGGTGCGTTTTATGGGAAGTGATGTCCGGTGGCAGGGGAGACGGCTGCAGTCGGGGAGAAACGGGCAAGCTTTTGATGCGTAAATCCTCCAGTTCTGACACAAAATGTGTTGTCACCCTCCCAAACTCCACCACTTGCTCTGAGCTTCGTTAAATTATAATCACACTTCGGGTGAGAGAGAGGGCAGTTGGTACCTGTGGAGCTGAGGGACGTGCTCGCTGGGGAAGGAGGTAAATTATTTCTTGGGGAACATGGAAGGGGACCAAGGAACATTTCTCTGGGGACCAAGGAGGAGGGCAGTTTTTAGAGAGGAACTAGATTTTGGTTGACTGTTGCTTAAGGGCAGGGAATTGAATTCCCAAACTTGTTTCTGGGGTGAGTTTTATAGATACCCATCAAGGTTGATGTGTTTTGCAAGACATTTCCTTTTCTCTCCCGTCCTCTCTGTTACCCACCTGCTTCTGCCCAGTGCATGACTTGGCTCTGGTGTAGTGCAGGAAGAGGATGATGTACCAGGTGAAATGTACAACATCTGGGGAAAGAAATACTGTAATCCCTGTGGTTTTGCTGCTGCAGAGAACTTTTGTGGGATGGGGGCTGTGCGTGATCAAATATCGCAGCTTGGCCGGGTTCTGCTTCCATCTGATGTGGTTCATGAGCCTTGGTGAGCAATTCTGCAAGGCTGAGGAGCTCTTTGGAGAGCTGGAGGGAGAGGAAAGGCTCTTTAAAGTGAAATACTTCAAATGCAGATGGAATTTATACTGCAATGAAGCTGCGTGGCTCTTTCCCCACTGCAAGGTGCCTCACTCAGGAGATGTTTCTTGGCAACCTCAGGTGTTACCTTGGGCTGAGCTTTGAGGAAGGGTAAGGTCAAAGTGCTGGCATTCTGGGGAAAGTTTGGAGGTTAGAAATTCCACTAGAACTGGGCCTTAATAAAAAAAAAATAAAATAATAATAATAATTTTTAAAAATTAGCATAAAAATTAGCTTCCATTCTTGTACTAAAAGTTGGAGAAGTCATAGAATCATAGAATCACAGAATGGTTTGGGTTGGAAGGGACCTTAAAGACCATTTAGTCCAGTTCCCTGCCATGGGACCAGGTTCCTAAGTCAACAACATCATGTGAACAAGACCATGCCTTAGCTTTTGCAAAACAGCTTTGCTTTTGAAGCAAACTAGTTTTGAGGATTAAATTCTGAGGATTGCTGTTTCTCCCCAAAAATGAGTGGATATTGTGGCATCCAAAATGACATCTGAGCTTCTGAGGCACAGGTGTGGCTGAGCAGGAAGGTCTCTTCAGCTGCATCCCATTTGGGGTTAATTAATTGTTTAATTAACTGTTCCTGTGCTCAGGAGAACAGTGGGGGGGATGGGAGAGCCTTGCAGGAGAGAGGGAAATGACCTGAGGGATTAAGGAGTGGAAAGATGATGGAGCAACTGGCTTGCTGGGTTGGGTTTTTCAGGTAAGAAGTTGGTCTGGGTGCACACTGGGTATGTTTTAGTCCGTGCAAGAAGACTCAGAGAGACACGTGGGAAGAAGAAATGATGGGAGTTGAGCAGGCACTTGCTGGGATGCCCAGTGGCTCCCTGCCCTCACCCCAAAGCTGAACTCAAAGCTACAGATGTGGTAAATTTCGGCAGAGGGTGGGACATCATGAGCAAGAACAGCGTGAAGGGTCTGAAGGGAAAGAGTTAAATCTGAGCAAAGATCAAATTATCTGGAAGGGCTGGAGCGCCAGAGCAGGTGTCCCCTTAGAGACACCAGTTACAGGCAAAAAAACCAATCTGAAACTCCAGTTGTTTCCCCAAATGAGGGGTCACAAGAAACAAATTTTCAGCTCCTCAGCTGCCGCTGTGCCTGGCTTGGCTTGGATGCAGCACTGAAACCACCCTCAAACGTTGCACTGGGGGTGCACAACAGGCACAAAACCAAACTGGGAAGCCCAGTGTGGCACTGGTTTTGAGCCATCTGCTCGGTGCAAGGCCAGCTTTGCTGGAGGACCTTCCTCAGATCCTGTTTTGCTTCAGAGGTGACTCTGTTAAAAGTGTTTTTAAAGCACCAGCCAGGGGCTTGATCGAAACCTGTTTAATATCTTATTTCTTTATTTTTATGTGCTTTGAATAGGGCCTGCAGTGTACCATTTGGGAAGATGTTTTAGTGAGATGATGTTGTTCTCCTCTGCTTTAACTGCTTTAAAACATCCACTCCATGCTTCAGTTTTATTTGCCTTTAAATAAAAATAACAAGATAGTATCTGCTGGACATGAGTTTCTTCACCCCTCAGGCAGGTGTTCAGGAGTGTTCACTGTTTTTTGAGTGGCTGTTTCTGTGCTTTTGGAGGGGCTGTCAGCTTGCTGGAGATGATGATTAATCTGTAACAGGTGCTTTTTTGGAAATGCTGGGTGAAGTGATGGGATGCAGATGATCACCAGGATGCTCAGCCTCACTCTTGGTCCACACACCGTGCTTTGAGCATCCCTGCTTTGTGACCCAACAAAGGCAGCCCTGGATTTTGAGCCTTAGCAGGGGGAGAAGCTCCTCCTCAGTGCTTTGTGTCTTGCTTGTAGTGAAATGACTGTATTTTCTTATGCAGAAATGGTAATTTTAATGAATTACCTCAGTCACAGAAGGGAAGAACTGTCATGAACTGATTTGCTGCTTCTCTCCACCATGAGCCAGATTTTTCCTTTGAGAAGGAAAAGTAACTTCTAAAACCTTTGCTCGATCTTCCAGCTTGAATGATTTCATCCATACACTGATTTTTGTTAACAGAGGCTCACAGCAACACAACTTTCAGTCCCATTCAGCTTGTGATCTACCCTGGTCTTTATTCTTGGCAGCAAGAATGTGGAAGAATTCTGTTATAAAACTTTTTAACATATATTTGGGGGGTTTAATACCACAAGGTGTTTTGTTGGTTTTTGGGGTTTTTTTCCCCCAGTGATACTTTCTCATCTGAATTTATTAAAATTCGCTGCGTTTCAAGCATTTTATATTGGTGACTTTTTACTTTTGTGCTTGATCCACTTTTGATGTGAATTGTCCGACTTCTGTTTCGGGGGAGGAGCAAAGTTACTTTTTCTCACCAGCCTACGTGGTATCGAATCCATCTGGAGCAGCCCCGGGGAGAAAGATCTGGGGGTGTTGGTGGGTGAGAGGCTGGACATGACCCAGCCACGTGCGCTGGGCACCAGAACCCTCCCTGTGCCCTGGGAACAACAGCACAAGGACGTGGAGCTGCTGCAGAGAGTCCAGAGGAGGCCCCGGAGATGCTGCCAGGGCTGGAGCCCCTCTGCTCTGGAGCCAGGCTGGGAGAGCTGGGGGGGTTCCCCTGGAGAAGAGAAGGCTCCAGGGAGACCTGAGAGCCCCTGGCAGGGCCTAAAGGGGCTCCAGGAGAGCTGGAGAGGGACTGGGGACAGGGAATGGAGGGACAGCACACAGGGAATGGCTTTGAACTGACAGAGGGCAAGGATAGATGGGATATTGAGAACAAATCCTTCCCAGTGAAGGTGGGGAGGCCCTGGCACAGCTTGTCCAGAGACGCTGCCCCAACCCTGGAAGTAAAGGGAATGGCTTCCCACTGGAAAAGTGAAAATTTAGATGGGATACTGGGAAGGAAATCTTGGTTGTGAGGGTGGTGAGGCCCCAGCAGAGATTTCCCAGAGAAGCTGTGGCTGCCCCTGGATCCCTAGAAGTGTCCAAGGCCAGGTTGGAGCAACCTGGGCTAGTGGAAGGTGTCCCTGCCCATGGCAGGGGGTGGAACAAGATGGTCTTTGAGGACCCTTCCAACCCAAATCATTCTGTGATTCTATTATGATATTTTTATTTAGTTTAACTAGTCTGGAGTTCAATGAGGACCCACCTCAGCAGGGGCAGGATGGTTAATTAACCCACTAGACACGTGAGGATGTGCAGGGGGTGCCAACACACAGTGAGTATGATTAGGAAAGCACCATACACTCAGTCATTCCCCCTGGGAACACGGGGTGCACACAGCAACAGGAAGACCAGGGCTCTCAAGGACACATCCAGGGATGTGCTCTTAAACCTCAGTGCAGAAGTGTGGTGAAGAATGAGGGAATTTCTCCCCTAAAAACTGATGGGGTTGGAGGGGAGGATATGTGCAGGGACTGAAGAAACCCTTGTATAGTTACATTTCCATGATTGTTGTTGCCTTGGATCAAGCTGAATTGAGGGGGAAGGACAGAACACTGGAAGAGGGGTTGGATGTCCCTTTCTGGAAAGCCACAGTGCCCACCAGCAGATGATCCTGATGATCCTGCTCCTCTTATCTCGGCATCATGTGCACTGTCCTTAAGAGCCTGTCTGGAGGGATTCACAAAGCCTCCCGAGTGATTGAAGTGCTCACAAGCATTTTGAATATCCCAGCCGGTATTTATCTGCAATTAAAGTCTTGGTAAAAAACATTGTGAAACGCGAGAGCCGCTGCTTCCCTTTCTGTGGAACGGGATTGCCCCTTCTCCCCATGGATTCCAGCAGTCTCTCCTTTCTTCTTTGCACGGAGCACCCAGGAAAGCATCTGGGACCGTGGATGGGGCCGTCACAGCCCCCAACAAGCAGCAGCAAGGCTCATCTCTCGCCAATTTTCAGGCTCCTCGAGTGCCTTTTGTGAGACGGCACCAGCTTTGGGACTTCAAAGAAAGGTGTCAGAGATGCAAAACCGAGCAATTAAGGATTAATCTGCTTGTGGGGATGGGTATCTGCCTCCCCCTCCTGATTGCTCTGTAAATTAGTGGTTGACTTGAGCCCTGTAGTGGAGCTATTTATACCTCGAAGGTTTGAATTATGGCTGGGGAGATTATATCATCCCTTTGTTTAATCCTTTTTCCTTTCTTCTGTCGTGCTTTTGACCTCAGTGATTTTCAAAGCAGTCAGATTCTCTTCCTACGGTTTTCTTGTGGTGGTATTTGTATCCAGGAAAGGGGAGGAGAACTGAGATGGCTTTTTTTTGTACCATTTTATTTTCTCTTGCTCTCCCTTACTCATTTCCTCATTCAGCAGCCCGGTCCTGTTTTATTTTACTTTTTTAAAAACCTTTTCAGGGGATTTTCATTTCACAACCTTCATCGCCTTTCTAGGGATTTGTATTTTCCAGGGCTTCAAAGCAGCGTGTGCAGAGGAAAGGCACAAGCCTGGGTGAATATTCCACCTTACAGACTTGAGCTCTTCCCCAAAAGCTTCGGAATGAGGAGCTCCTGCCACGCAGCTGCCTGTTTGTCAGACCTACACCTCTCCTTCATCCCCCAACCCCCCCCCAAAGCAAAGACCAAGCCATTCGAGGGAGGGTGTTGCTGCTCTTGGGTTTATTGGCTGTGATTTTGCAAATAAATGCTGTGTAATCACTTCCTTGCTGCTCCTGGCAGCCAAGAAAGGGGAGACGGTTCAGCAGCTCCGGCTTTCCCTTCGGATGCGCATTTCCTACTTCCAAGACCGCTTTTTCTTAGACCTCTGCTAAGTGTTAGAGCATTTAGAACACATATTTAGGTCTCACCAGCTCTCTCTAAGTTGCATTTTGAACAAAGCCCCCAGAGCTGGCCCCGGGTCAGTGGCTGCAGCGGTTCCTGGCTCTCTGCTCGGTTGCTGCCGTTTGGATTTTCCCGTACTTCCCGTCCGGGAGAAGCTGTCAGGAAAATAAAGGGCACAGGAGATGTGGAAATCAACTGAATATTTTTAAATATTAGAACATGTTGTACAAGGGAGGGAAGTAACCTTTGCTGCTCAAGCAGGCAGATAGTTCCTCTGCAGTGTGAGCTCCATCCCATCCTTCCCGGTGGGGATTCCTACCTGGAGCAGCCCTCCCACCCAAGATGTTCCCTTTGGCTTTCAGGCTGTTGGATAGCAAAGTGTTTTTATTTTGTGAAGGGCTAACAGGATTTACACACCTGGTTGAGTGTTTTGAACCAGAGGGAATGAAGATATCCAGCCAGCAAAACTCCTGATGTGTGGGTAGACCTTCAAAAGTGGAGCTGAGCTGGGCTGGACACCAGCTGTGGTGATGGAGGCAGCAGGAACACTCATGGAATGGGAACAGCCTTTAAGGACTTGTAATTCCCATCCCTGGAAGTGTCCAAGGCCAGGTTGAACAGGGCTTGGAACAACCTTGGGATAGTGGAAGCTCTCCCTGTCCGTGGCAGGGGGTGGAACTGGATGATCTTTAGGGTCCCTTCCCACACAAACCATTCCATAATTCCATGTAACACGGCTGGACTGAATGCACAGCCTCTAAAAGAGGGGGCATGGCCCTTATAACATCCAAATGTTGCACGTCCAACCACGTCAAGTCATGTGGGGAAAACCAAGAGGACAATTCCACCCATTTGCCATCATCTTTGCCCATAACTTCTTGTATTATTATTATTTCCTGTTGGTTGGACAATCTGAGGCAGGGCCCTGAAGTGGCAGGAGGCTCTGAGATCCCATGGGTCATTATTTGTTGAAGTGTGAGAATTTCCATTATGATTAAGCCCCCAAATAATCATCTTTTTAATAAAATAGAGTAGCTGTTATCCTCTGACCTGGGCACTGGCAGGTTGAAGTTGAGTTTTCCAATTTAGTCTTTTTTTTTAGGACATTTTCAGTCAAAGCCATTGCATTTTTTACACCCTTTGTCAGTATGTGCTGCAACCTCCAGCCTGGTGGGTATTTGGGGGTTTGTTTGTCTCCTGCAGCTCTTCCCATTTTTGTGAACAAATAGTGGGTTTTGGAGCAGCATTTCAACCCTTGGCCCTTCTTTTTCCCAAGCCACTGCCCATGATTTGGCCAAAACTCATCATCCTTTCTCCTCCTTAGTCTTTGTATGGGGTAGAAGCTGTTGCCTCCTGCAGAAAAGGCAATCTTTGGATAAACCCAGATCCTGCATCAGGAATGAAGTTGGGAATATTCATCAGGCAAGACTGGTGTTAAAATCTTCATTTTCATACACTTGGGGAGTGTTGCAAGCAATTAGGCTGGTTGGATGGGATGGGTCCCTCTCCTCTCTCCCCCTATCCCACCCTGTCTTACTCTTTCCTCTGCATTCCTTCCCTCCTCCTTAAAAAAGGAAGAGGGGAAAGAAAAGCAAAGTAACTTGTATGGATAGAGGGAGGTGTAATTATGAGCAGTGGGACCAATTTAAAAAGGAAGATTTCAGAAAGGCTCAGACTTTCTTTGACATGTTGAGGCTTTTTGGTAGAGGATAAAAGGAAAATAAACTAATTTATTCCTAAATTGTAATTCCTTTTTGGTGTTAATCTGTTTCATTAGTGTAGTTCATAAATGCACTCAGGCAGGGGAGGGGGGGGGGGCTGCAAATTGAAATGAAGAGATTTTCAAAAGGAAAGCCTTGATAGGAAAAGGCTTCCTGCAGGGAGAAATCATATCCCAGGAGAAGAGGTGGAAACTCCATCGCTTTGGACTTTTTATAAGTGAGGCTGGATGGGAAATTTCTTGTAGGGAACAGTCTTTTGCTGTGTGGTGGGTAGGACCAGATGATCTAATCCATCTCTTCCCTGTCCAGTCCGTATGGTTTTCATTTCCTGCCCCCGAGAGGTGGGGAAGGGAGCTGGACTGAGGAGTCTGGTGGTGTTTGGGATCGGTCACTGGTCACAGGGTTAATGTTTTTTTTGGGCTGGGATTCTGCTACTCCAAAATATTTTCAATTAAAAAGGGCTTTTTAGCCCCTGCTGTGACTCTTTCTGGACTTAGGAGGGTGTAACCATCTTAGCAGTGGTTGCTCCTCAGCATCTCCCAAAAGTGCCTTGTGTTTGGCCGAGATTTGAACAGCTTTTTCTTTGATTTCACTCACAAAAAAGAAAAAATCCTGTTTCCTATTTGCTCCGTGGGTCAGAGCTCTGAGAATGGGGAAGAAATTGGGGCAGAACATATTCTCATAGAACCCTAGAATGGTTTGGGTTGGAAGGGACCTTAAAGACCATCCATTTCCAACCTCTGCCATGGGTGGGAACGAGTTCCACTAGCCCAGGTTGCTCCAAGCCCTGTCCAACCTGGCCTTGGATGCTTCCAGGGATGGAGCAACCACAGCTTTTATGAGTTCCATGAACATTTTATTTCCCTTCTTTCCTACCCTTGGTCACTGTGCAGACTGGGGATGAGAAAACCTTGGGAAGCAGGTTAGGATTTGACCTGCTTTTAACTCTGAATTATGTGGCTGCTGGCTGTTGGTGTGTAGTGGCTGAATCATGGCTTGAAGGTCACAAATGGTTCCACCAACCAGTTTATCTACCAAGGTGGTTGCTGTGTCTGATGGGAAGAAAAGCAAGGATGTATGAGTTGGTATGGATTTCCAAGGACTGTTTGAGGACACTTTTTTTGAGGCCAGGGGAATCACAATGTCCGTCTCAGAGCACGTTTACCCCTTTAGACAAGTGCAAGGTCAGTTTTCTCATGGATCTGCTTCTTCCCTTGGAAGAATCTTTTCAAAAGGAAAAGTCTGTTCTCCTTGACAGTGACTTTATCCCCTTGACAACTCTAATTCTGTCTGAGTTCTCCCAGTGGTGAGGGACAGCAGAAGTTGGATGCTGCATAATCTCCGATCCCCTGCCAGTTTTCCATCCCTCCTCTCAGCAGCGATTTGTAAATATTATTTCCCCCCAGCATTCTAAAGGACATTTTCGTCTCCCCTGGCAGAAGGAGGGGGATTTTTCTGGCACTGCTGTTGTATCAAATTTTGGTCCTTGTTTAAAATTTGTATTGGAGATAATAATAATAATAATAACACCAAAGCAAATGCAACTCTGGTGTTTCCCTCTTAATTTACCCATTCACTTACAGCCTGGGAGCTGCAGCCTTGCTACCACTTGAGACCCAAAATGCAAATATGATTGAAGATCACATGGAAATCAACCCATCCATTTTCTGTGTGAGGAGTGAAGGTGTGTAAAGGGAAAACCATTGGCAAATACACTGGAATTTAAACCTTGGCAGAAAATAGGGAGGAACTGTGGGCTGCTCTCATGTTGATCGCTTGGGCAAGGCAGTGGGATTTTGGTGTGTTGCTTCAATTTAGCTGATTTTAAGCAGCATAACAACAATTTTAGGCAAGTTATTTCGGTTAGCAGCGAAACTGCAACACAATAAAGATAGATTTGCCCCCCTGATAACAGTTTTGATCAAGGTTTCCTTTTATCCTGCAGTTCTTAAATAACTGTCCCGCTCACTCTTGGCTTTTATTGTACCCTGGATATTATAAACTCAGGATTGTTTTGTAAACCTCTAATTTTAGACACATCTCGGTGCTTATTGTTCCCTTCATTGCTCTTTTTTTAATCCCACGGCAGAACCTCTGCAGGGAAGAGGAAATCATCTGTGTCCTGAGCCTTTTCAGGTCTAAACTGGATGAAGGGCACGAGAAGGCAGCTGGAGCAATCCCCTGCTTTGCCTTCCCAATCCCAACCCACCCCACAACTAATTCCCTTTGCCGTGACATCAGGTAGCAGGAAGCAGACCAAAAAAAAAAAAAAAAAAAAAAAAAAAAAAATCATGAATGCAGCTGTGCTGAATGAGTTTGTGTGAAATCAGGAGCAGCTTTCCAAGCCAGTAGCTGGGTATAAAAGCCAGCGCAGGCACCACGGACACAATTGAGTTGCTAAGGCAGAGTTTTCCAATCCTGCCTCGTGTGGCCCCCGTATCGTCTCATTATTCCGCTCCAGTGTAAGTGGACAATGAGGAGGAGATAAAAGCTTGGCAGGCCCTTTGCTTAGAGGGGTCAGTTTATCCCAGCTCTTTGTAGGGAAGTGTGATTTTAGGCTTTTGCGCGGCGCACAAACCCCCCCCCCCCCCGCTCGCTCGCAGCGCTTCCGTAAATGGGTCAGGAGGGGAGGTGCAGCCGGGAGAGCCAGGCCGGGATCGTACCTTGCCTAATGGGAATCGTGTTTTCTCAATGGAAATAAGGTGGTTTTGTCCCCGTTCACCCAGTTTTGTAAAATAAACTGGGTCAGTTGGACAGCGGCTCGTGCCAGCGGCGCGCTGCAGTTGGGATGGGAAGTTCATGGAGCCTGGGATTGACGCTTTCTGTGGCAGCAGCAAGGAGTGGGGACCTTTCTTTCCCAACAGGAAATCTGGGAGTAGTATGCAGCAGGTGTTTCACCTTTCTGAACGTTATTCTGATATACTGGATTTGTTTGGCACGGATTATAAACCAACGTGGGGGTATTGATCAGCTCCAGCACTTCTGGGTGACCTTGGATCTCGTCTTTGGGAGCAGCTTAATCCCTGTAACGTGCAAAAAGAAGGATCTCGGGGTTTTCATTGCTAGCTTCTTTATTTTGCAGTGCTGTGACAAATTGCAGCTGTTGGGTGTGGCCAGGGGTTTGGCCACAGCGGCAAAAGGCTCAGGAATAATGAATGAGGTGAAGTTCCTCATTCCTTCTCTCCCCACGGACAAGCGACTAATTAATTACTCCAGGAGGAAACAAACAGGAGGACTGTGGAAGGCAGAGCGTTGGCAATCAGGTGCCAAGGTAAATACAGCCTGGCACTGCCTTTAACCAACTCAAGGCCATCAGGATCACATGAGGAAGGACTCCCCAAACTTGAGAAGAGCTGGGGTGACATGGCCCAGGGTGAGCAGACAGCTCTGAGCACCCATGAGCGGGTGATGCAGATCCCTGGGAGGCTTCTTCTCTCCCTCTGTATAGGAGGAAGCAGCAGGCTGGGATCAGTCCTCCTGGAGCTGCTAAGAGCACTTAGGATCAGGCACTTGAAAAGATCCATTAAAAATAAATTAAAAATCCAGGTTTTTTCTGCCTTAACGTGGATTTTGCTCCCAAAACCACACAGGAGATAGATGGAGGTGTGGAGAGAGTGAGGAGTTGCACTGGAAACCTTTAGCTCTTCTTCCACCCAAACCACAGACGTTGCTGGTGGGCATGGGATAGCCAAATGCCAGAGATGCTTTTCATTTTGGAATCTTGCTGGGGACAAGGAAGGAAAAAGGCCACTTCTGTTAGTCCATTCTGTGGGAATGCCAGGGCTCAGCTCAGCAGGGGCTTTTAACTCCTCGTTGTGGTTGCTTCACTTCCCCAGTAGAGCTTCTTTCATCCACTGCAACCAAAGGACTTCCAGGGTAAGACTTTAAATCAAATTTTCCTCTCCCCATAAAACGTGGGGGTCATTTGAGGATGAGCCAGTGCAGCGGCACTCAAGTGAAGCACCTTTTCTTTTAGTCACCCAGTTCTTTCATCATCTCCCAAACACAGGTCTTCTTTTCTCTCTTTCCTCTGCTTCTCAGCTGCTCTGGCACTCAGGTTACATGGCCAGAGGGTCCTGCACAAAGGAACAACCCCTCAATTTGCTCAGCCTCTGTCACCTCGCTGTCACCTCTCCAGGTTACTGCCCTCGGCACTCCCAGCCAGGAGCCTCCTTTGATCCTTGTGCCGGTTTCCTCCATAAAATGGGTGGAAAGAGACTTGAGAGGCAACTCCCTTGGGCTGGGAGAGGGAAGGTGGGTGACCAGCAACACACACACACCAAAGAGTGGTGCTGTTATTCTTTCATGCTGAAGGAAGAGCTGGGTCGCCGAGGCCAAAACTTCTGCGCAGCGAGGAAGGAGGCAGACAATGGCAAAGACCAAAGGATGGGGCACCTCGCTGTCCTTGGCTGCTCAGCTTGTCCCCTGCTTTCCAGACTGCCTCCCTGGCTCATGGCAAGTGAGCAGATCCTTGTGCCACAGGTGTGGTTGGGGGAATACTTTGCTCCAGGGACCCAGCTGGTGTGAACAGGAGGCGCCAGATTTCCCTTCTTCCTCCTCACAGAGTCCTCTGGTTTCCTCAGGGCTTTGTGCAATTGGACGTCCTTGTGTGCTCCTGTGCTTTGTGACTCATGGTTTTTACCTGCCAAGCTGTTAAACCCCCAATTTTGGTGTGTCACATCTTTTGAAATGGAAAAGCAGCAAATGCCCCACACGAAGGTGCTGTTGGGCCGTGAGGACCTTGTGGGACCCAGGGACAAGCCTGGGGTGGTGCAGCAGGGACAGGTTTAGATGGATATTAGGGAGGAATTCTTCCCTGTGAGGGTGGGGAGGCCCTGGCACAGAGAATCTGTGGCTGCCCCTGGATCCCTGGAAGTGTCCAAGGCCGGGTTGGATGGGGCTTGGAGCAATGTGGGGTGGTGAAAGGTGTCTCTGCCCTTGGCAGGGGTGGAACGAGATGATCTTTGAGTCCCCCTGCAACCTAAAACGTCCCCACCACAATAGTGAGACCCTAAGTGGAAAAACTAAACCAGAAGGGAGAACAGAGGTTCTGAGGCAGGTGGGATGTCCCTGACTGTGGGACATTGGGTGCCCCTCTGGTGGGGGATCAGACCAGAAGCACAGGTCACGTTCCCCGCGGTTGCGCCGACCGTCTGAGATGTGTCAGACCCACCTGAAATATTGAACTCTTTTCTCCAAGTGAGACTGGGGACAGGTGTCAGCAGGGGCCAAAAGGCTGCTCCAGCAGTGAGGGCAGATGGAGAGGTGGGAGGGTGGACAAAGGGCTGATGTGGAGGAGCTCATGGAGACTGATGGAGCCCCAAAAACCAACCCGGAGGGATCCCATCACCTCTCAGAGGGCACCCCCTGTAAGAGCAGGAATGGAGGTGTCTGAGCACACACACCTACAACCCTCACAGGCTGAACCCTTTCCCAGTTCATACTGGGACATCCACCTGGCCCTCAAAGCCCAGATCCCAAGTCAGGTTGCTCCCTGCAGTGGGGAGGCAGGAGGGGAAGGTGCCAACTGCACACTGTGTTTCTGGTAGCTCCTCTCTGACCTAACAGGAAAACATTGACCACAGAAAATGCACAGTATTGGTTTTCCCTGCATTTTCCTGCAGTCTGTTGAACCACTTTGCCTGTGGGGGGAGAAGAGGAGGGGTGATATGAGGGGTGGGGAGGAAGAAATAACAGCAGATCTGCTCAATGAACCACTCCCCTAACAGCCAGTTTGTGTTGTTATTTTCCCCTTCCAAACAAGCACATAGATCTGATCTGAAAATCCCGGGCTTAAAAGCACAGATGTTTAGTCTGACACACAAGTGTGGCATCTCTCCAGCAAGTGAAACAGCTGGAGAATTCCTGGTGAGTTCCGAGGAACTAATCTGGGATGAGAGAGAGGAGTTAAAGCTGCTCAGCCATGGCTGTATCCTTGAATCTGGTCACCTGAAACTTCCCTTACTCCCAGGTATTTCTCCCTTGTATTAAAGCAGCTTTCAGAGATGTTACACCTTCTTCTGTCCCTCAGAATTGTCCTCTGGGGAAGGGGGAGAAGCGTTGGTTTGGACACAAACCAGCCCACGGCAGTGGCACCGTGTTGGATGTTGTGAGATGGTTTTAGTGGGTCTTATCCCCTCACCCAGATAGGTCAGGGGGAAGATGGTGTTGGATTAATTCTGTCTCTGCATTAATCTCATAGCCAGGGATGTGCTGGGGTGTGAGTTGGGATGGGTGGCCATTTATTTCAAGCTCATGAATTTTAATTCCATTCCACGCCGGCAAGGATTAGAAGTCACCCCAGTGCTGATGTTCCTTCCTTGACTCTTAATAACCATCTCAGCATCTGCCATGAATAACTGGTTCCTCCAGCTGGTTTAAGAGTATCCCACACTTGAAATGTCGTTCTGCTGCCAGGAAAGGCCACCTGGAGAGAGGAAAGGCTGCCCTGCTTTTGCCTCTGCTCTCCCTTTCCAGAGCGTGTCTTTTCAAGGGCTGAAAATCTGCTTTAGAGGCTGTACAGCATTGGGGATGGAAGGGGGGGATCAAAATTCCACTCAGGAGTCCTTCATCATCCTCTGGGAAGTGGTGGTGGAGATACAAGGCATTTCCTTCAGCACAGCAGGCAGTGGACACCTCAGAGCTAAACCCTTCCTTGTGCTGCTTGTGGGAAAATTATTTAATTGTTTTCCAAAGCCTCCAAGTCTGCCTTTCCTCACACTCCTAGAGAGGGAGATGGGGAGGAGTCAACATCTTTAAATGTATTCCTGTACAAGCATCTCCACACTGGGGCACCAGGAGTATACAGAGGGTATTAAGAGATCCCCTAACATCTGGAGAACTTGGTTTTTAAAGCCTGGCAAATCACACCCGGAACCTGTAGGATGGGGAAGAGCTGTGGGGAGGAGGAGTAGAGGAAAGTACTCCTTGGAGGAGCATAGGCTGGTTGGTTCACATTTACGTTTAAGGCCCTTCTGGAAATCACATCTAGATCTCTGAGATTATTGGGAGATGGCTACTTTGAGAGCAGTGCCCTGATGTGAAGGTATTATTGAAGTAGCAGTAGAATCATAGACTCATTTAGGTTGGAAAAGACCCCTAAGGTCAAGTCCAACCAGCACAGCTACATCCAAAAATAACCCTGTAATCAATGGATCACTCCTACCATCCCTCTTGCTTTGTGTGTGGATTGGATGTTGCCCCTTTTCCAGCTGTAGGATTTTGGGTTCAACCCTTGTGCACCTCCCAAAACGACATTTTCTCCTTTTCTCCCTCCTGTTTGGTCCATTTGATTATGGCAGCACTGCAGGGGGTCTTCAGCTGAGCACTCCTCTTCCCCCAGTGCTGTGTGAGCACAGGATGGCTTAGGGTGAAACATCATTTACTTGGGGCAAACCAACCCCACAGATAATTGTCCAGGAATGCTGAGCATCTGATTTGGGACAGGGCACATCTCAGAGAGGGATGTGTACCACTGAGGGATTGGACTGGATTTGGTTTGGACTAAGGGAAACGAGGAGGATTTGAGCCAGGATGGCCCTGGGCTCAGAACTGATGGCACCAAGCTCAGGGGTGGCAGGTGATTCACCTGAGGGATGTGATGCCATCCTGAGAGACCTGGGCAGGCTGGACAAGTGGAGCCTTGTGATCCTCATGAGCTTAAACAAGGCAAAGTGCAAGGTCCTGCACCTGCTCTGGGACAATCCCAGTATCAGAACAGGCTGAGGGATGAATGGATTGAGAGCGGCCCTGGGAGAAGGACTTGGGGGTGCTGGTGGATGAAATACGAGCAATGTGTGCTCACAGACCAGAAAGTCAGGCATCTCCTGGGCTGTGTCCAAAGAAAGGAGGCCAGCAGGGCAGGGGATGTGATCCTGCCCCTCTGCCCCCTCAGTGAGACCCCCCTGCAGAGCTGCCCCCAGCCCTGGGAACAACAGCACAAGGATGTGGAGCTGCTGCAGAGAGTCCAGAGGAGGCCCCGGAGATGCTGCCAGGGCTGGAGCCCCTCTGCTCTGGAGCCAGGCTGGGAGAGCTGGGGGGGTTCCCCTGGAGAAGAGAAGGCTCCAGGGAGACCTGAGAGCCCCTGGCAGGGCCTAAAGGGGCTCCAGGAGAGCTGGAGAGGGACTGGGGACAAGGCATGGAGGGACAGCACACAGGGAATGGCTTTAGAGGGCAGGGAGAGATGGGATATTGGGAAGGAATTGTTGGCTGGGAGGGTGGGGAGGCCCTGGCACAGGTTGGGCAGAGAAGCTGTGGCTGTCCCTGGATCCCTGGAAGTGTCCAAGGCCAGGTTGGATGGGGCTTGGAGCAACCTGGGCTAGTGGAAGGTGTCCCTGCCCATGGCTGGGAGTGGAACTGGATGATCTTTGAGGTCCCTTCCAACCCAAACCACGCCATGTTACACCAGAGAACCGGGATGAGTTTGCCAGGCTGGGCCCCAGCGCCACCAAATCCACTCTTGGTCTTGAGCAACAGACTTTGTGTTGTGTTTGTGCAGTGACAGCAGGCACAGAAAGCCCTCTCTGTTGTGTGGCAGCTCCTGTACCATTTAATGCCTGGTTTGGGGGGTCTCCTATTTAACAGCCACACTGAGGAGCCCTGTGTGTATTATGCTCCTCTCCAGGGAGAGATGGAAATGGGTGTTTTTGTAGGAAAGCTGCTTTTCAAAGCCTTTTGAAAGGAACAGCAAAGACTTTCAAGGATGGGGATGTCTCGGGTCTGCCCTTGGCTTTGCTATTGAAGTTGTTCAACCTGAGTGGAGGGTCCTGTTGTTATGGGTGGGATCGAAATTCATTTAATTCAGCATAATTTTGGTGGCTGTTTGGCCTAGGTGCCTAATACAGGGGGATTTGAGCTCTGTTGTAGCATCTTAGTGTTTATTTTCATATCAGTAAAATCCAAGTGACACACAGTGATGTTGGAATAGCTGCTCAGGGAGACCTTGTTTATTGGGAAAGGAAACCCAACATGAGTCATAAAAACTGAATTCCAGCATTACCTTGACTCTGTTCCTTCTTTCATATGTGTCCAGGCTCTGCTGTCATCAAGGAAACTTGAAATTCCCCTTTTGTGTTCTGTTTTGCACGTGAAATGGCCAGGATTCATCACTGCACCACTGCCTACGTGCATCCAAAAATATTTGTGGTGCCAGTGCAAATAAAATCTCCAATCACTGCAGAGAAGCCGTTCCTTCTGGCACCTGCTGCCACTGTGGTGCCCTTGATCCCACCAGCTCCTCCAGGCTTTTCAGGAGGGTTTTGGGCACAAAATTGCCACCCCTTAAAGAAGGAGAACATTTTTTTTTTTGGGGGGGGGGGGATTCTGTGTGGTGTGATTTACCATGGTGGGCGTTCTGCTGACACAGTGCAGGAAGGAAGAATTAAAGTGATGATTTACTGGTTTTTATTAAAGCACCTTGGCAAACTTGGCCTGTTTTTTTAAGCACCAAACTGCAGGTGACAGGACAAGGAGGAAGGGCAGGAATAGATGGGATATTGGGGAGGAATTCTTGGCTGTGAGGGTGGTGGGGCCCTGGCACAGGTTGCCCAGAGAAGCTGTGGCTGCCCCTGGATCCCTGGAAGTGTCCAAGGCCAGGTTGGACGGGGCTTGGAGCAACCTGGGCTAGTGGAAGGTGTCCCTGCCCATGGCAGGGGGTAGGAACTGGATGATCTTTGAGGTCCCTTCCAACCCAAACCATTCTATGATTCCATGGATCCATTCTTGGAGATGATGGGATGTGTCCACCTTCACTCTGGGGTGGGACCTCAGTTTTCTCCTGGAGCTCCATCTAGAGGGGAGGAAGATGGGCTGGTCATGGCCACTTTGGACCACCATGGCTCTGCTGTCCCCTTGCCCAACATTCTACCCCACAACAGCTTTCTAGGGCTGCCAGTCATGGCTTTCCTGTCCTTGGGGTCACTCTTTGCCCTGGAGCCACTGCTGGAAACCCTTGTGTTTACTGGGAAGGGCACCGTGGCCAAACCCAGTTCCTTGCCTCACCACTACCAGGGAAGAGCATTTCTCTACCCAACCCCAAAAGCAGAAGAAGGTGCTGCTCCCTTGGCTAAGGGTGTAGAAACCACAGGCTGCAGATCTGTGGTTGCTTTTGGGGTGGATTTCACCAGAAAAATCGTTGTGGGTTGGGCTTTCCCTGAGAGGAGGAACATTCCCAACATCCACACCTGGGAAGGGTGGCCAACATCTCCATGGGCCTCTGGGCTTGCTCCTCCAGACTGAACTTTCCTCTCAGCATGGGCCAGACACTGTCTTTGGTTTCAAGCCCACTTAAGTTATACTCTTACTTTAAATTCTAAGCAGCCCCGAGTGTCAGGTCGTTTTCCCCCCTCCAAGTCCTAATTCCCTCCGGATTTTTTACACAGGGTGGCACTGGGATTCCCAACTACCCGGCTGTGCCCCAAAAAAAAGGCTGGTTTAAACCTTAGCAACAGGGTATTTTTGTTCAGCTCGTATTTGTTCTCCTGTGAGAGCCATTGTTCCCTGCCATGCCTTGACCGCTTCGAAGGCTGGTGATAAAAGCCCTGGCTGACAATAATACAGTTGAGTTCAGCCTTTTGTTGGGGAGATGAAAATAGAGGATGAATTGTGAATAACATGGGAGGGCTAAAAGTCAGTCGTCCCAGGCTGTTGGTTCATCACTTCAAAGATAAGAACCTGCTTTTTTAATTATATATTTTCCAGAACTACTGAACATGAGGTTTTGAGCTGGTATCAGCAAGGCCTTGTTAACCCTGGTGTTTTAGTTCTTACAGTCTTGTGTCAGTGGGAAATATGTTCACAGCAATGATGCTGGGTTTATGGGAGGTTTATAACAATATATATGTAATATGTAATAACTTTATTATATTAGGTTTATAATAGGTTTATAGCGATATAAATCACGGATTCACAGAATCACAGGATGGTTTGGGGTGGAGGGGACCTCAAAGATCATCCAGTCCCACCCCCTGCCATGGGCAGGGACATCTTCCACTATCCCAGGTTGCTCCAACCTGGCCTTGGACACTTCCAGGGATCCAGGGGCAGACACAGCTTCTCTGGGAAATCTCTGCTGGGGCCTCACCACCCTCACAGCCAGCAATTCCTTCCCAATATCCCCAGTATCTCTCCCTGTGCTCTGGCAGTGGGAAGCCATTCCCTGTGTGCTGTCCCTCCATCCCTTGTCCCCAGTCCCTCTCCAGCTCTCCTGGAGCCCCTTTAGGCCCTGCCAGGGGCTCTCAGGTCTCCCTGGAGCCTTCTCTTCTCCAGGGGAACCCCCCCAGCTCTCCCAGCCTGGCTCCAGAGCAGAGGGGCTCCAGCCCTGGCAGCATCTCCGGGGCCTCCTCTGGACTCTCTGCAGCAGCTCCACGTCCTTGTGCTGTTGTTCCCAGGGCTGGGGGCAGCTCTGCAGGGGGGTCTCCCCTGAGGGGGCAGAGGGGCAGAATCCCCCCCTGTCCTGCTGGTCATATACATCAATATACTTATATAAAATGGGTTTATAGCAGTCATAGAAGGTGCCCGGCTTGTTGTTGGTGGCTCTGAGATCTGTGCCTACAGATTGCTCTGTTTTAAACATGGAATCCCCTCTTGGGCATGGAAGATGGAATGGAAAAGAGAGGAAGAAAAGACAGATGAGAAAGAATACATGGAAAATAGATGGGGGGGGAAATGGGGGAAAAGTGGAATAAAGCCACTGGAATAAAGAAAAACAGAGTGTGATCCTTTTTTCAGCATAGGCTGATGAGAAGGAATGTTTGGAAGGCAGATCTGCTCAAAATGCCAACAGTGTGAATGATAGCAAGGATCACCCAAAACCTCTGCTGGCCCCAAAATCCTTTCCTTGCTAGGGATATTGTGGCTGCACTCTGGGCAGCAGCTCCTTTTTCCCAAGGTATTTATGTTCCCAGTGAACTTCCTGCTCACATCAGCATCTTGCAAAGCTCCTCATCCCTCCTGGCAGATCCTCCCCGCCCAGCTGCCCTCACCTGCCTTCCCCATAATTGGCAATAATTTCCCTAAATGCTCACAAAAGCAGATGTTCTCTCTGTGGTCGCATCCAACTGGCTTACACTGCACAGGATACACGAGCAGACAGCATTAAAGGACTAATTCCTGCAAATAAGCTTATTAAAAGGTTGGAAAGAATGCCTCCAACTAAACCATCAGTGGCAGCTGAATCCCACTAGTTGTATTAATTTGTTATCTGTAACGTGGCAATCCCAGTCTGCTCGGGACCGGGATGTGCCTTGCTCGTATAATGTGGTTGGTGGGTATCTTAGATCAGCCCTTTGCCTGGTTTCCAGCTAATAAATCACATTTATAGGTAATTAACCCTACACCTAACATGTCAGGGTTACTGGTGAGGGAGAGAAGTGGCTGGTTCATGCAGTCATGAGCAGTGTACTGTGATTTCAAGGCTTTAGGTGATGCTGCTAGAGAAAAAAAAATTAACCTCTACTTATTTTCCTGCTTAAAGGGGGGGGGAAAAAGTGGTTCAAGTGCTAGATAAAGGGAAGAAGTTTTTTACAGTGAGAGTGGTAAAACACTGGCACAGGTCTCCCAGAGAAGCTGTGGCTGCTCCTGGATCCCTGTGAGTGTCCAAGGCGAGGCTGGGTGATGGAGAAATGCAGGGTCTGACAATGCATTCAAGTGTTTTTATGGAATCGTGGAATGGTTTGGGTTGGAAGGGACCTTAAAAGTTCATCTCATCACAACCCTCTGCCATGGGCAGCGACACCTTCCACTAGACCAGGTTGTTCCAAGCCCTGTCCAACTGGGACACTTCCAGGGTAAGAAGCTGTTATAAGCTCCATATAAGCCATTAACTCAGCTTTCCTTGGCCCCACGTGTTTAGCACCATCTCATCCACCCGGTGGATTCATCGTTCAACAGGAAAGGAAAAATTAAAGCTTTTCGATGAGCTGACTTTTTTAACCAGCATCACTCTGGGCTTGCAGCTCCAGAAATACCTGTCAGGCAATGTTCCTTTTACCTGGAAACACGATCCTATATCCTATTTGTGGACCGTGTGGAAAAACAGTTGCGTCTGGCAGCACAAACTGCTCCCAGTCAGACTTTGCAGCTTGAAGCCCTCAGCAGAAGACGAGCCTCGGGATGCTTTTTTGGCACTCAGAGAAGGAAAACGCTTCGGATCCAGCTCCCCTCCTCTGCAAACCCCTCACCGCCACCGGTGAAATCGTGGTTTTGGGGTTCTTTTCCCTGCAAAAGCGGGAGAGCCCCGCGGTTAATGTGAGATTGCAGGGGACGCATCCCTGGCCCCGCTCCGGCTGTCACCAATTTGCACCTCGTCCTCAACCCTTTCCAAGCCTAATGCATGCAAATATATGTAAAGAGTAAAGGCTGTTCCGCCGAGTCTTGCACGTTTGTGAGATGGGAGATGAGAAGGAAAAACAAGCCGAATTTGCAGGGGATTGGCGGGCTGAATTTTAAGACCCGGGTACAAAAAAAAAAAAAGCCCCCCAAAAAAAAGCAGCTGCTGGCTGTGGGTGCTGACCCGGGCGATGCTTTCCGGCGTCTGTTTTCCCAGCGCCCGCAATCCTAATGTCATTAATATGGAGCTTTCGGAGAACTGGAGTATATCCTAATTAGCAGCCTCTGATTTTTTTTTTTTTTTTTTTTAATTTTTTTTCCCCCCCCGAGTTTCATAATCAGTGATCTCGGCTACACCACAAGTGTTACTGTGGCAACAGGGCTGAACTGAGCAGCGGTGCGGAATTACCGCAGGTAAAGGAGTGATTTTTGGGTTGGTTTTTTTGGGGGGGTTTTTTTGGTTTTTTTTTTGTTTTTTTTTTTTTTTTTAACGGATCCGCGGCACTTTCTTAGCCCGGGGGCTGCTCCGTGGGACGGGCTGGCTGCTCTCTGCACCTACAGGTGTCCCGGGTGGATTCCAGGGTAAGCACAACCAGCGATTAAAGCTGCATGACCGGATGCATGCGTTTGAATGGGAGAGCTCAGCCTCTGCGGGGAGGTTTTAAGGCTGTCAAGCGAGTGATCCCCTCCGACACCTTTGTTTTAAAAGTAGGATGCTCTGATCGCTCGCTGCCCCCAGCGATCCAGCTCCTCGGCTCAATCTGGGACTTCATTCTCAGGGCTTTATTTTTCGTCGGGGTTTCTTTTTTTTTTCTTTTTAAGCCTCGTTTCTCCTCCCCGTGCACCCGTTTGCTCTCTGAAAGGCGTCTGACTAGGTAGGGATGTTGTCATGCTAAATAATGGCCATCCCCCATCCTGACTCCTCCATCAAAAGCAACCGGTCCTTTCCGTAGCTGGAATGTAAGCTGTGCTCCTGTTTTCTTTGTGCACCTTACAAACGATGCCTGGGACAAAAGAGGGGACACCCTGAAGTGAAATATTTAAGGAAATATATCCCTCTGTGCCTCGACTTCTTTTGTTTTAATTATTAATCCGTGATTTGCAGTAGTGAGTTGAATCAATGTCTCCTGTGCCTCTCCGGTGGTTGTTCTCCACTTCCCGGTGCTGTGGTGCAGCTGCAATGCTGATCCCACGGGGAAAGCACACCAGGAGACCATGGATTCTGGTCTTGTACTAGCCAGGGGGTTTATCAAGCTCTGAGGGTGTTGTTTTGGGAGATCTGTTTTAATCACCCCAGAAGGGGGGGGGTCTCATCTCCCTCTCCCCTTTGCAGCACAGCTGATGCTGCCCCCCACCATCCCTCACCTGCAGCAAACCCCTCAATCCCCAGCACCCTCCTCCTGTCAAGGCTTGGAGTTTGTCCTTCACCTTCCTCCTCCCTGCCCTGACAGCTCCCTCAGGCTCAGCTCACTGCTCTCCTTCTTGGAACTTTCCCTTCTCGTGGCTCTTACCTGTCCCACCTTGATGCTCCTTGGTGACATGTCCTTTAGGAAACCCTCTCCAGCTCATCCTTCCTCATTGCTACAGGTCCGAGAAGCTCTTCATTCCCTCTATCTCTCCATAATTTATTTCTCATCCCAGTTTATTCTGCAGGAGTAACCGGCACACGCTCCCACGATCAGACAGCAGCAGCACCGGAAGGGAAGAGCGGCCGAGGGCAAATTGAAACTCTCAGAATTAGGAGAGTTTGTTAGGAAAATTATTATCAGGAAAACAGTTTGTGTTTGTAGTCCTTCCCCTCTGAGTGCAGCTTCCAGAGCCTGGCTGGGCCAGGAGTGCCCGTCCATGCAGCTCCATGGGCAGCTGGAGATCATGGAACACTTTGGTTTCAGAGAGGTGCCACCAGTCTGCTCCCAGCGTATCCAGGGATGGAGCAAATACCTCCTGGCTCTTATTTCCATATTTTCAGTGTGAGAGCATCAAGTCTCTGGGCTCACTGTCTGTTGTTAGACTTCCAGGGAGAGATTTCTTTCCTTAAAAAAGCAAGATATTACAGAAAACTTAAGGTCTGACGTGCCACAGTTAACTGTGGGAATTGGGACTAGATGGTCTTTAAGGTCCCTTCCAACCCAAACCATTCTGTGATTCTGTGACTGGTACCCACTGTCAACATTTCTTTGTCTCTTTAGGAGCCTGAACTATTTCATGTCCCAATTTCTTAAGCATCCACATTCACTGGTGTTTTTTTCTTAAAACCTCATCCGTTAATTTTTCCATTCAAGAATGCACTTGGACAATACTCTCAGGTACATGGTGTGATTTTTGGGGTGTCCTGTGCGGGGCCAGGAGTTGGACTCGATGATCCTTGTGGGTCCCTTCCTACTTGGGATATTCTATGATATTTCTGTCTCCTGACTGGGATAATAATTGCCCGGTCTTGGGGCTCTTCAGTCTTGCATTTGGCTTCATTTCATTTGGGGTCAGTGGGTTCCTTTCCTCTCATCAGCTTTTTGCTCTTGGTCAGTGGCTCCTGGGAGGGGAGGGTTGTGTCATAAGTGGCAGAGGGTGTCATGGTGTGCAGCAACTGGTGCTTGTTCACTGAAAGCCAGGAGCTGGAGGGGCACTGGTGGGATCCCAAGGTATGTCCTGCACAGTGGAGGGATCTCCTGCTCAGTGCTGGGTGTCACTTTACCTGACTGTGAGCTTCAATCCCAGCAGCTTTGCTTTCTGAGAAGTTTGCAGAGCGCTCAATTGCAGGATCACAGAATCCCAGAGGGATTGATTTTTTGGAAGGAACCTCTGGAAGTCACCTGATCCAACTTCCCTGTTCCAGCAGAGCCACCGGAGCCGGCTGCCCAGGACTGTGTCCAGATAAACTTTGAGTATCTCCAAGAATGGAGACTCCACAACCTCCCTGGGCAACCTGTGCCAGTGCTTGGTCACTCTCACAGTCAAAACGTGTTCCCTGACATCCACAGGGACCCTCCTGTGTCTCAGTGTGTGCCCATTGTCCCCTGCCCTGTCACTGGGCACCACAGGGCAGAGCCTGGCTCTGTCCTCTCTGCACCCTCCCTGCAGGTGTTGATGGACACTGATGAGACCCCCGGAGCTTTCTCCTCTCCAGGATGAGCTGTCCCAGCTCCCTCAGCCTTTCCTCAGAGCAGAGGTGCTCCAGTGCCTTCCCTGGGCTCTCTCCAGCCTGGCCCTGTCTCTCTGGTACTGGGGAGCCAGAACTGGACCCAGTGCTGCTGATGTGGCCTCACCAGTGCTGGGCAGAGGGGCAGGACCTCCACCTCGACCTGCTTGGGGAACCTCCTTTGAAGTTCTGATCCCTCTGCATCCACCCACGGTGGTTTACACAAGCTGCTGCTGCCAGGTGTGCTTTGAGAGCCTGTGGGGTCAAGTGTGGGGTAGTCCAGCATCTCACTAAAGTTGTTTCCATGGGAAAGACTGATCCTGGCTCAGACCAGCAGCTTTTATCATCCTCCTGAAAGTGCCAGATATTTCTGGATGCCCAGGAAGCAAGGTCAGGTTCCCTCCATGCAGGTACGATGATGATGATGCTCTTTGAAAGAGGAGTGTGTGTTCTGTTGTTGGACTGAAGGACATGGAGTTGCTCCAAGGGCTGGAGCCCCTCTGCTCTGGAGCCAGGCTGGGAGAGCTGGGGGGGTTCCCCTGGGGAAGAGAAGGCTCCAGGGAGATCTGAGAGCCCCTTCCCAGGCCAGGTTGAATGGGGCTTGGAGCAACCTGGGATAGTGGAAGGTGTTCCCTGCCCATGGCAGGAGGGTCGGAATGAGCTGCTCTTTAAGGTCTGTTCCAACCCAAACCAAGCCATGAGCAAAGACTGAGATGTGGGAAAGCAGGGATTTGTGGAGGGTTGGGCAGGTGGAGAAAGCAAAGCTCCAGGCCCTTCCCGCAGGCTCATCCTCCCCCTCGTGCTCCGTTCCTGCCGCTCGTGTGGAAACTGCCCGTTTATTTAAAACCCACCCCCCCCAAAAAAAAAAAAAAGAAGAGTATGAAGTGGATTTTCAGAAAGGGTGAATGGCTTCTGTGATTCATCTTTTCTGTTCAAGAGTGGAAAGGCAGAGAGGGTGGGGTGGGGGAATAATCAGTGACACATCAAAGGCCTCGTTTCAGCTTCAGAGACACATGCGAGGAATTAGTCACTGCGTTTTAGTGCAACAAAACCCTTTTTCCTCCCTAAACTCAACAGCTTCTCTCCCTGTGATGGCCAACTCACTGCAGCCCTCGGCCATCTACCCCATTTGGGTTTTTACATCCTTAGCATCTCATCCAGCTCGAGAGGTTTGGGGTTACCGGTGGAACCGTTCTGCTCTCAGATCAGCTCTGGATCACAGCTCTAGCGGGGGGAAAAGAGGCTGGCAGTCCACAAACAGGATTTAAAAGGAGCAGGGAGGGGGAGAGGGAATGGCAGGTTTGTTTTCCAGGGTGGTTGAGCCATGCTGATGGCTTGCTGCCACCAAAAAGAATTTAAAAAAAAAAAAAAATGCCCTTTTTTCCCCTTTCCTTCTGCTCGTGCTTGTTCTCGCCCTACTGTGAGCGGCTTCAAAGAGCCAGCCTTGCTCCCCGTTCTGCCCTGTCCCCTGCCAGAAAAAAAAAAAAAAAAAAAAAAGGAGAATACTGAACATTATCCTTAATTTTTCAATGCAGTTGGGGCCAGTTGGGTGGTCATGGTCGAGCCACTTCATTTCAGCGTCCTGCTGATGGTGACAGCAGGGATTTCTGGGGTCCCAGAAAGCCGACCGAGAATTCCGGGTTGCGTCTTCTCAGTCGCACACACGGAAAAAAAAGATTGCCTCATTTTCCAGGAATTGGGAATATGTCAGAGGTGGTGGGGGTAAATCCTGCCTTTGATTGTGCACGGCTGTATCCGGGTTGGATCTGGGCAGCTCCTGCAGCCATAAATCCTAATTCTTTGCATTCTGGAAGCGCTGGCGAGGTTGATCCTGCAGCCTGACCTCCCGCGGAGCACCGGGCACAGACACACACACACGTTTTGAAGCCACTTAACTACTTCATGAAGAGATTGTTTCCTTTATTTCCCCCCACCACCACCACCCTCCAGCATCAATCATCTCGACAAGATCTGCTTATTTTTAAAACACGCATCCCGCAGCCTAAAATCCAGCCTTTCCTACGGGAACGCAGCGAGGAGTTTATGGAAGAGCGCGGTCCACGTACATTATATTAATATCTATATTTAGAGAGAGCTAAATAAATAAATAAATAAATAAATAAATAAATAAATAAATATTTTTATATGTATATATATATATGATATTCTAGGCACACCAGAAGCAAACTGCTGAGGTTTCTAACCCGGATTTTTGGAAAAGCAGGTTTCAGGTGGAGAGGCAGAGCCAAGCATCCATCCCAAAGCTCCTTTCTCCCGGGCAGAGCCGGCGCCCCTGACGTCAGGGTGTTTTTCTGCAGAGCTCGCAGGATGTTGCAGCCGGCCAAGAGCTGTGTTTATGTTGATAACATTACAAGTATTTCCTCTCCGTTTCCGAAACCCGGCAGGGGGAGGGAGCCGAGGGGGAAGGGAGACTCGGGTTTCTCCAGCTTTAGGGTAGGACTCTGGAGGCCTTTTTTTTTTATGCTAAGGAGCGGGGTGAGGAGCGGACCGCTGGCGTTTGTGGATGCTGCTGTTTGGGGACAGGGAGTGTTTGAATGGCAGGGGTGGGTTGGGAGGTGGGACTGGCACAGCCCTCCCCTCTGCCTGCTCCGGATCCGGTTTTTAAGGTGATAAAGCAGCTCTGGCAGCTGATGGCCGGTCACAGGAGCAGCTCCCGGGGTTTTTTGGGGGATGCTCCTCCCAGCGTCCTGTTTCTTTTGACAGTTGCAGTAATAAAGCCATAAAAACTCGGGATTCACACGGACAGCCTGCATCCAGCCCTCCTCGGGAAAGCAGGGCAAGGCTTGGGGAAAATCCAGTATTATCTCCCCTTTCCTCCCCCTGCAATCCACTCATGGATTGATGAACCTATTAAATGTAGCATCCAGGGGGATTTAAAGGCAGGATCTGCCTGCCCACGGATGTAATCCCAGGAAGGAGGAGCCCTCCTGGGTGTTGGACTCCATGAGCTGAAAGGTCTTTTCCAACCTAAATGATTCCATGATCATCCCACCATCCCAAAGGGCTTTGGCGTGTCCTGTAGCTCTCATCCATGTAGCAATCATGGTCAAGGAAATAAGCCCAGGCTCTTTTTTGTGGGTTACTTCCCTGTAACAGAGGGCAGAAAGAAGTGGAAAATCACAGCTTTTCCTGCTTCCCTCCCATCCCCTGTGTCCTGCTTTGATACCAAGGGAAAATGTGAGGATGTGGTGAAGGTCTGGCACAGGTTGCCCAGAACTGGAAGGCAAATGGGATGAACAGGATCCCAAAATGAATGGGGATCCTTAAAGAATGGGATCCAGAATGAATGAGGATTACAAGTGAATGGGGATCCTAAATTAATGGGATGTCAAATGAATGGGATTCCAGATAAACAGGATCACAAGTGAACGGAAATCCCAAATAATTGGGGATCCCAGTGAGTGGATCTGAAATGATTGGGGATCCTAAGTGAGTGGGATCCCAAAAGAGTGGGGATCCTAAATGAAGGGGAACTCTTGTTCTGAGAAACAATCTGTGGGAAGAGAAAGGAACCACATCCACCTACATAAAGGGCATTTCTGTACAAATACTCATCAAAACATGGTAAATGGTCACTTCTTTCCCTGGTGGTGCTTGCACAAGAGTCCAGTCTTTCCCTTTCCCTTGCCATTGTTTTCTTGCTGTGGCAGGGATGGGTTCCCAGCGAGGGAAGTGGTTGCAGTGATGAGATCTTGGTGCTTTCACCAGCCCTTGTGTGAGGTTTTCAGAGCATCTCAGAGCCATCATTTATGTTCTCTGGAGATTCAGTGTGGGCTTAACTTCCTCCTGCCTTTGCACACATAGAATCATGGAATGGTTTGGGTTGGAAGGGACCTTAAAGCTCATCTCATTCCAACCCTCCTGCCATGGGCAGGGACACCTTCCACCAGCCCAGGTTGCTCCAGCCTGGCCTTGGACACTTCCAGGGATCCAGGGGCAGCCACAGCTTCTCTGCCCAACCTGCCCAACCTCCCCACCCTCACAGGGAAGAATTCCTTCATTAAAACCATCAGGTTTTCTCTCCAAGGCCAAACCACCTTAGACCAAGCACATCTCAGACTCCGGTTGTCCAAGCTGAGTGGGGTGTGTTAATCACCAGGAGTGGGACATGGCATCAAACCATCAAACTACTGGCTGTGGGTTTTCCCAACATGCCACACCTCGGGGAGGCATTGCAGGGCCAGTCCTGCCATCAGCAGTACCGGGAGGAGTGAATCAGTTCAAATTCAAGCAGACAGAGATTTTAACTGGTGATTAAACCCTCTGGATGGGGTTTCATCTCTATCACGCCAGTGGGACCCTCGGAGAAAGCCCTGCCCTGCTTTCAGCGGCCAGGGCTGGCCGTGGAGGGAGCCTGAGGAGAGCTCTTATCTCCAGAGCTCGGTTTCCTTCTGGTTCAGGGCTTGTCTGACCTTTTGGTCCACTGAGTAAGGCCAATTTTTGCCAGGTTTGCTTTCGGAGGGGGGGGAGGAAAAACATGCAAGTGGGTGGTGCTGGTGGGGAGGATGCTCCCGGGTGGGGTGGGAGGATCTTGTGTTCCTGGTACCGCTTCCAGCGCGTGGATGACTTCAGCGTTGTCCTCCTGCCCGGAGTTTGGGATGGGTCTGGATGGAGCAGATTTAAATAAATGGAGCAAGCACAAAACAACACAAGATGTATTGCAGGGGGGGAGGGTTAGACGGTGCAGCGGGAATAAAACCCTTCCTTGGCAGCCTGTCAAGCTGACTTGGCAGCGAGATCTCGCGGCCTTTTCTCCCAGGAGATCCCTGGAGATGCAACCGGGCACGTGACGAAAGCCTGAAGGACGGGGAGAGCCGAGCGGCAGCTGCTGGCCCGTGGCACGGACCAGAGCCGTCCCTGAGCCCTCTCCAGGCTCGGAGCAGAGGCAAAGATGTTGGCCCATCCTTGGGAGGCCCCAGGGCCGTGTGCTGGTCTGGGGTTTGGCAGATCCAGGCTCTGCTCTGGCCAGCACGGTGACGTCTCCCATCTTCCTGTCGCTTGCCTGAGCCTCTGGATCCGTAGGTGTTTGGGAGGAGATGATGATAACCATAAGCCCATTTCTCAGGAGCTTTCTGAGGTCTCCAGAGGGAAGAAATCACCGTAAAAAAACCTTGAATTTTAAAGGACTTTACTGATGTCATCGTCCTGTAATTTAGCTGGACGTTTCCTGGGAAGGACATACAGTACGAGCGTGTGGCTCATCATCCTGGATTATTTGTGGGGGTTTTTTTTCATCTGCATGGGCAGGGAGTTCCTACAGGGTTTGAGTAGAGCTGAAAGTGGCCTTGTGCAGGTGTTCTGCTCCTGCCCAGGAACATTCAGGGTGTCAGTGAGCCAGAGGCAATCAGGGGCACTGACCTCTCCTTCATCCCTGCCTGCAGTTCTGGGGCATTTGGGACCAAGGCTCTTTGCCACAGTCTTCACATGTATTGGGTTTGAGTTTGCTCTAATTACAGTCACTTGCAGACCATTATATGAACAATTTACTTAATTTTCTTCAAGACCAGATCCTTGTCTTTAGTGCTCAGCTTGTTCCTCTCATGCTGTCCCACAGTTCACCCATTCCTTGCTTTCATCCCTGGTCACCTTTGCTGCTCCACCAGACTGGGATCTCTCTCCCTGGGGACTTATGAACATACCCACAAATTCTTCCCATCCACACCCTGCAGAGACTCCAGCCACATCTTCACTCCTCCCTTCCAGCTCTACAAGATGCCCAGCAGCACCTCTACTCTGGATTATTTTGGGATGATGTTTTGTGAGGGTTTAAACAACTGTTCCCTGCTTTCTTCCCCAGGTCAACATGGATTTGTGGTTCTTTCTCCTCTTGCTCGGAAGTGGCCTGATAAGTGTAGGTGCTAACAACGTCACAACAGGTAAATTGTGCTCCTGTCTCCTCCCTTTTATCCCACCTTCAGGGTCAAAGGAGTAAGAGCTCATGTGCTCAGTGTCTTACTCCTCCTGCCCTCCGTGGAACTGTAATGTAAATTGTTGGAAAGAGGGTGATGGGCTGCAGGTGCTCCTAAGGGGACCCACAGGTTTTTACCTCTGGCAAATGTTGGTCCTCACTTCCAGGGGCTCTGATGTCTGTGCCTCCTTGATACCATAATACCTGTGCTTGCTTTTGTAAGTTTACACCTGCTGTGCAGAGCATTCCCTGTCCTGCACTCGGGATCTGTCGCTTGTTTTATCCCTGTGGTTACCATCACAAGAATCTCCAGCGTCTAAACCCTCCACCGTCACAGGAAAGAATCTCAGGGAGATTCTCCCTTTGTGCTTTTCCTCTCTCAGGGCCACCCACAACAGCGCCCACCTCCCCCAGGAGCCCCACCAAAGCTCCCACAGCAGGTCCTGAGGATGGGACTACGACGAGCTCCAGCAGGCTCAACGGGAGCACTCCGGGGACTTTTTCTACCGTGGCGTCGAAGCCACTTCCAACCACGGCTGCCAGGACCTCCCCCAACGCCACCAGCGGCAGCCTCAACACCTCCTCCACCCTGGGGACCACCGTGCCTGTGCCTCCAGCCACCTCCCTGCTCCCCAGTGCCACTCCCCCTGCCCCACACACCGCTGTCCCCAGCACGGAAGCGGAGACGACGGAGAGGAATTCCAGTATGGTGGTGACAACACAGGAGACCTCTTCTGCCTCCCACAACGGTGAGGCCACCTCTTCCACCCCTGCCTCTCTCCAGGCCACCTGGCCTCTGGGTTTGAGTCTTTGCTCTTCTTTTGTTTTGCTGGGCAGAATGGAGCGAGGAAACGCTTTTGGGGCAGATTCTGTGGGGATGTGAAACAAAGGTTTGGGCCAAGGTCATTTAGTGAAAGGTGTCCCTGCCTGTGGCAGAGGGGTTGAAACCTCTGAGTTGCAACAGTAGGATAGCAGTGCCTGCTGGACCTTATAGCAAGAGCCTTGGCAGTGTGGGATTTAGTGGAAAAACAGGAATTGGTAGCTCTGCTTTGTGGTAGAAAACACCTGAAGAAGATAATGGTGGAGTTAATGCAGGGAGGTGTCAACTGCATATTTGTTAAGAACAGATTGCTCAGGGGATATTGGGTGTTGGACATCTCAGCACATCAGTGAGATGTGTGTGCCTTCTTCCTCTGGGAATCTCTGGAAAGGTTCCACAGCCCGTGGAGCTGCAGTGAGGTTGTCTTTGCTACTGACATAGGAAGGGATGTGGCTGAAGGATGTTCTGCCATCCCTGAGCTCATCCAGCTTCCTTCCAAGCACAGATCCTTTTTTTTTTTTTTGCAGAGTGAAAGAGTCCAGCATAACCTTAGATACACACGTGGGGCAAGCTTGGAATAAATGTAGCCTTCAAACTGAGAGGTGGAGGCAAGAGCCTCCAGTACTGCTAATATGTGGGGTTTGTAATACAATGCCTACTAATGGGGGTACTGAATTTATCATTTTTTGTGTCTTTACTAGCTTTTCTGTGACTTGGGTTGCCGGTTTTGGTGAACTCACTCCCTTGGTGTGTGCAATGATCATTTGGCCATTGAGCCAAATGATCTGGTGTCAGCCCCCAGAGCAAACGACCAAACCTGCTTCTTTCTTTGTTTCAAGCAATTTGTCAAGGAGCAGAATCAGTTTTAGGGCTGCCCTTACCATTAATCCTAACAGGGAATGTGGGTATTAGTCGTGGAAGAATTAAGTGGTGCTCAAGAGAGGGACTGGGACAGAAGGTGACACATGAACTACACGTTGTAAAGGCAGTTCCTGCTTCTCCAACCCACCAGGATTGTCCTCAGCCCTGGGCTGCAGCTCTTCACACGTAGATTAGGGCCACAGAGTGCCTCAGGAGAGCTGGGCTGTGCTCCCACTGGCAAGGGTTTGTTCTGGTGTCCTCTGGATGAGCCATCCCAGCAGGAAGAGGCTTTTCCTTGGAAGCTCCTCACCCCCATCCCTAAGCCCAGCTGCTCTTAATTGAACTCTTGGCTCAGCCACCGTCTTCAAATTATGCAGGAGTGTTACCTCTTAACATTTAAGTGCTAATGAATTACACCAGTGACTTGCTGGTTATGGGTTTAAACAGTCCATGGTATCGATTAAGAGCAGTAATTGTGTTTATCGATGTTAAAGCTCAGCTTCAGCTCCCTGCTCTGCTGATAAAAACCTGGGATTTGTTCCTTTTTCCTTCCTCAGAAATTCATTTAACACCCTGGCTTTGTAGCTGGTGTTTTAGAGGAAAGATTTACAAGCAGATGATGAGAGTTACTAAATTTGTTCCCGTCTTGGTCTTTGATCCTTCCTGACTTATTAAAATGTCTTATTTCTTTGTTGCTAAGAGACTTCTGTTTTCTTTTTCTGCAGGTAACTCTGACAGAAGAGGTAAGAATTTTATATTTCATCACTCTTTAGTCAGTGAAAACATTTCCAGAAGTGTTCTGCTATTAGAGAGCTCTCCTTAGGACTTCCAAATGTTCTTTTACAAAGCCCCTCGAGCTCTTTAAAAGAGCTGGTGACACACTGATATCCTAATTTCTTGCGGGCTTTTTTTTTTAGAACTAAACAAATCCCATTCCAATTTGTACATGTCCTGTTAGACACAAATTGTTCCTGCTGAGTGCTCTGGAAATGTCAGCACGTCCCTGGAGTTGGATGACCAAAGCCTGAGAAGCCATTCAGGGAATTTCCTTTTGTTTTTGTTTTTGAGGTGGTGTTTTTTTGTTGTTTGTTTTTTTTTGCTTCTGAATTGTCTTTATTGACTGTGACTTACCCTATTTGATCCAAATCCATTCTGCAGATGATGGGAATAATAATAATCATTATTCTCCTTCGTTCTGTTGGCAAGCAGCAGCACAAATCCATTTCTTGTAACAGAGCAGCACTTAGGGACCTTTTCCCATCTCTCAGCCCCAAGAACTGGCATCTCCACCAGAATATTTGCAATTACTCATGGTTTTAGCACTCCAGGAGCGGGCAGAGCAGAGGTGCAGCAGGGCTGGCTGCTTCCTATAAGAATGAGCTGGCTCTGTGTGTTTTCATCGTGGCTCTGGTGGGTGTTTTAGCTTTGTGAGCTCCCTGGCATTCCTGTCGTGCTGCTCGCTGTGCCAGGCTCACCCCATCCTGCTGATGGTCCAGAGGAACAGGCAGATGCTCTGCAGCAGTTACTGTCAGAACACATTTAGCAGAGGAAATAAAAGGGATGCAGGTCCGAGAGAATTCATTTAAAATGATGGCTAAGCTGCTGCAGAAAGGCTCAGTGTAATTCCTTTGGATCTGGCAGGGTTTAGGTCTGATTTTGTGCTCTCTCTGCTGTTGTTCATCCCTGTTCCTGAGAGCAAAGAAACAAACAAAAAAGGGAATAAATTTGACTTCCTAACAATGTTTATGTTAATTCTGCTAATATGAAGAAGGGACTTTTTATAAGAGCATGGAGGGACAGGACAAGGGGAAATGGCTTCAAACTGGCAGAAGTCAGGGTTAGATGGGATATTGGGAAGGAATTGTTGGCTGTGAGGGTGGGGAGGCCCTGGCACAGGTTGGGCAGAGAAGCTGTGGCTGCCCCTGGATCCCTGGAAGTGTCCAAGGCCAGGTTGGACGGGGCTTGGAGCAACCTGGGCTGGTGGAAGGTGTCCCTGCCCATGGCAGGGGGGTTGGAATGAGATGGTCTTTGAGATCCCTTCCAGTCCAAACCATTCCATGGTTCTCTGGTTCTGTGGGCAGGTGTTGGCAGCCGTGAGCAGGGACAGGCTGCTCATCCCTGTCCCTCTCTGGTGTGCGGCCACTCCTGGGTCTGTGTGACATTTAGGGACAGATGTGCTATAAAGCACATCTGCCTCCAGCTGGGCCATGATCTCCAGCACCAGAAGATGCTTTATTGCCTCTTCAGAGGTGCCAGGACAAGATTGAAGCGTCCTGATGCTTTCCAGGCTCCCAGCACTGCAGGTCCATGGAAGCAGAGGGTTGAGTCCATGTCCCTTTTCCAAGAGATCTGCCAGCATGAAACCCCCAAGGCCGAGGCTGGAGCAGGACAGGAGCTGTGGGAGGGTTGGCACTGCTCCCCAGGGCTGGCTGGGGAAGGAGGGAGCAGCTGGGGACCCTCCAGGTTGTTTCCTGCCCGGGCTGTGCTGGGTGGCCCTGGCAGCTCTCCGGCCGTTGGTGACCGCGGTGGGAAAGCTCCAGCTCCTCCCATCCCGCCAGATGTGTCGAAAGAAGGGCTGCAAATCAAACCCCCGACACTTCAGGCTCCCTGCATCCTGTGCCAGAGCCACCCCTGCCCATAAATCACCCCTCCTGCCAACCACCAGCCTGGCTCAGCACCGGTTAGGCTGAGCTTAACTCCAGCCAAGGCAGGAAAAGTGGTCCAACGGTGTGCAGTGTGGGCATAACCCCACAGGATTTGGGAAGGCAGCTCTCCTTCCACTCCTGCAGTGGTCAGATGTCTCAAGGAGGAGCTCGTTTATGGGAGTGGTTGCTTTGCCTTCCTGGTCTTGCTTTTGGGAAGCCTCAAGGTGAGGAATGCCAAGGCTCAAGCACCTATTAAGTTTGCAGGAGGGAGGCAGAATTCCCAGTAAATTCCTTGACTTTTTGCAGCTGGGCTGGGGGAGCTGCATTAGGACAGCAGATGGAAAGAATAAAGACGTGCAAACCCAGGATAATTTAATTATTTTTTTTTTGTTTGCCATGCCAGGTCGTTGCCTTCAAATCCTTACACAAAAATCAAATCTTTTGGTCAGGAGAACATTCCCAGACCTCACACCACAGAGGGACAAGTGCAGAAATACAACCAGAGTTCCCCTTGGTAGCTCAGAGATGGACAAAATAAATCCCACCTAAAAACATCTGCTGAGAAACATGGAGGAGAAATCTGCCCTGGCAGGGAAATGGATGCACAGAAGGTGGAGAGGGGAGATCATGCCCTGCAGGCTTGGGGGGCCAGGGCATGTAGATGTGCTGCAGTGGCCAATACAGGCTGAGGGAGCTCATGGAAAGGGAAAACAACCCCAGCTGGCATCGCTGGCATCCTACATTTATCTGAAAAAAAACACCTCCCTTCAGGGCCATTCTTCTCTCTGGTTGGCATTGCTTGGCTTCTGATCCATCTGGGTGATTCACTCCACTGTTCCACTGACCTCCAGGACAAGTTAAAATGGCTCCTTTTAAAAGAAAAAAAAAGTCTGTTGTGGGTCCTGGAGGATGGGGATGTTCCAGACGTGGCTGATCCAAGGTGTGTGTGCAGAGGAATTGTGTGGAGCCCTCTCTTGAGGAGCCAAATGAAATCCCACTCGGTGGCCTTGCAGTACAGAGCGCAGTGGGGGTGTCTGACACCTCCTGCTCTCCAAACTCAGTATTTCCAGGAAGGAAAGAGTAAGGAGTTGGACCAGATGGTATTTGGAGGTCCCTTCCAACCCAAATTATTCTATGATCATGGAATCTTGGAATGGTTTGGATTGGAAGGGGCATTAAAGACCATCCAGTTCCACCCCCTGCCCTGGGCAGGGACACCTTCCACTAGCCCAGGTTGCTCCAAGCCCCGTCCAACCTGGCCTGGGACACTTCCAGGGATCCAGGGGCAGCCACAGCTTCTCTGGGCAGCCTGATCCAAACCAAACCTCAGCCCTGAAGATGTTCAGGTCCCAGGTTCAGGGGGAAGCTGTGTCCTGTTTGAAAAGGAGCTGGAAGTAAAATCATAGTGGTTTTCCCAATGCAGTGCCTGTGGGACCTTACAAAGGCCACAGTTTTCACCTGTGTTATTAAAAAGTTCTTTATCATGTTATGCCAAATTCGTGGACCTGTTAGGATCTTCTGTGGATCCCCAGGGGACAGAGGAAACTTCTACCAGTTTCTGACCTGGGAGCACCCACTCAGGTCCTGTTGCTGCCTTTACTCTCAGACTGAAGAGCCATAGCATCACTCAATACTGTTTATTATTCTTTTTGTTATTAGTATCATCATCATAATTGTTTTTCAAGCACGAATTGTAGAAGTCAGCCCTGTTAAATGATGGCTCTGGGTGTTTTTTCAGTGTGCATAACCACACCTTTCGTTTCCTCTTGCAGATGAGACTCCAATTATAGCTGTGATGGTGGCCCTGTCTTCCCTTCTAGTCATAGTATTTATTATTATTGTGCTGTACATGTTGAGGTAAGAGCTGCTTTAATGCTGAATCCCCTTTTTTTTTTTTGACAGAAATGATTCCTGAATGAACAGGAATGAGCCTTTTGTGCTGTTCCCCAAGCTAAAGGCTGACACAGCTGGTGCTTTTGAAAAGAAACCCGTAAGGGCAGTGAATGAAAGTTATGTTTGGGGTCATCTAGGCAGTCTTGCTCATTCCTTTCTCTACAAAGCTGCTCCTCGTGTGGGGAATTCTTGTTCTGCTACTCAAAATATCATATTTGGGGTAGATTAAAAGTCCTGTCAGCGCAGGTAAAAGCAGATGAGGTTTCCTTGTGAGGCAAAGGGTGGTGGGTTGGGTAATCCAAGGAGGCTGAGTGAGGCACTCGAGCCAGAAAGTCCTTTGCATGTGTTATTCCTTGATTCCCATCTTGATATCAAACAGGATCCAGCATCCAGAGCCAAGCTCTGCCTTGGGTACCAAACCTACACATCATGTCTGTGTATCTTCCAGTGCCAGGTAGTGCATGGCTGGAGCTTATGAGGAGTGTTAGGTGTTGCTGTAACTGGAATTATGGCATAAAAAAAGCCTTCTTAGGTCCATTTTTAAAAATCCAAGCGTCTGGCTTTCTGAAAATGCAGCATTCCCAGCTCCTAGGAGTTAGAAGAGGGTGTTTATTCACCTCCAGTAAACATTTTAATTTACTCACCAGTTTGGTGATTAAATAAGTCTGAAAAAAAAAAAAAACCTTGTTTCCTCAGCAGTGGAAAACTTCCCTTCGTCTCCTGGCTCCAGGCCTGCTCTCAGAGCAGAGAACCTGAGCAGAGAGTTTTGCCTCAGGAGTTCAGCAGCAGCAGCAGACTTTAAGTCCTTCCCACCTGGCTTCCAGCCCTCCAGAAAAGGGTTTCTGTTCGCTGCTGCCTGCCCAGTGATTCAGCAAAACTCCTGATTCCAGGCAAAGGGAGAGTGAGCAGCTGCTCCCAGTTAAAAGCCCATGGAGAAGGGATTTGCTGCAGGCCGGGTCGACCTGGCCTTTCTGAGCTTTGCTGGGTCAGCCCCAAGGAGCAGGAACTCCTTGGGGTGCCCTCCATAAAGAGCAGCCTTAAAGCTTCTCCCCCTGTTTTCACCTTGCTCTGGGCTCCTGCAGCTGTTCCAGATGTGCTCAGTGAAAAGTTCTGCCCACAGGCAGGAATTTCAGAGGTCCCGTGGCCCGTTGGACCCACCAGCTCGTTGATGAAGCCACGAGGGAGTGTGGGACACCCTTCGTGGCTGCATCTCTCCTCCAGGAGGTGACCTGGGCCCTGGCTGACGTTTCCCCTCCCTTCTCTTTGGCAGGTTCAAGAAATACAAGCAGGCAGGGAGTCACTCCAACTCCTTTCGGTTGTCCAACGGCCGGACAGATGATACAGGTGAGAGGCCCAGGGTGGGGAGCAAAAATGCATCTCACAGAGGAATCAGCTTTGTTCACAGAATCACAGAACCCTTCAGGTTGGACAGGACCACTGAGACCATTGATTCCAGCTGTTCCCCCAGCCCTGCCAAGGCCACCACTGACCCCTGTCCCCAAGTGCCACATCCACATGGCTTTTAAATCCCTCCAGGGATGGAGACTCCACCACTGCCCTGGGCAGCTGTGCCAGGGCTGGACAACCCTTTCCAGGAAGGAATTGTCCCTGATATACAATCTAAACTTCTCCTGGCACAGCTGGAGGCCGTTCCCTCTCCTCCTGTCCCTGTTCCCTGGGAGCAGAGCCCGATCCCCCTGGCTCCCCCCTCCTGTCAGGGGTTGCAGAGCCAGAAGGTCCCCCCTGAGCCTCCTTTTCTCCAGGCTGAGCCCCCCCAGCTCCCTCAGCCCCTCCTGCTGCTCCAGCCCCTTCCCAGCCCCCTGCCCAGTGTAGTGGCAACACTTGAGGGCTTGGGAGGCTTTGTTCTCCCAGCTCATATTTTTGTAGGCAAGTATTTTTTTATTTACATTTTCCCTTGTTCCTTGGTCTGATTCTTCTGTGTTTTCCTTGATTTTGGCAAACTTTTATAGAATGAAGATTTCTTCCTTTCATTCACCTTTCGTTCCAGTGACCAAACATTTGCCCTCACATGGCTGATAGCCATTGAGGATCTGAAGTTGGGCATCTCCATTCATATGTAGGCACCAAAATAAGACCTGAAGAGGCTCCACCACCTCTTTAACTCAGTTCAGATGCTCCTCTGAGCTCCTTTCACATAAACCAAACACCTTCTGAGAAGCACTAATTGAATTTCAGCACCTTTTTTTTTTTTTCTTGTTGGCTGCCGAGGCCTTCCCTGCCCGTTTTACGCCACTGTAAACCGAGGTGTGAACTTCATAAACCCTCGGCTGTGTTGGTGTAACCCTCACATAGCCTTTCCTGGCTTTGCTGAGGAACACAAGCAGCAGCTGCCTTTGCTGTGTCCTCCTGGGAATTGTGTCGCTGTGATGGTGCCCATGAGAGTGAGGGGGAAGTTCATGTTCAAAGTGAGGCGATCTCCACCCCCAGTAATGATGACTTGGTCCTCATTGCCCCCTCCTGCCTCTAAGACAGTGTAAAGCTTGATCCCAGGATGTTCATTTTCAGAGGATGTTCATTTTCAGATGGCTTGGAAATTCCTCTGAGATCATCAAGTCCAACCCTCAAACCAGCACTGCCAAGGCCACCACTGACCCCTGTCCCCAAGTGCCACATCCACAGGGATTTTAAATCCCTCCAGGGATGGGGACTCCACCCCTGCCCTGGGCAGCTGTGCCAGGGCTGGACAACCCCTTCCATGAAGACATTTTCCCCAGTATCCATCCTAAACCTCCCCTGGCACAACTTGAGGCTGTTTCCTCTTGTTTTATCCCTTGTTCCCTGGGAGCAGAGCCCGACCCCCCCCGGCTCCCCCCTCCTGTCAGGGATTGCAGAGCCAGAAGGTCCCCCCTGAGCCTCCTTTTCTCCAGGCTGAGCCCCCCCAGCTCCCTCAGCCACTCCTGGTGTCCCTACCATGGCAAGGGGTGGAACAAGATGATCTTCCATGTCCCTTCCAACCCAAACCATTCTGTGACCCTGTGAAAACACGGGGATACCGAGGACGCGAAGCGGCCCTAAAAGCCGAGGTGTGCGGGGTCCCTGTGCCCACCTGGGTGTGGGTGACAGGTGCTGGGCACGGTGGGGGCAGCTGGGAGGGCCCCTCTGACTCCTGGTGTCGTTGCAGAGCCCCAGAGCATGCCCCTGCTCGCCCGCTCCCCCAGCACCAACCGCAAGTATCCCCCCCTGCCCGTGGACAAGCTGGAGGAGGAGATCAACCGCCGCATGGCCGACGACAACAAGCTCTTTCGGGAGGAGTTCAACGTGAGTGCCTTTGCTTCTTGCCCTTCAGTCCCACAGGCTGTGCAGGATTTGGGCTCAGGATGTAGGTGGTCAGCCTGGTCCTGGTCCTCAGGGGTTTGTGTCCAAGGATGGGGCTTGGAGCAGCCTGGGCTAGTGGAGGGTGTCCCTGCCCGTGGCAGGATGTGGAACGGGATAATCATTAAGGTCCCTTCCAACCCAGACCATTCTATAATTCTAAGTAGTTCTCCTCTCTGGTGAGCAGTGACAGGACCCAGGGAAAGGCTAAAGTTGTCAGGGGAGGTTTAGGGTGGACCTCAGGAAAAGGTTCTTCCCCCAGAGGGTGGTTGGCACTGACCAGGCTCCTCGGGGCAGTGGGCACAGCCCCAAGGCTGCCAGAGCTCAAGGAACACTTGGACAATGCTCTCAGACACAGGGTGGGATTGTTGGGGTGTCCTGTGCAGGGCCAGGAGTTGGACTGGGTGATCCTTGTGGGTCCCTTCCAGCTCAGCATATTCTGTGAGGTGGGAGGACCACTTCTGTCCCTGAATCTGCAGTGAGGGTGGACAAGCCACTCCCTCTCACACCCACTACAGAAAAGAGAGGTTTTCTAGCAACCAGTACCACAGGATTACCTTTTTCTGGGTTCAGGAATGGTCCTGGATGTCTTGGGGTCTTCCAGAGCTTACCTGCCTGCTGGTTTCCTCCCAAGCTCTGGCTCTCTCCTTCCGATCCTCATGGCTTAAATCCACAAACAGCCAAAACAAGAATGACCCCATCCCATTTCAGTGAGCTGTTAACCCTGAAACAGAGTGATGGCAATGTATAGGACAAAGCTTGGCCTTCAGCTGTGAGTAATAATTAAGGTATTGTGCTTACCCCACAATCCCAGAGCATCTCTTCTGAGATGGCTCCAGCCTCTTCTTGGCGTTGCTGAGCTCTGCAGCTTCTTGTGATGATAAACCTGTTTCAACTTGGCATTACAGAAATGGAATAAAATGGAATGGAATGGAATGGAATGGAATGGAATAGAATGGAATAGAATAGAATAGAATAGAATAGAATAGAATCATTAAGGTTGGTGGAAAAGCCCTCTGAGATCGAGTCCAACCATTCCCCCAGCACTGCTGTGTCCCCAAGTGCCCCATCCACACAGCTTTGAAATCCCTCCAGGGATGGGGACTCCACCACTGCCCTGGGCAGCTGTGCCAGGGATGGACAACCCTTTCCAGGAAGAAAGTTTTCCAATATCCAAACCAAACCTTCCCTGGCACAGCTGGAGGCTGTTCTCTCTCCTCTTGTCCCTTGTTCCCTGGAGCAGAGACCAACTTCCCCCCGGCTCCCCCCTCCTGTCAGGGATTGCAGAGCCAGAAGGTCCCCCCTGAGCCTCCTTTTCTCCAGGCTGAGCCCCCCCAGCTCCCTCAGCCCCTCCTGCTGCTCCAGACCCAGGCCCAAGGCATGATATGACCCCATGAGGATGATGAGAAGGTCAAAAAAAAAGCCACTGGACTTCATCCAGTTGGTGCTCAACTTGATCCCCTTCCTGGCCGTGCTTCGATGAAACCAAATAGGTGCAGTGAGTGCCCAGAGAATGGGATTTTTTGGTTTATAAAAATACCTGATGGCCCTGAAGATTTCCGTTCCCAGGCTGTCAGCTGGATGGTGAGCACCTCTAGAAAGTTCTCTCTTTTTTGCTGTTAAAAGAGGATGTGGAATAACAGTGCTGGGGAAGCACCTCCTGTGCTCAAGCGTGAAACCCTGGGATAGTGTCACTTGTCACCCCAGCACCCCCAACCCCAGGTCCCTGGTGCTGCTGGATGAAGAATAAACCCCCTGTGTGGGTGTTCCTTCCCATCACCGGGTGGCCTAGGGCGATGGGGGCTTAATCAGGTCACAATTAGCAGCACTGTTAATGAGGAAATCTCAGCAGGAGCCTCCGCTGGCAGAAATGATCTCCTCGGTGCTGGCTGGTGGGTTTGGAGCTGGAGGCTTTGCTGCCACCTCGTGTTCGTGGAGCCAGAGAGCCAGATTATCTCGTTTCCAAAGGGATTTGCTCTCTCTGGTCCAGCCTAGCTTTATAAATGGTCACTCTGAGCTCGGTGGGGAGGAGGAGCTGGTTCTGGAGTGGAGGTGAGGGGGTGTGGGTGGTGGGGACGTATCCCGAGGGATGGGATGCTCAGATGTGGCATGTGCCAGCACTTTGTAGTTCTTGCTGCGCTGTGAGATCACAGAGAACCCTTTTTTCCTGCCATTTCAGGCTCTCCCAGCGTGTCCCATACAGGCCACATGTGAAGCTGCTTCCAAGGAGGAGAACAAGGAGAAGAACAGATACGTGAACATTTTGCCCTGTAGGTATCGGAGCTGATCGGGTGTGGGGGGAAAAACACATCCAGTGCTCCTGCCAGGGCTCCCCATTCCTGGTTTTGGGATGGGCAGGGGCATGGTTGAGGTCATTTCACCTCCCAGGTGGGTGGCTGTGTCTGCTTTAGCTTTAGATACCTGGAAGGAGGAGCTCCATGGAGCCATCAGCAGCCAGGAGGCCGTGGAGAGTGAAGTGGATGGGAAATGCCCAAGGGGGCAGCTCTTGCCTGGTGGTTTTGGGCAGGGGGCTGGCTCAGGGTGTCCTCAGGTGTGCGCTCTGCAGAAGAAAAACTTCCCTCAGGCAAGGTTTTAGCACCTCCCCAGGCTCAAGCAAGAAGAATTTGGGGGCACTAAGGTGTTTTTTTCGTGGGAGCCAGTGAGAGCAGGCTCTGCTCCAGCACGTGGCTTTCTCACTGTGCCAGGTACCAGCTGCATGGAGGGGGTTGTTTTTAATTCTGGGGTTTAATTTTCCTCCAGATGATCATTCCAGGGTTCACCTGACTCCTGTTGAAGGGGTTCCTGACTCCGACTACATCAACGCCTCCTTCATTAATGTGAGTTTGGGGATTTGAAGGGGGAAATCCCCACTGGCTCTGCCCTGGCCAGTGGTGTCTGATCCCACCATCAGGCTGGCTGGTTTGGAAAGGGATTGGGAATCACTCCTGCAGCAGCTGGGGGTTTGTGATTAGCAGCTGATGAATCAAAAAATCATTTAGGTTGGAGAAACCCTCTAAGATCATCAAGTCCCACATTCTCCAAGGCCACCACTAACCCGTGTCCCCAGGTGCCACATCCACACAGCTTTTAAGTACCAGAAAAGTGTGGCCAGTTACTTCCCAGCTTGCAGGGCTGCATGTAGGGAAGGGGATGAAAAAGAAATCAAGGAATCCAGCTGAAATGGAGGCAGCATTGCCCTGCTCTGCTCCTGGGAGGAGATGGGTCCTGTGTGGTTGTCACTGTGTGGCTCAAATCAGCTGGGAAGGGTCACGTGAGAGACGGGGGCACATGAAGCAAAACAAGACCCAAAAGAGCTTTTTCCTCTCCTTCCCAGTAAATAAAATACACAAAATCAATCCCCATGAGCTCAACAGCCCCTTGTCCTAGAGATTAATGCTGATTTTCACATGATGCTCTGGATTCAGAGTCTGATCCCAGTGGAGGAGCTGTCAGGTACCACTTCATGAGTGCCTTGTGCCAGCGAGTGGGGTCATTCCTGCATCATGTGAGTGTGGGGAGTGTTCCTTTGGGAAAACTGCCCATTGCACAGGGATTTTCCATGATTTCTGCCCCACTGTTGGTGCTGTTTCTCCCCTTGGAAGGCTGCAGCCCTTTCTCTGCACGTGCAGGAATGAGCAGCAGAGCAGGTGCTGGTTCTGTTTGTTACTGATGTAGATGCATTTTATGACTCTTGTGCTGGACAAATGTTCATTTCTCTTCCTCTTTCTCCTTTTCTCTGCAGGGGTACCAAGAGAAAAACAAGTTCATTGCTGCACAAGGTAAGTTCCTGGTTATTCCTGTAGCCCTGGTGGGTGGCAGCTGAGCTGGGATCCCTCTGCTCAGTGGTCTTCAGAAGTCCAAACACATCCCTAAAACCAAGATTCCCACTCTCACAGAGGGGTTCATGTCAGCAACAGGGTACTACCTGCCCATGGGGGTGTTTTGTGTCTCTACTTTTGACTTGCCAGTGGGTCAGAGCATTCATTACCAGCCAGTTTCCCTGGCTCTTCCTGGAGAGGGAAGGCTGGATCAGGTCCACCAGCACTTCCAGGCTCAGGTTAAGCTTTGGCTTTGCTGTTCCCTTGGCTCACCCTTAGCCTCAGGCTTGGCAAGGGAGTCCAGGCTGAGTTAACTCCCATGTCTGGCAGAGAGCAAGGACCTCTCCCTGTGCCACATGGAAATGGGATCCCGTGGTTAAAGCCCGAGATCCCAGGGTAGGATTTCTGCAGACTCAGAGACGGCCACAATTTCCCTGGGTGACCTTGGGCGAGCCGTTTCCACGTTCTGTTTGTCTGATTTCCCCTTCTCCAGCTAAAAATGGAATTCCTGCTCATAAAACTTATCCAAAAATCCCAGCTGTTGTGTGATAGGATTATTCCTTGGCTCAGGCAGGTCCAGACACCAAAGCACCTCCTGTGCTGGCATCTCTTGGCAAAAAAGTGTGCCGGGTCATCCACACCTTGTGACCCAACACGCTGGGTTTTGGTCCCAAGTCGTGAGGAGCCGATCCCAAAGACAACATTTCCTTTTTACCTTCCCCTCAGGACCAAAGGAAGAAACAGTGAACGATTTCTGGAGGATGATTTGGGAGCAAAACACGGCGACCATCGTCATGGTGACCAACCTGAAGGAGAGGAAAGAGGTGAGTGCCGGAGGGCTCCATGGGCTGGAACCTCCTGCCCCTGGGCGTGTCCTGGAGCCATTCCCAGGCTTGTGAGGGTCCAGAGCTCACCTGCAGCTGTTTTCTCTCCCCACAGTGTAAGTGTGCCCAGTACTGGCCGGATCAGGGCTGCTGGACATACGGGAACATCCGAGTGTCCGTGGAGGACGTGACCGTCCTGGTGGATTACACCGTGCGGAAGTTCTGCATCCAGCAGGTGCCAGGGCTCATCTCCCATCCCTCCCATCATCCCATCCATCACCATCCCAAGGGTGCTGTGAGATTAGAGTTGGGATGGGATGATCCCCACCATTCACTTTTAACCAGAGTATTAAGAGTTTATTCCTCTTAAAACACCAGGGAGCTCCTTCCCGGTGTGGCTGGTAGCGAGAACAGGGAAGCTGATGGATGCCAAGGCTGAAATTCCATCCTGTAATACAAGTGTTGGTTCCTGCTCTCACCCACAGACACTGCAAATAATCAGATTTATCCCACCAGGAAAGACAAAATCCAGCTCCATGTGCGTTAGGTTTGATTGGTTTCCCATCTGTCACCACATTTCCTTGTCCTCCAAGGAGACTCTGGGTGTTCTGGTCACTCTGTTTGTCTTCCTGCTGCTCTCAGAGGCAGGCAAGGAAGAGCTGGTGCCTCAAAACCTGTCTGGACCCTGAGTGTGATTCTCCTGAGCCTCATCCTTCACTCCCCCGGCCTGGACATGGGTGGTTTCCTCCCCTGCCTTAAATATAAGGATCATGTGGGAAAAGATGGAGCAACAGCTTCTGTTTGAGCTTGTTGGGAATGAAATATGGCAGCTGCTGCCAGGTTGGAGCCACAGCCAGGGCCAGGCTGGCATTTTGCACCCCTCAGATGTGGGATGTGGTGCCGGGCAATTAAAATGTCATGTTTTCAGAGACTAATCTGGGTCAGAGACTGATCCCAGTCCTTTCAGCTGTGGATGCTGCTTCCTAAGCCATCCAGCTCCACCTCAGGCCTTTAACTCCCTGCCTGCCCTTGATTTTGGGGGGAAGAAAGGGAACCTGAGGGTTTATCATTAACCTGGGCACCGATTCCCCCTCAGGTCGGGGACGTCACGAACAAGAAGCCCCAGCGCCTGGTGACTCAGTTCCACTTCACCAGCTGGCCCGATTTTGGGGTGCCCTTCACCCCCATCGGGATGCTGAAATTCCTGAAGAAGGTGAAGACCTGCAACCCCCAGTATGCAGGAGCCATAGTGGTGCACTGCAGGTGAGTGGGGCTCACAGCTGACCTCGGTCACCTTCCTATTTAAAAGGAAATTTTTTATTTTTTTTTTTTCCAGTCAAGACTTTTTTATTATCTTTATTCAGCTTTCCCCTGGGAACGTTCAACATTCAAAAAAATGCGCGAGAATGGATGGAAATTGTTGGGATCAGTGATGATCAGCTCATCCTGAGGGGTCGTTTGGGTTGGCTGGGTGCTGAGTGAGCCAAGCTGAGCACCAGTGCTGGGCACTGGGGGCATCTCCCTTGGTTCTCCAGGCACAAGAGGACAGAACCTCTTGTTGGGAGAAGGCTGTGCTCAGCTGACAGATTGCCTGGAGCAGGTATCATGGTGTTAGGCCTCATGTGGAGGGGTTTCAGCAATCCTGGGGGAGCCACAGAGGCTTCCACATTTCAGTGTGGAGAAGCCCCACAGTTAAAGGGCAAGATGGTCATATTTATAACCTCCCAAGTCCATCTTTCATTCTTTCTTTTGAGGCAGCTGGCACAAGGGCTATGTCTTTCCTCAGGGTCTGCTGGCCTCATACTTTTCCTTAATGGTTGAGTTCCCAGCACAGACACAAGGCTTCCCCATGGGTTCGTCTTCATGTGGTGGAGGTTGAGTGGACGGCGCATCAGGCAACCTCTTAGGACTCTGGATCTTAGAGATCATCTCATTCCAACCCTCTGCCACGGGCAGGGACACCTTCCACTAGCACAGGTTGCTCCAACCTGGCCTTGGACACTGCCAGGGATCCAGGGGCAGCCACAGCTTCTCTGCCCAACCTGTGCCAGGGCCTCACCACCCTGAAGTCCAGCTCTGGCTCCTGGCTGCCCTCCAGGAGTCCCCAAGGCCGCTGCCCTGATGGGCTGTCCCTTGCCTTGCAGTGCCGGGGTGGGACGCACGGGCACTTTCATCGTCATCGATGCCATGCTGGACATGATGCACGCCGAGAGGAAGGTGGATGTTTACGGCTTTGTGAGCCGGATCCGGGCTCAGCGCTGCCAGATGGTACAGACAGATGTAAGTGTGGTTGCTGCCATCCCTGCTGGGCTCTGCTTCAGGCTTGGATTTCCGTCACGTGGCCAAAGCCTGCGTGGGGTCGAGCATCGTCCCTCCTTTTGGGTGGGTGCTGCCTCAAGTGAGCCCTTTACTGGGTCCTGCTCTTTTTAATCCCCTTCCCGGAGTCATAAAATCATTTAGGTTGGAAAGATCCTTAAGACCACTGAGTCCCACCATTCCCCCAGCAATGCCAAGACCACCACTAACACATGTCCCCAAGTGCCATGTCCACAGGGATTTTAAATCCCTCCAGGGATGGGGACTCCACCACCGCCCTGGGCAGCTGTGCCAGGGCTGGACAACCCCTTCCATGAAGACATTTTCCCCAGTATCCAACCTAAACCTCCCCTGGCACAGCTGGAGGCCGTTCCCTCTCCTCCTGTCCCTGTTCCCTGGGAGCAGAGCCCGACTCCCCCCTGGCTCCCCCCTCCTGTCAGGGATTGCAGAGCCAGAAGGTCCCCCCTGAGCCTCCTTTTCTCCAGACTTAAAGAACATTTTGGGTCACTTTAGCTTTGTCTGGTGCAGCAGATAAGGTCCCAGTCCCCATTTAGTGACAGAAAGATTGTCCCTTTATTTCCCTACGGTCTCAGGAGGGGCACCAGGTGCCTGGTGAGCACAGAGGGCAATGGGGTGGTGGGATTGCATCCAACGTGTGCAGGGGCACCAGGATGTGCTCCCTGGGCGTGGAACAGGGACCGACAGCTTCTCCCTGCAACCCCTTGCAGATGCAGTATGTGTTCATATACCAAGCACTTCTGGAGCACTATCTCTATGGTGACACGGAGCTGGAGGTGACCTCCTTGGAGATCCACCTCCAGAAGATCTACAACAAAGTGCCAGGGACCAGCAGCAACGGGCTGGAAGAGGAGTTTAAGGTGAGCGTGGCTGTTGTTGTGCTGGTGGGAGCTGGTTGGGATGGTGCTGGGTCACAGGGACCAGCACGTGTTTGCTTGGCTCTGAAACCTGCCCCTGCTCTGCTCCTGCCCCTGCAGAAGCTCACCTCCATCAAAATCCAGAACGACAAGATGAGAACGGGCAACCTGCCGGCGAACATGAAGAAGAACAGGGTGCTTCAGATAATTCCATGTAAGGATGGTTTTTCTGCCTGTCTGGTTGGGGTGGGGAAAGGAGGTCAGGCTGGAGAAACGGGCCAACAGGGATCTGGTGATGTTCCTCAAGGAAAAGTGCCAAGTCCTGGGGAGGAGCAACCCCCCAGGCACCAGTGTGTGCTGGGGCCACCCAGCTGGGAAGGAGCTTGGCAGGAAAGGACTTGGGGTCTCTGTTGGGCACCAACCTGACCCTGAGCCCTTGTGACAAAGGACAGTGGTGTCCTGGGCTGTGAGAGACAAAGAAGTGCCAGGAGGTCAGGGAGGGGATCCTGCCCCTCTGCCCAGCACTGGTGAGGCCACACCAGCAGCACTGGGTCCAGTTCTGGCTCCCCAGTACCAGAGAGACAGGGACAGGCTGGAGAGAGCCCAGGGAAGGCACTGGAGCACCTCTGCTCTGAGGAAAGGCTGAGGGAGCTGGGACAGCTCATCCTGGAGAGGAGAAAGCTCCGGGGGTCTCATCAGTGTCCATCAACACCTGCAGGGAGGGTGCAGAGAGGACAGAGCCAGGCTCTGCCCTGTGGTGCCCAGTGACAGGGCAGGGGACAATGGGCACACAGAGACACAGGAGGGTCCCTGTGAACGTCAGGGAACACGTTTTGACTGTGAGAGTGACCAAGCACTGGCACAGGTTGCCCAGGGAGGTTGTGGAGTCTCCATCTTTGGAGATACTCAGAATTTGTCTGGACAGATGGGCAACCAGCTGTGTGTGGCCCTGCCAGATGGTTTTTGCTGCCAGGGCTTTGTACCTTGAGGAGAAGGGAGTCCTAGTGCTGAGCAGGTCCTTCTGGAATGCTCAGCATTCCCTTCTCCTTCCCCAAACCAGGGCATGGCAGAGGGTGGTGCTGACTGTCCTTGTCCCAGTCGGGTGCTGTAAGAACAGGGCTCCCCTTCCCTTCTCTCTGTCTCCCACTTAGCCCTTGGTGACTTCTCAGCTAAAAGTTGGTTATCTATGAGTTGTGATTTGAAGGAGTTCCCCAAATCTCATGTCATTTTGTTCTGTTTCAGATGAGTTCAACCGAGTAATCATTCCAGTGAAGAGAGGTGAAGAGAACACGGACTATGTAAACGCTTCCTTCATTGATGTGAGTCTTCTTTACTGTCCTCTCCATCTTCTCCCAGTGGAAACTTCACCTCAGGCTGCTTCCTGGGGGAAGGATTTGTCCCAAACACTCCTTCTCTGAGTTTCATAAGGCTCCTTCTGCTTTTGTGTCACTGGATGGTGCTGAATACCCTCAGTATTCCCAGCTCCTCATGTCCCACGGCTGGTGGGAGAGGAGAGCTGGAGCCTGAGCAGAGCCTTCAAGTCCTGGGCTCGCTTCTGCAGCTCTGGGCTCTGCTGATGGCTGTGGAGAAGTGTATCCATGCACGTATCCATGGAAATGACGCAGCACTGGCCATTTGGTCAGAAAACATCCACTAGATTAGGTAATGGAGCAATACACGATCCCAAAACCCTTGAGGAGAACCGGGTCAATCCCATTATACCTGTCTGAGTGACGGGAGGAGGTGAGGCAGGGAGGTTAAGTGCTTTCCTCGCTCTGGGGAGGAGGTAAGTGATTGCACATCCTTTTCTCCTGAGCCATCCTGGAGGCTCCAGGGAGACATCTCGGATGAGTATTTATCTTCATGCAGTGCTGGCCAAGCGACAGACCCTGCTCTTTTTCCAGCCCAATTTCTACTTTCATCTCCTAATGGCAGGGTTGTTTTTTTTTCCTCCCAAAAGCCAATCACTGCCGTGGGTTGATCCACTAAAACCAGTTTATTCCCATTTCTAACATCCCCAATTAATTGCTCCCTGAAATCTGCTCTGCCGGGTCCCCGCGGGTGGCTCTGGCTGCGGGAGCAGCTGCCTTGTTGTGGCTCCAGAGCAGAAAGCTTCCAAAACACACAAGCAATTTCGGTTGAGGATTCAATTTCCTGCCTCTGCTGAACTTTGCTTCAGTGACAAACTCCAAATGACGAAGCATCTTTAATCACAGTCTGCAGTGAGGGCACAGGGGAACGTCAGAGGGGTTTGAAAACAGAAATACTTTGTGGCTGTGGAAGAGCCAAAGCCACCCAGACTTCCTGCTGGTTTCCATAGGTCACAGAACCGTTTGGGTTGGAAGGGACCTTAAAAATCATCGAGTTCCTTTTAGTTTTGCTTACTTCTTCCAAAAATCCCCAGTAAAAATCATACCTGAATACCCAGAGCTTAGGCAAGGCACTCAGAGTTTGCAATATTGCTCAGGCTTGCTGGAAACCCAAATCATTCTTCCCTGAATGGATAAAAAGTGGGGCATGTGTAGGGGACATGATCCTCCCTGGGCTTGGTAACCCAACCATGTCCAAGAGCATTCCTCCTGCTGCTTCCAGGTGCTTCCAGTTCACCACTAACCCTGTTCCCGAATTCCAGGGTTATCGCCAGAAGGATTCCTACATCGCCAGCCAAGGGCCGCTGCAGCACACGATAGAGGACTTCTGGAGGATGATCTGGGAGTGGAAATCCTGCTCCATAGTGATGCTGACAGAGCTGGAGGAGAGAGGCCAGGTAAGCTCCCAGGAACAGCTGCATTAAACACCAGCAAAATAAAGAAATGGCAGGGGGTTGGAACGAGATGGTCTTGAAGGTCCCTTCCAACCCGAACCAGTCTGGGATCCCACTTGGTTTTGGGCAGCTGCAGGCCCCGGGAAGACCCCTCTATGTAATCCCATTGGAAAAGTAGGGGGTGCTCAGCCTGTCTCCCCCCTGTGATGCTTCCTCAGGAGAAGTGTGCCCAGTACTGGCCGTCTGATGGCTCCGTGTCCTACGGAGACATCACTGTGGAGCTGAAGAAAGAGGAGGAGTGCGAGAGCTACACGGTGCGGGACCTGCTGGTGACAAACACCAGGGTGAGAGTCCGGATTCTGTCCTGGGGGATTCATCCCACACGGATGGTTTTCCCAAAGCCCCGAGCTGGCGGGTTCCTTGCTGCAGATCTCCCACCTGAGCCCGAGCTGTGCTCTCCCACCAGGAAAACAAGAGCCGGCAGATCCGGCAGTTCCATTTCCACGGCTGGCCAGAAGTCGGGATCCCCGGGGACGGGAAGGGGATGATCAACATCATCGCGGCGGTGCAGAAGCAGCAGCAGCAGTCTGGCAACCACCCCATCACTGTGCACTGCAGGTAAAGTGCTGGGGGGCAGCTTGGACACCCCTCCAAAGGGATTGGGAGCTCGGGAGATGGTCAGAGCCCCCACAGCGTGTCCTGGGTATTCTGGGAGAGGCTGGGGCAGCACCGTTGGCTCCTCCAATTCTCCAGCACTTCCCCCATGGATTGTGCCCTTAGCAAAGCCAGCAGGGGCAGGGCAGGCGTTTTCCTTCACCCTCTGGTTTCTCTTCCCCAGTGCTGGAGCAGGAAGAACGGGCACCTTCTGTGCACTGAGCACTGTCCTGGAGAGGGTGAAGGCAGAGGCGATCCTGGACGTCTTTCAGACAGTGAAGAGTTTAAGACTACAAAGGCCACACATGGTGCAGACACTGGTAAGGGCCTCCTGCCACGCCAAAACCCCGGCCAGGACAGGCTGGGCGCTCAGTGCTGAGCAGAAACCTCCTCGGTTCGAGGTTTGCCCTCTCCATGAGGGAAGTTGTGGATTCCCCTGGATCCCTGGAAGTGTCCAAGGCCAGGTTGGACGGGGCTCTGAGCAACCTGGGATAGTGGGAGGTGTCCCTGCCCATGGCAGGGGGTTGGAGATGGTCTTTAAGGTGCCTTCCAACCCAAACCTTTCTAGGATTCCATGATTCCACGGAGATGTGCCAGGAGGTGTCTGCCCTTCCTCTTGTTAAGGCATCTGGAAGAGGTGCTGAAGGCATCAAGAGCCTTCTGAGCACTAAATGGAGCTGTGGGAGCCTCGTTGGAGACATCCCCAGCCACAGTCCCACATTTACGGGCTCCAGGAACCTGGAACACCGTCCTGGAGTGGCTGTGGCACAGGCTTGGGCACACAGGGAGGGTTGGAGCAGGCAGGGCTGGATGAGGTCTTGCCAGAGGGGTTTGCAAGGATGAGCAGGGATGCAGGAAAAAACTCTTTGGGGGTCGAAACAGGACTTGAGAGAGGAAGCAGAAAGCAGAGGGTTTCTTTTGCAGTTGGCACCTCAGCAAGGGAGGTGGGTTTAGGGGTCACAAAGGAGGTGGGGAGCTCGGGGTGGGGGTGGTCCCAGCTTCCCAAAAAGAGCACAAACCATCCAACGATGTCCAAGGTGTGGATTTTCCTGGCCTAACACCGTTCTCTCCCCGAATCCCACAGGAACAGTACGAATTCTGCTACAAGGTGGTGCAGGAATACATCGACGCCTTCTCAGACTACGCCAACTTCAAGTGAAGACAGAAAAAAAAAAAAACAAAACAAAACAAAACAACCAGGAACAAAAATCCACACCCCTCCCCACAAACAAATGACAGAAGAGTTGCCTTCTTTAATATTTTGTAATATTCTGTTTGTTAATATACCCTCCCCCCCAAAACAAAACAAAAAAAAAAAAAAACACAAACAAAAAACCTATGTGTATATATCTTAACTGTTTTAGAGGTTGGTACCATAAGCTTCATATTAGCTGGAGATTTTATATGTAGCAAAGTGTTAGTGCAGATACTGTTGGCTCCTTTTTTTTTTTTTCCAATGTTTTATTGGGGAATTAAATAGCGTGATGTTTGGATTATTATTGTCATACCATCTCTCTTCTGGAGAGTTGATACAGGCTGTTATTTTGTTTGTAAATCTTTTTTTTTTTTTCTTGAGGGAGTAAAGCCTTTTTAAAAAAAAAAAAAAAGGAAAAAAGAAAAAAAAAAAGGAAGAAAAAAGATATCCTGGATCTCATCTGAAAACAAAACCCACAACCCCACCAGCACAAGCTTTTCCAAACCTGCAGGGAAATGGTTTCACATTTTTCTGCTGGTCAGCTCTTTAAAAAAAAAAATAAGGAGAAAAAAGAAAAAAAAAAAAAGCTTATTCTGTGTGTGTGTATATATATAAATATCCTTATTTTTGTATGAAAAGCCAAAAAGTTTCCTCCTTCAGGGTCAGGCCACCACGTGCTGCTGGTTTGGAAACTGTAACAGCCACAGTAGCACCCAAATGTTGGGATTTCAACCCAAAAAAAGCAAACACCAGAAAAACAAAAGGATTTTTGCTCTCTGAAGGAAAGGCCTGTGAGTTTGGGGCCAGATTTTAGATAAGGGGTTGGGGCTGGAGTGGGACCCCTGTGGCCCTGAGCTGAGGATGGACCAGGAGAGCTCCATCCCCAGGTGCTGGAGGGGCTGTCAGATTATTTCTCCTGGCATCCCAAGAGATCATGGAATCATGGAATGGTTTGGGTGGGAAGGGACCTTAAAGATCTTCTCATTCCAACCCCCTGCCATGGGCAGGGACACCTTCCACTAGCCCAGATTGCTCCAAGCCCCATCCAACCTGGCCTTGGACACTCCAGGGGTCCAGGGGCAGCCACAGCTTCTCTGGGAAATCTCTACTGGGGCCTCACAGTCCAAAATTTTCCTAATATCCAATATAAACCTGCCCTCTTTCAAGAAGAGTCCAAAGAGTCAAGTCCTGAGTATTAGGGGTGCAGCACTTCTGTATTAAAAAAACAGGTTAATTTGGGTTTTTTTTTTTTTTTTTTTTTGTTATAAAGGGGTGTCTGGGTAAACACTTCCTTTTTCTGTCCTGCAGTCAGGAGCACCATGCCCTCATTAACTGGGGGAGCTCCAGCCCCTCTGTGGGCACTGGGAGAACTGGTTTGGAGTGGAAGCTTCCCCTCAGGGATTTGGCTGGACACCCCAAACAGTGATGGGGAGCACAGGGTGGGTGTCAGGGCCCAGGAATGGTGACAGCCTTGCCCCAGGATGCCCCAGGACTCAGCAGGTATGGGGTTGAAATGTAGAAAAACATGGGAAAAAACCCCATGAGTCAGAGTATCCAAGTTTTCCAGCTTTTCCATCCAGGCAGCATTGATAGGGGGGGTTGGTGGAGGCACACACACGGGGGGACCCCTCCAGCAATCAAAAATACCCCCCAGCAATCCCAGAACTTGCCCTGCTCCATCACCTGGTGCCTCCTCATGAACCATAGTTCCATCCCATCCCTGATCAACCCCAGCTCCTGAATTTGAGGGACTTGGGGCCAAAGCTGCCAGTGGTGCTCAGAAATAAATGTGGTGACCCCAAAAGAGAAGAGGTCCCTCCTGGGACAGGGGGGCTGCACTCATCCCCCATGGATGCTCCACACAGGGACCACCCCAACAAGCCCCTCCACCTCACTGCCCAGTGGGTTCTGGCTGCTCCCTGCTGCTAGTAATGAGGTTCTCCCCCTCTTCTTTTCCTTCATTACCAAGATCTCTGGATGGATAGGGGAATTTTGGGGTCTGGGGAGCTGCCTCGACCTTTCTCCACAGCATCTGCCCTGACCCCATCCTGCATCCAACTGCAAATATCAGAGGCACGAGCAGCTGCCAGGGATAATCCAGGGCCAGATCCTGCCTAAATCCCCTTCCTGGCCTCCATGGCATCCCTGGAGCTGGGAGCTTTGGGCTGCACAGCCCTTGCCAGAACGCAGCCTGGATTTGGGGGTGATGAGCTTGAAATATGGGGAGAACCGGGGAAATTTGGTTTGGGGCTGGGATGGGGGAAACTGATGCACAGAGGATTTACTCCCCTCCCTTTTCCAAGAGCGTCCCGGGAGCTGCAAAGGAACCATCCGGGCTGGATCCATCCTTTTCCCATCGGGAAATGAGCCCATTCTGGGGGGACCCCACCCTGAGTGATGAGCCACACCGGGGGGGCAGTGTTCAGACCTCCCCAAAAAAGGGGTGTCAGGTGCTGTCCCGCGGTGCCAGGGGGGTTTGGAAGGGAGGAGGCATTGGACAGGGGCACGGGGAGGCCGACGCCATCCCATGGTCCCCGGGGGAGCGGTGGCCGGGCCGACGTCACTGTCACCGAGCCCTTCAAATAGCAGTGCCGGCCTGGGCAGCCACCGCTCCGGCCACTGCTCCAGCCTCTGGTCACCACTCCGGCCACCGGTCACTACTCCAACCAGCGGCACCTGCCCGGCCAGGTGAGGCTGCCCTGGCCCTGGGAGGGGGGTTCACCCCGGGGTGGGTGGTCCTGCTCATCCCGAATCAGACCTCAATAGCACCCACGGGGGTGGGTGTCCGTGCTGGACCCAAATCCCAGCAGCACCACGAAGTGCTCAGCCCCTCCAGCTTCTCCCGCCCCAAAGAGCATCCATGGGAGCTCATCCACTCTGGATCTCCATCCCCAAACCCACCCCAGGCAGCACCTATGGGTGCTAACATCCTCTGGGATCCCCATGCCAACCCCACCCCAAAGACTGCCCAGGAGAGCTCATCCCTTCTTCATCTCCATCCCCAAACCCCCCCCCCCCCCATGGGTGCTCACCCCCTTTGGATCCCCATCCCAAAGAGATGCTGGACAATCCTTTCCCCTCTTCCATCCCAACCCCCCTCCTCCAGCCGGGGTTCCCGGGGGTTCCCATCTTTGCAGGACCCAAACCACCTCATGGGGGCTCATCCCTCCACCACTCCGAAGCCCCCCCCGCTCCCCGCAGCCCCCCGGGGTGCTCCCTGTGGGGGTGCCGGTGGGACAGGGCCCCCCTGTGCCCCCGCAGCCCCCCGGCCATGGCTCCCCGAGGGTCGCTGCTGCTGCTGGCGCTGCTGGTGCTGAGCTGTGCCCTGCCCCGCGCCCCCGCCCAGCACTGGTCCCACGGCTGGTACCCGGGGGGCAAGCGGGACCTCCGGACCCCCCCGAACCTCCAGGTAGGGTGTGTGTGTTCCCCCCTAGTTCATCCCCCCTCCAGGTCATTCCCTCTCCCCTAGGGGTGATTTTCCCCCCTCCAAAGGTGATGCCGTGTCCCCCTGCCCTAGAGCCACCACCCTTCCCCAGGGTTTGTAAATCCCCCCGGGGTGACACCCTCCGGGGTTGTGACACCCCCCCAACCGGGATAAAAGCCCCCTGCTCCTGGGGTTACGCTCCCCCAGGATTATCCTCCCTGGATTATTGCCCCTCGCAATTACACCCGCCTTCCTGCGATTATCTCCCCTCTGAGTTCTTGCATTTATCTCCCCACACCCACAAATTATCCCCCCTGCAGTCACCTCTCCCACCCAATTATCCCCCACTGGGATTTCACTTCCCCAAATCATTTTCCCCAGATTATACCCTCCGCTCTGATTATCCCCCCTCCCACAATTATCCCTCCCTCCAAATTGCCCCCCCTCGCATTATCTCCCACCCCCAGATTACACCTCCTCATGTGTTCCTCTCCTCCAGAATTATCACCCGGGGGGAGGGGTATAATTCCCCCTCTCCCAATTATCCCTCCTCCAAAATTAATTCCCCTCCGTGTTATCTCCCCCACAGAGCTACCCCCTCTCATATTATCCCCCTCCCGGGTTACACTTCCCCAAATTATCCTCCCTGGGTTACCCTTCCTCAAATCATCCTCTCTGGATTATTCCCTCTCCTCGGATCATCCTTCCTGGGTTACGCTTCCCCAAATTATCCCCTCTGGATTATTCCTCCCCGGGATTATCGCCCCCCTTCCCCATTATCTCCTCCCCCCGAATTACCACGTACCCACCCCCCCTTCCCCCGCAGATTATCCACACCGGGATTAACCACCCCGGGGGTGTTCCCCCCCTTTTCCCGGGTGTCCCCCCATCCCGGGGGTCCCCTCTTTTCCCCTCCCACGGTCTCTGTCGCGCAGGTCCCCGCCACTCTCGGGCGCTGCCGGCCCCCTCCGTGTCCCCCCCGTCGGGAGGAGCCGCTGCCGGTGAGCGGGGATGGGGCTGGGGGGGCTCGGGGGGACAGGGAGAGATCCCTGGGACCGGGACTGACCCCTCTCCCGGCCCCATTCCCGCAGGGGCCAGCGCTGCTCCCCTGACCGGACCCACCGACCCACGCGGGAGCGAGCCGGGATCCCCCCGCGGGGAATAAAGAGGCTGGGGGGAACTGTGCGGAGTGATGGTGCTCGGGGAAGGGGGGGGGGGTTCTTTGTGACGGTGTGCGTGGGGTGGGATGTGTCCCGCGGGAATGCCGTGTCCCGCGGGGGGAATGTGTCCCGTGAAGGGATGGGTGTCTGATGAGAGGGGGGTGTCTCTCGTGGGAGGTCTATGTGCCGTGGGGATAACGGGTGTCCCGTGGAGCTGTCATGTCCTGTGGGATGCTCCGTCATGGTGCCGCATCCCCACGCGGGGAATTCGTGTCCCGTGGGGAGACCGTGTTTCTTGAGGGGGAGGGGGTGCAATAAGAGAGGGTTGGGTCTCTTGGGGGGGCTGTGCCCCGTGGGGTGCCGTGTCCCATAGGTTCTTATGTCCCACGGAGGATGCCCGTGTCCAGAGCAGGGGGAGAGCTGTGTCCCGTGGGGTGTTGTGTCCCGCGGGTGTCTGTGTCCCGCATGGGGATCCGTGTCTGCTGTCCCTCTGGTGCATGCGTGTCCTGTGGGGGTATCCGTGTCCCGTGGGGTGCCATGTCCCACGCAGGGATATTTGTGTCCCACAGATGTCCATGTCCCCTGTAGGGAGGGGGTGTTCCTGCCCCGTGGATGCCCGTGTCCCATAGGTGTCCCTGTCCCCTGTGAGGATGTCCGCGTCCAGGGTGTGTGGGTGTGTGTGTGTGTGTCCGTGTTCCCCGGGGTGTCCGTGTCCCTTGAGGGTCCCCGTCCCACGGGGGGGGGGGGGGGGGGGGAGTGTCTCTGTGTCCCGTGGGGTGGGTGCGTATCCCGCGGGGGCTGTCCTTGTCGCTCGGGTATCCGTGTCCCCTCGGTATCAGTGTCCCACGGAGGGTGGGGGTGTCCCTGCTCCACGCGTGTCCCTGTCCCGTGGATGCCCATGTCCCTCGGGTGTGATGTCCCGTGCGTGTCCGTGTCTCAAAGGCATGCGTCCCGCGGAGGGTGTCGGTGTCCCGTGGGGGTGTTCCTGTCCCGTGGAGGTCCCTATCCCTCGGGTGCCATGTCCCGTGGATGTCCGCGTATCTGTGTCCCACGGAGGGTGTCGCTGTCCCATGGGGGTGTCCCTGTCCCTCGGGCGCCGTGTCCCTTGGGTGCCCGCGGGTACCCCACGTCCCCCGTGGGCTCCGTGCCCGTGTGTCCCTGCCCCTTTGCCCGCACTGCATTTCCCGCCGGGCCCCGCTCGGCCCGTCCCTCCCTTCCCGTGCCGTCACTGCCGCCGCGGCCCGACCATGCTGCGGGCCCTCAGCCGCTCCTGCCGCCCGGGCCGGCTCCCGGTGCCGCTCCTGCCGCCGCCGCCACCCGGGCCGGGAGCGGGACCGGGAGCGGGACCGGGACACGGGCCCTGCCCCGGGCTGTGCCCAGCGTGGTCCCCGCGGGTGGTGCCGGCGCGGGGCCGCAAGAGCCGCCACGACCCCCCGGCCAAGTCCAAAGCGGGGCGGCTGAAGCTGCCGCCGCCCGTGGACCCCGAGGAGCTGCTGGTGGTGCAGGAGCGGTACCGGCAGCACCGCCTGGTGCTCGGAGCTCTGCGGTACCGGCAGGGCGGGGGGCGAGGGGGATGGCGGGGCTGGGGCAGGGCTGGCTGTGGGTCTGGGTAAGGGACAGGGGGATGGGGCAGGGGGAAGGTTTGTGGGGTCTGGGTGTGGGGCTGGTGTGGGTCAGGGGCCTGGTGGTGGGGCTCGTCGGTAGGGCTGAAGAGCTTACTGGAGAGTGGGACTGGCTGTAAGGACAGGGCTGTTGGGTAGGGGATATGAGGTTGCTTTAGGGCAGGGAAGGGTTGGAGGCTGGCTGAGGCTGTGTATGGGACTGGTTGAAGGGCAGGGCGCTGGGTATGGGGCTGGGGGACTGCTGTGGGGTAAGGAAGGGTTGGGGGTCTGGCTGTGGACCTGCGTATGGGGCAGGGGGCTGGGAAGGATTGGAAAGGTTGGAATTTTTGCCATATGGAGCTGCTGTGGGGCAGAGGAAGGGTTGAGGGCTGTATGTGGGACTTCTTGAGGGAGAGGAGAGATTGTGGGGCAGGAGTAGGTCGGGGGATCTGGGGCTGCTTTGGAACAGAGGCAAATAGACCTAGGGATACTCTGGGGTAGGAAAGGGACCGGTAGGGCAGGGAAGGGTCAGGGTGGTGGGACTGGGACCCCTGTGGGACAGGGTGATGGGGCTGGCTCTGCTGTGGGGCAGGTCTGGGAGAACCCCCAGTGCTCACAGCCCCAGGCAGGAGCTCAGTGCCCTCCCCTCCTCCCCGCAGGGCCGAGTTCAGGGCCGAGGTGCTGCAGAAGAAGCGGGAGGAGCGCCTGGCTGGGGAGAACTCCGCAGAGCTGCTGGAGGAGCACCGGCGCCTGATGGCCTGGAATGACGAGGAGAACGCCCGGCAGCGGGCACGCAGGTCAGCAGGATCCACTGCCCTTCGTGGCTTTGGCTTCTGCTTGTGCAGATCTAAACTCAGTTAGAGCCAGGCTTAATTTTTGTGAAGACCATTGACCTAAATTGTAACCTTTTTTAGTGAATCTGCCAACGCAGTGGTTCCTGTGCCTCTTGAGGCTGAGAGGCAAATTAAGGGGCTCTGAGCAGCTTCCTGCTCTCCTGAGGATGGGAGTGTCACCTCATCCATCAGGTTTTTGTCTTCCTTTCTGTCTGGCAGAGAGGAGAGACTCAGGAAAGAAGCGGAGGAAGAGAAGAGAAGGAAGTTGGAGATCATGGAGAAGCAGGCCAGGAAAATGGAGGCCTTCATGAAGGAGAAGGAGAAGGAGGTTCTCCAGCTGCAGGTAAGAGCAGCTGGTGCCTCCCGGGGGACAAGCTGCCAGCATTCCCTGCGAGGGATTTGCTGGCAGCCCCTGGGAGCCATGTGGAAGCCGTGGGCTTGTTTTCCAGGGACCTTTCAGTTGGTAGCTGGGAGCGCAAAGCATTGGCGCCTTCCGAGGGTGCTGACAGCGCGTGGATGGGAGAGAGGCTGAGCCAGAGCTCTGGGAACGGGGCGGAATAATCCCGAGGGGATAACCCTGAGGGAATAATCCAATCTCTGTCCTTGGTTCAGGAGGAGGCCAAGAGCTTCATCACCCCCGAGAACCTGGACGCGCGGATCGAGGAGTGCCTGGACAACCCTCGCAACTACAACTTCGCCATCGACAAGGACGGGCGGGTCATCAAGCGCACGGTGCTGTCGTAGCAGCCTCGGGAAGGGGCTCCTGGCCCGCTTTGTGCCCAGAGCCTCCCCCCCAGAAGACCTGGAATTCTTTTTAGTGTATAAATTGACCACGGAAGTGGTGCAGAAAGGCTGCGGGGTCTGGCTGTGCTGCTTCCGAAGGGTGGAACGCCTGCGGGAAGGGGGGTGAGGGGGGAAAACTTGGGCTCGTTGGAGGCTCCAGCTGCCTGGCTCAGCCCTGTGTGGCTGTTGCTGTGCCTGTGATTCCACCTCCCACGTGTTTGGATCCCTGCTGCCTTCACACACAGCGTGTGGGGAGAGAAGCAGGAGCGGTCCCAAGACAGATCCTGGCTCTCAGCTCCGTGCTGTCAGCCCCTCTGGATGCTTCCGAAGGCAAACGAGGGCTGAATGGATTTTTAGGAAACACTTGCCCTCGTTTTTTTTTTTGTTGTTAGGTGAAAGGATTAATTGTTCCTCCTGATTTCTGCTGGGCTGGAGGGGCCTGTCATCCCTCCAGGTTTGTACCCTCCTTTGTACATCCCTTGGTGTGGCTGAATGAGAAAATATGTCTGAATGATCTGAGGTTTTTGGTGTCTCCTTATTCCCCACCTTCAGCCTTATTTTACTCATCACCTGGTGTTGAAGGTGTAGATCAAACTGTGATGACTCTGGGTGTTCTGGGTTGTTGGGGTCTTGCAGACTCTCAGCTTTGCCCTAAAACTGCTGGGTTTAGGTTCAGCCAGAGCCCAGGCTGACTGACCACAGGTCCCTCTGCCCTCCCTCCCTCAGAGAATTCACCTGAAATCCTCACTTTCTACCTCCACTTTTCCTAAAAATGTCTTTTTCTTTCCTCATGAGCCCTCACCTAAACCAGGCAAGAACACAAAAGCCACAGACTTCTTTTAGGGTTGTTTTTCTGTACAAGTTTTATTTCTATTTAAGCTCATCACTCCAGGCTGAGTCACAGCCCTCAGCTCATCTGTTCTCAGCCCGAGACCAGGCTGGGACAGCGGGATGGATATTTGGGATCCTGTGGGTTCTGTCCCGGGTGGGCTACACAAACAGCAGCTCTTGGTCACAGGATGAGTCAGTCCCACAACCCTCTGTGAGGGGAGAGAGGGGGGAGTGTGGTGTGAAAGCAGACCCCCCAAAACAGTCCCCAGAGACACCCCAAACCATCCCCCCTGAAACAGCCCCCAGGGACCCCGTGGTTCTGGGGTTTAATGACCTCATGCTCCCACCGTGCGCCCTGGCGTTCCCTGGGATTAGTAGTGGGATCTCTGGTACTTTAATTTAGGGAGGAGGTTGGGATTTTCGGAAAACCCATGAGAGCAAGAAGGGACGTGGGTTGCTGTGCTCCATAGGAGTGCTGCCATGCCCCACAGGAATCCTGCACTTGCTCAGCCCCCAAAATTCGGTTGCCGTCTGCTTCCCTCCTGCCCCTAAACCTCCCTGAAGGGTCTGATATCCCTTCCCAGGCATCGGGATAAATCTGCCCGGAGCAGAGTGGCCTCTAAAAACGAGGAGATGAACTGACACAGGGGTGGTACCAAGACGATCCCTTGGGCATCCTCCCCTCTCTCGCCGTCCTGTATAACCCCAAATTCCTCCCGGGGTGGTGCGAGGCCCCCATGACAGGAATCCCAGGATCACCGGGAGGTCCCGGGACTCACTCACCGGTGCTGCAGCAGATGCCGGGGGCGGCGCAGCTCCCGCCGCTGCCGCAGGGTTTGTGTCCCGACTCGCAGGGGGCGGGCAGGAAGTTTTCCTCCTGGCAGCGCAGGGTCTCGGAGGTGCCGATGTAACAGCCCAGCTCCTCCCCGCAGCAGATGTTGGGCCCGAAGCAGTGGCCCTTGTTCCGGGGGCCGCAGGGCAGGCACTGCTCGGGGAAGGAGGAGGAGGAGGAGGAGGAGGAGGAGGAGGAGGAGGAGGAGGAGGAGGAGGAGGAGGAGGAGGAGGAGGAGGAGGAGGGGGGGAAAGAAGGTTGGGAAGAAGGGAAGGATGGGGTTAGGGATGCTCCATCCCCGCCAGGACCTACCTTCCTGATTTCCATGTCCGTGACGGCGCGTTTGCCCCCGATGGGGCAGTTCTGGATGTAGCAAGCGGAGGAGAGAGCCAGGAGCCCCAGGAGGCAGAGGGCCAGAGCCTTGCAGGACATGATGGCAGTGGGACAGGGAGAGTTTTTTTGGATGCTCATCCCCAACCACTGCCCGCGTATTTATAGTCCTGGCTCCTACTTAGGGATTCTGGGCACCGGCGTCACCCGTGTTCCTTAAAAACCACAAGGCATTGCTTCCCACACCGGAGGGCTGGGTTAATAGCCGGAGGTCGAGGACGTGAGGGCAAGGCCAAGGTGTTGGTTTGCTCCTCGGTGACGGCTCCGACGGCCGCGGCGGGAACGTGCGGAGGCTGTGGATGGACTTTGGGGCTCAGGGCCCTTCTCTCCGGCCCTGCTGAGCTGTGGTGTGTCCCTCCATGTCCTGTTGGGAGCCCTTCTGGCATGGGGAGGGTGGGGATGAAGGAAAGCAGCTGTGGGTGGGATGTGTCCACCCGGGAGCAGGGTGAGGGGGGAACGTGTGTCTCTTGGCTTCAAATCTCTTCAGGTGGGTGGAAAGCAAATACATCTCCTCCTCTGGGATCATCTATGGGATATGGGGTGGGAAATACCCTTGTTGGTCCTGCCCACCCACCCCTGCCTGGCCTTTGGGGGATGCTCAGCACTGGGCTTGTCCACTCTTGGGATAATGGCGACACCCAGCCCATCCCCACCCATCCAACAGGACCACAGCCACCTGAAAACACCAGACCTCCTGGGCAAAGACCCGAAATCCCAGACTTCCCCATTGTTTCTCCTTGGAGCTGCCTGTGGGGATGGAACGTGGTGCCCTGAACCACATCATCAGCACACGAAGGCGCCCCGAGGACGAGACTGAGGAGTGACGCAACCGCTCAGGGCCCTGCTGGCCCCGGCCCCTCACCTTCGTTATCCCAATTAGGAGCTTTCCCCGCTTGAATAAATTTCCCTGCCGTGGACAAAACTTACTGTCCATCGAGATCATTACCCTGCACTGGCTTAATTGGGAATTAGGCAGCCTGGAGCCCGACAGCCGTGACCTTTTCCCGTCCCTCTGGCTTTGCTTCCAAATCCGCCACTTAGCGTGTCCAGCGTGAGGGCAGCCGGGTCCCTGTCACCCACCTGGGGTCAGTCCTGCTCCCTGGGGACAAGGCAGGCACTGGGATCCGTGTTAATGGGTTGGAAAAGGGGCTCAGCACCTGCCATGGGCTGTCCCAGCAGCTCAGCTCCACCTGTGGCACAGGATGGAGAGGGGGAATTGCCATCCTGGAGCCCCTGTGGCTGCTCCAGGGGTGCCCAGACCCCCCCAACATGTGTGCTGGGAAGACAAGTGGGGAAAAAACCCACCAATTATCAGCCCCTGGTGCTTTTGGGGACTCAACACCTCGATTTTGAGGCTTCTGTCAGACTGAGCATCATCCTGGCTCAGCCACATGTCCCCGGTGCTTCGGGAATGTTGGGGTTCACATCCCGCATCTGGGAACAGTCTGAGCGCCAGGGCTGGGCTCAACAGCCCAGTTCCTTCATCTCAGCATGGAGCCCCCTGTCCATGCTGCTGTGGCCCGTTTTCCAACGATTTTGGGGTGATCCCACCTCCACAGGGCTGGGATAAGCTGCAGGGAGCAGGGGCTGGATCAATCCTGCACCCCCTGCATGGTGCTGGGAGCTGGCAGGATGGATCCCGCCGGTGTCAGGGAGCTCCACCTCCTCGGAGATGCCACCTCCCTCGGGGACTCTATAAAGGACCAGCTGTCCCCTGTGCTGTGTCCAGTCCCAGCCAGGAGAGAGCTCAGAGCAGGGACCCCACAGGGTAAGAGACCCGGGACAGGGTGGGGAGGGGGTTGGGATACCAGTACCCCAAATTTGAGGGGGTGACAGTGGGATAATGGGGAGATTGATCCTGCCTCTCAGTGCCCAGAGGGGACCAGTTTGGTGAGTGATGGTGGGGAAAGGTGAGACCAGCCCAAGGGGGTGTTTGGAGCTGGGAGCCCAAACCTTTCTGCTCTGGGGGCGTTTGGGGTGTTTTTCCTTACTTTTTATCATTTCCTAGCAGATGTCGTGCTGGTTCCTGAAGGCAACAAGACCCCGAATCTGCCCCAAAGACGGACTTGGCCAAGAGATAAAGTAATGGTGGCACATCCCAGACATCCCTAGTCTCCTGGGGCTGGGTGTGCTGGGAGGCTGAGCACCCTTGGGTGCTGCTGGGGCTGCTGGGAGGGACTTGACGGCCCTTGATCCCAAAGTCCAGCTCTGCCTGAGCTCCTGCTGCAAGAGCGAGGCCAAATCCTGCACCCAGCCCTGCCAAACCACTCTGGGCAGGAGCCAAACCACCCGTTCTCAGTGGGGATTTGGGGAAGGGGAGGGGAAAACCCTCCACAATCGCCCCATCCTTGATCCCCAGACAGGTCCCCTGGAGCCCCCGGGACCCATCCCCAGTGCCCAGGACGAAGCCACCACAGTGCACGAGGACTTTTATTGGGTCTCGTATGTACAGTGCCGGGAGGGAGGGGGTCGGTGAGGGTAAGGGGGTGGCCCCATGCCCTGGTTCAGAGGAGGGGGTGCTTGCCCTGCTGCTGCTGCTGCTGCTGCCGGTTCGCCAAATGCATGAGCTTGAGAAGCAGATCTCCAGCCGAGCCGTCCAGCACCGTCGGGTTCTTCTCCGCCTCCTCCTGAGCCCCGTCCCCGCCCTCGTCCGGGCAGGCGGAGTCCATCGAGCACGTGTCTTCAGCGGGAGGAAAAACGTGGGGATGGAGCGTGTTATTGAGGACCCCGAGGGGTTTATTTTGTGGCGGGGAAGGGGTTGGTGGCAGCTGGGGGTGCGGGGGAATCCGCACAGCTCGCGCTCCGGTTTGGTGCCTCCCCGTTAATCAGGAATGGGGTTGGGCGGGGAGGGTTTCTTGGAGCACTGGGGAGGCTGAGTGTGCCCGGCTGGGAGAAAGCTTAGGGTGGTGGGTCGGGAAAGGAGCTCCGAGCCCAATCCTTTAGAATCAGGGAATGGTTTGGGTTGGAAGGGACCTTAAAGCCCATCCAGTTCCAACCGCCTGCCATTGGCAGGGACACCTTCCACTAGCCCAGGTTGCTCCGAACCCCGTCCAGCCTGGCCTTGGACACTTCCAGGAATGGAGTATCCACAGCTCCTCTGGGCAACCTGTGCCAGGGCCTCTCCCACCCTCGCAGCCAACAATTCCATCCTTATATCTTCCCCGAATCCAACTATCCAAAAATGCCTCCAAACACCGCCCCCACTCCCTGCCTCAGTTTCCCCTTGGTAAGGTTAAACCCCGGCAGCAGACCAGGCTGAACTTGCGTTCTGCCCCGCGCCCTTGTGACACCCCAAAACCCCGCATCCCATCACCCCAGCGGTCCCGGCAGCCCCGTTTACCGGCGGTGCAGCAGATCCCGGGCGCGGCGCAGCGGCCCCCGGAGCCGCAGGGCTGCCCCCCGGCCTGGCAGGGTGAAGGCAGGTAGTCTTCCTCGGCGCAGCGCCGCGTCTCCGCCGTGCCCAGGTAACAGCCCAGCTCGGCTCCGCAGCAGATCCCGGGCCCGAAGCAGTTCCCTCTGTTCCCGGGGCCGCAGGGCATGCACTGCGGGAAGGAGCTGCCTGAGTCCCCCCCCCCCGTATCCCTCGGAAGGGTGGACCCTGCACCCTCCTGTGTTAAAAAGCAGCTGCCCAAAACATCCCCTTTTCCAGCCCTCGGAGGTGCCACCTCGTGCTGCGGCGCTGCCCGCACTTTGGGGGGTCCCCGCTGCCCTTCGTGTCCTCCCTGTCCCCTCTCCACGCCCTGTCCCGTCCCCCTGCTCCCCTTCTCCAGCGGGATGCTTTGCTGCGGCCGAGTTTGAGCTCGTCCTTGAGGCGCCAGCAGCATTTCCTTCCTCCGCCGCTCCCCCTTGGGCACGTCCCCCAGCCATCCCAAAAAAAACCCCGCTCTGCTCCGGGCAGTGTGGCACGGCCAGTGGTGCCAACAGGTGCCGAGGAGCCTCCGCACCCCGCAGAGCCGCTCTGCGCCCCCCAGAGCCCCGTCCCCGTTCCCCGGGGCTCCCACCCATCCCATCCCATCCCATCCCGTACCTGTCGGAGGGCTGTGTCGGCCAGCGCCCGCTTCCCGCCCCGGGGGCAGTTCTGGATGTAGCAGGCGGAGGACAAGGCGAGGAGGCAGAGGAAGGAGAGGGGCAGCGAAGGCTCTGGCATGGTGGAGGGTGCCCGGGGCTGTGCCACGCGTGCCAGGGGGAGCAGCTCGCGCTGTGTCTGGCCCCGTGCTGGGAGAGCTCCTTTTATGCTGCCGTCGCCCCTTCCCAGGGGAGGAGGAGGAAGAAAAGGGATGGGTTGTGGTTTTGTGGTTTTTTTTGTTGTTGTTGTGTTTTTCTCCCTTTTTTTTTTTTTTTTTTTTTTTTTTTTTTTCCCAAATCGCATCCAAGCGAATCTGTAATTGAGATGATTCAGTGCAGCAGCTCTCGGGGCTGGTGAATCCCACCCGTTGTTGCTCTGAGGGGCACGGGCCAGCCCTGGGATGGTCACTGACCCTGGGATGGGCAGTGCTCGGGAAGGGGACCTGGGTGAGGGGAGTGCAGGTTTAGGGAGAGATGCTCCTTCAGAAGATGCCTGTTTGGGGAGGGATGTGTATTTGGAAGGTGCTGCCAGGGGAGGGATGTTGGTTTGGGAACAGATGTTAATTCGGGAGATGTGGGTTTGGGAAGGATGCAGATTTTAGGAGAGATACTGGTTTGGGAGTGATGGTGGTTTGAAGGGAGGCAGATTTTGGGAGGGATGGTGGTTTCAGAGGGATGCTGGTTTGGGAGTGATGCAGATTTGGGGAAGGGTGCTGGTTTCAGAGGGATGCTGGCCTGGGAGCAGTGCTGGTTTGGGGAGGGGTGAAAGTTTGGCAGGGATAACAGTCTGGGAGTGATGCTGGATTGGGGAGGGGTTAGAGTCTGGAAGGTGCTGATTTATGGGGAGCTGTTTTTTTGGAGGATGCTGTTTTGGGGAGGGATGCTGGTTTGGAGGATGCTGCTTTGGAGGATGCTTTTTTGGGAGGGATGCTGCTTTGGAAGATGCTGTTTGACTGATGCCACTCTGGGAGGGGATGATGAGGGGAGAAATGATGTCTGGGCTGGGGCAGAACCCCGGGGTGCACAAATACACCCCAAAACCCGGGGGCTGGGCTGCAGTGCTGGGGTGCAGGGCAGGACCCTGCCAGAGCCAAGGGACCCATCAGTGCCACCCACGGCTCACCCTCCTCTTCCACCTCTTCTCCAAGAGACAAGGCAGGGAAAACAGTGCTGTGGGAAACATCTGTACAGGGAAAACAGCAGCAACAACCCCCCCTCCCCTCAGCATCCAGCCATGAATACTCCTGCTGGTCCCAGATCCCTTTCCCAGCAACACTGAGGGTAAAATTCAGCAACATGAATTAATTGCAGAGGGGAACGGGGCACCTATGAGCACCCACCTCCTCCTTCCCCTCCCAAAAAATGCTGGGCTTGGCTCATGATGATCAGGAGTGGCTTGTTTGGGGTGCTGGGAGGGAGGGTGGGCAATGAGAGGGTGCTGCCAGCTCTGGTCCAGCCTCCGGGGTGGTTTTGTGCCCTGAGCTCAAAGGTGGGGAACTGAGGCAGAGAACCATCAAAATCCGCCTGGATGTCACTTGGGGTGGCTGAATGTGGGTTTTCCCCCCCTCTCATTAGTTTCCCTCAGTCTCCCCCCCTTGTTAACATTCCTTTTCTGCTGGATCAACACCCTGGAGCAGCTCAGCCCTGGCTGGAGCAAGGAGGACCTGTGTACCCTGGGTGGGGAAGGGGCTGCTCTGCTCCAGCATCCCGAAGGAAACTGTGACCCTGCCGTCACCTGGAAAACCAAAACACTTTAAAAAGCTCTGTAGGAACCAGAGAGGGGTCCTGGAAGCAGCTGGAGCACGGCTTTGCCCCCCAGGGGAAACTGAGGCACACAGGGGGAATCCTTTTATTCGGCAGCTCTGGGGGGGCCCAGCCTGCTCCCAGCTCCTGTGGTTTTGGAGCGTGGATCAACCCGGGGGCTGGCAGTCCCAGTTTTTGGGGTTCTTTGCTGGGTAGCATGAGGGTGATCTCCCCCCTCCTTCAAGGGGCATGAAGGGCAGTGCAGCCCCTGACTCAGTTCTCCCCGGGACCGAGGGAGCGGCGAGTTCCCAAATCTGCCCCGTGACGCCGAACCACCCACGTGGCGAGGCCGTGGGGGAGATTTAATGACCGGTGTTAATTTAACAACAGCCATGTTCCCCCATCCAAATCCGTCCCTTCACAGCGGGAGCCCAAACCCGCTTGCGTTGCAGGGCCGAGGAGGACGCAAAAGCCCTCGGCTGGGAAAACTTTTCTTTAAAAGAACCCCAAATGTCAGCTCTAAATTGGGTGTTCCGCGCTCCTGCTCCGTCTCTTCATTACTGTATCGTAAAATTACATTAAGCCGGGAATGATCTGCATCCAAATGACTCTGTGTCTGGAATGATAACGCGGGAATATGAGATTAAAATGTAATTATGCTCTTTAAAGTCAAGGAAGGTTAATAAAATGTTTTTCCAAGTTGCGGAAGGCTCCGCAGCCGCCACGCGGAATCACTTACGGGAATCAAGGGGAGGGCGAGGCGGGAACGGGGAGGAAAAAATGGGGTGGAAAACATGAAAATGGGGGGTTTGGTGGGGGGAATTATTGAGGTCACTTGAGGTGAGTCATGGGACAAGTGATCAGAGGGGTGGGCAGAGCCAGCTGGGAACACCCTTGCTGGGCTCTGATGCTCTCCGGTACCTGGGATGATGCTGGGCCCACATCGCACATCCGACTCCCAGTCGACATTTTGGGGCTTAGCAAAGTTTTGCCCCAAATCCCCCAGGCCCCAAAGCAGCCCCAGGATCCCTTCTCTGTGTCTCCAGCCCTGGATTTGCTCTGCCACATCCCTGCTCCTCCCCAGGCTCTTCCCAGGGCCCCAGAGGATCTCCCTTGGTGAGGGCTGATCTCCTCACGGCGTGTGCCGTGGCATTCGTCGGCACAGTTAGCAGGTGCCATCCTTTTCCCAGATCCCCTTGGGAGTGAGGGAAGCCCCAGAGGCCTGACATGGGATGGGGAGGGAGCAGCACCCTCAAATCCCCCCCCTGCTCAGCTAAAATACAGCCCCAGCTCTTGTAGAGAGCAGAGGAGGGGCTGGGGCTGCCAGAGGGGCTCAGCCACAGAGCTTATGGAATCAGGAAGGTTGGAAAAGCTCTCCAAAATCATCGAGGCCAACTGTTCCCCCAGCACTGCCAAGGCCACACAAGACCCTGTTCCCCAAGTGCCACATCCCCAAATCCCTCCAGGAATGGGGACTCCATTAGACTCCTTTCCACCCTTTCCATGAAGCAATTTTCCCTAATATCCAACCTAAACCTCCCCCATCCATCATTAACAGCGGGAGCTTCGTTAGCTCTGAAGACTCCCAACAAAGTTTGTGTGAGCCTCTCCAGAGGCTGGAGAAGGGATGGAGGTCACAGTGCTTGGCTGCAGCACGTGGAGCTCCCAGTGCCAAAGTTTAACCAGGATAAATTAGAGTGACAACATTTAATCAGGATAAATCAGGGAGTGGTGGGAAAAGGGATGAATTTCGCCAGTTTGTGCATTTTCCTGCCTTTGCCATGGATGCAGCAGGGAAGGAGGAATTTCTTGAACACATCATTGATGCACAGATGAGGCTGGCAAGGGAGAGCTCCCTTCTCCTGCCTGGGAGGACTGATGATCCTCAAATGGATCTGTCACAAACATCTCACTGTCAGCCCACGGCTCAGGGGGGTTTAATGGCTGGGGGCTGGTGGAGAGGGGGGTCCTGCACCTCCTGCCTTTTTCAGGTTCAAGGGAATCAGGTTCAAGATGCTCCTCTGCTCCCAGGATAGCGGGAAAACAGCTTTGATGCTCCTTTAAAGGAAGTCAACCTTGGTTGGGGCGCTGCTTTGCTGCCCTTTTGGTCCAGATCCATCTCACTGGGATATGGATGCCACATGCCAAGGTCACTGACCAACAGGAGATGGATTTATCGGAAAAATGCTCGGAGACCATTAGAGGAAATTGCTCAGGCCTCAGTCAAAGGCCATTCCCCTCCTCCTGGAGAGAGGACAAGGCTTGGTGCAGGGAATAAATTCGCTGGTGGTGTCTGTATGGGAGCTGAAGAGGGATTGCTGTGGATCCTGGCAGAGGAACCCATGGGAATTCCTGGCTCTGTGTCACCCACCACCCAGCCCTTCGCCTCGGGGTGCAGAGAGGGCCCCTGCTGCCCACGGGGGTTTCAGTGCCCCGGGATCAGGGGGACTCACACCCAGCTGGGACACCTTCATCGAGCTCCAAGATGTGGGCACAGAGGGAAACTCACCCCTGGATCCTCAGCAAGAAGGGACACAGCAGGTTAAACGTGCTGCAGGGGGGCCTACAGGGTTAAGAGGAGGAGAAATTGGGGGGATGAAGGCTCTGAGAAACCTGATGCAAGGTGGAAACCAGCCCTTCTCTGAGAAAGGGAGGGATCTGATGTCCCAACACCACCCTGTCCCTTCCAACCTCTGCTCCCTGTCCCTCCAGAACGAAGGGAACCTGCAGATAACTCAGCGGATGGCTCCTGCCAGGATCGCTGCCCAGCTCAAGGGATATCACAAGCAACTTCTGGGCAGTGGAGATCCTTTGTCCGACTCCGTGGCTTTGGGTTTTGTTGGGAGCATCCAGAGGCTTTGCCAGCGCCGCAGAAGGCGACAGCTGTGCGGGTTGTGAGCTCCTGCAGCAGCCACCCTCCTCCCTTCCCCGGAGATCCGTGCGGAGGGGGAGGTGTGAGAGCTGAATCACCCCTCAATGGCTCGCTGCGAACACGACAACACCGCTGCATCAAGTGGATTTCTGCTGCCTCTGAACTGTGGGATTTTTAGGAAGTTTCTGCCTGTTTTTCTTTTAAGAGTTTCTGATTTAAAGATGCGGGATTTTTTTATTTTTGCTCCGAGTGCAGACAGGCCATAAACTGCTGCTGACGCAAACAGGGAGCAGGATCCGAGGGGTGCCAGGACAGCGCCGTGCTCCAGTGGATGAGCAGCTCCTTCCCGTGTCAGGAACACCACGAGCTGTTGAGCTGCTTTTTGAGAGCGACTAAAGGTGTGACAAAGATGAGCTGAGTCAGCTGGAGGATCTTTATGGCCCAGAACATCAGCCAGAACACAGAAATTACCGATTAAATGCCGACAGCAGGAGGTTAGGAAGGTGACAAACCCTCTGCTGTCACCATACCCTCCAGGCACATCCAGGATGGAACATACCCCAGCCATTTTCCTTCTGGCTTCTCTCTGAGCAGCTCTTTGAGGCCCAGAGCCCCAGGGGTGCGAGGTGTCTGAGTCTCAACCCTGTGATCCACGAGGCTGCTGCCACAACCCCTCTCAAACCCCCCAGGTCTGGGTGTTGATTGAGCTTTTTCCAGCCCATTCGTTCCTGCTCCGCACAGAGATTCACTCCACGACATCATTAAGCCTCACAATGAGACCAATTAGGAGCCAGAAAGAGAGACCTGACTTTAAACATTTTATTAAGGCTTAAATGTCTATCGGCCAGCCCGGAGCTGGTCTGGTCACACGACATAAACCGAGAGGGACGGCGGCGGGTGGGATGGGATGGCTTTTCTACAAGAGTTGGCGTGAGCAGGGGGCGAGATCGCTGCCAGCTCCTCACACCTTAGCCACGGCCTCTTACCGCCGGATTCCAGGATGAAGGAGGATTCCAGGATGAAGGATGTGCTCCGGGAGGAGGAGGTGAGGTGGGGAAGGGTGGGGGGTGAGGGTAAGTCAGGGAGCTTCGGTGAGTTGTCGCCCACAAGGACTTTTCCTGCTCCACAACCCAAGGGCTGCCGCTCAGAGGTGCGGTCTGAGCTCCCAGGGGAGCTGCACTCGCGGTCCCAAAGGCACCTAAAGCTAAACCACTGAGCCACGGGGAGGCGATGGGAGGGCGGGGGGGTGTGGAGATCAGTCCTGTATAAATACACGTCCCTCGATTAAGAAGCTATGGCTTTTGTTATCCCCCGGCGCGGTGCTCTAACCCCCCCACCCACCCCGCCGCTCCGCAAGAACAACACCGAGCCCTCTCCGCTCCCCGGGCTCCTCCTGCCTGCGGGTTGCGGATGCTCCGGCGGGGAACGGCGGCAGCTCCTTGTCCTCGTCCTCCCGGCAGCCCGGGGAGGGTCAGAAGTGAACCCTCCTGACGTCCTGGGTGGCTGCCGACCTCTTGCAGCTCCCGCACTGGATGGGGGACGGCGCCTTCTGCCGCTCGGCCAGGCAGGGCCGGCACACGAGGTGCCCGCAGGGCAGCTGGTAAATGGGCTCCGCTTTGAAGTAGGAGGAGAAGGTTTTGCCGCAGGAAGAGCATCCCTGGGTCTGGCTGCTCCTGCCGTGCTCTGCAAATCACAGGATCGTTCGGGTCGGAAAAGACCTCTGGGATCACCGAGCCCAGCCTGTCACCCAGCCCAGGGCACTGAGTGCCATGTCCAGGCTTCCCTGGAACACCTCCGGGAATGGGGACTCCACCACCTCCCCAGGCAGCCCATCCCAACATCCAATCACCCTTTTTGTGAAGAAATTCTTCCTAATGTGCAGCTTAAACCTCCCCCGGTGCAGCTATAAAGTCTATAATAAAAAGGGGACAGGAGAAGTGGATCTGTTGGGGGGTGGTAAGTCCAGGCTGGGCCACCCCTCTGAACCCAATCCTGCCCAAGAGCCAAGGGCCCCAATTCCTGCAGAAACAGGGCACTCATGGCTCAGGACTGTGCCCATTTCCTCTGTCACTGCCCTAAGGAAAGGGAATGGTCCAGCTTCCAGGGCAGGCTGTGCTCAGGGAAGGCTGGATCACCTCAGCACTTGCACCATCAGGCTTTTAATTGAGGACAGATGACTGTAAGAAAGAGCTTTTCACTTTTACCGAGACTTAACTCATCCTCCCTCCCCCTTTTCCGACGTGGATTAAAAGCAGTGATTCCCAAGTGGAAAGCTTTAGGTATCACTTTGCATTCCTGTCACACACGACCCATCAAGGGCTACTCAGTCAGCTCTTAAACAGCAGCAATTTTAGAGGGGACACGAAAATGCTTAATGGCTGAATGTCACTGTGGAACAGCAAAACCTGCTGGGGGAAGGAGGGGGAGAGGGAGACAGACAGACAGACAGACAGACAGCCCTGGTCCTTCTGAATCTCCTTCATGGCAAAGCTTCACCCAGGGGAAGGGAAGCCAGCACTGGGCATGAGCCTGGGGAGGCACAGCTGAAGGTTCAGTGCTTCCCTGAGTCCCAGAGAGGTAATTTTGGGAAGGCACACACAGTGGGATGAGCGTGTCCAGGCAGCAGGGGGGATGAATACAGCGAGGATTGAGCAGCCTGGCTCTCACATGCTCAGTCCTGAGGAGATTCTGGGCACACACACATGGCTGGCTGGCCTGTGATGTTGCTGCTGGCACCTGGTCCTGTCACAGGTCAGGAAGCCACGTGGGATTTCAAAGAATCATGGAATGGTTTGGGTTGGAAGGGACCTCAAAGATCATCCAGTTCCAACCCCCTGCCATGGGCAGGGACACCTCCCACTAGCCCAGGTTGCTCCAAGCCCCATCCAACCTGGCTTTGGACACTTCCAGGGATCCAGGAGCAGCCACAGCTTCTCTGGGCAACCTGTGCCAGGGCCTCACCAACCTCACAGGGAAGAATTTCTTCCTAATATCCAGTTTAAACCTACCCTTTTAGTTTAAAAACATTCCCCTTTGTGCTATCATTATCTGCTTGTGTAAAAAGCTGCTCCCCCTCTTTTTTACAAGCCCTCTTTAGGCACTCAAAGGCCGCAGTATCTGCTGGATTTACAGCCCTCCAGTGCCATCTCCACACCAGACTCATTCCCCATCCACGGGACAGAATAAACCATTACACTGCTGAGATACAGTGAAGGATTGTGAAGTGAAGCCTGCTGGGAGACCACGTCATATTTTTGTATTGAATAGCTAATATTTTGGGGTCTGAACCTCCCACAGGTGATCCAGAGGCACCTGCTGCTTACCAAGGACTGTGCCCACGCTCCAGGAGCTGCTGCAGCCTCCCTCACTTGGCTGCTGCTGGCTCTTCATCAGCTTGGCCGTGAAGGAGGGCATGGAGCTGAGGGCCGAGGTCAGGGCAGTGTCCAAGCTCTCCGACAGCTTCTGCTCGTGGGACACCAGATCTGCAAGGAGGAGCACAAAGACCAGCTCTGCAAAGAGCAGCACAAGGACCAGCAAGTATTGGCCACTGGGAAAAAGAATGTGCCAAGGAAGCGCTGCTTTGGGTCTGAACCTCTGGGACAACACTCGGGGTTTTTAGGAGCCCTGCCACTTGTTTTCTTGAGAGGTGTCTTTTCCCCACTGTCTCATCTCCTTCGGGCCCTAAAGGTGAAAAACCCTATGGATTACAATCAGATATTCCTGTGGTGTCCCAGTGCCAACACAGAAAGAATCAGAGAATCCTTTGGGTTGGAAAAGCCCTCCAAATCCATCAAGTTTAACTGTTCCTCCAGCTCTGCCAAGCCCACTGCTCAACTATATCCCCAAGTGCCACATCCACGTGGCTTTTAAATCCCTCCAGGGATGGGGACTCCACCACTGCCCTGGGCAGATGTGCCAGGGCTGGACAGCCCTCACAGTGAAGAAATCCTCCCCATTATCCAACCTAAATCTCCCTTGGTGCAACTTGAGGCCGTTTCCTCTTGTCCTGCCACTTGTTACCTGAGAGAAGAACCCAACCCTCACCCGACTCCACCCTCCTGTCAGGAGTTTTAGGTATCTGCAGGTCTGAAAAAGGGGAAAACCCCCAAATAACCCAGACACTCGTTTTCCCCTGAAGGCCCAGGCCCTCCCTCAGCCCTTTCCCTGAGGATCCCAGCCCAGCTCTCCCAGCCTCGCCCCGTGCAGCTCACAGAGCACATTTAAACCCCTGATAAAATCCATGGGGCCTGTTTTTCCTCCCTCTATCCCAGCTGTGATCCCAAGGCCCTGGGCTGGACCCTCCCTGTGCAATTCCGACGGCACAGTTAATTAAGTTAATTAAGGCTCAGCATCGGGAGAATGTCGCCTGCATCACTAACTCTGTTAAATCCATCGCCTCCCAGAGGAACACCTCGGAATTAGTGCTGCACATTTGCCCCAGCAATCAAGGCTGATGACACACTGGAGCACAGCTCCCTGGGCTGTGCTTTTATTTATGGACTGTCACAGCTCCCCCACGAGCTCCAGGACCCCCAGGGCAGGCTCTGCTCCTGTGGGGCTGGGGCACATCCCAACAGGAGCTCTTACACACCCCTGCAACCAAAACAACTAATGATTCCTCCTAAACCAGGGAATCAGCCCCAGACTGAGGAGTCAGAGCAGAAATATGCAGGGTTTTTTTGCAGTTTGGCAGGTCCCAGCAGTCAGAAGCTCTGGGCCACCTTTTGAGATGTTTTAGACCACTAGGTTAGAGAAGACAAGAAGACTGGACTCACCTGCCTGGAGACACAGCCCTTGTGTGGCCACAAGACACCCACACAGCTGTATTTACACCTCCTGCTCAGCCCTCAGAGCCTCACAGGAACAGCTGCTCCCTTCAGCCTCCCTAAATGTGAGCTGATAAAGACATCTCTTTTCCCACTTCCCAACTTAAGCTCCCCTTCCTCCTCCAGTGGGACCATCACCCCAGGCAGGAACCCAGTTTAATGATACCAGAGAAGATCAGGCTTTGCTGTGTGCTCTAGAGGCAGCACTGCCTGCAGTTCCCTTGCTGTGGTTGTTTCCAGGCGTGTCCCACTCCTGCTTTCCTCCCCACCTCCCTCCTCAGGATGAGATCCACACAGCCAGGACTCCCTGTGCCACCACCCCCTGACATGTCTTTGCCTGTTTTTTCAGGAATCACCCTGGATAGAGAAACTTCCAACCAGCACAGTGAGGAAAATGCTGCCTCCACATGGACAGGGAGGAGGAGAAAGGAAATCCAAACTAAAAGGGAAACGTGGTGACCTGAGCAAACAAGGGGGCTGTGACTGGACAGGTAACGTGAGAAGTGAATGAAATGACCCATCAACAGGCAAATACAGCCTGGGAGCTTCCTAGAGGTGGGATGGGAATCCGTGCTGGAGCCTCCTGATCTGAAAACCCAACCTCAGGCTGTCCCAACACCGAAGAAACAGAGGTGACCGAGGGAGCCACGGTACCTGTGGAACAGTCCATCTGGGCCAGATGGCAGTCACTGTCAGTTCTCAGTTTTTTAGCACTGTTCTCTGAGGTAGAGGAGACAAGTAAGTTTGTAGCAGAAAAATAGGGCGGCTGCAGGGAGCCCTGGTCCAGGCAGTCCATTTTCCTTTTCAGAGAGGACATGGTTACGGAAGAGGGCACGAGGGTCTCCGAGGAGTGAGCCCTCCCCAGCAGGTTGGTGCCAGGGATGCTGTGCTGCAGCAGGAAGTGGTCTATCCTGGCCTTGAGGGTGGGGTGAGGTAGGGGCTGCGAGTGCTGGCTGAAGGCCACCCCGGTGAAGGGGTCGCTGGGGACCCTCCCCCAGGACGCCTCGCTCCGGTTGCACTTTTCCAAGGTGGTCTGGTCGATCACCTTCCCGGAGGGCAGGAGCATGGGCAAAGTCATGATCTCCAGGGTGATGGGGTCCAGGAATTCCTCGGGGATGTCCTGGACGACGTCCACCAGCCGGCGCAGGGCGTGCTGCTCGCCGGCGCCGGCGCCGAAGGGGACGCAGTCGCTCTCCATCGGCGTCCACAGCTCCGGCTTGGGCCCGCCGGCGTCCTGCGCCAGGAACTGGGAGGCCACCTGGAAGACGCCCTCGATCACCTCCTGCGGGCAGGACTTGGCAGGCTGTGCCCACACCTCCAGCCTCTTGATGCTCGGCAAGCCGCCCCCCGCCACGTGCGTGATGCAGATTTTCAGGTGAGACACGTTGCTGAGCGAGGAGGGGCCTTTGTTCCACAGGTCCTGGGACACGGAGCCGGGGTAGGAGAAGACATTTTCCATCTGATGGAAGGGGGGCCTCGGCTTGAAGCCCCTGTGGCCGAAAGTCACTTTGCTCTGATTCTTTAGGACAGCTTTGCCCACCAGCGTGAAAGTGTCTTTGTCCGACACAGGCTGCCCGGCCAGACCTGAGAAGGGCCCCTCGGGGCTCTGCCAAGAGGTTTTGTGGCTTGAGGTAGAGGTGTAAACTTCGAGCCCAGAGAAGGTTTGGTACCCCCCAGAGGAGATGTCGACGTTAATCCTGCAGATCTCGATGTTGAAGGGAAAGGAGATGGTGACGTGGACCGGCGGTTTGATGAAGTACTCGCTGCGGAAACCGCGGTTCCTCCTGGCCAGGTCCTCCGAGATCAGGTTCTCCACTTCATAGCCATCAGCAGAGATCTGTGTTCCAGGAGAAAACTGGGTTTAAGTTTAAAGCAAGAAAACCGAAGGAAAATTAAAGTCACAAGCACTTAGGCAGATTCTCCAGGTGACATCAAACAAGAGGCGAGGCTGTGGTTTATGTGCAGCAGATCCCTGTTCCAACCCACTCCCACCCTCCTCCAGCCACATGATCCCATCCCCGCTTCCTGCAGCCTCTGTCACCTGCTCAGCCATGGGCAGAGCTGATTTAACTGCTGGAAGAGTGAAAAATTAGGGATGGTTTGTGGTTTTGGCTGGGTCAGTGAAATAAAGCAAGGGGGAGAGGGTGGCTGGGAGCAGAGGATGTGTGGGGGGAGAGGGGAGTCTCCTCTTTCAGTCTCCTTTTCACAGGAGAGTCTCCTCTTTTTCCTTAAGCCAGCTTCTCCTGCTGTGTGGAAATGCACTTGGAATCAGCACAGGATCCCAGAGAAACCTCTGGAGGTCAGCCAGCCTCTGGATCAACCCAAAATCAGGCTGGATCCCCAGTCTCCCAGAACATCCCATCCCATCCCACCCTCTGCTCTGCTCCTGGGCAGGCTTGGCCCCACCCATTCCCTTTCTTGGAAGCTCCTGGAAGGCCAAAGAAATTTGCAGCACTTGCTAAAGGAACAAATAAAAGCCAGGAATATCTGTTTATTCCACCTGTTTGAGAAGGGCTTGGTCATGATAATGACACCAATGTCCGTGGCGTGGCCGGCTCTCTCCACACACCACCTGCAGGGAGGGTCACACCTCCACTGCTGCAAAAACAGCACAGTATTTACAAATCCACGGCTCTCTTGGATTCTGGGGAGAGCTAGGGTGGAAACTCACAATTAAAAAATAGCTTTGAGTTAAAACTGAGGGTTTTTTAAGGGATTTCTGACGTGCTGAGGGAAAACAGAAGCACTTGGAGAGTGACTTCAGCAAACGCTGTCAAGGGCTGTGTGTTCCACTGGGCAAAGGCAAAGCTGGAATACTGCAGGGAAAAAGGGATCTCAGCTCAAAGAACACACACCTGACAGCACATGAGACTGTCTGGTTATGAGATCCTGCAAAATTAGGGCTTTCCCCTCCAACAATTAGCGTGTGCCACACAAGGGCAGGGATGTAAGTTATCCCAGAGGAGCTGTGAACCCTCCCCAGCCCCAACCAGTCACTTCCATCTAATCCCTCCATCCCTCCCACTCCCTAAAAACACCCCCCTCCATCACTATTTTACCTTGTTGCAGTGAATTCTTGGCTTGAACTGTGGGAGACAGACGTTTATGACCATCTTGGCAGCTGGAGAGGGGTCACTTTCTGAGCATCAGATTCAGCTTGTAAAAAAAAAATAATTAGAAATAAAGGCAGTGAATAACCATGAACAGTGAAAGGACCTCGTGTTTAGGAGCCAGGACGAGCTTGGGAATTCCTAAAATGCAGTTCAGATCTGATTCCAGAAGGTGAAGCCAATATAAACCCAAAGATTGTGGTGGAGAGAGGGCACTGAGAGAAAAAAAAATCGCATTAATCAGTGAACCCCTAGAGAAACATCAGAGAGAAAATGCCTATTTTAACTAAAAAATAAGGACAGACCAGCAACTGGATCTGAAAATTTATCAAAGGTGCAGGAGGTTTTGTAGATGCAATAAAGCACCAGCACAGCACAAGAGGCTGCCTCAGGAGTTGGTGGGAGCCAAGATTAGCCACAAATATTAATAATAAGTGTTAAATACCTCCAGGAGAGCAGAAGGGAATGAGTAGCTCTCTGGGAGAGATATCTGAGTTCTGAACACCATCAGCTGATCCTTCTGCCAATGGTCCTTAAAGAAACTCAAGTGAACACACCTTGTGTTCTATTGAAAAAAAAAAAATGTGGCTGGAATTGGCTCTATCTGATCCCTCTTAAGAATGAAATTATGTGTGAGGTAAGAGCTTTGACCTCACATTAACCCCAATTTGAACGTCACCGCCTTGGGCAGCCCTGCAGGTCAGGAACTCGCTGCCTCCTTCAGGAGCAAGCAGCTCTTTTCATGGTTTTCTGATGCAGTTGTTAGTTCAGCCCAAATGAAATTGGCCTTCTGGGGGCACCCCGGTGCTGCCAGGGAAAGGCAGAGTTAATGAGCTGCATCTGAGAGGAGGGAGGTGGAATCCCAGCCACAGATCCCACATATCAAACCCCAATACAATATGGAATCCGAGCCAGGTTACGATGCCAGGGCTTGACCAAAGCAGCGTGACCCGAACCAGAGGTGTAACAGGGCAGGTGAGCAGCCTTTCCATCCCTTTATTTGGTCTGGCAGCCATCAGCAACAATTCCTGCTGCTCACCAGGGAACACAGGACCAGCACAAGCACAAACCAATAATGCTCCTCCAGCACTACTTTCTGTGTCTGAGAGGCTGCCAGTGGGGAACTGGTCAAACAGGCTTTTAAACTGGTTTGACTTTTGGGCATCCACATCTTAAGAGGAGGAAACTGATGGTTTAACTACAAGTTCCGCCTCAAAACTGCCCCTTCTGGTTCATTTTGAGCCAAACTGAATTTACCAAGTGGTAAATTCACTTGGCCCCCGGCACTGGTGTTGTGAAAGGTGGCAAATCAACTCTCTTTCTTGGGAAAACTCAAGCTTCTCCCTCTGTTCTCTCCCTCTCTCCTCACATCTCTTTCCTGCGCTTTTCTCCTGTGGCATATGAATATTCAGGTATGTTTTATAGGATTTCCTCCTACCTGTCTGTGACCCTGACAGGCCTAAACAACTCTGGTTATTCTTCCAGGTTCAACACCTCAGTAAGGAAAGGGATTATTCTCTGAAAAGTTCTGCCACAGACCTCATGGCAAAAATTGGTCACCAAGTTGCTTTCACCCATGGCTGTGGTTTTTTTCCCTCTCTCTTGACTGTGAACCTTCCCTAAGGTGCACAAAGATCCCTCACTGAAGCAGTGAAATGCAGGCCTGAAGGACTCTGCTTTCTACTTTTCCGTGCCAGCAAAATCCTCTGTGGTCCTGGACAAGGAATTTTAAACCAGGCTGTCTGGAGCTCACCACAAGGTGCTTCCTGGTGTCCTACAGGCGACTGTGGAGCTGCTGCCATAAGGAATGCGCATGGTGGACACCAAACTGAAGTCCTTGGAGGATGAAATGAATGTCTCAGGGTCTGAGCACTTCTCAGCACTCCCACCCTGTCCTGCTAAAGCAGAACCCCAGACTGTGCCCTCCAGCTTCAGCTTGATGGCGATGGGAACAGTGAGGAAATGAGTGTGTTCCTGGTACCCAGCTCAGCTTCATCACTAAATACTCTCTCTCTCCCAAATATCACTGCCCCTGCTCTCACAGAGCCACCCAATCCATCCACTCCGATTTAGGGCGGAGAAAGGAGCAACCACAGAGGAAAAATGAACTGTTAGCGGGTTTTATTTGTCGTGGGAGTGTTTGAGGATCTGGGTACAAAAGGAGAGCGCGGGACATCCAAGTGTGAGCAGAGCAGAACTGGCCACGCAGCGAGGCCCAGAGCACCTGCCAAGGGCTGACCCACCAACTCAGAGACCAGTTTAACCAGTAACCAGCACACTGGGGAGGCTCTGAGCCAGCCCCACATCCCCCCCCCGCCCTAGGCAGCCCTGCTGAGCAGCGCCGGGTCGAACACTTTGTAGTGGAGGTAGCTGAGCTTCTCGGAGCGCGAGCGCCGCAGCAGAGGGAACCACTCCCAGAAGGGCAGCTCCACCACCACGTAGCCCAGGCGCCGCAGCTGCCGCCGCTTCAGGCAGTGCAGCCCCAGGAGCCGCTTGGAGCTGTAGCAGTAGTGGTTCCTGTTGGACACCTGCAGAGCCAGCCTCACCTCCCCAGGCTGAGGGAGGGATGGGGGGGCTCCGGGACAGCGCCCCGGTTTAGGCTCAGCTGATTTGGCCCCCGCAGCGAGAGCCCCGTCCGAGCACGGCATTCCTGCTTCATCCCCTCTCTCCTGCCTGGGAGTCCTGGCTTCATGTTCCACTTCCACGGGAGACGGGCCACGAGCTCTCCCCTTGATGAGCTGAGCCATCAAGTCATCTGTCAGACTGACCCCGATGTCTTTGAGCTTGCTGGCTGCCACACGACCCTTGAAGTTGAAGGGGACGGGATGCCCGTCCGTGGCCAAACGCACCTCCAGGTCGCTGGACCTCGTGTGTGGCAGGATCATGTGGTTCTTGACGTACTCGGGGCCCCCCAGCATGCTCTCCAGGAGGGACGTGGCCTCCACGATTTCGGGCCTGACGTAGATCTCCTGCTCCGCAAAGCTCAAAGCCATCTGGGTGAACTCCTGGCAGAGCTGAGGCAGGAGGAGGTTGCCTCGATAGGTGGGGCACTCGATTTCAACGCTCTTCCCAAGGGTGAACAGGTCCTTGCTGAGCTCATATTTGCTGTCCCTTGTTTTCTGGACGAAATCCTCCCTCAGGGCATAGTCTATCAGCTCCTCTGGGAAGCGTTTGACAAAGGCCAGGCCGAGCAGAGCAGTGAGGAGGTGCTCCGGAAACTTCTTAAATTCGTGGAGTTTCCTGTGGATCTGCTTTATCAGGCTGGAGTAGAACTCCTCCTCGTTGGGAGGCTCGTAGTCCAGGCACCCAAACGACCACAGGAACTTGGCGGCGTCTTTGCTCCGGCAGTAGGACACCTTGGGGGGCAGCGAGGCGGCCACAGCAGCCAAAACACCCTCGTCAAAGTAGTGCAGGGATGAATAGGTAAGAGTGATGTGCATGATGCCCTGGATGTTCACGGTAGGAATCCGCTCGGGAATCACCTTCCCGAGCTCCTTCAGGAGGGGCAGGTGGTCCATGCGGATGTAGCGGAGCATCTTGAGCACGTTCACCAGGGCGTAGGTGCTCATGTCCTCCATCTGCAGGGACACCCTGTCCGCAATCCTCCTCATGACGTGGTCGGAGATGCCGCTGACGGACTTGAAGAGCCCCAGGCAGACGGCTCCCAGCTCCTCCAGGGTGAAGGAGTCCACGTACTTCAGGATGGCGCTCTCCACCTTCTGCGCCAGGTCCGCGGGCGCCCGCCGGCCCTCGCCGATGATGTAAACGAGCTGCACAAACTGGGGCAGGGTGAGGTCCTTCCAGTGCAGGTTGGCAAAGCTGAAGAGGATGCCGAGGTAGGAGGGCACGCTGCGCTCCAGGCAGCGCCAGCAATCCGCCACCAGCAGCAGCTGCTCCAGCTCCATGTCCCACGCCCGCCGGCAGAACTCGCCCTCGCACGCGTCCAGCAGAGGGTGGGCGGGCGGGACGGCCAGCAGGACACAGGACTTTAGAACCTGGATGAGATCTGGGGTGCTGAAGAGCCCGATGGCCCGCACAGCGCAGTGACACAGGGCATCAAACCCGGGCTCGGACACCAGCCCCACGCGCCGCTCCGCCGGCAAACGGCTCAGCCTCTGGAAGCGATCCGTGATGCATCCCGGGCTGCCCTCACAAGCAGCCACACTGTCCAAAATGGAGTCACCTTCCTCTGCAGGGAGGGGCTGTGCTGGCTCCGAGCTGTCACAGCTCAGGGATCTGTACTCAGGCCTCCCCTTCTGAAACACCCGTGGGTCCTCCTTGGAGTCGTGCACCTCCCACTTCTCCTTCTCCGCCTCCTCCTTGGACAGCGCCTCCAGGATGGTCTGCTGGAGGAGTGTGTTGGACTTGGACTTGGACAGGGCTCTCCTGATGGGTGGCAAAGTTCGGGAAGACGCAGCAGGGAACGCCTGTGGAGCCTGTGCAGCGCCAGGGCTGGTGAGCGTGTCACCGAGGGCCTGGCCGCTGTCCCTATCCAGGTGCTGCTGGGAGCCAGCTCTGCCTCTGGCATAGGCAGATGGATTGTACAACACTCTGTAGTCCAGGGGGTTCAGCAGCTGGATTGTAGCCACGGATTCGCTCCCAGTGTTGGCTGTTCCTGGGTTATCCTTCTCTTCCTGCTCCCTTTTGCTGCTCCCGTGCTCGGCCTCGCGCTTGGCTGTGGTCGAAAGCGCTGCCGCCCTGCTCAGCCTGGGAATTCTTCGGCACATGAGCACTGTAGCCATGGATCACAACTTTACTGGGCTCTGAACTGCTTCCAGGTACTGCAAAAAGGGCAGACGGAGAGTGAGTGGCCTCCACCTCACAGGCAGCACCCTTTAATTTATCCTTTACGCTACAGACAGTGAGGAGATGCCGGAGTTCCCCCCGGATGGGGCAGCTGGTTCCCTATGGATGATCACCTCACGCAAAGGCACGGCAGGACAAGCACCCAAGTGACCAGAAGTCGGAGTACAAGGCAACTCAGGTGTCACCTGACACTCAGCAGACACAAAACAACCTGGCACAGACTGTGAGAGTTAAAAAAAAAAACAACCTACATCGTTTATTTCCTTTTTTTTTAAGAGACCCAAACCGCTTTGCTTTCGCTCCAAACAACGAGAACGTGGTTTTTTTGGCAGTGGAGCTGCAGCTTCGAGAGGCTTTCTGTGTTCAAACAGAGCATTCTGTGCCTTGTTCATCCTGGCCTGAAGCACCAAGGAGCTGTCCAGAGATCCAGGGTGCTGCGCTGCTCTTTGCCCCTGGAGACAGGACGAGGAGCAAAGTCTCTGCTCAGCCAGGGCACGGGGTGGGGGGAAAACTGGCCCAGGACCTGCAGATGGAGACTGGAGCAAAGAAGAACCAGAGGGAACGGGCTTTCCACTGCAGATTTGGGATCGTTCCTCAGCATCCCCGTGAGGAAAGATGAGGGATCGGTGCAGGCAAACTCAGTTTTCAGCAGCGAAACGGGAACTTTGGGGGGTAGAAGAGGTGCGGGGTGAACACTGTGGGTTTGGGATGTGGGAGTGAGAGAGTCCTTCCACTAGCCCAGGCTGCTCCAAACTGGCTGTAGACACTTCCAGGGATGGGGCAGCCACGGCTCCTCTGGGCAGCCCATGCCAGGGAAGCAGATGGGGATGTGTCCCACCCTCAGCTCCACGGACAGAGAGGTGAAAAAAACAACTGGGGTGGGGACCAGGAGGTTCTGGAGGGGGAAAAAAAACAACGAGGGAAGGCAAACAAAAATGTGGATTTGTGGAGACAACTGTGCAAGGAGACAAGACAGTGCGACTTTGGGATGATCAGTAAATATTTGTGAGCCGCTCAACAGCCCCTAAATTCCTCATTTGTACCTCAAAGCAGCCCCTGGTGCAGATCAAGCTCTGCCACGCAGATCCCGGGCAGTTCCAGGGCCAGGACCGTCCCCTCCCAGCAGGAGAAGCCAAATGGTGCCAGGCAGGAGAGAGTCTGCCCCTTCCTGCCTTGTCCTGAGGGGGCTGGACAGGAAAACCCGAGCCAAGGGCTGGATCACAAAGAAATGACTGGAAAAATGATCATTTCTGGCTGTCCTGGCTGATGGATGCTGGAGACAGGGAAAAGGAGACCCCATCCCATCCCCTCCAACCTGCTCCTCCAGCACAGAATATCCAGAGCTGGGAGGGACCCAGAACCTCACAGAGCACCTGGAGGACTCTTGGAGGGGTTGGATCAAGCTCCAAAAATCCTCTTGGGCAAGAGGATGTTTCTCCAGCCAAGGCTTTCCCAGAGAATTCCTCTCCCTGCCTGACTTTGAGCATCCTTATCTGTTTCCCCACCGGAGGCAGGTTGTTTATACACCTTCCACAGCAGATGGAAGTGGCTGTGCTGCTCCCTGTGAAATCCAGGGCTGCTGTTCCTGGGAACACCCCCCTCCCAGCAGCAACAGCCCCACTTCAAAGCCAGGGAATCAAAGCCCCAGGGAAGGCTCCCAAGTGCTGCCAAGAATATCCTGCAAGGATTCCATGTGTGGCTGTGACACATTTGGGAAACGAGGCAGAAAACAGAGTATTTCCCTCCTCCTTTGCTCCAAATCCAGCAAAAAAAAAAAAAAAAAAAAAGGGAAGACCTCTCACAGGGGAGCGAGGTTGGGATGGGACAAGGCAGTTCCAAACATCCTCAAAGAACAGGGGCTGGTCCAAATGATTATTCCATGATTTCACCCACTCCCAGCCCCAAATCCTTGCGATATTCCCGGTTTTTCCCACACCTTTTCTCCTCCAACTCAACCCACAGCTCTCCTCAGTTTCCCTCCCTTGCCCTCCCCCCCCCCCCCCGAGCAACCAGAGCCTTCCTTGCTCCTCCCACCCCACATCCCAGCAGGGCCAAACTCCTCCCCAACCCCCCGGGAAAGCCTCTCCGGGATTTTCACTCCCAAAAAAGCCGGGGAGTTTCGGAGCTGGGCCCTGCAGGGGCTGGGAATGCACTCTGAGGGTGGAAACTCCCACCGTGGGAGTGTCACACTCGCAGCCCAGCGCTGCTGGACACCGGGAAAATGACATTCCCGGAGGGATTCTGCCCATCCTGGCGAGATCAGCTCAGTGGAAGGGGCATAGAGGAGCATCCCAAAAGCTGCCGGGGCTTGTGGTCCCTCTGGAAACCTTCCAGGTTTCCAGAGGGACCACAAGCCCCGGCAGCTTTTGGAACCTCCCTGGTTTCCCTCCCCCACAGCCACGGGGCAGATGGAATCTCCCGGGAATGTGTGAGGGATGCCGAGGGTAAAACAGCTCCCTCTGGCCAACACCCGATGGGAAACGGATGGGATGGAATGCCTGGGATGGAGAGAGGAACGACACCGAAGGGATTTCCCTCCCACAACGTGAGTTTATGACGTCAGAGCACAAACCCGTCACTTTTAGGGTTGTTGGTGCCTTTCCCCCTCTTTTTTTAAGGTCACGGAATCCCAGAGCGGTTTGGGTTGGAAGGGGCATCGAAGATCAGCTCATCCCACGGGCGGGGACACCTCCCACTATCCCGGGCTGCTCCAAAGCTCATCCAACCCGGCCTTGGACACTTCCAGGGATCCAGGGGCAGCCACAGCTTCTCTGGGGAAATTCATTCCAGGGCCTCCCCATCCTCCCTTCCCAATATCCCATCTCTCCCTGCCCTCTGGCAGTGGGAAGCCATTCCCTGTGTGCTGTCCCTCCATGCCTTGTCCCCAGTCCCTCTCCAGCTCTCCTGGAGCCCCTTTAGGCCCTGCCAGGGGCTCTCAGGTCTCCCTGGAGCCTTCTCTTCTCCAGGGGAACCCCCCCAGCTCTCCCAGCCTGGCTCCAGAGCAGAGGGGCTCCAGCCCTGGCAGCGATTCCCTTCTCCCAAGCTCCTGCTCCCCACCCCACGCCACCCACAGACACACACACACAGCGAGGGGGGCAGCGAGGCCCGGCCGGGACTCACCGGGGCCGCTCGGCCTCCTCCTCTTCTTCTTCTTCTTCCTCCTCCTCCTCCTCCTCCTCCTCACGCCGCTCTCCCCGTCGCGCGGCGCTGACGCCACATCCGGCCGCTCCCCCCCGTGACACACGTGACGCGCAGGTCACGTGGCGTGGGGAAGAGGAGGCTCCAGGGAGACCTGAGAGCCCCTGGCAGGGCCTGAAGGGGCTCCAGGAGAGCTGGAGAGGGACTGGGGACAAGGCATGGAGGGACAGCACACAGGAATTCCTTCCCAACACCCCATCTATCCCTGCCCTCCCCAGAGGGCCCTGCAGGGCCCTCTGGGGAGGGCAGGGATAGATGGGGTATTGGGAAGGAATTCCTGGCTATGAGGGTGGGGACGCCCTGGAATGAATTTCCCAGAGAAGCTGTGGCTGCCCCTGGATCCCTGGAAGTGTCCAAGGCCGGGCTGGAGCAACCTGTGCTGGTGGGAGGTGTCCCTGCCCATGGCAGGGGGTGGGACTGGGTGATCTTAAGTTCCCTTCTTACCAAAACCACTCCGTGCCTGTGATTCGGTCAATAAATCACGCTTTTGGCTGCAGATATCTCGGGGTGCCTGCACACCCAGAGATGTCCTTCCTGTGTCCCCACATAGCCACCAGCCTGAGGGGCTGCCCTTTGCTGATGTGTGGGGGCTCATTCCTGAGCTGTGCCTGTCATTGCAGCCCTTCCAGCAAAACTGGGAGAAATCCAGGTGACAGCGGGCCTGTGGAACTGGTGTAGTCTGACCCCCTGCTCAGGCAGAGCCCGACGGCCAGGCCTGCACCCAAGCACATTTTTGATTATTTCCTATGATCACAGCTCCACTGTGACCAGAAATCTCTCTCCTGTCCGCTCCGAGCTTTCAGCATTGGCAAATCGTGATTAAATAGGGCCCTGAGCTTTCTTTAGCACTTGGATCCCTTCCTGACCTTTCTACCAGGTGTGTTTCCAGCTCACCTCTTCCTCTGACCAGCCTTTTATCCCCCCGGCAATTGGGGAAATCCCGTTTCCAGGACTCCAGAGAGAGTCGGAGAGCCTCGTCCGGCTGATGGCACCTCGTGCCTCAAAACCTGAGGGAACTCCTGGAATCCTCGGTTCACTTTGCCCTGGGAACCCTGGGAAGCATCAGCTTCGTCACCAGAGGGCAGGAGACCTCTGTAATAAAGCTGCATTTGGGAGAAGTGCTGGAATTGCTGGTTCTTTTTTTTTTTTTTTTTTTTTTTTTTTTAAGAAAACTAATGATCTGAATGTTGCTTTAATGTGACACCGACCAAGCAGCTGGAGGGGACACTTTGGAGTAAAAACCTGCAGGAGGTTTTTGGGAAGGTGTTACCTGCCTGGTGCTGAGGGATGGTGGAATGGACTTCACTCAGCCTGGGGCTCTGCATCCAAACCCTCCCTGGCATCATCCTCCTTTCCAAACCCCGACCATCCAAACCCCGACCATCCAAGATCCAGCTCAAATTTGATGCATTTTGACTGTTTTCCAGCCCCTTCAGCCCGCGGTGGGCAAATTGGGAACCCCCAGAGCTGTTGCAGGGGTGTGGGGGGGCGGGGGAGTGTGGACCTTCCAAGCAAGGTCTTGGCATGGGGGGGAAGAGGAATCGCCTTCCCACAATTCCAGCTGGCTCCAAGGCATCTCCATCTGGATCTTGTTTTCCCCAGTGTGTCCTCACCTGGAAGTCAATCCCTCAGGTCCTCACCTGGCTTGGGGGCACTTCAGGCTCTGAATGTTGGGAGGTCCTGGAGCTGGGCTGTGGGACTGATGGAAAGTCTGTCTCAGTCAGCCCTGGGATGTTCTCAAGGGATCCAGACACGTCCCTGGGGGTCTGAGCTGAGGTGAGACCACCAAGACTGGCGTGTTTTCCATCCCTGTGGCCTTGTGGTTTGTTCCCAAGTGCTTGGAGTGCGAGCAGCCCTTGTGCCCTTGGACAGGGGAACATCCCACCTGGACATGGACACACACACAATGCCCTGCTCTGCTCCTGACCACCTCTGCCCTTCCCTTCCCACTCCAAACACCAGCTCTCCATCCTCTAGGATGGAATTTCCAAACTGGATGGTGCTGGTATGTCCAGAGTTTGAGGTTCTTCCCAGCCCAGCTGTGGGTCCATCCCAAAATCCATCCCCTTTTCTCCCCCCCCCCCCCGCCCCTTCTCCCACCCCCAACAACAATCAGACAAACCACGCAGTCCTGTTTTTAAAACGGGGCCTTTCTCCATTTTTATTTTGCCCAATAAAAATCCTTCACAGTCAGGTAGAGAGAGGAGAGCTGGAGATACGTATACATATAGATCTGCATGTCTATTTATATATATACATACCTCTGTACAGATATATTTATATATTCACCGTAGAAAATGGCAAAGGCAGTAGCTCTTCACGTCTGGATAAACCCAATGGAGACAAACAACAGACCAGCAGGAAACTGGGAAGTGTGGTAAGAGTTTCAACAAGAATTTCCAAAACAGATACACCTTTTTGCTGTACAAAAATCCCGGAATGCTGCGTGTTACCTCTTTTTTTTTTTTTTTTCCTTTTTTTTTAAATTTTTTTTTCTTTTTGTTTTCTTTTTCCCAACCTTTTGTCTTTTAAATACATTTATAAACCCAGAGGCAAAGTCGAGACAACGGTGTTTCGGAAGTGACCAGTGGACAGGAGAGACACCCAACTTTATGGAGTTCTTTTTTAAATATTTTTATTATTTTTTTTTAAAGTATATATATATATATATATATAATTTTTTAAAGTTTTTTTTTAAATTTTTTTTTTTTTTTTTAGGTTTTTTTGGATTTTTTTTTTGCAAAGTCTCATCAAACGCAGTTCGGAGAACCAGCAACAGTCGACGCAGAAACAGAACAGTGACGGAGTCGAGTTCAGAACACTTCTGGTTTGAGTTCACAGTCAGAGCAGAGAGAAACCAACAGGAGGGCGGAGAGCACGAGGCTGGGGTCGAATTTACAGTGGGGGATGCCTGGAATCGGACAAAGGGTTGGATGCAGGAGGTCCTGCACGGACACAGCCCGGCGGCCGAGCGGGGCCGGGGGGCCCCGGCTGTTATTGCTGGTGAAGTGGGACAGCAGGCTCGCTCAGGCCCGGCCTGGGGGCTGGGATTTGGGGATTTGGGGATTGGTAGGGGGACAGCTATGGATCTGCTGGAGGACAGACGCAGGACACGGGCGACTCGGCGACGCGTTTAGGACGAGGGACCCTCCCGAGCGCGGCACAGGCCGAGAGGGGCTGCCCTCGGCTCACAGCGATTCCAGGTCCCAGGGAGTGCAAACAAAGACACCTTGGAGGAGCCCTGGCCCTGGGGTGGGCTCTGCAGGGAACCCCCCCTGCCTGGAAAGGGACTGCATAGACACGGTGTGTGTGCAGCATTGTGTGCCACCGGGGCTGGGACGCTCCGGCACCGGTGCTGGAGCTCTGCCTGGGGGTCTTCTGCTCCTTTCAGCCACCTCTGGAGGGAAAGGGACCTTCTCCCCCAGGGAGGGCAGCCTGTCTCTTGGGAATGGCAGAGCCACAGTCTCCCACTGGTGTCCGGTTGTGGCTCTCCGAGCTCAGACACCCCAGTGGCTCCCACGTGGAGAAAACCTGCAGGGACAGCCATGGGATGGGACCAGGAGGGGATGGATAACACCTCCTGGGGGCCCAGGCTGGTGGCCCACTAGGTAAGGGCTGAATGGGACCACCAAGCTCAGACTGGTGGTTGTTTGGAGCCAGGCTGGACCTCCCACCCCCTTCTGGAGGAGGAGAGCCCAGGGCTGGAGCTGTGAAGGTATTCAAGGGAATATTGGCTTCCCTGCAGGTATCAGAGTTGGGAAGAGTCCCTTTGAAATCTCCCTAGGAAAAAGCTATTGCTTTGGGACAGAAAGCAGAGACTTTCTGCCAGAGAAAACAGATCTGTGAAAGAGCTGTGAGAGCACAACCTTGCCCCAGGCTCCAGACCTGACACGATCCCCTTCAGCAGGAGAACCAGGGAGGAGGATTATCCTGAAAATTGTTTCTGGTGGAGCATCCTATTGGGAAACCAACATCTGCAAACAGCTGGATGAGATCCCACCCCCTCAATAGACTGGGGGAGGTCCTGTGTTGCCCCTACAGACCTCATGGGCCCCTCACAGCCCTTTTTTTCCAGAGGGTGGAAGGAGCAGGGAGCCCCAGAGCTGGTGGGTGGGGTGCCGGGATGGTGTGAAGCCCCGTGCAAGGATCTCGTGGGAATGTCCTTCAGCAAGGAAGCCAAGTTGCTCTTGGAGGTAAAGCCAAGGGAATGATGGAGAGGAGAGGTCTGGAAACCAGCAGCCTGGAAAGCTCCTCTGAGGAGCAGGGGTGGGATGTGTCACTCTCAGTGGGGGCTGTGGGCTCCAGCTCCACGTTCAGGTGTACCTGGGAGAGTTCTGGGAGAGTCACTGGTTGCTCCAGTGGGATGGGGAGGATCTACAAGGAGTCTGGAGAGCTGGGGCAGAGGAGCAGCAGGGCACAGGCAGCACATGAGCAGATCTTCAGCGAGGGGTTTTGATGGGCAGTAACTCTGTCAAGGGGTTTCAAGGCTTAGGATGAAGGGCTGGGTTAAATTAACGGTGGTTGGACCCTCTCCCATCCCAGGAATGGGCTGGAGAAGGCTGAACACAGCTGGGGGGCAGAGGCACTGTGACAAGGCATCTGTCCAGTGCCCAGACCCGCCTGAACACCATTCCCACTGATCCAGAATGAGTCCTTGACTGGACCCTGTAGCATTGTCTGCTTCCAAACTAGAGGAGACCTGTCACTAGAGGACACCTGTGGCTGGGCATGCACCTCCCTTCTTCCCAAGAATAAAAGGGAATTGCATCCCTCCTCCTCCAGGGAACAGTCCCTGGTCCACATTCTCCCTGGGCAATGCCTGGAGCTACATAGTGTGGCCGTGGAGGATACTGGTGTGACCAAGGGGGGACAATCAGCTCACCCAGGAATTCCTGTCTATCCTGTCCTGTCTAGCACAGGAAAGGCCCCTCATGGATCTGCAGACATTCCCCAGGTGGGACACAGGGAAATCCACACCCTCTCCTGTCCCCTGCCAGCTCTCATTCCCCTCTTCCAGCCCATCTCTCCCCAGGAAAGCAGGGACACAGCTCCAAGTGTGCAGTCCAACGCCCTCCAGAGATCTTTGGTCATGTTGCTCGTGAACAAGCTATAAAGTGCCACTGGAAGGGGCAGGAGTGGGGCAGGATGGTCTTTTCCATGGGCAGAGCTCCATGGGGACACCACCGGGAGCCACTGTCTGTGTGACAACGTGGGCAGAGGGGACTTAACCAGGGGACAACAGAAAATCCTGGCTCGGGGTGACAGCAACAAAGCAGGACAGAGTGCCACCAGGCTGCTGGAGTCAGTCCTGAGGGGATTGCTTTTCTGGGAGGGGCTGAGCCCCTGATTCCCACTGCCACAGCTCCGGGGGGGCTGAGCACCCTCCATGTGAACACTGCATGGGGTGGCCCCGCTCACCCAGAGAGAAGCCACAGAGCCTTCTGGTCTCCATTTAATCACTGAACATACAGAGCTGGGCTGTGATTTACACCCAAGAACACTTCCCTCTGCGTGACGTGGCAGTGCCGAGAGCAACACTGGGATTCCCCTCTGGAGCGTGGAAATCCCGGAGGTGAGGGATCTCCCCCCGGCACGGCGCCAGCGACAGCAGGAACGGTGCTGTGAGACGGTGGCAGAAGCTCAGTGGGACTGTGTGAGGCACAACAACGTGCCATGGCTGTGGTTCCACCCTCGGGGTGAGACGGGAGTGCTGGAATTAGCTCAGCCTGGGTCTGACATCCTGGGAATGGCGGTGGAGCAAAGCTGCTGGCAGCAAGGGGTGAGACCTTCCCTGTCACCAGGACAGCCTGCTTAGCCCCCACCCTCGTGGATGGAAGCCTCTGGAGCTGAGCAGTGTCCTCTGTTTGCCCTGTGGATGTGCCTGGAGTGTGGGCTGTGTGTGTGAGTGGGTGGTGTGACACCAGAGCTGCTCCACCACTGACCTGGCTCTCTTGATTCTCTCTCAGGATCAACTGGGTTGGAAAAGACCTCTGAGATCAGCGAGTGACCCAACACCACCCTGTCACCCAGACCATGGCACCGAGTGCCACGTCCAGTCTGTTCTTAAACACCTCCAGGGACGGTGACTCCACCACCTCCCTGAGCAGCCCGTTCCAATCTTGGATCATATTGCCCAGCCCCCTGTGTCAGGTGTCCCAGAGCATCTCCAAATGTCTGTGGACCCCCTCTGTGGGGCAAGTGACCTGAGACCCTCGTGGCCACAGCTCATGGTGGTGGCCAGTGGCAAGTTAGCGATGACTTTGGGGCAGGACTTGGAGAATTACACACGAGCCAGGATGTCACTGGGAGCCGAATTCCATTAGCTCCAAGGTGGAGGAGACAGCTGGGTTGTGGTCAGGCCCAAACTCTGTGTGGAGCTTCATGGGACAGAAACCTTTTTATCAGCCCTGCCTGAGCCTCCAAGAGATGATCCCACTCCCAGGATGTGTCACCAAAATTCCAGTCTGGCACCCCTTGGCTATTTTACCCCAAGGCTGAGACCCCAGAGCCTCAACACAGACCTAGTTTGGGATGGGAGACTTCATCCAGTCAGCGTGTGAAAGCTGAGAGGAGCCAGGTGAGCTTCCACCTGGGCATGAACAACAGGAATCCAGGTGCCCTACCATCATTTTGCTCCATCTCTGCTGAGCAGAGGGCTGGCACAGGGGAGAGGATGAGATGGGGAGCAGTGCATCCAGTTGTGGGGAGGAATCCCGAAGCCCAGGAATCCTTTGGGGGCAGTTTGGCTGGGGAACTTGCCAAAACCATCTGTATTTTATGTCACCAGAGCACAGGGTTTCTGCTGGAGTGCTTGGGGGAAGCCTGGGTGAATCCCAAGAGAAGGAAAACCACCACCACCAGCAGAGTCTCTTAATGGGTGTCTGCAAGGCTCTGTCATCCAGGGAACATCCACAAATTGAGGTCCCTCAGATCTGGATCGAAACTCTTGATTGCAGTGATGGAGCGAAGAAGAATGTGAAAGGAGTGGGCCTTTCCTCCTCCAAGGTGAAAAACCTCTCCTTGATGCTCCTGCTCCATCCCAAGCAGTCCCTGATGGATGCACTGTGAGGCCATCGAGCCCCTGGGCAGTCCAGCACCCCCAGATCCCCAGGTTTCACTGGATCCATCAAGACACTCATTCCTGGTACCACTGCAAAAAAAGATCGAGCAAGAAGAGGTGATGGGGAAAACCTGGCACACTGGAGGACTTGGCTGACTGCTGCTGGCTGGGCCCAGGTATGTGGGGAGGCCACACAAGCCCCTGCTTCTCCTGCCCATGGATTGGGAAGCAGCTCTGGAGAGAAGGTGTCCCACAGGGTGATGCCAGTGTTGGTTGCTCCTGAGTGTTAACGCAGCAGGGAATTGTGGTGTGCACGTCCTCAGCAGCAGAGCTGGAAGCTCAGTCCCCCTGGGACTCTTCTCCACACCCACCAGGACTCAGACCTGACCTAAACCCCGCTTTTATGGCTGGTCCTGAGAGAGGGGCTTAGCCTGAGCTGCCCCCATGTTTTTCACACTGATGAGTTGTGTCTCCCTCCAGCTCCAAAGGCAACGGGCAGAAGTGGTGGGAAAAGACAGGAACCGTCAACTGGGGTCTTGAAATGCCCTGGTCTTGTTGCACATCTCCATTTTTTACAGGTTCCAGGGATCTCTGCCAGCCACCAACAGCTCCTGGCCATCGAGAGCACTGCCTGATGACTGTGGTTGGTGGGACTAACTGCAGTCTCCTCTCTCTCTTTGCTCAGTCTGGAGCTCACCGTGGCAATGTTTGTTCCCAAACTGAAGGTCAGACCCGGTGATGAAAAGGGGAGCTTTTCGGAAAGGGAGCGTGGAAAACATGCAGCTTCAAGGGCTTTTGCTTGGAAGGTCTTCAGCCCCTCAACAGCCTGAGGTTCTTCCTTCTTGTGCACGTGGAATGTGGAATCTGGAGTCACCCCAAAGACATTCCAAGGTGTCCAGTGCTAATTCTAGCTTTGTTCTTCTGTCTTCTCCCTAAGACAAAGAGCCAAAATTCCCACTCCTATTGATCCTTGGGCCACTGCCCAGTCTGTGCAAACTCCACTTTGAAACATTTTCCTTCTCTTTACTGTAAATCATGGTGAAAAAATTGTCCATGAAAGGGAGAACTGAGCCCACTTTGCCCACGTTTTCAAGCTGAGCGCCGTTTTCTGCCGCCTCAGTGACTGTGCACGTAGGATTTGGTTATTGTTCTGCCAGGGTATAAGCACTTGCGTGATCTTAAGCATTTTTCCCTCCTTAAGGACTGAATTCATGCTCAGGATTAGTAGCTGAGTGTTTTCTTAAGCTAGGCCTGCGTTACCTCCATCCCTGGAATGCGTGATGCCCGCGTGGGATGGCCGTGGGTGCTGTTTGGAATGGCTGTGCTGAAGGCTGACGCTCGCCCCGTTGGAATACATCTGGGATGTGCCCCCTGCAGCTCCTGAGTGAGGCTTGGATGCTGTTTTTAGGTAGGCCCTGGACCAAAAGAGTGCCCCGAAGCGTCACTCCTTTAGGGACAGGGTGGCACAACTCCCCAGTATTGGGGCAAATTGCTAAAGCTTCAGTTTGCATAAACATCCCACAGGTTTGGAGGCTTCCCCAAACCTTGATCCCACTGACTTTGGGAAGTAAGAGGGCTCTTGGGAAGGGAAACCAGCTTGGATTTCCAAGCTTTTTTCTTGCTGTAGCCAGCTTGGGTGTACAGTAAGAGTAAGGGGACCAAGGCAGAGGTGGGAGGGTATTTCTGCTCCCGGGGTCGGACACAACCCGGGAGAGGAGTGGAACTGCAGGAGGAAACCACAAGGAAATGAAAACACAGCTCTGCTGAGCCCCCAGAGAGGCTCCTGCTGGGAGATCATTCCTTGTTGGCTTCTGTTACCAGGACAGGCTCATCCTGCTCCTCAAGGATGTCCTAGCCTCTTGCAACCATGGTAGCCATGGGCTGGCAAGAGGGAGTCGTCTGGCAGAGTTATGTCTGGTTTCACTGAAATCAGTGGTCAACCTCACACTGACTTCACTAAGACCATCGTCTGGAACAGGGTACTCGATGCAGAACAGTGAGTTTGCTCCTCATCCCGAGAGCTTTGCTCCGTTAGCCAATGTGGCTAAAAACATCCCGGAAAAATAATAATAATAATAATAATAAAAAAAAAGAAAACCCAAACAAACCAACAAACCTGCCACTTTGAACTGTTTCGCTGCACGGAAATGCTCGGGAAACCAAAGAGGCCGAATGCAACCCTCCAAAACAACCGACCGAGGAGGGGTGAATTGTAGGGGAGGGGGTGGCAGCCTCCGGCGGAGTAACAGTCACGGCAGATTAACAAAAGAGCCAACTGACCCTCACCAGCTGTACTAGGAAAGAAAACCCAAAAGAGATGTCGCGTCATCGATAGAAAACCAACGCACGTCCACAGTTATTTTACCTACAGAGCACAGAAGTGGAGAGCAAGGGTGGTGGAGCTCGGCCGGGAGCAGAGCAGGCTCCCCCTGCCCCGGCGGTAGCGCGTTATCCTTCGGAAGATCACTGGCTTGAGTAGGTAGTACATGCACAGCAAAATAAAAATCTCCTTGTGTCGTGGCGGTGGCCCCCCCTCAGATCTCGGTGGACTCTATTCGCTCGAGCCTGGAGGGAGTCCACGTCTTTTTCTCCTCGGTGTGCGGGGGGCTGGTGGCCTTGGTGTTCATCTCGTTCACCTTGTGCTCCAGGAGCTGGTTCTTCTGGTACATCTCCACGTAGTTCAGCTGCAGCTGCTTCTGGTACTTGATGACCTTCTCCTTCTCCTCCTGCCACGTGCGCCGCTCCTCCTCGAAGTCCATCACCTGCTGCTCCCGCTGCTGCCGCTCCAGCTTCAGCTCCGTCTGGAGCCTCTCCACCTCCTTCCGCAGGGAGTTCACGCTGTCCTCGCTCTGCCGCTGCATCTTGGCCTCGTCGCTCTCGCAGGCCAGCGGGTCCCGCAGCTTCTCGCCCAGGTCGGCCCCGAAGGGCCCCGGGGGTCCCATGCTGGCAAGCGTCCGCTTCAGGCCCGAGACCTCCAGCTCACAGTGGTTCAGCTTTTCCCTCAGCACCTGCACCTCGCTCATCTTGCGCTGCAGTTCGCCCTCGCAGATCTCCAGGTTGACGCTCTTGGAGCTGTAGGAGTCCTTCAGGGTGAGGATCTGCTCCTCCTTCTCCCGCAGGAAGTTCTTGCCTTCCTTGAGCTGCGAGCGCAGCCCCACGATCTCGTTCAGCTTCTGGGAGACGTCTGCCTGGGAGTCCTTCAGCTGCTGCTTGAGCAGGGAGATCTCGCCTGCCTTCTGGCACACCTGTGGGAAGAGCATCCGTGAGGTTTGGGGGACGGCAGCGAGGAGCCACGGCCCCTGCCTGGCCCTGGTGCTGCCCACGAAACAACCCCTCTCAAGGGCTGAGTTCCAGCCTTCACCCGGCCCCAGACCACGCCAAAGACCTAAAGGTTGTCCCCACACCTGTGGGGGAGATTTTGTGTGGGTTTTTTTCCCTGCAGAAACTTGTGACTTTTCAGGGACCCGATGCTGCTCCCAGCTGGAGTTGTCCAAGCAGCTGAGCCAAGTGCTGTGAGACAGCGACGCCTCTTCCCTCCTTGCACTTGTCTTACTCACCCAACCACAGGCCAGTGGTGCTCAACCCCAAACCCTCTGCTCTCAGCAGGACTTTTCCCACTGACCTCAGTGACCTTGAACAAGCCTGAGACAGAAACACCTCAGACCCAGGGACCACCCAGGCTCTCCCCAAGCACTGGCATAGTAGGACAGGATGGTGTTACTCATCCTATGATGCCTTCTTTCCCAGTGACTCCTAAAGAACCCTGGAAGTGTTCAAGGCTTGGAGCACCCTGTTCTAGTGGGAGGTGTCCCTGCCCATGGCAAGAGGTTGGAATGAGATGGTGTTTCAGGTCCCTTAACAGAGCTGGGCAGAGCAGGTGGCCAAAGGAGGGACAGTGCAGCCTCCTCATTCTGGGATGTAACTTGCAGAGATTTTACAACAAGCCTCTAATAAGCTCTGCTGAACATCTGCAAAAGCACATTTCAGAGCCTAATTAATCCCAGCTTCATCGACTTCCCTTCAGGATTAGCAGAATAGGGGCTTCTTGATTCTAGAGCTACGTTTTGCCTCTCCACTCTTAATAAATTTAAAGTTTCTAGCCAGTCCATGGAAGGATTAAAATTCTTCGCATGATCAAGCTGGAAAAAAAAAAAAAAGGTATGCGAGCACTGGCTATACAAACAGACTTTGATAAAATGTTCTAAAAATAGAAACAGTAGGAAAAAATTATGTAGAACTCAACAGGAGAACTAGAAAGAGGAATTTGCCTTTCAGCCTTTTAAGAGAGATAAACTTATTAAGAACTGAAAACAGCGTGTTGCAATGGAAAGCATGAGGTAGACTTGGCCATTGATATACTTTTTAGCTCGGTTGCTTTTTATCTTCAGCAAAAAACAACAACAACAACAAAATCAAATATTTGAAAAGCAGTTTCGAGGTTTGCCCAAACGCAGACCTTACAAGAATTTAATTAAAGCAGACTTAAACCTGATTTTGGTAGGCAAAAATACCTGTATGGAAAGAGTTGTGTTCCCTGAGACTGGATTTAAATGCCACAAGTTGGAGTGACCAGAACTGCGAAGTCAAATCAAAAACCAGCACAGGAGGTGTGCACAGAAAGTTGGGCTTATTCTAGTTTAATGGAAAACAACAAGTTTGGGACTCAGACAAATGAGATGACAAGTGTCACCTGATACCTGGAGGCCACCAACCCATAGCCATTATCTGTGGGGTCCACTTTAGGGCACATGGCTACCAGAACCCTTGATGGAAACCTGTTACAATGAGGCTCTTACCTCCCACTTGGTCTCTTCGATCTTTGGGAGAAACTCAGCCTGCTCCTTCTTGAAAGCCACAAATTTCTTCTCCAGCTCCTCTCGCTGCTGGAGGAGCTGCCCCATGTCATCCTGGAGTTTTTTTTTCTCCTGCTGGAGCTTGAAAATTTGGAGCTGCAAGGCCTGCTGAGCCCGCTGCGCCTTCTTGGAGACCTGCTGCAGCTTGTTGGCGTAGTTCTGCCTCAGGTCCTCCATCTCCCTCTCCCAGATCTTCTGCTTCTCCTCGAACACCTGGAAGATCGCCGCCTCGCTCTTGTCCAGGTTCCTCCGCATCTGGAGGACCTCCTGCTCCTTCTCCCACAGCCGGTCCTCCAGGTCCTGGATGATGTCGTCGGTGGAAGGCGAGTGGAAAGGCATGGTCTCGTTGAGATGGTTCAGCCTGCTGAAGGAGGAGGTGCTCTTGCTGGAGGACCGCCCGCTGTCTGAGGTAGATATCCCGTTGTATCCCACGATGTTCTTCTCCACGTAGGTGGTGCCGATGCGGTTGATGTGGCTGGTGGAGGCGCTCATGGGCCCCACGTGCTGGCTGTAGCCCGTCCCGTAGGTGGGCAGGCTCGTTAGGGAGTTGCGCCCCGAATCTGAGAGCCCCCCCCCTTGGTTTGTAGTCCTGTTAAGGCTGCCCTTGTCGAGCCCAGCTTTGGGGGCAGACGGGCTATTGCTGTTGGCGTGGTTCAAGCTCTTCCTGTTCTCCGTCATCCCGTTGCTCTGCGGCGGGCAGAGGTTCTGCATGGAATGGAAGTTTTTAGGAACTACTGGCTTAAAGGCTGAGGGTCTAACTAAGGGCTCATTGCTCTGCAAAAAGGAAAAAGGACCACGCGTCAAACACAGCAGGAGGCTCGGTAACGACACAACAAAGAGAGACACATCGGCACGGGGTGGGGCTGGTGGGGTCAAGTCAGCTTGGGCTGGCTCCACATTGCACCTTTTGGGCCGTTTGGGGTTGTACAGGAGGGACCTGTGGGCAGGACAACACTTTGGGTTCCCTCGCCCCAAATAAAAGGAAATAATCTCGACTCACCCCCAACCCTGCGTGATTTAACCCCTGGAACACTCCTTGGGCTGCCACTTGCCTACCAGACCCGATCCAAACAACTCTGATTTTGGCTGATTTTCTTTGGAAAGACTCTCAGCCTTGAGGGTGCATCGCCCTGCTGCTGAAAACCGAATTGAGCCCTTGGGTTGGCAGCTATTTTGCCCCAAGAGCATCACGTTTCCCTCCTGCTGGGAGTGATCTCTTCCTGGGTGGACCTTGTGTCCTGCTTATGCTCCTATGGGAGCAGATAGGAGCTGTGACCCCAGCAGTGACTCCAGGCAATGAACATGCTGAAGCTGCTCTTCACTGGAATATTTGTGTTTTCCGTGGGCATAAGCAATGCAGGGGGGAAAATGGACCACAGGAATTTGAGAAGGATTTTAAAGCCTTTTAAAGCCCCCCCACCTCCTCCAGGCCTGGCAGATTTCGCTCCCTGAAGCCAAAATGAGCCACAAGGACTGGGCTGGGCTGGGTCATGTTTACAGGGGCAGTTTCAAGCCTTGTCACCTTGTCCCTCACAAGGGATTTTAAACAGATGCTCAGAGCTGCTTTCAAGCCACAGCTTTAGGTGGCAGAGATTGCTTATAAATGGTACAAACATAAGAGTGGGACTCAGATATTGGACCTACTGAAACAAGAGCTGATTCCAGCTCCCTCCCCATCCATCAGGGAGGTAGGCACAGCCTCTCTGGGAGGCTGGAAGAGCCAGTGACTTAAATACAGGTTTAAATGAGCCGAAAACTTCACTGTGATCATGCTCTTGGGTTCCTCAAGAACTAATGCTGGCCCTAAAAGTGATAAGAACGGCACTATCCATACATAAAACGTATCTGCCAGGGTTGCTTTTTTTGCCCAGGGCTTCCTGGTGTGCATTCCCAGGGCCGTGCCGTGGCCTCCGAGCGGCTGCAGGAGGTGGGGGGGGTCTCACCTGGTCGAGTTTGCCGGAGATTGGCAATATCTTTGGTGGGTTACCGGGCTCTCGGTACTGGGGAGGAGGCGGCAGGTTCTTCTCGTTGTTGGCGGTCACGTTCCCGCAGATGTCCACCTTCACCTTCTCGCCCTTGCGCAGGTCGCCGTTGATGTAGAGGGAGTTGGAGACCTTCTCCGACTTGTAGGTCTTCTCCTCGCCGGAGTAGCGGTTGGAGATCTCCCGGGCGGCGTAGCCGTTGCGGGAGCCCTCGGAGGCCTGGCGGCCGCTGCCCTGCGTGCGGGTGCCCACGCTCTTCATGGCGAACTCCTGGTCGTTGGCCACGCCGCTGCCCACGCTCCCCATGGTGCTCCTGGGGCCGGCGGGTCGCGGTGGCCGGGCGGAGAATCCGTGGAAGCTCGGCGGGCTGGCGTAGGTGGGGTCACTCGGGACGGGCAGCGCCTCTAGCGTGGCCATGGCAGCGTCGAGGCGAGCTGGAGGCACAGGTCAGGGGCACTGCGGGCAGGGGGGAGAGGAAAGGGCCGTTAAAGAGGTGCCTTTTACCCGCCACCCCCTTTGCCGATCAAAACCGCGTCCCGGTGTCCTCGTGCAGAGCCCTCCTCTCTGGGAACCCCAGACCCCCTGTGGCAGGAGGGCCCTACCCCAGCAAGGCCTAAAATCCCGTCAGAGAACGCAGACGGTGCCAGCTCCGGTGCCAGCTGTCTGTGATGTGTCAGCAGTGGCACCACGGTGATGTTCTTGGTGTCGGATTCTGCTGAAAGCAGCCTGGTTCACCAAATTCCAACCACACATCCTGCTTTTTGATGTCAGGTGTGACAGATAAGCTGGGAGCTGGCCTGGGAATCTGTGACTGGCACTCAATCACTTTAAAAATCCAGTCCCCTTTCATACAGTCAGGTTCTTCCAGCATAACACTTCTTGGGGGGATGTGTGGAGATTCCTCCCTTGGCTGGGGACACCCCCCAGGGTCACTTCTCAAGGCTGAGAGCAGAGATCTCCCCACCAGTGTTGGGCTGGGGGAGTTACATCAGGTCTCTACTTAATAATTATTTCTTTTTGCCAGCTTTAATATAACTGCTTCAATAATTGCTTCAGTGTAGTGCACTGTCCTATCTTATGCTACACTGGTAGTTTTAGTGTTTATATTGTAAATAATTCTGAGTAAGATGTTTTGTCTGATCATTTGTATAAAATAAATGATTCATTTTACATAAATAGTCTCATTTTGCCAGTCATTAAAACCTGCGGGACTAAAGTGGTTCAGTCACACCTCTGTAATTCCTTAAACTGTTGACATAATCCAAGGCTGAGATTGGATTCACCTGGACCTGGACTCCTCTCTGAGCAGGAGTTTGGAAAGCCAGGGAGTCCTTTCTGCACCTTGTGACTCAATGGCAGGGCTTTTTAAATTAATTTTTTCTAAGCCTTCCACTCCCACCCATGACACCCCCTTGGAGAAGCACTGATTCCCCCCAAATCCCACTCAGTGCCCTCCAAAAGAGCTTCTCTTAAAGCCTCAGAGCCCAAGGTCTGGGTGCTCCCAGGGGAGGGAGTCTGTGTGGGTTTTGTTTGGCACAGCCCTGTGGCATCGATCGGACACAACCATTTACAGTTCCCAAGGCTGGATTAATTCTGTCACTTTTCCCAGGTTTGAACAAGTTTGTGTTGCCATGGGGATCTGATTCCCCCCATCCCTGGTCCACCAGTAGCTCATCCAGTTCCTCTCTCCAGCCCATCTCTTAGGGATGATTCAACAGGGCTTAAACAACACGCTTTCCATCTCTTCATTTGGGAGTGTTGCTCCCACGGGCTTGAGCTTTTAGAAGGGTGCTTTTGTCCAGGTGCCATCCTAAGTTTTCTTTTAAACTTTTGTTCCCCTTCTCCATCTTGCTCTTACTTAGGCTGTGCCTTGGACTGGCCAAAACCAGGCCATGGGAAGTGGATGGCGTGCGAATCATGGTTTTAAAAGCTGTCTTTGACCAGGTCAAAAGAGCTGGGTTGTCCTGGGACCAATTGTCCTTGGGACCAGTTCTCACATGTCTGGATGCTCTTCATCAGCTTTTACACAAAAGAAATCTTATTTAAGGGAAGTGGGAGGTGCAGGTTTTTCCCTGGATGGGATAACAAAAGTGATGCCCCTTGGAGAGAGGTTCAGGGATGGAGGAGCTCAGGCAGGGCCAGCAGGAAGGGGAATGGAGAAACCCTCCATTTCAGTGAGGGATGTTCATTGAGCCCTCCCTGAGAAAAGCAGGAGAGCTGGGTTTATTTCCCTGGAGAGCAAGCTTGGGTCTAGAGCTCAGCTCCCGTGTGGTGTCTCAGGGGGTCTTGCTATTTGCACTAATAACGGAATGGAGAAGTATTTAAAAGGTTAAAGCAGGGTTTGTGCTGCTCCCCTTTGCTTTTATTAAACTGCACTTTCAGGAGGCTTCTCCTCCCTCTTTCCAGCACCTTGTCCTGTCCAAAATACAGCTCGAGTGTCACGTGGCTGGTGGGCAGATGGGGCAAACAGCTCTGCCAGAGGGAGAGGACACAGAGCCGACACCTGCAGCCAGCTGGCAGAGCTCCTGTGGATGTGGACAGTGGTCACATCCTAAAGGCACTTCCCAAAGAGCATCACAGACAGTTCACGAGTGCACAACACCCAGGGGTCAATCCAGCTGCCTCCTGGGCACCTGGAGGCTTGGTTGGGCTAGGGAGCGATGAGGAGGTGGATTTTGTTAGTCGAGGGAAGGCTTTTTTTTGCTCTGCTAATTTAGGAGTAACCTGCTTTTCAGTGACTTTGGGACCTTTATAGGCTGTGACTTCTTTTTTGTGGGACAGCAGCCACCATGGGAGGGGTGTACTGGAAGGCCTCAGCTTCAGACGAGGGAAAGGCAGAGGCTGCATCGTCTCCGTGCACAGCTCCCCAGCCAGCAGAGGAGAAATCCAGGTTACCTTTCCCTCACTGGGTAAATTTCACGGTGACATTTGCACATTTTACATTGACTCTCTGAGGGCAGGATGAGGTCACTGGAAAGTCTGATGCTTTAAAAGGGAAAAAAAAACCCAACCAACCAACCAACCAAACAAAAAAAAAGAGGCCAACACAACAACAAGCGATTTCTTTTAACTGGGAATCATCCAACAAAATATTCTGAAAAAAAACCTTGTTATTAGCTTATGTTTACTGCAAACCCAGGGCCTGATAAACAGAGCACAAGGACAAGCCTCACAAATGTGTTATTAAGGAGGTGCCAGAAGTGCCAACAGATCCCCGACAGTACAGCTTTGTTTGCCAAAAAGGGCCATTTTTTTGAGAACAACAGCTCTTGGGTTTGTATCTCCTGGCAAGTTCCTGTTCCCAGTCAGATTTTACACTGGTTGTTCCTCAGCTGAACTGTGAAATCAAGTTTTGAGCACAGGAATAGCCCTGGTGCAGAGCGGGAGGGTCATTTTTTTTTCTCCTTCCGGGTTTGGAGGAATACGTGATTAAATAAAAAATACGTGATTAAAAACTTGCCCAGCACATTTCTTCCCCTTCAGTATCTTAATCTCTGTAGTGATAGGACGAGGGGAAATGGTTTTAAACTGGCAGAGGGCAGGGTTAGATTAGATAAGAGGAAGAAATCCTCGGCTGTGAGGTGGGTGAGGCCCCAGCACAGGTTGCCCAGAAAAGCTGTGGCTGCCCCTGGATCTCTGGAAGTGTCCAAGGCCAGGTTGGACAGGGCCTGGAGCAACCTGGGATAATGGAAGGTGTCCCTGCCCATGGAGGAGGTGATCTTTAAGGTCCCTTCCAACCCAAACCATCCTGTGTTTCTATGACTCCATGGTAAGAACCTCCCTCCCGTGGGAACGTGAACTAAAAGTGGGTGATTCCCAATGAGAGGAACTGGCAGTCCATGAGCACAGGGAGGCTGAGGGAAGCTGAATGGCTCTACTTTAGCGTTTCATTCCCAAATTTGTCCTTTAGAAGGAAAGAGGAGTCACCCTCAGCATGGCTGGGCTTGGAAGACACTCCCAGGCCATGGTAAAGGGATGAAAGTGGCTCCCCTTGGAGGGTGAAGAGGCTCCAGGCAGGCAGGAAACCAAAGCAGGAGTATTAAGCCACCTGCCAGCCACTGCCCTTCCCAGATGTTCTAGATGTTACATCCCATCTGCAGTGGGGAGGAGGCACCAGGAACATCTCAGTCTTCATCCTCACCAGGCTGTCAAGGAGATGCTGTGTCCAACTTACCTCCCAAGGAGGACTAGGTCTACCCAAATCAACCCCAAGTGACATCTATCTGTCCATCCATCCATCCATCCATCCATCCATCCATCCATCCATCCATCCATCCATCCATCCATTCCAGCAGTCACTGAGCCACAGGGCCCTTGCTGAGCTCTGCCCTCCCTCCACCTCCCCAGAGCCCCAAGTTTACAGCAGGAACCCGAGTGAAGGGACTTTCTGCAGACACAAAGGAGAGGAAAACCCCTCCAGAACAAACACTGGGCCGAGTTCACATTTCCCAGCATTTCTGTGCTAATAAAAGCTCAGAAGACTTTCTTTGTCTGCCTGGATTGATTCAAGACCCCCTTCCTGGCAGGCATCTCCATGCCAGCACATCACCACGGTGCAGACAGCCTTCTCTGACCAGGGACACCGGGATTTCACACGCTCCATGTTGCACCACCTCCCCATCCCATCCAACTGCAGCAGCCCCTTGGGCCTTTCCCGCAGCAGCCTTGCCTCGGAGACAGCGATATTTTTAATGCCTGATGCAAGAAACCTGAGGTGAAATGTCCTTTTCCCCCCAGCTCTGGTGGATAAACTCTTCGTGGCCACCTCTTACCCATGCTTTGCACCGGGGCACTCCTGTTGTAAATGCAGTAATCTGTAAAACAACAACTGTTTCTTCACAGTCCCCTTATCCAAACGAGCTGGCGATTGCCTTCCAGTTAAACAGGAGTAAAAGTCACTTTCAGATAAGCAGCTGAATGGTTAACTAAGACTAAATTATGGAGGGGGGGGGGGGGGGGGGGGCTGGCTCTGTTTCTGCCCGAGTAGGTTAATTGTTAACACTCTGATGACAAAAGGCCTTGGGGAGACAGACATACCTGGGCACGGTGCCACGGCAGAGGGAAATCAATCAGATTGGGCAGAGGGAGCTCGGGCAAACAACCCCGGAGCAAGGCAGTGCCTTGGCACACACCACCACCCCAGGCATGTGGTGCTGGCAGGGCGGGCAGCAAAGGCATCTGAAGGTCAAAAATTCCCCCCTCCTCACCGACTCGTGGCAGCAGGTGTGCCCGTGACCTTGTTGGCGTCGGTGTTGATGAGCAGGCAATTACCCACAGGATGAAAACCATGCTTTGTGGTTTATTTTAGGGCTAGGGCTTACACCTGCCCCGTGTTTAGGGGCTCTGGTGGCTCTGCCAGGTTTGTTGGCAGCAGTGCCAAGGAGCTGGGTTGGCTGGAAGGAAAAAGAAAAAAAAAAAAGTCAACGCGTTCTCGGGTGGTGGAGCGGGTTGGAAACGGCGTGAAAAGGTTGGGTAAAAAAAAAAAAAAAAAAAAAAAATTGCTCTCATAATTTCAGCTCCTTCCAGGAAAACGCATGGAGAGGGAAGGGCAGTAATGGGTTAGCAGTGAGAAGACAGCAGGCTCTGTAGGGAGCAAAACCACCTGTGTCCAGTGAAGCATTAAGAGGCCCCGGAGAAAATCCACCACTGAAACACAAGACCTGCAGTTGCACTCGGCCATTGTATCATAGAATCACACAACCACAGAATCAGGAAGGTTGGAAAAGACCTTGAGGATCGTGGAGTCCAACCATTCTCCCTGCACTGCCAAGGCCAACCCCAACCCATGTCCCCAGGTGCCACATCCACCTGGCTTTGAAATCCCTCCAGGGATGGAGATTCCACCGCTGCCCTGGGCAGCTGTGTTCCAGCCCTCAAGTAATTCTTGTGGCTCTTTTCTGTCCCTCCTCCAACTCCTTTTCCCTCCCCACCCCACCATCCTGGTTCAGTGGCTGCCAGGTTTTCCTCCACCTCTGGAATACAACACGAACGCACTCGAACCTGTCTGCAGAAACACGCGCGTCTCAGGCTCCTCAACCTCAAGCTTTTTCCACAACCAGGAGCCAAATGAAGTCAGATGAACAACTCCTGCTGCTTCCCCGGGACACAAACCTCTCTTTTCCCATTTATCCCTGCTGAAGGGCCTGGGAGCATTGCTATAGAGGCAGGTTGGAGGGTCAAGGAGTTAAAAGTTTTAGTAGCCATCTCCAGACACCTCATAGGCCACGAGGTTGATGGGTGTCTGCACATCTTCCATCCCTCTGTGCAAAGGATTTATGGCTGGGTTTACTCTGGGACACAATCCTGAGTAATGTGCTCCAGGGTTCCCTGCTCGAGCAGGGAGGTTGGAGTAGGTGATCTTCATCCTGGACCATTCTGTGATTCTGTGGTTGCTGCTGGGCCACAGATACTTAAGCTCTGGGGTTGGATTTTCAGGTTAAAATGAGCAGAAAGTTGTTTTCTCACCCCAAGCTCCCGTGGCCTGGGAGATCCTGCAGCTCCTGCACTGGGGTGGGGGCAATTCCAAGCACAAGGACAGGCTGGGGGGAGAATGGATTGAGACAAGCCCTGGGGAGAAGGGCTTGGGGGTGTTTCTGGCATGAAACCATCCTGTGCCGTGATCAGGGTTGGAGGAACAGAGTGTGGGTGGAAGCAAACCCCTCCAGAAAGGGGTTTAGGAGACCTCAGCAAGCAGCAGCCCCTGCCTGCAGCCCCGGGGCGCTTTGCAGGGACCTTTGTAGCTCTGTTTAGCTGGAAGCAAGGAATGCCTGAGTTCAGAAAGCAAAGCAACACCAAAGCCATCCTACATGACTTCTCCTGGGAGCAGCCTCCATGTATCCTGAGGCTATTTCCATCACACTCTGCTGCAGGCATGCAGCCCCAGAAATCCATCCTGAAGCTCTGTGCTACCACCCCAGCTTGGGAGTCCTGCTGAGGAACCTCCAATTTGGGGATTTGCCCCTCTTTGACCCCCCTGCCCCTTCCTCTCCTTTCCCAGCATCCCAGTTATCCTCTGGATAACTGGGCCCCAGTTAAAAGCTGTCCACCCTCCCAGTACAACCCCATTTCTGGGACATGAGGACCACGCTCTGCTTTTCCCTCCTGGAAAAGCATCAGCCTCAGGTGTGGGTGGCAGGGCTGGGGGCAGGCAGGTCCCCCGTGTCGGGGGGTGGGGCTGCTCTTCCTCGGGCTTCTGTGGGAAATAAAAGCGAGAGTGGCTTAGAAACATTTCCTTTTCCTTTCCGCCTGCTAATGAGATAATTACAGCTTTTTGTATTCTGGGAAACTACTTTCTCATTATGGGGGCCGCAGGAGCTATTTACATAATCAGCCTGAAACAAAAGAGATGAGATGAAAAGGCCCAGGCGGCTCTTCGGGGGAGCTCTCCTTGAGCTGCCGAGGGAGAGCCCGCGGGGTTGATGCATTCCTCCATCCCAAAAACCCCTCTGCCAAGGGCTGGAGTGGGTGGCAGCACTTGGGCCAGGATGTTCCCAGCTTGGGATGCTCCTCACTCCCAGCTGTGAGGGTCCCCAGGGTCCCCAGAGCCAGCCCGATGTGCAATTCCCATAAACCACCCACTGCAATTCCCGTTGCCAGAGGATTCGCGAGGGGTGACCCCCATCAAGGAGAGTCATGTCAGCGTTTGTGGGGCTTGTAGTGACACCTTGGGACAAGTCTCAACACCCAAGGATATGTTTGGTACCCAACTGGCCCACGCCCTGTCTCATCTCCCATGTCCCAGTTTCCTACAGTTGTGGATAAGGGACATTTTGGGGACCAACCTGTCCCATCCCACATCCCATGCCCCCGTTCCTTGTCCCACCTGCTGGCCAAAGGACATTCTGGGGACCAACCTGTGCCATCCCATGTCCCATGTCTCTTTCTTGTCTCCTTTTCTGGCCAAAGGACATGATGGGTTCCCAGTTGTCCCATCCCATTTCCCTGTCCCCTCAGTTGTCTCAGGGATTACCTGTCCCACATCCCATGTCCCATTTCCACGTTCCCCCAGCTGACCAAGGGACACATTGGGTATCAAACTGTCCCATCCCACATCCCAGAGCCGTGTCCCCCCATCTGGCCAAGGGACACTCTGTGTACCAAACTGTCCCTGCCAGCAGCCACCTCCCTTCCCCAATAAAGGCCCCATTGTTCTCCCCCACAAAGCCTGAACAGTGCAGCCTGCTCCACCTTCCCTGCCAATCCTCCCCCTTTGCTATCAGTTTTCCCCCTCAGCTGCTCTGTGTTTAGGGGACACAGTCCAGTGCCACCCTTCCCTGTCCCCCAGGAAGCGGCAGGAGGGGGAATCACGGAAAAGCACGGGCACAATCTGCACATGGCCTTGGCTCCGTGTCCTGCTTGTCCTCCTTCCCTCCCCGCTGCCTCAGGGTGCTCCTGGAATGAACACTTCCCCCCCCAGCTGCCTGGAAACCCCTCTGTGGACAGCCAAATAATCAATAAATCCATCTGGGCATTGCCACTGCTCATCCAGAACAAGCTGCTCTGCCTGTCCCAAGCCCACCCCATCTCAGGGCGTTCCCAGTTTTAACCCACAGGATTTTCTGGACCCCCCCCCCCAAAAAAAAAAAAAAAAAAAAAAAGCAGGCAAAGGTGTGGGATTAAAAGCCAAGCACCTGGCAGGCCACACTGATCTCAAGCTGCTCCAGTAAGGACAGAAATAAAAAGTTATCGTGGAGGCTGCAGCAAAGCCCCGGAGAAACCTCAGCAGGTGACATGGAGATGTGACAAGGTGCATCTCCAAGGTCCCAGGGAGGCTTTTCAGGCTCCATCCTTGGAGTATTTCAAGCCCTGAATGGACCAAGCAGGGTCTGGTGTCATAGCTCAGTCTGCCTTCAGGACTGAGGTGGTCTGGAAACCCCTCAAGGACCCTTCCACCAGGAATTATCCTGCCATGGAGGTTTTGGGAAGCCACACCAGGGCTGTCCACCTGACAAGAGTCTTCATCCTCAGGGGAATTTCTCCCCCTTTTCCCTGTCTGCTACCAGAGCCCTGGATTTTGGGTCCCCTAGGATGCACCTGAGGGCTGATAGGAGGGATTTTCCATGACATGCCATCTCTGTCCCCATCATCCCAAGAGGGAGAGTGCCGGTGGGACAGGGTGGTTTCAAGCCCAGCCCAAACTTCCATCCCAAATCCCAGGTGTCCATCAGGAAGGGTTAGGCCACGGTCTCACCTGTGCCCACCTGCCCTTGTGGCTGCCCCCAGAAGATGCTCAGTGCTGGTTGTGTCACTGTCCCCAGTGAGGTCCCAGTGGCTGCCCAGAAAACACCAGCTCTGGTGGACAAGGAAAATTCCCAGAATTCACTCAGTATGGGGAAAGGGCAGTTTGATGGAGCAGCCTCAGTGCTGGCTGTGGGGCTGAGGGTCTGGGATGATGCCCCACGCCACGGGTTGGAGCACTTGAGGTCGTCCCAGCCCTGTGTGCCTCAGTTTCCCTTTCTTGAGGGGATTCTACCAGATCCAGGATGAGCTTTCCCCATCCTGAGCACCCCATCCCTGCTCTGACCCCCTGGTGCAAATAGGTACATCCATCCCCAAAAAGCACCTGCAGAGGGTCCCACTGGCTCAGTCCTTACACTAATCCACCAAAACCCCTTTGGCAATGTGGCTGGGAACGAGCTGCTCCCGTGGTTCTCCCTGATCCTGGTTCACTGCACGGTGCTGCTGCCCCTGGAACAGCCCCAGCACGGAGCTGCACCCCTTCCCTGGCACCCCAGCACCTGCCTGAGCATCCTCACACCCCCCCACATCCCAGGGATCCCGACGTGATTCCCTGCTCCAGCCCCTCTCCCGGGCCCTGAGCGCCTCGCGGTGGGAGCAGGAGCCACCAGATCCTGCCCTTCGGGCTGATCCATCCCCCGGGAAGCGTTCCAAGCGGCGGGCCCTGCCCGGCTCTGCCATTCCCAAGACCTTTCCCAAACCTCTTGTCCCCGCGGGAAGGACAAGGAGGGGACCCCTCCACCGGCTCCCACGGCCGCCAGCCCGGCCGGGATTTATCATTAACTCGCCCCGAGGAATTTCAAGGGCGCGGAGCCAGCCCGGAAAGTGCTCTCGCTGCTCCTCGGACACGACGCGTGGAGCGAGTCCCTGCGCTGGCTTGTCCCCATGGTGGCTTGTCCCCACCGCCAGCTAAACCGGAGTGGTGCCCCAAAAACCCCACCAGGCTGCGAGAATCCAGTGCTGAGAGCTGCCAGCTGGATCCACGGGGAGCTTGGGGGGTTTGGGGGGGAAATAGGAGCTTCCCCCATCCTGATCACCCCACTTCCATGCCCCCCACCCCTGCTCCGACCCCAGCCCGCTGGGGACGTCCCGCCCCCCCCCCAAAAAAAAAAAAATCACCTGCAAAGGGTCCCACCAGCTCAGCCCGCACTTAATCCACCAAAAAACCCCTTCATTCCCCTGCCTGGCCCCAAACAAAGGCACCCAGCGAGAGAGGGGGAAGGAGAGAGGAGAGGAAAGATCCCCGGAAAAAAAAAAAAAAGAAAACGAAAACCAAACACACCCACCGCGATTCACCTGGGCAGCCCAAGGGGTGCGTCCTGCAGCTCCCCATCCTCCGCCGAGCTCCAAATTCATTGTTTCCCTGCCCGGTATCCCGGAAAAAAACCTCCAAAATAATACCTGCGGAGAGAGCAACCTGCTGCTGGGCCGGGGCCAAGGGCTGCCCTTTGCTCGGTGGGATTGGCCACGGCGCCCGCGGGAATTTAACTCTTTGTGTCCACCTCCGACGGGGATTTTGGGGAATGATGGCTCCGTCTGGCTCGGACAGAGGGATTTGGGGGACTGACGGCTTGGTTTTTGGGGGATCTGAAAACTTGGTTTTTCTCCAAATGGGAATTTTGGGGTCGGACAGCTTGGTTTTGCTCAAATGGGGATTTGGGAATCAGGCAGCTGTGGGTTTTTTTCAAATATGGAACTTTACTGATTTTGCTCAAATAAGGAATTTGGGGGCCCAAGGCATCTAATAGCTAATTTTTTTTGGAGGGAGGAGTTTTTTGTTTTTTTTTTTACTTTTTTTTTTTGTTGTTGTTGTTGGTTTTGGTTTTGGTTTTTTTGGTTTGGTTTGGTTTTGGTTTTGGTTTGTTTTAGTTTTGGTTTTGGTTTTGGGGTTTTTGCTTGCTTGTAGTTTTTTAGTTCTTTTGTTGTTGTGTTTTTGTCGTTTTTTTTTTTTTTTTTTTTTTTTTTTTTTTTGTTGTTGTTGTTGTTTTGTTTTGTTTTGCTTTTGTTTTTGTTTTTTTCCCCCCCCAGATAAGGATTTTAGGATCTGACGGCTTCTTGCTCAAATGGGCGTTTGGGAGTTTGGATCTAGTGACTTCTTTTGGCTCAAATGGGGATTTTGGAATCCAACAGCTGGGTTTTCTCAAATAGAGATTTGGGGGTCTCACTGCCTGCTTTTATTCAAATGGGGATTTTGGGGTCTAATGGCTTGGTTTTGCACAAATAGGGATTTGAGCTCCATCCCTGGGGCTCATTTGGCCCATTCCATGGGCAGGGACACTTTTCCCTAGCCCAGGTTGCTCCAAGCCCCGTCCAGCCTGGATAAAAGCTGGACCTGGATTCTGCTCTCCCAACTTTTTGCCATCCAACCCCCCCCATCACTCAGAGCAGAGTGCCACAGGATGGTCCAGAGCTCCTTCTCCTGCTTTTCCAGCTGCCAGCACTGAGGCAGGAGAGCAATCAGGATTCCCATCGGGATCTCTCCCGGCCTCAGCACTTATATGGGATTATTTGCAGCGGTGAAGGGAGGGAAATAAAGCCACACAAACTGCCACTAATTTAGACTTATTTGCTCAAGTGAATTTGGTGCTGGCAGGATGTCTGTGGATCAAAGGAGTCGCCGGCTGGAGCCTCACAAACAGCCCTGGCATCGCTGGGCAAAACAGCAGCAAGAGCAGCAAAACACCAACAACGCTAAAATAATCAAATATGGGTTATGCTGCATTTAAACCAGGGCAAAACACACCCCTGGGGTAAGTGGGGAAGGTGTAAATTATACCAGAATGGGTACCTGTGGAGACTCAAACTCTTAATTTTGCCCTTTAACTCCAGAGGCAAAGAATTCCAAGAAACAGGCTGGTTTTCTGCATTGCCAGAAGATTCCCAGCGTGTGCACCTTGGAAGCAGCCAACTCCTGCAATAACCAGAGCTGATCCAGGAGCTCTGTCAGGACGTGGACCCTCCTCTCCAGTGGGATTTGGGGAAGCTGCCCAAGCGGGAGCCCTGGGATGGCAGCGAGGAGCTGCAGCAGGCCCAGGCTGGGCAGAGCTCACAGGAGCCAGGCAGTTCCCTGACACTGCAGCTGGTTTAGGCTGTGCTTGTTCTCCCTTTGGGAGCTGAGTTATGTCTTAGCTTCTTCCCACAGATGAATAAATCATGATAGGAGAGACTTTGGAGAAGGCTGGAAAGGCCGGGATAACCCGCGCTCCTGGCGCTCTCGGGCAAGCCGTAAACTTTTGAACCCTGAACTCCCATTTCTAACCCAGGTCTCTGAGACATGAACCTCTCCACCCACCAGAATCACCTCCCCCAGAGCCCCTCCACTGCCTCTGAGAGCAAGCAGAGACCCCCCCCCCCCAGTTGGCATCCAGCATCCCTTTGTGCTGCATCCAGGCCGTTGTGTCTCCCTGTCCCCATGGACAGAACCACCAAGACTCGGTCTGGTCCCTTTGGGGGGGTTTATCCATCTCTGCACTGCCCTTTTTGGGTGGCCACGGATGGCCTGTGCACCCAGATCCAACCCCATGAGGTGACCTCCAGCCTGGGGTTGGAGTTATCCACCTAAAAAGCCTCTTTCTGCCTTGGGGAAGAGGCTTTGAACATCCACCCAAACCCTTATTCCTCTTGAGAATAATAGGAGAAATAGACTCTCCCAAACCCCAAACTCTTTGTTCCCTGTATCCTTCTGTTTTCCTTTCCCTTTTCCTTGCAGAATTGGCACACTTTGAGCAGCCCCCCAGGCAGGGTGATTTCCTTTCTCTTGGAGCCATTTCATTTCAAGATCCCAAAGATCTCCAAGCTCCCTGGACTGCAGCTGCACAACTGGTTAAATATTTTCTGCCCTGAATCACAGACTCAGTTATGTTGGAAAAAACCTCTGAGACCCTCAAGTCCAACCTATTGCTGATCCCCACCTTGTCCCCAGCCCAGAGCACTGAGTGCCACGTCCACTCTTTCCTTAAACACCTCCAGGGGTGGTGACTCCACCACCTCCCTGGGCAGCCCCTTCCAATGTCTGATCACCCTTTCTGTGAAGAATTTCTTCCTCATGTCCAACCTACGCCTCTCCTGGTGCAGCTCAAGATTATAACCAGAGATGCTGAGCGCAGATCTCCTGCAGCACCTCCTCACCAGGCTTTGTTTGAAGCTCTTCCCCACTATCTGTTACTAGAGCAGAGATTTCCATGCTGATCTTCAGAGGAAGGACCTGATCCTGCTTTCACTCCAAGGGTTTCCCTGTGTTCCTGCAGAGATGATGCTTTGATTTGACACAGGGACCACAGCCAGACGTGCAGGATGGGATTGGGCAGTCTCAGGATGAGGACACGGCTGTGCCATTCCAGAAAATCCAACCTTTCCTCTAGGAAAGCTGAGAAAATCCCCAAGCAAGATCTGGGGCTGAGGTCCTGGGAAAAATGCCACAAAAAGGTGGATACCCAGCATTTATCTGGGTTGTTCCTGCTTTTTAAGTGGAATAATTTGAGCCCATGGGAGGCCCCTTCATACCCTCACAGAGCTGGGGGTGGGAGAGGACCTTCTCCAAGCTGCCCCAGGGGATGGCAGGGGGTCCTGAGGCTGGGTTGGCACCACAAAGCTGGGCTGATGCCATCTGCTGCAGTGGGGGACCCTTCCTGTCTCCAGTCCTTAACATCTGCCTGCTCAGCTCGAGCCAACACGAACAAGCCAAAAGACTCTGGTTTAGTCATCCAGAGGGATGGTTTCCTATTCTGGAAAAAAACATCCCTGCTGCTATAAGCTGTCTCCTCCTGCATCCACACAGGGCAGACAAAGCCTCTCAGTGCTGGCAAACCACAGCCTGGTGCGTGGCCCAGGTCTTCCCATAAATCAGGAGAGGCTCCTGCATCTCCACGTGCAGGTGGTGAAAGCTTGGGGTGTGTGTGTGTGTGTGTGTTCTGGGATGCTCTGGCGTGGTGGCTTGGCCATGGGACGTGGGTCAGGTCTGTAAAAGGGTCTGTAAAAGTCCTAGACCACGTGGCCCTCCTGTCCTGTGCCTGCTCCTGTAACTGCTGAGATGAACAGTAAATGATCACCCTCCTCCCTGCAGCTCACGAGAGGAACAGGTGAAGGGGGGTCTGGTTCATCAGCCAGGGAGATTTTTTTCCTCCCACAGGAGATCAGATCATGTTAATGCTGGCCAAGACCTTCATCTAACACTTAAAAACTGAAAAAAAAAAAAAAAAAAGCATGTGGGGAAGCAGTGTTGTCCTTTCCTCCTGCCCCCCCCTTCATGCCTTGACTGGACAACCCCAATGGTGCCGTTGCCAGTGAGGTCTCCAGTGGGCAGTGGCCAACATCCTTGGGAATGCCAGGAGTTGCCAGGTTTCCCAACTCACTTCTAGACCAGAGAATCAAGGATTTATAGAATTAGAATGGTTTGGGTTGGAAGAGACCTTAAAGACCACCCAGTTCCACCCCCTGCCATGGGCAGGGACACCTTCCCCCATCCCAGGTTGCTCCAACCTGGCCTTGGACACTTCCAGGGATCCAGGGGCAGACACAGCTTCTCTGCCCAACCTGTGCCAGGGCCTGCCCACCCTCACAAGGAAGAACTTTTTCCTAATATCTAATCTAAATCTCTCATCTTTTAGTTTAAAACCATTCCTTAAATATCTTTGGCTGCTCATCCAGAAAGAGGGAAATGAACCTCCCATTCACAGTCCCAAAGCATCAAGCCAGGTCTGGTAAAAAAATAACTTGGAGCAAACTAACTGGCAGCCAGGAGGGCTGGATTTCCACTGGAACCACCAGGTGTTCATGGATCCTGTTTGAAAGTGCCTTTTCTCTCCCTGTCTGGAATTAGGGATTCGACACAGCCCCCTTGGCTCGGGGTGGGAGGTTTTTTTCAGGGAGGAACATCAGGCTCAACCCCCATCGGGTGTGGGCACATGATGTCCCATCTGAGTCCATCTCCATCATGGCCAACCTCTCCCCTGGGCAGGACTTGGTGGCTGAACGGTTTCAGCAAAAGCAGAAGCAAGAGAATCCCAAAGTCCTGGGAAGAAGGAGCTTCTGGAGGGGCAGTGGAAGACCAAGCAGGGAGCCTGGAGCACCTCTGTGGTGGCTGCCAAGCCTCAGTGGAGGACCCCGAGGTCTACACTCCATGTCCAGGCCACGAGGACCCAGCTGACACAGTCCACAGGGAGGGATTTGGCTGACTGGAGGTGGGCGTGGGCTGAAATTCCATCTGAATCCATGGCCCTGAGCTCCGGGAATTTGCAGTTAATAAGTGGCCTGAGTACCATAAACACATCCCCCAGCCATTGCCTTCCCCATGGCTCCTTTGTCCTCCGAGGAATTCGGGTATTCCCTGCCCAGAAGACAAATTCCTTTGCAGTCACTGGCACTGAACCGTGTCTGGAAACCAGTTTCTCCAGTGGATAACCAGTGGTTTTGTCTGCAGGGCCAATTCCCCCTTTCCCAGCTCTCCAAATTCTGCTTCCCAGCCACCGAAGGATTCAGGCTTGTTCATCTCCAGGCTCATCCTCCTCAATCCATGCACTGGCTCGTGGAGAAAATGGGAAGGAAAGGTCTTCATGACCCACATTTGGTGGTGACAGGATGGCCCAGAACTAGGAGTCACCTCTCTCCATCTGGTTTTAATCCTCAAACACAGCAGGGAAGGACCCAGATTTGGCCAGGAAGAGGGATGGGAGAGGGCAGGAGCAGAAGGGTGCTCAGCCATACGTGCTGCAGGTACAGGGTGATGCCTCCAGGATACTCATCAACCTTTATTCCTGAATATTTGTGGTCAAGGCAGGATTTATCAGTCATGGCAGGGGGTTGTGTGCCCTCTGACCAGCACTGGTGGTGGAGGAACCCTTTTATCCTGGAGATATCCTTGGCTCTGACCTCTGTGGGCTGTCCAGCCACAGGAGAAAGACAGTGGGACAGAGGGAATTTGAAGCAACAAAATAAATAAAACTCAGAAAGGATCCACAGGCAAAAATCCCTCTGGTTTAGGCACAAATCACGCTGGTTTGGAAGCATTTCTGGCTGCAGACCTTCGATCACGCTGGGATTTCACCCTGTCAGGAGTGACTTTGTGGGTCACCCGGGAGATCCTCCTGCACCCTGGAGCAACCTGTGGAGCCTTTCCCCTGCCATGGAAAAGCAGCTTTCCTCTGTGGCTCCATGGCAGCCTGGGCATCCCCCAGCCCTTCCTGGGGAGGGATCAGGGGACTGTCCGTGCACGTGGAGCAGATGGCTGAGGATGCTGATGTCTGCTGACATCCAAGCCACAGCAGATGCCAGGGGAGACCTGGCTCCAACGAGACCCCCTTCCCATCCATCAGGTGAAGAGGGGCCTTTTCCCAGCCCTGCTGAAGCCAACACAGCAGATTCCAAGCCATCAACTCCTTTTGCTCCTTCACTGAGGGACCACGGACGGGGCAACCCCCCGGGAGGGGTTTTCCACAGAACTGCCCTTCTGGAAGCCTGTGGACCTCACCCCATCGCCTCTGGGATGGGCCACAGAGAGTTGAGGGGGAAAAAAACAAAAGGAAGGACTTTGAGGGGAGAGTAGGGGACGGGCTAGGGAGGGAAAATTTCCATATCTGCATAATGAAGCCGATTACATAAGGGCATCCTGCGTCATCTGCGGCTGCATCTCCGGAGCAGTAATTACATCTGCACCACACATCTAAAGGAAATATTACCACATCCCCTTTCCAAAAATCTATATTTAGCTCTCCCAAGATGTGTGCCAGGGGCTTTATCGTTCCGTGTACATTGGCTATAGAGCCAGACAACAGGCACATGGAGGGTTTTGGTTGTTTTGGTTTTTTTTTTGATTTGCCAGCCAGCAAAATAATCCGGAGTTCGGTGTGGCAGCTGCCCTGAGTCCCCCTGCAAAGGTGGCTCCGAGGTTTTGAAGAGGTGTGTGAGGAGTGGAATGTTTTCCCGGCCTCTCTCGGTGCCTGCCAGGCCGTGGGGGTGCAGCAGGAGGGCAGGAATGGCAAAGCCAGGGCTTGGCTCTCCCTCCTCCTTCAAATGCTCTTTGATTTCTGCCCCAGTGCTCTGAGCCTTTGGGAAGCCTTTTTTTTTTTTTTTTTTTTTTTTCCCTCGCTGAATAAATGACCTGATTTGCAGGGAGGTGTTGCTCTCTCACGGGTTCCTGGGCTCTCTGCTCCGTCATGAGTGGCAAACAAACCCTTTTGCCCTGCCCAGCTTTGGAGTTCAGAACCAGCTTCGGGCTTTGAACGCTTCTCCCATCCCTCCAGATCCTCTGAAAGAGGAAAAAAAAAGGTGCTTTGGAACAGAAGGAGAGGTTGCAAACCTCTTGGTTTGATGGAGGGCTTTTCACGTGGAGCTGGAGATGGGACAAGGCTCTGCTCTCCCAGCTGGAAACACGAAGGACACAATTCCAAGCCTTAGGGCAGGGCTGGAGGATGAACTGAAGCATAGATTTGGTTTCCTCTTGTTTTCCATTAGCTCATCACCAACCCTGAGAGCCCTGGGAAGCACCAGCAGCTCTGCTGCAAAGAAAACAGTGAGGAAACACATCCACCTCTCCTCCAAAGAAGCTCTGAGCACCAACCTGGTGAGAAAATGATTCTGGCTGTGCTGTGTGAGTGTGTGTGTGTGTGTCCAGCTTGGATGAACCATCCTCAGGTGGAAAAACACCCTCTCCATCCTGGACTCCTAGAGAGGGGTGACAAATCCTCCCTGTTCCTCAGGTCTGCATTATTTCCACCTCAGAGACACAGAGAACTGGAGGATGGAGAAAGGGGAGGATGACAAAGCTCAACAGAGCTGCAGTTGGGGTCAGATCTAATGAAACCTCTGAGCTGCCCTGTAATGACTGAATAAACAACCCAGAGGATGTGAGGTGAGACTTGCCCAGAAAAAAAAGACCACTTTACTGCTGTTTACACTCTCAGGAGCTGCAGGGTCTGTCAGAAGTGATCAGGAATGGTCTTTCCAGGAGAGAAAAACCCAGCACATGGACAAACAATCCATGGAGCTTTTCCTACAGCACCTGTGGCTGATATAAAACCTTTCCCCAGTCAGCTTGAAGATGACCATCACCAGTCAAAATCATGGAATCACAGAATGGTTTTGGGGAAGGGACCTTAAAGACCACCCAGTCCCAACCCGTGCCATGGGCAGGGACACCTTCCACCAGCCCAGGTTGCTCCAAGTCCCGTCCAACCTGGCCATGGACAATTCCAGGGATCCAAGGGCAGCCACAGCTTCTCTGCCCAAACTGTGCCAGGGCCTCACCACCCTCTCAGCCAAGAATTCCTTCCCAATATCCCATCTAACCCTGCCCTCTGGCAGTGGGAAGCCATTCCACCTTGTCCTGTCCCTTCAGGCCCTTGCCCAAAATCCCTCTCAGCTCTCCTGGAGCCCCTTTAGGCACTGGAAGCTACTGGAAGGCGCCCCTGGAGCAATCACCCTGTCCTTACTGGGCAATTTTCCTCTCTCATTAAAGGCTTTGTGACTTTTATTGCTCATCTGAGCTTTGCAGATCGTGGACTGATGGTTTACCCCAAAACAGGCAACGGGTTGTGTTCTGTGCCTGCACCTCCCGGGGATAAAAACCTGCTGGCATTTCCCTCCTGCCCTAACCCTGCTCCCATCTGGCTTTCCCTGGCTCCCAGGGTGCTGCTTCCATCCCAGTGCTCCTGGGGAACACTTAGGAAAACCCCTCCTCTTCAGAAATTCTTTTCCCCACTCCAGCATCAGTGTCACAGGGGGAGGTGGGGAGTGACACCCCCAGTCACCCAGCATTTGGCACCATCTTTCTGTGTGCAAAGGAGAGAGGGGAAGAAGGATGATGTGGGAGCAGGGAAAGAGGGAAAGCAGTTCTGTAAATGATTTGCAGAAGAGAAAACAAGCTCCTGTCTGGTTTACCCAGGCAGGGTTTCACGGGGACCACAGAGGTGCTGGGTTAATGGTTGGATTTGATGATCTCAGAGGGTGTTTTCCAGCCTTAATCATCCTGGGATTGTTTGCTTTCAAAGGAATGCAGCAATTCCAAGTTCAGGCTCTAGGAAGGATGGGGAGGAACGGCCATGGACTTGGGCCCAGCTCAACTGGTCTGAGCTGACCATGCCCATTCAGTCCCTTGCTCACCATCAGCCAGGAGAGGAGAGCAGATCTACCAGGTCAGGAGAACACTGCCCAAACCCAAATTCTGTCTCCCAGTGGCGAACAAAAGCCCAAGGCAAAGCAGAAAGAGCAGAGCAAACACTTCTACTCCAGCCTGTGCTGTTTTCCCATCTCCTATTGGCCACCTTTTTTTTCCAGGCTGAAGAGTCCCAGCCTGTTCCTCTTGCAGAAGCCATGCCAGACCCTGCCCTGTTCCTCCTAACCTGTTCCCACCCCATTCCCATCACAGCTGGTGTCCCCCCACCCCTCCTCCCTGCCCCTCTCCTGGTGGAACACTCACCCATCCCACACACAAGGCTGCTTTCCTTCCTTCACCACCCCTTGGGCCCCAGCCCCCTTTCACAGAATCACAGGCTGGTTTGGCTTGAAAGGGACCTGAAAGACCATCTAGTTTTAGTTGCTGATCACCAGATCAGTGGGAAACAGCCCATGAGGACCCAGTAGATGGTCACCACGTTCATTGCGGGCTTGTGCTGGAGCAGAGAGGTCTCAGCCAGGCACCGCAAATCTCCTCATGGCCAGGAGATCCAGATCCCAGATGCCTCTTCTTCTGCTCCTGCCTCCACAGCAGGCACCAAGATGCCTTCTCCAGACTCAGTGATACCCACAAATGTCTTTTGGATGGGGCTTGAACACTGGATTTTTGTTTGTAGGACGTTTCCCCTGTCTCATCTCTATCCCAAACCCAACGAGCGTCTTCTCCAGAGCCCCAAATGCTCAGGCCAAGCTCATTTCTCTCCCTCAGAGCAGCGAGGTGTGTGATCCTCCATGTCCCACGGACACCTCACCCCTCCTCCTGGTCCCCAAAACTCCAAACACACTCTAGGAGAGACCTTTAACCCTTGCCTGGCTGGTGTTTCCACACGTGAAGCTGAGCATGCTCTGGGTACTGACACCATCCCAGGGGTGTTTGGGAAGCCAAGGAAAGCTCAAAAGCAAGAGGGGCTTCAGCCTGGTTTGTGCTGGGGCTGTTGGGGCAGAGCTCAGCCTCTCTCAGGGTCTCATAGCAATAACAAGGTTACCTGAAGGTGAATGCAAAGAGGAAACGGCCTCTACATGATGGTTTGAGAACCCTTGTTATTCCACTGGGAGAATTATTCCCTCTGAAAGTGGTGATTTTATGGAGCCTTACACGTAGACCTTCTCAGACATTCCTTTCCCAGGCTGGAGATTTCCCTACAAATCCCTTTCCTCTGCATCCTTTGCAATCCTATAGAACCCCTTATGGGATATTGTGACCAGAAGTCTGGAAAGAGCAAAGTAAGGCCGGGGAGGAGCTCCAAGATCCCGGTTTTAAGTGGACTGGTGGCAGGTGTTTGGTGGGGATGGAAGCCCCCCGTAGCAGTGCTTACTCTGGGTGGGACACTGCACTCCTGGATGATCCCTGCTCCTGGGACTCACAGCAAGACGCCTCTCCTGCCTCCATGCCCAGAATCCATCCATTCCTCTGGCCCCTTCATCCTCATTTAGAGAGATCCTGCCCATAACCCGGCATTCCATTTCTTCCCAGGCTGCATTTTCGTGAATTCAGGCTTTTTTTTTTTTTTTTCCCATCCTGGTCCAAGCCTTCCAGATGACAAATTACTTCAGCAACAGCTTTCCCGACTTGTGGCTGTGGGGTTGGGAGGGGAGAGCTGGAAAAGTGGATGAGGTGACCTTCAGTTCCCAACCCTCGTCCTCTCCTCCCTCTCTCCTCCCTGAGCACACACCACACACCATTCCTTCTTTTCCTTAGGTTTGCTCAGCTTGGAATAACCACCTCACACTCAGAAAACAGCAAATACACCCTCTGGATCAGCCAAGGATCCTTCTGGGATCCATCCAGCCCCCCTTGCACAGGGAGGGAATGGGAAGCACTTGTGAAACAAGCTCCAGAGGAGCTTGGCACGTTACAAGCTTGCACTTCCCACATTTGGGGCAGGATTCATCCCGGCACAGCGTCCTTATTAATTTGCCCGGGCTCTGAGCAATCCCACGCCGCTCATCTCGCCTGTGCTGCCGACAGGGGCTGCTCTGGGATCTGCCTGTTCAAACACCACAAGGATTTCCAGCGTTTTTCCTCGGGTTTTTTTAAAGGAATCTGTGCTGACAAATGGCTCACACATTCCCAGGAGGCTTTACAAGGTGGCTTTGGGGCAGTGCCTCAGACAGGGGTTGGGAGCAGGATGGCAGCCACGGTCAAATGACACAGGGATGTGTGGAATCCTTTTCAGGGTGGAAAGAAGGAGCACTTAGGCAGAAAAAAACAAAACAAACCACCACAAAAAACCACCAAGGAAGCAGGTAAAGGCAGAAATCAGGGGGAAAAGGAAGAAAGGCCTTCCTCACACAGCATCCCGGGGAGCTCCTGCCATGGGATGCAGTTGATGTTCAGTGGGTAGCTGTGTTCCAGGGTAAAGTTCATGGACCAGAAATCCATCAGGAGCCAGTGAAAACTGCACAGAAGTCAAATTTTGGGAGTGTATTGAGGGAATATAAAGCAGGCAGTCAAACCAAGCCCAGCCCTTTTCCCCCTGTCCTTGCCTGTTTGTTCACAGAATCACTGAGGTCGGAAAAGACCTTTTAAGATCATCGAGCTCAAAAGTTCATATTGATTTTCCATACTGCTCATCCCTAAAAACATTACGTGCCCCCCTCGTGTCCCAGGAAGGCAACAGGTTGGAGAAAGATCTGGGAAAACTCAGGTGGTTATAACCCAGAAGGTCTGGTGTTCATAATGCTCCAAAGAAACCCCACCAAAAAAACCCATTAAGAACTACAAAAACAACAACAAGAAAACCAAAATTAAATCTGAACCCAAAATCCTCCAAACAAACAAACAAACAATCCCCCACCAGAAAAAACAAACAAACCCCAAACAAAAAACAAATTGAACCCCCCAAAAATTCCCCAAAACCAAAAGCCACAAACATTTTGCCAAACTAAATTAAATTGATATTTTGCCAAACTAAATGAAACTGGATTTCCTAAGCTGAGGATGGATTAGCTGTTGTGAAGGGACCTAAATCTGCACAACAGGATGGGGAACTCGTCTCCAGCAGGAAGGTGGGATGGTGGGGAAGGGGAGGTGGGGGCTGATGTTTTGGGAATGCCGCAGGAAGGACGAGCATCCCTGGGAAAAGGCAGCAACAATGCCACCTGGCCCTGAGTCCCAGGAGGAAAGGAAACTCTGGGAAAGATTTCCAAAAGGAGCTTCAAAAATTGATCCTTGTGCATTTATAGCAGGGGGGATCTCCCTGGTGCAGACAGACCCACAGACATCCGAGCACTTGAAGAAGCAGGTGGAGCTTGGACAAAATATCAGGGAAAGGAAGGGAGCTGGGAAGGGGCTGGAGCAGCAGGAGGGGCTGAGGGAGCTGGGGGGGCTCAGCCTGGAGAAAAGGAGGCTCAGGGGGGACCTTCTGGCTCTGCAATCCCTGACAGGAGGGGGGAGCTGGGGCGGGGTCGGGCTCTGCTCCCAGGGAACAGGGACAGGAGGAGAGGGAACGGCCTCAGCTGTGCCAGGGGAGGTTTAGGCTGGATATTGGGAAAATTCCTTCCTGGAAAGGGTTGTCCAGCCCTGGCACAGCTGCCCAGGGCAAGGGTGGACTCCCCATCCCTGGAGGGATTTAAAATCCCTGTGGATGTGGCACTTGGGGACAGGGGTCAGTGGTGGCCTTGGCAGTGCTGGGGTAACGGTTTGACTTGGTGATCTTGGAGAGATTTTCCAACTTTAATGACTGTGTGATTCTCTCTGTGCTTTTGCCTTGCCTTGTCTTTATGGCTCTCAGCCTCTACCTGATCCTGCCTCCTTCATCCCAGGAAGCACCACCTCTTTTCCCTGGGAAAGGTCTTTTTTTCCCCTCTTCTCCCCTGGCTCTGTCTCTGCAAAGCCTTTCTTGCCAAGGTCAGCCTTGCACTGACGATGCCTTGGACCCCAGTCCTGCTCTGGGGGGGCTGCCCCACAAGTGAGACCCTGCTGAGGCACCAGAGGGAGGAGGGACAAGGGGTTAAACACCCCCAAATGTCAGTGGCCCTAAAAATAGCCAAGCTTTTCCCGCTCACGTTGACTCACCCGTCACAGACCACAAATTCCTGAGACGCGTCACGGGCTGTGGGGAAATCGCCTTTCCCTGCAACTGCTCCAAACAGACCCCGTGTTTGTGTCCAGAGTGACCCCTGGCCACCCTCTGAGGGACAGCCTTGGCCTCCCAAGCAGGAGGGGGTGATGCCATTACAATGCCAGGGGTGATGGTGCTGTGATGTGTCAGCAGAGAGGGGCTTGACAGGGTTGAGAGCTGAGCGAGCATCCTCACTCCCTTCTCCTCCTCCTGGGATTTCCTGGGGTCCTTTTTTGGGGTTCAGCCCTGTCAGCAGGGAGGGTTTCTACACCTGCAGGTGCCTCCTCCACTGAAATAAGATGCCCAGCAGAAAGCTGGACCGTCTGTTTGTGTCTGTTCCCACCCAGCTGGATTTCAGTTGGCTCTGGTTTGAATCCCACTCCCTCCTCCAGCTTCAAATCCTCCCCCATCTCTTCCCAAGTGCCAGAGCTTTAACCCCAGATGGGAATGGCTCAAAGGCCCCTTCTTGAAATGTCCCTCAGTAGGCTCCCACTTAGTGGTTCCAGCTTAAGAGCAGAAATGTAGGGAAAACACAGCCCGAAGTATTTCGGAGATGTGGGGACCAGGAGTGTGTCCAGCTGCCTCTGGACATCCAGGTGGGATCACAGCCAGGAGCAGCACAGCCTCTGGAAGCCACCAGCTGGCCCCAGGAGCCCACACAGAGGGGAGGTGGTGACCTCAGGAGATGGGATAGAGCAGGGGTCCCTGGTCCTTCGGTGCCAGCCAAGCCCCCTCCACCCTGCAGGAGCCTTCCCACCAGGAGATGCCCCCTCTCCAGCACCCAGACCCTCATAGTCCTAACCCAACCTGCCCAAAACTCTTCACTCTGATCACTGGAGCCTCCTCCCACCCAGAGGGAGGTGCAGAAGGACGTGCTCTCATCTGCCCCGCTCGGTGGAGCGAACCCCAGCCCACAGCTGGGGTTATAAGGGAAAGGTTGCCACTGATATTTTGGGAGCCACTTCCTTCCCCTCCCCTCCTCCAGAATGGCTTTTTGTCTTTGGGTTTGTTTTCTTTGTGGCATTATAAAGCTTTGACCCTGACGTGTGTTTTGAATGGATTCAAACGCGGCATTGAATTCCTCTAGGGATGTGGCTGCTTTGGGTAAGAGAGGGAGGAGGGAATTTCATTGTGTCCAGCCTTGCAAACCTTTGGAGAGGAAAAGCAGGGTCTGTTTCTCCCTGCTGAGCCCCGCGTGCTCTCCCAGCTCCTCCCTAAGATCAGACGATCCAGCCACTCCCACACGTGTCACTTGTCCCTGCTCAACAGCGGCTCTGCCAGCACAATTCCACAGTGGGAAAAGTGGGATAATCATCTCCTGGCCAGCTCAATCCTGGTCAGGTCTGACACAGACCCTGCCAAGACCTCACAGATGGATCCAGCTGCTCCTTGAGTGTTTGGAGACTCAACCACCAGGTAAATTAGTGCAAACCCCTGAGCGTCCAGCACCGCCCGCTTCTCCCTGTGCCCAGGGCTCTGGATGGATACAGAGGGAAAAGGGAGCCTCAGGTGATGCCAGCCTGGCTGCACAGAGGGGTTGTGTCTGCTCTGACCTGGCCCTGGGGTCCCTGTGGCCCCCCCTCTGTGATTTCAGGGGCGAAGGGACCCACACAGATGGCGAGGTGACAGCGTCACAGCCCCCCGTGACTGATGGCTCTGCACGTGGCTGAGACCTTTTTATGGTGTTTATTCAGTTGCTGGATGCCCAGCTAATGATTTCACCCTCTTAAAATAAAGAATAAAAGCTCTGGCAACAATCTGGCCTCTTGGCAGGGAGCCAAAGGGTCTTGGGAGACCCCCAGTTTTATTTTGGGCTGTCTCTTCCCCACCCAAAATACATAAGAACTTGCAATCAGGACAAAAACTGTTGGCATTCTGGCTCAATAAACTTACAGAATTTACTCTGCAATTCAGTTTGCAATGAATGAATCCCCTTCCCAGGCCTTGGCCATATCAGATCTGTCCTGGAGGCTCATGGACAACAGGGAGGAGAGGGCTTTTAATTTGATTTTCCGAAATGAAGAGCGGCGAAATAACTGCCTGAGCTCAAGCTGGAGATCAGAAAAATTGCTGATAACGAGGGAGGAAAAAAAAAAGGCTCAACAATTTATGTTCTGGCTTTGGAAAAAGCAGGCTGATGTTCTCACATTGCACAGGGACAACCAAGAGCTTTCTAGTCCATTAGTAACCCAGGAAGACGCTCAATGGCATGGCCTAAGGATAAACATTTTTAAACAGCGGGTTCAGATTAATTTGCTCCCAAGGGTCCCATGGAAGCAGGACAAGGAGTGGTGTTGCCTGCTGCTCATCCTCTCTAAAAAGTCCCGGGATTTCTCTGTGATATCCCAGAAGACTGGAAAGATGATAATTACAGGGCAATATTAAAAAAAAAAGAAAAAATAAAAAAAAATTAAAAATAAAAGGGGGAAAGAAGAAGAAGAGGAAGAGCTGGAGTGATGCAGCTGAGCCTGGCAGAAAGTGATGCAGGGCTGGAGGGATGGAGCGTGGGAAGCTGTCAATATAAATAGATGGCTCATGCAAAGCAGCACTTCACAGATTCATTCAACTCCAGCAGGGGCAGGTTGTGTGAGATGACCCAGGCAGCTCCACAGATGGAAATGTGCTCATGTGAGGTGCTTTGTTTTGGAGTGACGAGGTTAAAAAATGACTTATAATGGAATGGTTTGGGTTGGAAGGGACCTTAAAGAGCATCTCATTCCATCCTCCTGCCCTGGGCAGGGACACATTTCATTAGCCCAGGTTGCTCCAAGCCCCATCCAACCTGGCCTTGGACACTTCCAGGGATCCAGGGGCAGCCACAGCTTCTCTGGGCAACCTGGGCCAGGGCCTCTCCACCCTCCCAGACAACAATTCCTTCCCAATATCCCATCTATCCCTGCCCTCTGGCAGTGGGAAGCCATTCCCCCTTGTCCTTTCTGCCCTTGAGAAAAGTTGCTCTCTTTATCCTTAGAGCTTTCGCTGGGGAATGCTGGCTCTTCACTGGGTGCCAAGGGGCTGGGACAGGGGTGTTTCCAGCTGGGTTTCATGGAGGTCTTCCCATCTTTCCTGGGCAGCTGGTGGTCACACAAAAAACACCAGGAAGGGGAGAATCTCACGGATCCTTCCCCCTTATCCCCCAGCCTTGGAGCTTTTCAAGGATACTTCCCACCAGAAGTTGCTTTTGGAATGGTTTGATGCCATCAGAGGACACTCCTCGTGGCACTGCCTGGTCCCTCCCCACCCAACCTAGTGGTGTTTTATCCTCCATACATTTTTTTGGCAGTGAATTTTTACAAGGGAATTACGACCTCTGAGAACAGCCACTTGATTTGGTTTCTCTCTAACCCAGTGTTTGAGTCATCCCCAGTTACATTTTGAGGTAGACACAAGAGTCACATCCCCTCATCCCTCCATCCCATAAACAGGCACTTTATTAACCCATTTTAGGCTCTACAGTAGCTGCATCTACTTGAAATTTTAGGGCCTCTCAGGCACTTTGAGAGTTAAAAATCACTGTCTCAGGCTGTGGTTCCCCTCTTGTAACTCTTCTTTACCCCTACAAGTCACTGGGATACCCGTTAAGAGGTGTCCCTGGAACAGAAACCATCTCCCTGCTGCCATTCCCACCTCTTATGTGGGACATGCAGTCCACTGCCCACCCCCAGGGAGGCAGAATCCCCCAAGGTAATTCGCGCCAATTACTGCAATCAGCTAATTAGCAAACAAGATCGATTCAAATGAAGTTACGGTGTCAACAGCCATTATGCAGGCTTGTGTGTGCTGGAGTAAAACCATCCTGGGGGGGGGGGGGGGAATCAAAAAGCCCTTGGAGATGGGAAATGGGGAGAGGTAAAGGGGATGTGGAGGGTAGAAGGGAAATAGGGGGGGAAAGGAAACATCCCTGAGACAAATTAAGGAGGAGAAGTGTCGGGAATGGAAACCGATCCGGGTAATTGCTCGTCAGTTTGATGGGGATGATGGATAGGGGTGGTGCCCACCAGCCAGGCAGGTTGGGATGAGGGGGAGAAGCCAGGTCTTCAGCTGGGAAATACCTGGACCCCTCTGTAGGACGTCCCCCCAAAGGTGGAGAGCAGGGGGGAGTTCTCCCTCCTGGAAAATGCCGGGGTGAAAGAGCCTGGGAAGAGCTCTCTCCTCCCTGGCCATGGGACATCCCCACCATCGACCTGCCCCAGAGCCAGCTCTCCAAGGAAAGCTGATTGCCACTTCTGGGAGGGAGTTGCCAGCCTGGGATGCAACAATCCCCTGATGGGAGTTGGTGGCAGGCAGAAGTGGAACAAGCCTGGTGAAGCAGGATGGGGCCACGAGGAGCTGGGGCTCCAGGACCAATTCCCACCCGGAGCCAGAGCCTGGTGTAAAGCCTGCAGAGACATCTGCTAATCCTGCCCTAAGCCCTCTGTGATGGATTTAAAGGGTGTTTCTGTCACTCGCCGCCGGGATCGAGATCTTTACGGGATAAGTGTCCCAAGGAAATGAAGGGATTCTCCTTCCCACAGCGGGGTGTGAAAGGGAGATGTGGCTCCCACTGGGATGCAATGGGGGGGGTGGTGTGCTGGTGTCCCCTCAGAGGACAGGGACACCTGCTGTAATGCTGTGCTGGGCTTCCAGGAGGGGTGTTTTGCTCCAGAGCTGACAGATGCCCTGGTTTTATCACAGCAGCTGGCCCGGAGAAACATTATCCTGCAGCCCAAATCTCTGCCTGTCTTTAAAACCCTGGAGAGGTGCAAAATTGCTTTTCACTCCAGAGCTAAGGCTGGAGAGCTGAAGAAAAGGGGTTTTCCCTGTTTCCTGTCCTGGTCAAAGAAGGGTTCGGGGCTATAAGGCCGTTGTTCTACCTGTCCTCAACTTCTCTGCTAAGGAGGAGGGGGGAAGACACCAACAGATTGATGGGAAAGTTCATTAAAGGAGGAAAAATGGAGCTTTCCAGCTTTGAGGAATAACCTGTGAGCGCCGGATGCATCCACACAACCCGGTGCTGGGGCATCAGAGCTGGCCACATGGGCATCCATGGCACGAGGAGGCTGCTCAGGTGACTTGCAGGACTCGTTTTTTAAAATAAACAGATCCCTTTTATCGCCTGAAATCCCGAACCTCCGCCGGGAGGAAACGCGTGAAACAAAGCAATGGCACCATTAATCACCCCCCCGGAGCCCCGGGCTTGGCTGAGGGAACCTCTTCCCAAAGCCACAGGACCCACCTCCCTCAGCGCCGGGCACGACCCAGCCCTGCTTGGAGCAGGGGCTGGCCAGTCCTACTCACCCCCTGCACGTTTCGTCCAGAGGGAAATAATCCCTCTTTTCTTCCCCAGCTATCAGGAATGCACCACACCTGGTGCCCCTCGGGGAGTGTTTGCTGTCCTGGCGGGCGCCAGGGCTGGGTTGTTTGCCCAGGGATCTTTATTTATTTATTTTTTTTTTTTTTTTTTATTTTAAATTAAATATTATTATTAAAAGCTAATTCTGGCCCCTGAGAGCGTGGAGGGGAGGGCAAAGCCCCTTGGCTGGCACTGAGGAATGTCAACAAGGCCTTGGGTTGGTTTGGCCAGGACAGTGTCACAAAGCCCTCCAGAGCCACGGGAGATGAGTCTGCCCAGGTTTTTTTCTGCTGGAAAACAGACTGGCTGTTGCCTGCAGGGGGGATTGCCTGCCCCAAACACGTGCAGGTGGCTTTAGACACAAGATCAGGTTTTAAAACACCCCCTCCTAGTCCCCAGGTTAATTCCAGTTCCATAAAATCCCTGGGGTGATGGGCTGAGGGAAACCCGGCTTTGCAGGGCCAAGGGCCACACGAAGCACCAGCAGCAGGGCACAAAACAGATTACAAACATCCCACTCAGAGCTCAGTAGCACTGAAACCACTCCCGGGTGGTGGGGACACCCCGATCCCAAAAGGGATCAGCCCCTGGGGCTTGGAAAAACACCGGGAGGGAGGGAGAGTGTGGCAAGGCAGGAGGAAGAGCGCGGCATTCCGTGGGAAGGGGGAAGGAGGGGAGCAAATTCCTGCTGTGCAGTGACTGGCCAGGGCCCAGCCGGGCAGCAGGGATTTACTGGTGACATTACTGGAGGAGCCAGAGCTGTGGGGAACATCAGGGTCTCCCTGAGCCTGGCACTGAGCTGAGCTTTATGGGCTGTGCTCAGCCTGCTCCTGAGACAGGTATTGATGCCCTCTCTGAGCTGAGAGCACATGGAGATGTGGGATCTCCTGGCAGAGGCCTTTTAAAAAATTCATTTATTTGAGGAGGGAGAAATCTGAGCCAAGAGCAGGTCCTGGTCTTTCCCAGAGACCCCTACCCTGGGGGAGGAGAGCTGTGGGGTACAGGGGACCGTGGGAGTGCAGCTCTGCCTGTCTCATCCCAACAATCCCTTATGAATTTTTAGAATGTTTCCATCCTCTCCTTTCTGCCCTGGCCTCTCTAAGCCACCCTGAGGAGCCACTTCACCTGATCCCCATGACAGGGACAGCCTTCCCTGGCTTTCCACCTCACGGTCTGGGAGATGAGATGAATGGTCCTGCCAAAACTAACACCAACACGTCCCTGTCCCCTCTCCCTCTTCCCCTTGTAATTCCCAGCATTGCTGGAGGCAGGAGCCCCCGCTGCAGGGAAATGTCTGAGCCCTCCCACCCCAACACCTCGGTTGGGATGGCTGGGCTGTTACTCCAAGTGCTTGCCAAGGGCAGAGCTGGGGATATAATGAAGGCAGCGGTCCATGGGGAGTGGAACGAGCCTGTACTAGATCAGCTGATATAATTAGAAAGCAGGGACAAGGAGATGAGCTCCTATGCCCCAAAGCTGGGCTGTTTTTTTTTTTTTTCCCAGCTCCAGCAGCTGGGCTAATAAAAGCTCCGACCTCCCCCTGTGCATCATCTCCAGCTCGTGCCTGCGGGGCACTGCCATGGCTGGGAGCTCGGGAGGAGCTCCCATCCATCAGTGTCTCCAGGGATGGGGCATTTACAGCCTCTCTGGGCAGCATCCACCACCATCACTTTGGCTTCTCTGTCTCCTCTTGCCCCCTTGCCCTGGGTCTGGTGGGTCTGGGCAGTGTCTGTCCCCACCCCAGAGCAGAGGGGGCTGCTCACCCAGTTGGCTTTGCCGACCAGTTTCATGTCCAGGTTGTCTCTCCTCATGTTTTGGTGCAGCAAAGAAACCCAAAATGGCCCCAGAATGAAAATCCTCTCTGGTGAAAGTGGGGAGGAGACGGTGGATTTGCATTGGAACATCCCCACCGAGCGAGGTGACAGGCTGGGAGAGCTGGGGGTGTTCAGCCTGGAGAAGAGAAGGCTCCAGGGAGACCTTCCAGCACCTTCCAGTGCCTAAAGAGGCTCCAGGAGAGCTGGAGAGGGACTTTTGGACAAAGAGGAAGGGTTCACATTGCCAGAGGGAAGGGTTAGATGGGATACTGGGAAGAAATTGCTGGCTGTGGAAATGGGGAGGCCCTGGCACAGGTTGGGCAGAGAAGCTGTGGCTGCCCCTGGATCCTTGGAAGTGTCCAAGGCCAGGTTGGATGGGGCTTGGAGCAACCTGGGCTGATGGAAGTTGTCCCTGCCCATGGCAGGGGATTGGAACTGGATGGTCTTTAAGGTCCCTTCTCAATCCAAACCATTCTGTGATTCTGTGAAATCCTAACCCCACAAGCCAGAGCTTCCCCATGGAAGAAGGAACAGGGTGAGATCTCTGTTCATCTACAAACCCACCTGGTCTCCTCTGGCAGCACTTACTCCCCTCATGACCTCCAAAACTTCCAAACTGACCTCACAAGCAAGGATTTAGCTGGATTTAGTGTCGGGAAAACCTTAGCCACCCAGAGAGTGCAGAACATGCTCGGGCAGGCTGGGGCAAGCAATGTTCCTGCTGGATTTATGGGACATAGACACCTGGTTTGGAGACCAAGAGGTCCATTAAGTCCTACTACATGGCCTTGGGACCAGAGGGAAGGAAACATGGAAGTCTGCTGAGCCATACAGTGTCTACAACAAGATATCCTGAAATCCTGACCCTATAGGGAAGACTGGTGCTATGGGTATATGGGAGAGGCACGTGGATGCAGGATGAGACCCAACCAAGTGCCCTGAGCTTGTTCTCACCTCCCCTGCAAAACAACTCCCCCTCACCCCATCCTTCTCCCTGGCAGGCACGGATCCGTCGGGCATCGCTCCACAGCCCTTCCCAGCAGGGAACCAGTGCTGGACACACCGCCAGTCATTGCTTATCCCAGGTTTTGTCCCTGGCTTGGATCATTATTTTTATTACTGGTGCCGGGCTTCCAGAGGAAAACATATCTTTGGGCCACATCCCAAGGGATTTGGCTAATTCGTCACCCGCAGACGCACATATATTTATTTAAAAGCGCCTCTTGTTATGTTACTTGGCAACTTCCGAGCCCGTGTGTTTCTCCAGCTGATAAATATTTGTGAGGTTGGTTGTGTGAAGAGCAGCATGTGTTAATGATCCGATTGCCTTTTTTCCTGGGCTTCCTGCAAAGGGAATGGGGCTCCATTGCCCGGCAGGAAAGGATCGGGGGATGCCGGCCCCGATGATTCACTCCGGGTGTGCCCAGGTGGCCAAGAAGGCCAAGGACACCTGGTTTGGATCAAAAATAACGTGACCAGCAGGACTAGGACAGTTCTCATCCCCTGGGCTGGCCCTGCTGAGGCACCTCCAGCCCTGGGGGCAGTTCTGGGACTCTCAGCCAGGAGAGACATTGAGGGGCTGGAGCGTGTGCAGGGAAGGGAACGGAGCTGGGAAGGGGCTGGAGCAGCAGGAGCAGCTGAGGGAGCTGGGGGGGCTCAGCCTGGAGAAAAGGAGGCTCAGAGCTGCTGTAGGTGAAGCCATCCCAGATCCTTCTACACACAAGGGCTGCCCATGGTCGGCATCCTCCAGTGAGGCTCCACATGCTGGAGTCATATTATCCCATGAGCCCTCCTCCTTTAATCCCAAGGAAAATCCAGGATGTTTCCAGCCCCTGTGACCACTCCCAAACTCCATGCACACACGTGGGACGGAAGGTGCCAGCCATGGGGTGGAAGGCAGACATAGCCACCGAGCCTCATAGTGGGTCAAATTCCAGCAAGACTCGGACAAAACTCATCCTTCTGGCTCAGGAACTGGATAAAGCTGACAGGATCCACATACTCATGGGAAAAAAAAAAACCAACACAACAATTTTGGGAGAGAGAAACTCAGCTAAGATCCCTGTGAGGCTGATTCCCAGTGTTGCAGCAGCTCCACTGAGATGGAGCAGGAGCTCCTGCAGCTCCTCCAGCAGCTCAAGGGGACTTTCAGCTCCCTCTGCCAGGAGAGCTCTTGGCTCCAGCCAAACCTGGATTGTGAGGCATAAGCCATCCCTCCTTCCTGAGAGCTGCCTTAACACTTGTGTTGGCTTTCCTTGCTGTTTAAGGAGCTGCATGGACTTTCCTGTCCTGCCTGGGTGGTGTCAGCGTGGTCCTTTCCTCCATGGGGCCATGGGATGATGGGAGAGCTGATTTTTGGGGTGCATGTTGGGAACCACCCAGCTTACTGCAGGATCTCCACCAAGTCCTTGATCCACCAGCACCTCCAGGATGAAGCATCACAGCCTACCCCTACGGCTCCTGGTGCCACCGTGTCCTGCATGGATCACCCTGGAATGGGTTGGGATGGACAGGACCTTAACAGCCACCCACTTCCAACCCCCTTCCATGGGCACTCACTAGGCCAGGTTCCATGAAAACAACTCCCAGGCTGTGGAAAGCAGGAGCCAGACAATGAATCCACTGACCCAGCGTGGAGTCCAAAGGCTTTTCCCGTGGATGAGCTGGAGGGGCTGGGGGGGGTCCCTGCCTGCTCCCCCATCCTGAGGGGCAGGAATGTCTGGGCTCCTGGCCTCGTGCCTCCATTTCACTTTCAGATCCCTCAAATAATAACCGTGTTTGCCAGCTCCTGTGACAGGAATGACTAATGGGAAAGATCCTCTGTGAAGGGAAACAAGAAATCTCCGCGTTTCACCCTTTGCTTGCCGGGTTTCTCTGACAGCCCCCGGGCATGGCTGGGCTCAGTTTCCCCTCACCACAAAGCAGATTTTAAGCCCTACAACAGTTCAAGCAAACACCCCCCCTCCCCCCTTAACTCTTAACCTTCCCAGTCGGGACATAACTCCCCTTCAGAAACTTTTTTGCAGCCCGGTTTATCCACATTCCTGCTCCAACACGGAGTTACCGCTCAGCGAGCGCCTCTGCCTGCTGATGCAACGTGGTTTTCACAGCGCGTTTGGAAAACACCCTCCCCATCTGCCTGGTGTTTTTTTTTGCAAGTCAGGGGACCATCTTTCTTCCTACTTCCTGTTCTCCCTCTGGATGGGCAACCAGAGGTGCCCTCATCGTGCACCACGGCAGTGGTGATGCCCCCGTGCTGGATGCAGCAGCAGGTGCCCAGGGCCGATGCTGCAGCCCCCATGGGGCTCTCCCAATCCAAGCTGCTGCTGCTGTCACCCAGACACCTACAACCAGTGCTTTTCTCCCTCCTCCCTTTTGGATCTGGGATGCTGGTCCCTTGGGGCATCAGCCCAGCGACCCAGCAGAGAAGAGTCTGAGCAGGAGGGAATCTCTTCGCTGCCTGGAGACATGCAGCTGCTGGCGCTGCTTTTTAAGTGCCCACCGCCGCCCTGGGGAGCCCGTTTCAGCCCCTCCAGACATCCCTCCTCTTCCCCGTTGTCACCACAAGGCCACCGCTCGGGAGAGAGACCCGTGCCCCGTTCCCTCGCGTGAAGGGGATCACGCCGCTCCGGCATTTCCACGCCTGTTTCCAGCCCGTTCGCCTCCCAGCCTTTGCAGAAAATAAATTCCCCAGCCAGGCTGAACTCGGATGACAGCATCGCTGCTATATATAGCCACGGCAGATCGCCGCTGCTCCAACCAGGGCCACACATAAACAAACCGGAGAGGGCACGGGAGAGGGGACCGCGCGGGATGCGGGAGCCTCCCAGCCCTGCCCGCCCCAAAATGGGGGTGCTCGGAGGTCCCGAGCTCCCTTGACGTGCCAGCACCTCCCCGGAGGGCTCGGCCGCGGGGCATGACCCTCCGCCGGAGCGGGTTGGAGGATGAAGGATGCGCTGGAGGGTGTTGAAAGCAGAGCACGGAGAGCTGAGGGAGTTGCCAAAGGTTATCCCGTGGGGCGACTGGCATCCCCCGGCTTGGATCGCACCCGCTGACTCCCAGCTCGAATCAGAGGAGCTGTTGGCATCCCCCTCCCCTCCCCCCCTCTTGTTGTGGGGCAGAAAATGCCAGAAAATGACCCGCTGCAGCCATGCCCTCCCCTCCTACCTCCACTCCACAGCTTCCTGCTGCCCTCCTGCCTGCATCTGCCTGCTCCTCTGCCTGCCCGACCCTCTGCCGTGGTGCGCGGGGATCCATGGAGGTGCACAGGGATCCATGGAGCTTCACGGGGATCCGTGGAGCTGCACGGGGATCCATGGAGCTGCACAGGGATCCATGGAGCTGCACGGGGATCCATGGAGCTGCACGGGGATCCGTGGAGCTGCACAGGGATCCATGGAGCTGCACGGGGATCCATGGAGCTGCACGGGGATCCGTGGAGCTGCACAGGGATCCGTGGAGCTGCACGGGGATCCGTGGAGCTGCACAGGGATCCATGGAGCTGCACGGGGATCCGTGGAGCTGCACAGGGATCCATGGAGCTGCACAGGGATCCGTGGAGCTGCACGGGGATCCGTGGAGCTGCACAGGGATCCGTGGAGCTGCACGGGGATCCGTGGAGCTGCACGGGGATCCGTGGAGCTGCACGGGGCTGCGTGGGGTGTGGAGCAAAGGGAAGAGGTTGCTGATGTGCAGCGGGGTCCGTGCCTGGCTCACTGGCAGGCCTTGCCCTCCTTCCCCAGCTCCCCACGTGGGGAAGAGGACTGGGATGCTCAGGGAGTGAGTGATAAGGGGGGGAAATTTTAAGGGGTGCTCAGGGAACGCTCAGGGGGTGCTCAAGGAATGCTCAGGGAATGCTCAGGGGGATGTCCAGGAGGGTGTGGAGCACCCAGCAGCCCAACACCCGCCTCTGGAGCAGAGGGATCATCCAGCCTGGAGGAGGGGGGCCCGCTGGCATCCACAGGTCCCCAGACTCTCTCCTGGGCTCCGAGGAGTGGAGGGGGTGGCAGAGGGGGGTCCCTGCGCCCCTCGGGCACACCCACAGCCCCGGATGGGGCTCTGTGCTGCACTGCAGCAGCCCCAGCCCCTCTCTCTCCGGGGGAGCTGGCAGAGGGGGTGCCCACCCTCTTCCTTCCTTTTCCCCCACACACCGCCTGCTCCAAGCCCGGCTGTCGGGCCAACGAGCAGGATGAGCCACCGGGAGGAGCAACAACCTGCGCCTCTCCCGCGTGGGGAGGGAGCCCGCGGGTCTGTGGAGCCCCCCGGGAGCAGCGGGCAGTGGGGTGGGTGTGCACCCACAGCCCCGCCAGCGTGAGCCCGTGGCTTGGGGGCTGCAATGGGCGGGGGGGAAACACTCAGAGTCCACGTCCTTGCAAAGCCAGGGAGGCATCGGTGCCTCCTGGGGTGCTGTCCCAAGTGGGGAACCCCACGCTGGGGTGGGAACACTGGCTGCCCAAGTCCTCGCAGAGCCAGGCAGGCATCGGTGCCTCCTTGGGTGAAGCCCCAGGCGGGGAGCCCCGTGTCATGACGTCCCCCCACGTCCTCCCTCCCTCCCCACCGCCGTTCCTGGGCGAGGGCCACCCAGCACCGAGGCAGATGACATAATTCCCAGCAACTGCACGTTAATCACTCGGCCGCCAGCAACCTCCTTCCCGTGAATCCAACCCCCAGCCCCAGCCACCGCTCCCCTCCCTGACATCACTGCCGAAGAAATAAAGAAATAAATAAAAAAGAAGACGAGGAAGGGCTGAGGAGGGGGAATAACCTGGCCCTGGCACCGGCACACAGGGCTGCCCCCCGCTCCTCCCCGCCTCGCACTCTATTTTTGGGTGCTGTCACATCCCCACGGCCCCGCGGGGCCAAATCCAGGCAGCTGCGACTTTAGGCACAAACAAGGCTCCCTCCCCTCCATCACACCCGAAATCGGCGCTGGCAGCCCATCCTCCACCCCCACCCCCTCCCCAAAATCCTCCCCTCCCCCCCCCCCCCCAATTACATCTGGGTGGGTGGTTCAGGCGAGCGAAGCTCCAGCATCAGGTCCCCCCCACCTCGCTCTCCGTGCACCCCACACCTCTCCCACCCCCGAGAGACCCCCCCCTCCCCGTCACCCCGCGCCCCATCCCACTCCCCCCACTCCCAGTGCCGCTTCCCAGTTCCTCCCAGTTCCTCCCCACCGCGAGCCTTACTCTTGGCGGGGATGCCGGGGCTGCGCCGGTGCCCGGCGGCGATCGCAGCGCTGTGCGGGAGCGGGCAGGGAGCGGGCAGGGATCAGGGATGGCAGCCGGGCGGCCGCTCCCGTCCGAGGGGTCTCATCTCATTTTGTCCTGTGTCACCAACACACACACACACACACACACACACACATTCGCAGCCACGTTTCCCCCCCCTTCTTGCGGCAAACGGCGGCCAGCCCCGACCCCACCCCCTGTCACAGCGGCAGCCTAACAGCGAGGACCGGGAGGATGGAGGAGGATCTGCTCGCCTTGCCTTTAACTCTTCCCTCGCCAACCCCCCCCAGGACAGGGCTCTGTCCCCATGGACCTGGCTGGGGAGTCTGGGATGCTCCATGGACCCCTCCACTTTCGTCCCCGTCCCCCACAGGGCTCCGGGACAGGGGATATTTGGGGTCTTGGCTTGGTGCCCAGCAGCCTCACTGCGTCTCATCGCCCTCGTGCCCCCCAAAAAAGAGCTCCCCTATATGGCTGAGCCCCGACATTGCCCCTTGAAAGGGGTCAGGGGGTATCTCGGGGGCACGGTTGGGGTTTGAGGGGCACAGGCAGCCCCTCGGTGACAGACAAGGCTGAAGGGTGACAACCAAGCCTGTAGTCACCATGAAAATCTCATTTTGGTGCCTGTTTCCCCCCCATCTCCAAGGGCAGAGCCCTTTGGGGGGGCACAGCGTGAACCCCTGGGGGTCTCCAATGGGGCTGGGATGGGGAAGCAAAGTCAGTCTCGTGGGGAGCTCCCACCCTCTGAGCTCGCAGAGGGGGCACCCCCCCCCCCCCCCCCGAACTCTCTTTTACACAAAATAACTAAAAAAGGGACATTCAAATGGCCAAGGACTCAAACTGAAGGCAGGGCAGGTCCTGACAGTGACACAGCACAGAATTGTCTTCTCCAAGGAGAAATGAGAGGTGCCAGAAGGAAGAGTAAAAGGAAAAGCTCCTGAGGTTGGTGGCACATGTCCCTGCCTCCAGCTTCACCCCAGCACTGGGGCTGCTGCAGCAAGTTTAGAGCCTGCATCACACACACAATCAGGCTCTGCTTCCCTCGGCCTTTCCGTGGATTTATGGAGCTTCCACCACTCCTGCTCACCTGCTAGAAGTCCCAGGAGAGAGGAAAGAGGCAGGAATTGCTGCCACTTCATTCTGCTGCTTTCCAGTGAAACGGCAGGGCAGGTGATTAATTATCCCTGCTAATGGTGCCGGACAGGCACTCGGCTGCTCCCACAGAACTGCAGGCACTGAGGTCTCTGGGCACAGGCTGTGGCTGACAGAGATCCAGAGGCTGTGTGTGATCCTCCTGGGATGGAAAGGGCAGCTGAGGCTCTGTGATTTACTTAGTCAGTCACCTTTGAGGACTGGGATTAGAGCCTGGGACAAAGCCACTTCTCCTGTGGATGGGATTCTGCTGCTTCCCACCAGCGCTGCCAAGCAATGGAGCAGTTCAGGTCCTGCATGGACAACTGGTCCTGGTCCTGCACGGACAATTTTGCTGTGAAACCTGGCAGGGCCAAGAGAAAGAGCAGAGCTGCTGAGAGAGAAGGTCCAGTCAGACTTGTGTCCTGGGACTACCCCACCAGAGATGAAGATGTGCCCAGGGCCCAGCAGGGTTATCCCTGTCCATGCAAAGCAGTTCAGAGGCCAAAAGTGTTCACAGGCAGCCTGGTGGTGCAGCCTCTTCCAGGGGTCATGCCAGGGAAAGGGGGTGTCTTACAGGAATCTGCCACTGCCAGACTCAGAGGAACCCCCCTCTGATCTTCACCTGGTCACACACCCCCAGGACTGAGCACCAACGTGGAGAAAGCCACACCTGAGGGAGGATGAGCTCCAGCTGCCCTCTCCAAGGGCCACTGGGCTGCTCCTGAGGGGATGAAGAGGGAATCTGCACCTGTCCCCCCATCCAATGAAGGGTCATGCCCAGGCTGGGGCGGGGCCAGTTTTGCAGCTGAGAACCAGAATCATAGAATCATTCAGGTTGGAAAAGACCTATAAGACCTCTAAGATCGCTGAGTCCAAAAGTCAACCCAGCACTGCCAACAAGAGGGATGCTCTGACCATGCTGCAGCTCCACCAGGTCAGCCCAGCATCCCGTCCCCAGCTGCAGCTGTGCATGGACACTCAAGGAAAAGCAAACCCAGGGTGATATTTCCCCCTAAAATTCTCCAGCCTCTCCAAGGGAGAGATTATTTTTTTTTGCCAGGCTGAGAAACCCCTCGATGTGCTGTGTGTCCCCACTGAGTCCACCCCCACAGCAAGTCACTGCTTGGAGCCCAGAGCCTGCAGGACACCTCACGTGCTTTGGGTTCACTCTCCTTTTTGGTGGCTGAGCCTTTTTTATAAGGATTATCCTGGGAGTAGCACTGGGGGCAGCAGGTTTTCTGCTCTCCTCCCCTCCCCTGCTCCTCACCCCTTTCCAAGCAGTGCTTTGCAGATGCCTTCTGGCTGGGACGAGCTCCCTCTCCAGAGGACAGTGCTGTGCCTCTGCTCCTTGTCCTCATCCAGCATCCCGAGTGGACTTTGTTTTCCCTCATTTGCTGAGTGTTTTGTGTGCCTTGCTGTGGTTATCATGCTCCAGCCGTCAGATTGCAGCGAGTCCCAGGGAGAAGGTGCCAACTTTAACATATGCCTGAACAGTTCTTTTCAGACATATACAAACTGGAACAATGCCTCGCTGAGAATATGCTTGTTGGTGCAATTTGCCAACTGTGGTTTCAGATCTGCTCTTTTCAGCACGCACCAACTATTTGTAGACAGTGCAAAAGCTGGGATAGCCACGGGCTGAGGGGGGCTCTGGAAGGCTCTCTCCAGAAGGAAAGGAGGAACCAGCCTAGGGCTGAGCAAAGACCTCTGTGGAGCACAGCTAACGTTCAGATCAAACACTTCGCTTCCAAGAACCTCAGTCCCTTTTTCCCTTTGCTTTAGGGAGTGGCCAGCACTGGACAGTCACTCTGATTTCTCTGCTGGCAAACATCTCACAAGGTTCTCATCTCACCTTGTGCAAGCAGCTCTTTGCTCAACTCATCACATCTCCCGGGTTCAAACATCTTCCAGTGCTTCCTCTATGGCTGGTGTTCGCCTTTCAGGTAGGACACCACCTGGATGTGACCCCAGGCCCAGAGCCAGCCAGGGTGTCCCTGCTCTGTCACATCCATGGAAAAAGGACCGACAAACCTTGGCTGGACATTCCCTGACATCTTCCCAGACGCCACGGGAAGGTCTTCCTGAAGGAAAGGCAGGAAGACGGTAACAAAGGTGGGGTTGGGGTTGTCCAAGGAGATGGCCAAGGCAGAGTTTTCTCCCCCATCACTGCTCAGGACTCGGCTGTGCCCTCGCCCACGTGCCAGCCCTCGTGTTGCCAACTCCCAGGGCCAGGGATCACGTCCTGTTCCTGGCTGGTGAAACAACCCCTCAGCTGGATGTGGGAATGGCCCGAGAGCAGGAGGGTCAGTGCTTGGACTGCCTGTTCCCCCCGTGGAGACCTGCCAAAGGCATGTGTGTTTGAGACAGCAAATAATCAAGAGCCCATTGTTCGTAGCAACCTTGGTGGAAATATTTCTGTGTGTGTGTGTGTGTGTGTGTATGTGCTGGCATCCAGTTTGGCAATGGTTACTCAGCACAAGTGGGCGGCCTGTCCCTTTCTCTCAGCTGGAGTCTCCTCCTCCTCACAGGGACCCAGAAGAGGGATGAAGCTGGAGCAGATGGTTTGGGGGTGCTCAGAAATATCGGTGCCAAGGGCTGCCTCATCACCAGCTAGAGCTTCATGGCAGGCTGAATGTGCTGGAGACCAGGGAGGTCTCTCCAAGTAAAGGAGGGGATGCAGGAGGCCACGAGCAGCCCTTGGAGATGTTGATGGTTCCAGCTTTTGGTTGGACTTTGAGGAGAGGGAGCAGAAATCGAGATCTTTGGGTTTTCATGCAAAGTATGGGGTTCTGTATCAAACCTGTATCTGTACCTGTACCCTTTCCAAGTCTAAAGGACTTGGAAGAACTGATGCTGGAGGGGGACTTTGGGCAAGAGCATGGAGGGACAGGACAAGGGGGGGTGGCTTCCCATTGCCAGAGGGAAGGGTTAGATGGGATATTGGGAAGAAATTTTTGTCTGAGAGGGTAGTGAGGCCCTGGCACAGGTTGGGCAGAGAAGCTGTGGCTGCCCCTGGATCCCTGGAAGTGTCCAAGCCCAGGTTGGAGCAACCTGGGCTGGTGGAAGGTGTCCCTGCCCATGGTAGGGGGTTGGAACTGAATGACCATTAAAGGCCCCTTCCAACCCAAAAATCATTCTGTGTTTCAGTGATGAAGGGACACTGCTGGCTTTGCTGGGAAGAAGTCTCAGGGCTTTTTCCAAGTGAGAATCCAAGGATGCAAGCCAGGAGAACTGCCCAAGGCAGGCACACGCTCCAGACCATCTCCTCTGTCAGCACCACACCAGATCCGTCACAGCCCTTTCACGGAGAAATTCCCAAGGCTCCCACTGAAAGCTTCCCTGCCTCTCTCATCCCTGCAGAATTGAATGGAGAGACTTGTCCTGACCTCCATCCCCCTCCACAGCTCCCGGCATTTCGTTTTTTCTCCACGTTACTGCTCGGAGTCAGCTGAGATGAAACCGAGCTGGCTCCTACACACACACACCTTGGAGCTCAGGCAGGGGCTGCTTCCCACACTGTGTCTTTCACCCAAATCAAACAGCTCCCAGCTGAGCTCTGCCATCCATCAAGCCGAGCCTGAGGCACAGCTCGGTTTTGGCAGCTTTAAACCTCTTTGGGTTCGTGTTTAGCGGGGAAAGAGCAGGGACCTTGTATTTGGGAGCGCGTTGCAAGGCTGAGGGGGCTGCAGGGCTATCCTCGGGATCAGGGGGAGGCTGAGAATTGTTCATTTGTGGCAAAGATCTGAGCATCAAGGGCTGCTCTATTAGGAAGAAATTCTTCCCTGGGAGGGTGGGGAGGCCCTGGCACAGGTTGGGCAGAGAAGCTGTGGCTGCCCCTGGATCCCTGGAAGTGTCCAAGGCCAGGTTGGACGGGGCTTGGAGCAACCTGGGTTGGTGGAAGGTGTCCCTGCCCAGGGCAGGTGGGGTTGGGGAACTGTGTGATCTTTAAGGTCCCTTCCAACCCCAACCCACTGCATGATTCTGTTCTATGATCCCCTGATTTTCAGACTGCAGTGTCTGACATTCCAGGGGGCACAGGGGGGTGCAGATTCCCCGCTCCCAGGGGCTCTGTCACTCCACAGGGAGGTGTCACCCAGACACCCGGTTTCTGCAGCGAAAACAGCAGCAAAAATAGCCTGTAGGCCTTGATCCAGCATGAAAGGAAATAACAGCTGATGCAGTGAGGGCTTTGCTGGCCCGGGATTCAGCTGTGCTCAGGCAGCCTCAGATGACTGAGTGCCCTGGCTCTTTGTCACCCGTGGCTGGTGTCATCCTGCTGAACGTGCCTCGCTGTCCACTCTCCAGTCTGCCCTGGCTGTGTTACCTGAGCCCAGTTCAGATGCCCAGGAGCACTGTGGGTGTCCCAGGGTGTTTGAGTCACCTGCACAGAGCAGGCAGGCACGGCACAGAGTCCCCATCAGCATCACCTCTGGTGGTGGTGCCTGTTTTCCCTTGCTACTGAGATATCCACCCACCTGAGTTGATGTTGTTGCTGGGCATTAGGAAAGATTTCTTCACTGGAAGAGTGGTTAATCACTGGAACAGGCTCCCCAGGGAGTGGTGGAGTCACCATCCCTGGAAGTGTCCAAAAAATGAGTGGATGTGGCCCCTGGGGGTGTTTTAGTGGGAGTGGTGGCATTCAGCCAAAGGCTGGACTCCATCAGGAGGTCTTTTCCAGAACTTAAGGCTTCTGTGATTCTATGACAGGAGTTTATATCCAGCTGTTTGAGGTGAGAAAGGGAGGAGTTTGGGCCATTTCGGCTCCCTGTGCTGGGCACATCCTTCTGGCTTTGCAGGGAAGGAGTCTCAGGGGTTCCTCCAGGTGAGAATCCAGGTGAGCCCAGAGAGCTGGGCAGGGCAGGCACACGCTCCAGACCATCAGCACCACACCAGATCCATCACAGTCCTTTCATGGAGAAATTCCCAGGCTCCCACTGAAAGCTTCACTGCCTCTCTCATCCCTTCAGAAGTGAATGGAGAGATTTTTCCTGACCTCCATCCCACTCTTGGTTCATGCCCATATCCACACTGGTCTCAGGTGGCCACAGCCAGCTTTCCTACTGACAGAGGACAGATTTCTGGGGTAATTTTAGCAGCTCTCCACCGCTCCTCCAGCTCTTTGTTGCGTGGCATTCACCCCAGGCTCACCAGATCAGCCACTTGGGCGAGGTGGAAATCTCTGGCTCTTTGCCAGGGAAAGGATTCTGGGAGAAAACATCATCACCTCGCTTTTTACCTTTAGCCTTGGCCAGCAGATCCTCCAGCCCCTGGCTGCCTGCTCTCCCAGAGCAGCCTGGGGGAATTACCTCAGCCTCCAACTGCACTAGGAAAGGTCCCTGTTAAACAGGGCTGCTCTCAGAGCCACAGTTTACAGGCATCCTTGGCAACCGCCTTGGGCTTCTTCCAGTCCTCTGGGGAGCAGCACAGTCCCCAGAAATCAATAACTGAGCTCTCCTGAAAGTCAGCAGGACTTTGGCGTGATCTGAGCCACTCCCCTGGGTGATGTCACCCCGCTGAAAGCAAACGAGGGGTCCCTAAATGAGAGCCCCGGGCCTGGAAGGGACCAGCCCTGACCCTCTGCCCCATCACAGGGGATGGTTTAATGCTCTCTGCTCACACCTCTGTCCCATTCTGCTGGTCCATCTCCCCCTAGGCAAGGGGAGCCAAGCAGGTTTGCAGTGTTAAAAACCTTTTTTTTTTTTTCTATGGAAATGCCATCCCGAGGTTCTGCTGAAAGAGGGAGACTCAATCCCTCCTTCTCACATAGGGCTCAGCCCCCACAACTCATTTCATCTTCAGATATTCCCTTTAAATCCAGGATTTCTCTCCTGACTACAAAGGCTCCTTATTGAACATCCAATAAACACCCCAGCCCCTCCCCCTGTCTGTCTTCTCCCTTCCCCAAAACATCCAAAATAGCAGACACAGCTTGCTTAATATTAATTTTATATTAATTCCTCTCCCTGAAGCGCTTTTTCAATGTGTCTGGGCTACAAGACTTCTCCCCAAGCTCCAGTTAATGACTCAGAAGGCCTTGTTCTCCTGTCCCATCCCCATCCTGCATCTCTTCCAGAGGAAAACGCCATCAAACAGTGACTGGGGACACTGTGCTGTGTCCAGAGGAGATGCCTAAGGCTCATTAAGGTGATGAATTAATTATAATTGTGTGCAATATGCTTTGTGGAGGTAACTGAGAGGCACCAGCCCAAAACCAAGGGTCAATCCTGCAGTTCAAAGGGAAGAAAGGAAAACTGAGGGGAGCTCAGGAACCACATTTCTGGTGGCCTGAGAACCTTGGCTCAGGGTCAGGGACCTTTTTTGGGGGGTTCATGGCTTGTCAGAGTCGCTGGGAAAAGGCACAGTGAGAGGCAACGATGGGAAGATGGAGCTGCCTGAATTCCCAAGTTCACCCGTTTTTTTAGCAGTGAGGGTGTTTTACCAGCTGGACAACTTACAATTGGATCCTCTCCCGGTCTTTAAACCGAGCCCATCTGTGTTTTTAAATACGAAGTTTAACCCCAGAAATGATGATACAGACAGGAAAAAAAAAAAAAAAAAAAAAAAAAAAAAAAAAAAAAAAAAAGCCATTAGCCACTTTCTGCAAAGGTTCAGAGTCCTTGCACTTAGTGACCCCTGGGAAAACAGAAGGAGCCTCTGCACCTTTCAGAAACAAACTCCAGGATGTTTTAAAATATGTTTGTGCTACGTCTGGAGCGGGGCAGCAACAGCTGAAGGTCACAAGCACTGTATAAATAGAAAGGAGATTTTATTGTGACATGTCCATCCGGAGCCATTGCTCCTGGGTGTGCCATCTGGGATGGGAACAGGAGCCTGTGCATCCCTGCTCCAGGGGAAAAAAAGAAATCCTTGTCCTTGCAAGGAGCGTAGGAAGATACCACGGGAGGGAGGGGGGGGATAACGGTGGGGTTGTAACTTTGCTCCTAATTTTCCCCGTTTTGAATTAAAAATCAGACCTGTGATGGTGACCTTTGGAATGCAAAGTCCTCCCGTGGGGGCTTCAATCACGTCCCAAGGCAGAGACAAAGAATGTTTTCACCCATCAGAGAGCACTGGTCGTGATCACTCCAGCAAGAGCCTGTGGATATCCCAAGGGAAGGGGAGCACGGGGAGCCGGGGGGGATAAAACACTGAAACAAGAGTGAAAGCAGCAGGAATGGAACATTGGGATGGAAGACTTTTGGTCCAAGGATGGTGGCTGGACAGGTCTTTTGCAGTCACTCCAATTGCTGCTGCTCCTGGAGCAACGAGGGGAGAGAAGATGGAGCCTTCGCTTTCCTCACTTGGCATCCAAGATAACTCTTGGTGTTTACTGAAGGAAAGCACTTTGAGAGGGACACGGGCTGTAAATCTTCAGATGTTATGGCTGGACAAGAGCCAGAGAGTCTCTCAGCTCTGTCTGCGTGAGGTTCATCTAATCAGGGAATCTGCTCTCCTGAGGGAGGGAAGATCCTCACCCTGCCATGGTGGGGTGAACCCCAGTGACAGCCAGGAATGGGGTTGGGACCAGAGAGCTGTGGGTGCTTGGTGAGGACCTTGGAAACCTGACCCTCTCTCGGGAGCAGGTCCTCTGACAGCTGCTCAACTCCACCTCCTCCTCCTCCTCCTCCTCCTCCTCCTCCTCCTCCTCCTCCTCCTCCTCCTCCTCCTCCTCCTCCTCCTCCTCCACGATCCCATTCTGGGGACGCCTGTTTACACCATGGATATGGATCAGGAGCGGCCCCCTGCCCCCCAACACACCCCTTTTACAAGGCACAGGTTGTCTGCACCTCCATGAGCAGGAAAGTGTGGATGAATCCCCAAATTACCGTCACTGCTGTCTGGGAGGAACTTGCTGATCCTGGCGGCGCACCAAGGAAAAGCTGGAGGTGAGGAATGCAGGGTAATCAGGAGCTTCAGCAGCACAGGTAGTGCCAGATGGACTCCAAAGGGATCTTACCCTCTCCCACTTCAATTAGACACTTGCTGGGTTCATCATTCCACCATAGGATTATTTTTAGCAGGTGACAGGGATGGGAACTGCAAGTCTGTTGAAATACCTAGAGGTAGAAAACCCATGGGAATGAGAGGAGGAGAGTCCCAGCTTTTCCCTGCAGCTTGCAGGGAGAGACTGTTCCTTTCCCCTCCCTGCAGGACAGCTGGGTGTGTGACACTGTGACCTCAGAGAGGAGAATCTCTTGTCCCCTGCTCTGCCTGCTGATGTGGTATTGGATTGTGTGATGGGTCACACCTATTGATCACAGCAGGCTAAAAAAGAAACAACCCATAAATAACTCCTGACAGCCCCAGCTGTGCCAGAAATCCCGAGCAAAGGGCTCTGAGGGGAGCTGTTGTGGGTATTTCTCTGGCCCCCTTCTCTGGGAAACGCTGGGGACAGGTTTTGGGTTAGGCCAAACGACTGGGGTTCCACTAAATGTTTTTGCAGGTGTTTTCTTGGCAGGGGATGGGTTATCTCGTCCCTCCAGCCAGCCCCTTCCTGGAAGAAGCCACCTTGGAAGGGGGCAGTGGAATGGTCAGCCCTGTGCTGTTCCCACCAACACCAAAACTGGAGCATGGGCAGATGGTTCAGATGTGAAGGCAAAGGTGACTGTCCCGTTCCTTCCCCCAGGAGAGTTATTCCTCGTGCTCAAATCTGTCCTTTGAGTTCATGGGACTGCGTGATTCTGGCAAAAAGAACTGTAAGGACTGCATGGCAGGGAGACCTGAGGGGGAATCGTGTTGGGATTGTGCTTCCTTAAGGAAACTCAGCCCCAGATGGCTCCGGGGTGCAGGAGCAAAGCCTGGGCCCTGCAGATCTCCAAGGACCCTTCCAGCATCCAGGCCAGCTCCCACCCAGCCCCACTCACTGCTGGCCAAGGCCAGGGCACGAGGGGCAGCAGGAAATCCCCTCCAGAAAGCACTCACTGGTGCTCCACAGGATCCCACGTGCTACAGATCTTCAGATCCCAGAGGAACACGTGAGGAGAGGAGACATCCAGGCACCACGGGCCTCCTACCCTCTTCTCTTTCCTCCTCTCTCCCTCCCTCCCTCCCCCCTTTTCCTCGTTTTTCCACAGCTGACACAAACCTTCCCTACATAATGATGACTTAGTTCAGGTCAGGCATGGCAGATCCCACTCTCGAGCTGGGGTCAGGTGGCAAATCACCCCAAAGCTGCTGGCAGTGGGCTCACTGTGCTGGGGGGCAAGGGGGGCCCCCCCAGCACTGCCTGCCCGCTCAAACCTCAGGTTCTGGGGGGAATGGGGCATCCAGACCCCGCAAAAGGGGCTGTGGGAGCAGCACCGTGGTGGTAACTCCCGAGCCGGGGGCATTTCCCGCTTTATCAGAGGCCACGGGAACACATGGGATGAATCCGTGAGTTATCCCTGCTGCCAGCGTGGCACGGGGCACGCTGTGCCCTGCACTGCCTTGGCAGGGAGGGAGGGGGCTGGAAAGGACTTTGCTGGTGCCAAGGGGAGCGAGGGGTTGCAGGTCCCTCGCAGGGGAGCGGAGGAAGCTCCAGAGGACACCCCGCCACGAACCCGAGGAACAAATCCATCCCGCTGCAGGGAGATGGAGAGTCAGCCAGGGAGGGGAAGGTTTATTTAGAGAAACAACCGTGGGCTGCCTGCCCACACCAGGCTTTTTAGCTGATGATCTGCACGTGCCATGGCTGGGGGCGGCTGGGGGAAGAAGGAGTCCACTATTATAAGCCTGGCAGCGTCTCTGCTGAATCCTGCTGGAGCCTGGGGAGGGCCTGAATCCAGCAGGATCCCACCTCCAGCGTCACCTCGCGCGACCTCGGCCGAGCCAGACACAGCTCCAGGGCAGGTCGCCCTCTCCTCTTGCAGGGGAGCACCAGCTATTCCCGAGAAACTGGAAAACGTGAAGGATCTACCAAGATTTCCGATGCGCCCAGAGATCCACGAGAGCCCTGAGCATCTTCCAGAAAAAGGTGGGAAAAGGCTGTGCTGAAGGGAGAGGGTGGAGATGTGCGCACTCCCCCACTCCCGAGCGGGATGAAGTGTGAAGCATCAGTGATCCTCGGGATGAATGGTGAGCTCGGGCACTGAATCCACTCCCTTTGCACCTCTCATCCCTCCAGACACGGCCAGCACCTCGCAGCGATGGGAATCAGCCCAGGATAATCCATCTTTTTCCCTCTCCATTTCTGCCTCGGTTAAACACGCCCCGCTCCGGGGACGGCTCTGTCCGCAGTAATTAAGGTGGATGTTTCTCCTGCAGAAAAGGGCACTTCCCGGCTCATTAACACAGGCAGGGCCCAGCAAGAGGGAGGACACAGGGAAAACAGTGCTGGGTGTACCTGGGAATCCCACCGATGTGGGGTGCCAGGCATTCCCAGGCATGGATGGGGACCATCCTGGGGCAACGTGCTCGGAGATTTTGGGGTCCTGGGCTTAGCTGTGTTGTGGGGTCAACCACATCTGTTTGCTTTGGAGCAGTGGGGGATCATCACAGAATCATGGAGTGGTTTGGATGGGAAGGGACATTAAAGAGCATCCTGTTCCAAACCCCTGCCATGGGCAGGGACACCTTCCACTATCCCAGGTTGCTCCAACCTGGCCTTGGGAAGCAAGATGAGATGTGAGGAATGAGAGAATTTACCTGCAGGAGGTGGCAAAAATGAAAGAAGCCCTGATCTGCAGTGTTTTCCCTGAAACCATCCATGGAGCAGGAGGCAGGGTGATGCTGGATGGTCATCCCTGTGCTCACCCCTGGGCTCCACAGGCAGCAGAACCACCAAACAGCAGAGCCAATTGGCCAATAGTGCTGGTCCTCTATCACAGAATCAATCACAGATTTGTTTGGGTTGGAAGGGACCTGAAAGAGCATCCAGTTCCCATCCCCTGCCACGGGCAGGGACCATCCCTCTCCTCCTGCCTCCCTCTTTGCAAGGATGCTCTGTGACATGCCCTAAGTGAACCTGCCAGCAGCCCCTTGGGGTGGAGGAGGGGAGTTCAGGGTCATTAGTGCAAAGAGGAACGAGGCCAAGAAGGCTTTCATGCCTCAGCATCTTTAATTGAAGTGGGTTTCCCACCCTCCCCCTGCTCCCAAGCCACCACATCCAGGCTCCATCAAGGGCTCACAGCTCTCCTGGTCCAGTGCTGTGCGCTCTCATCCTCCATGAGCCACTCACATCTCTTTAATTAAATGTCAAGATATGCAGTTTGTTTTTCCTTTAAGAGCCCTCTGCTCGGAAAAATTCATGGAGAGTTCAGTTACCGGGTAGTGAGGATGGGGGGGGGGGGAGCTTCAGGTGGGAAAATTGTGGAGAAAACAGGGATCACAGCCAGGCAGGATCCCCTGAAATCCTTTGGGTTGTTTATTTGCAAGGCTGGATCTCAGGAGAAGGTTCTTCCCCCAGAGGGTGGTTGGCACTGCCCAGGCTCCCCAGGGCAGTGGGCACAGCCCCAAGGCTGCCAGAGCTCCAGGAGGGTTGGGATGATCCTCTGGGGCAAAGGGTGGGATTGTTGGGGTGTTTGTGCAGGGCCAGGAGTTGGACTGGATGGTCCCTGTGGGTCCCTTCTGACTTGGAATATTCCATGATTCTCTGACCTGCTAAGCCAAAACTGCTTTCCTGCAGCAAGGGGCAGCGTGGCCCCATCCTCCAGAGGTCTGGGAGATCATGGAATCACAGAATCACAGACTGGTTTGGGCTGGAAGGGACATTAAAGACCATCTCATTCCACCCTCCTGCCATGAGCAGGGACGCCTTCCACTATCCCACATTGCTCCAATCCCTGTCCAACCTGTCCTTGGACACTTCCAGGGATGAGGAATCCAAAACCTCGATGCTCTAAACCTTTGCTGCTTCTTTCTACCAAGTCCTCAGGAGCCTCCTCCTTCCCGGAGTGTTTCCCTGCTCAGGAATGCCCTGTGAAAGGCACAGTGTCCGACATGGAGAGGTGCCAGCTGTTCTTTCCTGCAGCTGATGGAGGGCTGGATGCCGAGTGCTGGCACTCCCAGAGGAGGCATTTGCATCTTCCTGTACAGTCTGTCCTCCCAAGGAGACTTGGAGATGAAGCAGGAGAGGAGGCAGCAGGGCAGGACACATCCATCACCTCCGTCCTCCAGCCAAAAAATGCCCTCGGCTCCTGTCCCAGGCCATCACCTTGGATCAGCTCCACCTGCTCTGGGTCACTGCTTCAGCCTCACACCTGGCCAGGGCCGGTGCTGCACCTGGGCAAAGCCTTTTTTAAAGCTTGCCAAACTTTTAAATCTCAATGTGAATCTTGCAGTGACGACAGAGGGGTTTTGGAGTTGCCCTGGTGGGATGGGATGCACTTTCAGCAGGCTCTGGGGAGCCCACAGCACGAGCCAGCTTGGAAGACAGAGAAATTTAGTGATCCAAACACACCATAATTTCTCCTGGAAAGCACTTAGCAGGGCATCTCAGGTGGGATTTATGGGCAGGGAAATGATTCCAGCCCGAGACTGCCCTCCATCTCTGCAGGGTGCAGTGGGAGATGACACATTCCATGTACACACAGACCAAAATTCAGGTGAGGAGGGACCAAAATTGAGGTGGAGTGATGCAGGAGACAGGAGGATGGTGGAGAAGTCATTCCATGCACCGAAATAAGGAGAAAAAATGGTGCCTCTACCTGGACAGAAAGCCCATGGCACGGGGATGAGGAGACTGGAGAGAAGCAAGTCCAAGCTTTGGTGAAACCCTCCAAAATTTCTGTGCTTCAAGATGAAATAATCCAGGTTTTACTGCTGGGGTAGGATGCCAGAAGGACATGGGCAGCTGTCTGTGTTGATCTCCCCCCGGTGCAAAGCCATGAGCTCCCCCTGCTCACCTTCCCCCTCCCGGGAAGCTCAGCCTGGATGGAGCTGCTCCTTCCCCCCCTGGGGTGATTTTGGGGGCCTGGGCTGTCTGGGAGGCATCACAGCGCAGTTCCTCTGGTGGGATCTCATTATGTGATGAGCTGAACATCTGGATTAAAATAGATCAAATAGTCACTAAATCCTAAATAAGCCTGAGAGCTCAGTGGCAGCCATATGCTTCCTACTGACAGGCTCGAAAAAACCTCTCCTTGCCATTACCTCACACTGCAGCAGCGTTTGATCCTCCTCCAAGCCAGCCTGGAGAGCAAACCTTCCTGCTCTTCCTCCCCAGCCCTCTCCTGGACCAGCATCCCGAGCCTCTTGGGGATTTCTGAGGGCACACACACCTTGGAGCTGTGCCAGCTGGAAACACCTGCCCCACTTGTGGAAAAAATCTGGTGATGGGAGTTAAAGGAACACCACTAACAACAGTCACAGGGAGCTGGAAAAGGAAGAAACCCAGAGCTTTGTTGTCTGGCATTCAAAGGATGCTAAATGCCCTTTAATGTCTGGGATTTTAGCAGAGTCCTGTAGGGGACAAGAGGGAGGTGGAGGCCCAGTGGCCTCCAAGAGATGCTGCTTCTTGGATGGAGAACATGGAGGGTGGGATGGACCCAAGGGCATTGCAGATGCAGGAGGGTGCAGGACTCACAGAATCATGGGATGATTTGGGTTGGAAAGGACTTTTAAAGATCATCCAATCCCACTGCACTGCCATGGGCAGGGACACCTTCCACCAGCCCAGTTTGCTCCAAGCCCCAACCAACCTGGCCTTGGACACTTCCAGGGATCCAGGGGCAGCCACAGCTTCTCTGCCCAACCTGTGCCAGGGCCTCCCCACCCTCACAGGGCAGCATTTCTTCCCAATATCCCATCTAACCCTCCCCTTTTTTCCTGGAAGACTCCAGGGAGGACTCAGGGACACAACTTTACAACACTGCCTTTATGCCCTGGTAGCCCCCCAAAAAGATATGACCTTTGCCTTTAGGTCAGGAGGTCATTGAGCTCAGCGAGACCAGGCCTGAGGTCTTGCAAGACCTTGGCAAGACTCGTCCTGGAGCTTTTTTTAGCCACTTTCAGCTGTAACAGGGCATTGCCCAATGGTCAGATGAGCGTTGCTGGCAGTGCCAGCCAGTCTGCCCAGCGCTCAGGGACCACATCAGTACCCTTTAGCCACATCAGTACCCTTTAGCCACTTCAGTACCCTTTAGCCACTTCAGTACCCTTTAGCCACATCAGTACCCTTTAGCCAAGCTCTCTGCAGCTGCTCCACCCTAAAAACACTCCACTAGCCAGTAAAAGTCTGACTAAAACCAGGCCTGGCTCCATAACCTGCTGTAAGACAGGAGTTTGCTTGGTGAGGAATAAAAACAGCACCTGCAACCCCCAACTCCAACCGGGCAACGCCCCCTCCTTCACCCCCTCCAGCAAAAAATCAGGGATGTCCAGCAAAAAATCAGGGATGCTGGTGACTCTGAGGAGGGGTGAGCACTGGAATTGGTCAGAAGTCCACATATAACCATCATAATTGCATTATTAATAGGCATTAGCAGCGATTGGATAATTTGGGTGCCATGCATTGGTCTCGTTGCAACGAGGCTACAAAAATTGCCTGATTTATTGCTGTTTATTAATGAAACCAAGCCCAAACTCCTGCTCTGTGCACAAGGTCTGCTACCTCCCTTTTTTTTTTTTTTTTTTTTTTTTTTAACCTGCTGGTAAATTCTGAGTGCAACACCTGGAAGATAATAACGTGGAAACGGCATGGAAGAAAAATCAGGACCGCCCCCTCCCTCCTCTGGCTCCGTCCTCCTCCCCAGGACCCGGTTTGGAGGGAGAGGAGGATGAGCTGTGTTGGATCAGCCATTTATTATTTATTAATCACCAGATCAAACGAACTCATGTTGTCCCGCCGGTGTCACCTTCCCTTCCCGTGGGCTCGGTGGCCCCGGGACGTGACCGGCAGTGAAGGATGAGCAAGGCAGTGACTTCACAGGGCCCAAATCCTGCTGGGAAAGGTCTGGGGGCCCCATTCGGGCTCTCTGATGCCTCTCAGCAGGGGGAAGGCCCAGACTTTCACCTCTGGGAGGCACAGCCCGAAGGAACCCGCTCTCCATTTGCAGGCACATCTCCCCCCAGCTTCCCATTTCTCCTCAGAAAAGTGGTTTGGTTTGTTTTTGTTTTTTTTTTTTTACTGCAGAAGGGGCCGGTTGTGCTGTGCCAGTGTGGGATCCACACACTCCTTTTTTCCTCCTGGGCAAGATCTCGTGCTTCAGCATCTGATCTCCCGGTTTTCTTTCCGAGGAGAAACGAGGACGGGGCAGGAGAGGAAATGACCTACACCGGGAGGTGAACTGCTAACCGAAGAGCACCCCAGGCTTTGTTTCGGCTGGAAAACACCTTCCTTTCCCTCCTGCCCTGCCTCCTTTTCTTTTTTTTTTTTTTTTTAATCCTGGGCAAAGGTCTGAATTTCGGGCCGGGGAAAAGCGCCGGGGGAAGGAGCGGGGTTGGGGTTGGTGGGGGGAAGGGATGCTCTTCCCACATCGCCTCTCCCGCCTCCGGTCCTGTCTGCTTGTGGCTGATCCTTCCCCGAGCCGGGTGATGCTGATGTGGAGCGACACTCGACTGTGCGGAGTGGGGGGGATGGGGACGGGACGGCAGCCACCCCCATCCCCCAGGGACAGCACCCTCAGAGCTGTTCCCGTCATCATCCCAGTCCAGCCTCCCAGTGCAGCCCCCCAGGCTGCGGTGAGGCTGTTGGAGGGGTCCCGGAGGTCTGGGATGGGATGGAGGGAGTGGGAAACGGGAAGTGGGTGCAGCAGGGAGGGAAAAAAAAAGCCTCTAGACACTTGCTGGGGGAGAATCAGCCCTTGGATGGGGTCGTGTTGGAGGGCAGGAGCATTTCTGGGATGGGGGTGATGGGCTGGGGGAAATACACCCCATAGCTGAGGATAGGAGGTGCTTGTTCAGCCTGGATTCACCTCCTCATGGTTCAAAAGCAAGCAAGGCTGTCTCTTCTCCATCCCCATTCTCCCTTCTCCATCCCCATCCTCCCTTCTCCACCCCTGTCCTCCCTTCTTCATCCCCAGAGTCTCCTTCTCTGTCTCCAGCCTGACCTTCTTCATCCCCATCCTCTCTTCTCCACCCCTGTCCTCCCTTCTTCATCCCCAGAGTCTCCTTCTCTGTCTCCAGCCTGACCTTCTTCATTCCCATCCTCCTTTTGTCCATTTTCATTCTTCTCTTTTACATCCCCAACCTTCCCTTCTTCCTCCCCACCCTCTCCCCTCTCCCCAGCCCCTCCTCATCCATCCTCAGCCTCTCCTTCTCTCTCCCCAGCTTCCTCTTCCTCCATCCCCATCTTCCCCTTCTCCCTCCCCAGCCTCTCCTTCTCAATTCCCAGTTTCCCCTCTTCCACCTCCAGCCTTCCTTTCTCCACCCCCATCCCTTCTCCCTCCCCAGCCTCCCCTTCTCCATCTTCATCTCCATCCTTTCTCTGTCCCCAGCCTTCTCCTCATCCACCCCCAGCCTCCCACTTCCTTCTGCTCTCCCTGTGCTTGGGAACAGCTCCCCCTTGTCTGTCTGTGCTGCCCCGGGCTTGACTTGGCTCCATAAATCCCAGTCCCACAGAATTCCAAGCTCTGTGCCCTCGGGGCTGAGCCCGGGGCGCACATCCCTCTGAGGAGCCTGGAGCCGGGAGCAGGAGAAGAGGCTCCACATCTCCTCGTCCAGGTTATGGGGAACCCAAACCCACTGTCTGGGAAGGCAGAGCTGATTTCTCACCCCGAGTGGGGAGGACACAGGGCAGGGGACATGACCCAGTTATCTGATGGAAGCGTTTCGTGTTTCCCCCGCAAGGCAGAGCCAGCCCGGCTTCCTCTCCCTCCCTCCCTCCCTCCCTCTTCCCAGCCAGGCCGTGCTGGCTCAAGCCCCTTCCCGGGGCTCGAGAGCCCGTGGGCCTGGGATGGATGGGGAAAATGTGACTGTGCAGCCTCCCCGGGAGCCCAGATGTGCTGCTGATTCATCCCAGAGTTGCGTAAGCCCCGAGAGCGGGAGCCGCTCCAGCCGGGAAGCAGCTGCTTCCTCCTGGCTGTGCCCCGGGACCACCGCCCACTCGTGGCAGGCGAGGACCCCCCCTCCTTGCTCAGGCTACGACGTGGAGCAGGGCAGGGGGCTCCAAACCTGCAGCAGCAAGAGGTGAGGGAGGTGGAAAAGACATCAGCCCCACGCCACGGGTGGGTTGGGGAGCGGGAGAGCAGATCCAGGAGCGCTCAAAAAAGCGCGACCAAAAAGCGGCCAGAGCCACCCTCCCGTCTCCCCGCGGGAAATCCAGGGGGGTGTTCGGGCAGCCCGAGTGACCCAGCGGTCCTCACACGGGGACGAATCCCTCTGGGATGCTCCCTGCGCTCCTCCAGGTAATGGTGTGGATGTAATTTGATTATCCCTTCCCTGATGTTTAGCATCACAAAGGGAAGAGCCCTTGGAGCCACCGCTGCCAGGCTGGTCTGGGGGGAAGAAGGGTCTGAACCTGGGCTGGAGAAGGTGCAGAAGGATGGCTTTAAAATATCCTGTCTGAGCCCACTGCTGTCTTCCCAGCTCCTGGCTGTGCCTGTGTTGGGAGTAAATCACAAAACCTTTTAGGATTTATTTTGAAGGGCTTGCTTGCCTCGGCCTGAGCTCCTGGAGCTCCCCTATGGTTCAGCCCGTGGTCAAACAGGGAAACACCGTGCATGGAAAGACTTGGGAAGCTCCAGGTGGTGTTTCCTGATGTGGGGATCAACCTGACCCCCTGTGAGGGTGTGCAAAACATTCCCAACCCATCCATCCCCCTGAGTCCATGAGGAGGAGCCTGGGGAAGTGTTGATTGAATTGGCATTGCCTGGGTGTGAAATGGAACCAGAACTCCAGGAGGGTTTGGACAAGGCTGTCAGGGACAGGGTGGGATTTTTGGGGTGTCTGTGCAGGGCCAGGGGTTGGGCTGGATGATCCCTGTGGGTCCCTTCCAGCTCAGGATATTCTGTGATTCTGTGTCTCCCCCAGCAGCAAACAGGATCCAAAGCCCAGGTACTGCTTGAAAACTCATGGAAACTCATTTGCTTTCCAGTAAAAACACAGAAATCAGCAAAAAACACCTGGACAGTCTTCTACCAGGGCTTCTACACAGTCACCCTGTAGAGAGAGGAGGTTTTACTGAGAGCCCAAAACTCCTGACCTGGCTTGGATTTGCAAGAGCAAATCACGAGCAAAAGCTGGGGTTTAGCAGGTGGGATTTCAGCAGAAAATGTGTGTGTGTGTTGTATCTGCTGAATGTGTTTGCACATCTACAACACAACAGAGGTTCTGGAGGAGAACCCTGCGGGAAGCAAGAGCAGGACACGTTGTTTTTTTACCACAACAGCATGTTATTTTTTTTTTAATCAAAGATGAGGCAACGTCAGAAAACAGCCAGTACCTGTCAAAGGACTTCAGTGCCTCCTGCACGGCCGTTTCCACACTCAGCCTGAGCTGCCTCTGTCTGCAAGTTTGGGAATTTTGGACTCCTCAGGCTGGGGGTTCTGAGGAGGATGAGCAAGAACTTGGCCAACCCCTCTGAGGAGGTCAGCAGGTTCCAAATCAGAGTCACCATGAAGAAAGTGTTGAGTCCGGTCCCATCCAGAGGGGAAAAAGAAAAAAACCCTTCAGCGTCAGAAGTGGTGGCTGTGCAGGTGGAGGAGGGGGTGGTGGAGCCAGTTGCATCCTCCTGGGATGCTGGGAGTGGTGGGGGGGAGGCTTTTCCTTGCAGTGGGAGTGAAGGAAGAGGCTCAGTGAGTCACCCAGGACCCAGAGCAGCGTTTGGCTAAGCCGGGGTTTAGCACGATTTATAAGCGGCTTTGGGAGCAGAGAAAACACACACACACAGAGAAAAAAAAGTCAGGAAAGAAAAAACAAACAGTGTCAGTGGTTATGTAAGGGATCAGAGAGCTGCTGAAGTGTCAGCTGGATGCCACGTGCTCCCTGGGGTCTTCCACACCCCCCCCCTTCCCTGGGAATTCGTGGATGGGCTTTGGTTCATCCTTATCACAACTGGTGGAGAATTTGGGGGGGAAGACCCAGAGAGGAGAGAAAGAAGGTTCAAAGGGATGTGAGGGCTCCTGTTGGAGGGGGGATAGAGGAGGATTTGGATAGAGTTGCAAAATTAAAGGTGGCTGGAGAGAGGAGGTGGGACAAGTCCTGTCTGTCCCCTCTGGGGTCACTGAACCACCCAGTGACACTTGTTATAGGGCAGGTCAGACAGAACAGGGAGCTGCTCCCCATCACAGGAACAGTCAGACGTGGAATTACTGCTGCAGGATGCAGCAAGTGTAAAATGTTTACATGGATCCCGAAATTTTAGCACCTGATCATCCCAAAAAAGGCTCTTCCAGACCAAGATCCCACCTCTCTGGCTTAGAAAAAGGAGGAAGAGTGACTTTTTACAAGTAGTGATAAGAAAATGGGGAATGGCTTCCCATTGATAGAGGGCAGGGTTAGATGGGATATTGGGAAGAAATTCTTGGCTGTGAGGGTGGGGAGGCCCTGGCACAGGTTGGGCAGAGAAGCTGTGGCTGCCCCTGGATCCCTGGAAGTGTCCAAGGCCAGGTTGGATGGGAATTGGAACAACCTGGGCTGGTGGAAGGTGTCCCTGCCCATGGCAGGGGGTTGGAACAGGATGATCTTTCAGTTCTTTTCTGACCCAAACCATCCCGTGGTTCTATGATCATTCTGTGATTCTTCCTTAGGAACTGTTTGAATCTGAATTTGCTGGAGTCTGGGAGGAAATGACTCCACACTGGCTGGAATTTTTTCCCCTCTTCCCTGCTCTCAGGGGTAGGAAGGACACTGTGCTAGACAGACCACGTGGGATGGACGGTCTGTAGGATGAGCAGACCATTGGTCTGCCCCGTTGTGTCCACTCTTATAAGACACAGAGGGCACGTGCTGGGTTGAGATTTGAGCCTGTTTTTTGGAGTAAAGTCCCTCCAGGATGTGAGCAGAGTTCACTGGAAGCAGCCAGACCAACGTGTGCTGCAGCCTCTGACCCAGCCCTGCTCCAGGAGAGACACCCCGAGCCTGCCCTCTGTGCTTCCTGCTTTATTTTTTTCCTTTATTCCCCCTCCCCAATCCATAATCTTCCTTCCTAAAAGGGAAATACTTGATGCCATGAATTCAGGAGGTTTGGCATCAAGAAATCAGGGAGCCATCACCTTTTGTAGGAGGTGGAGAGCAAAGACTTAATGGGGTGTGGTCTGTGAGGCCCCGAGGAGAGAAAATGGAGCATCTCTGCTGTGAGGAAAGGCTGAGAGAATTGGGATTGAGAAGAGAAGGCTCCAGAGAGACCTGAGAGCCCCTTGCAGGGCCTAAAGGGACTCCAGGAGAGCTGGAGAGGGACTGGGGACAAGGCATGGAGGGACAGCACACAGGGAATGGCTTCCCAGTGCCAGAGGGCAGGGAGAGATGGGATATTGTCCTGGGAAGGTCCCTGCCCAGGTCAGAGTAAGCTTTGTCAGATCCCCACGTGCTCCTCTCTGTGCCTCAGTCCCCCCTGCTCTGGAACAGGGCAGAGACACACACGGTGTGTCCTGAAAAAAAAAAAAATCTGCAAAAAGCAGCTCGGGTGGAAACTGGTGGAGTTTGTTCCAAAGCCAAATAAATCCTTGGGAGGAGATGTTTGCTTTCCACGTGGACTTTCTGCTTGTCATGAAAGCAGAGCCAAAAAAGCCTCTTTTCAGGCAAGGCCGTGAGGAAAGAGTTCCAGTCCTCCAGCTGAACAGGAAGGTCCTGAAGCTTCCCAAGACCTGCCAGGCCAGTTAAGCTCTCCAGGACCACTTTTCCTCCAGTGGCTGTTCCTGTCTGGTCCTGCTGTGCTCCCCAAATTCCACCTTTTGCTCCCACACTGCTGTTTGCTTCCCATGGAGAAGATGAGTTGTATCCACACTGCTGTCACATCCTCTCTCAGTTTTTCCCTTGAAAAGCTGGAAATACCACCCTCATCCAAAGCTGTAAAGCTCCTGGTTGAGCCACTCTTTCCCATCCACTCCCAGGGTGCACCAGTCCTAGAAAAAACAGGATGATGCTTTCAAAACTCCACTGCTGATGCAATTTTGGTGAAGGATCAACTTCAGCTCGTTTGGAAAGGGTGGATGTCCATCCCAGGTTTCCTCAGATATCCAGATTTGTCTCATTTCCAAGGCTCCAGCTGCTCTGGAGCGTCTCGCTCCTCATCCCCTTTCGCTCCTGTTTCCAGATCCCATTTTCACGTGGATGTTTCTCAAGACCTGCTGGATATTCCCACGCACTTTCTTGGCCTCAGTGCCCAGTGGGGACAAGGCAAATTCCTCCTGCCTTTTGTTTCCTGGAGGGAGGAAGGATCAGGAGTGGGAACTGAGTCCTGTTTGGCGGAACACAGGTGTAACCCCCTCCCCAAAAAAGAGCCTCAGGGGAGCGAGTCAGGTGGTGCCAACCAGCTCCTGGATGGTGAGAGGGGGTGGGGGAGAAGGTCCAGGCAGGAGGGATGCTCCCATGGATGGATTCATCCTTCCTGGAGCCTGTTGAGGAGGGATTTTATTAATTCTGGGAGCGACTTGGCTGTGTGTGTGTGTGTGTGTGGAGCTGGCACCATCCACCAACACCTGGCCTGGGATGAAATCATCATCCTGTCAGGGGGGTGGGGGGGGGGGCTGATTCACTTAATCAGGAGTCCTAATTAGGCACAACAAGCTGCCTGATTAGGGCTCCTGTTTGGGGGCAAACACCCGGCTGCTGGGGGACCCCCCGAGCAGGGTGAGTGGAGGCAGAGGGAACCCCCTTCCCTCCTTGCCAAATCCACCCTGGATGATGTGGCTGAGCCTCACCAGGATCATCCCATCTGGTGGGACAGCTGACACTCCCCCTGGCACTGTGTCCATGCCTTTCATGTGTAACCTCACCCATCTCCTTCCCATCCCATCCCATCCCACTGCAACCAGAGGGGGTTCAAGGAGCTCATTTTTCCACACCCTGGGTGTTGCTGAGTCTCACCAAAATCAGGAGTGATGTTTTATGAGGTGTTTAACTGGCTGAAGATGGACACTGCTTTGGTTTTGATTGTTTTTATCCCATTTCCCTAAGGAAGGCAGCTTTCCCTCTCTGTGCCATTGCTGGGGTTGGGGTGACCTGAGCACAGCCTTTCCCTGGGGTCTTGTCTAGGGATGATGGATAAAAGCTGAGGTGCTCAGTGATGGGTGATCATTGTCTTCCAACAGGCCTTGGCCTAATTTTCCTACTTAGAGGCATCACAGGATGAGTTTTCCCAGGAAAACCAGAATGAAACCCCAAACTGTTGTCATAAAGGAAGTGTGAGGTAATGTGTTAGATGGGATATTGGGAAGGAATTCCTGGCTGGGAGGGTGGGGAGGCCCTGGCACAGGTTGGGCAGAGAAGCTGTGGCTGCCCCTGGATCCCTGGAAATGTCCAAGGCCAGGTTGGAGCAACCTGGGATAGTGGGAGGTGTCCCTGCCCATGGCAGAGGTGGAACAAGATGTTCTTTAAGGTCCCTTCCAACCCAAACCACTCTGTGATTCTGTGATTCCACGATTCTCCAACAGCATCAGCCCCATCCTGAAATTACCTGGAGTCAATTCCCTCTGCAGCTTTATTTAAAACCCCCTCAATACTCTGAAAATGGGGATGGGTGGAGGGTGCGAATTATTATTTTTTTAGTTATTATTATTATCATTCCAGTGAAAGGCCTCCCTGCAATATCTGGCCGGTGCTGGATGGAGCTGGCTCTGCTCATTCACATCCCCACCGGCACACCTGGGACGTGCAGATGTGACCCAGCCCAGCCTGGAGCCGGGAGAGATGGGAATCTCCGCAGAGATGGGAATCTCCACAGAGATGGGAATCTCCACAGAGATGGGAATCTCCGCAGCCCGCCTGGCCAGGGAAACACTCGTGGGGCTCAGCGTGACCCCGATCTGCCCTCACTTCCCATTAGTCACGGCGGCATCACCGGCTGGCAGCAAATTCCCAGCCCGCTCCACGGACAGGCGGGCGGGGAAAGCCCCGGGCCACGGATATCCAATATCCAGAGCCGGAGGGAGCAGAGCATCACATTCCAGAGGGCGGGAGACCCGCATCCCAGCGGTTTCCATGACGACACCGGTTCAGGTGTCACCGCTGGAGGGCTGCAGGGGGGATGATGCATCCCGGGGAAGGCACCGGGGGATGGGGATGCCGCGGCGCGCTCGGAGCCCGACGGGAGACGGCGGCTCCGGCGCTGGAAATCTCCTCTGGCAAAGGTCGGAGCGGAGCTGGGAAGGGCTCTGCACGTCTCTGCACGGCTCAGGACACCGAGTGACAGCAGCCACGGGACACACGGGGTATGTGCCACCCGTGTCCTTCGCCCTGGGGAGGTTCCTGGGATCAGCTGGGCCCCCAGCGTGGGATTCCAGCTCGCAGATCCAGGAATGTGGGTCCTGACAGGCTGCCTGAGCCCGGGCCAGAGTGTCTTCCAAGCTGCTGACAGTCCCAGACACCCTCCCAGGGAGGTGGGGAGGGAGGAGGAGTGAAGCAGAGACACTTCAGGCTCCAGCACAGCTTTTGTTTTGACCCGAGGTCCTTCTCCATCTCCCTTGGCCTCCCTTGGATCTGCCAGAGACATGAAAAGATCCCTCCTCTACCCGAGGAACCTCCCTTGGTCTCTGTGGTGGCACAGGTCATTCCCCTCCTGATGGATCCCTGCCCTCTGGGTGTTAAAAAATAAAGTTTTATTTAAAGCTCCGAGCTGCTGGGAGGGGAATGAGCTGTGGGGGCCCAGCTGACTCCTCTTGGTGGGTTTTTTTTTTTTTCCTCACAAAAGGTGTAAGTGCATCTTAAGAACAGGCCAACTTCAACCTGCAGAGTTAGAGAGGAGGGTTGTGGTTCCCAACAGCCCCGGTTGAGTCTTGCAGAGGAAGGAAAACTCCTTGTCCTCCCTTCTTCTGGCCTGGGCTTGGCACAGATGCCATCAACCCCGTGATCTGCTGTTCCCTGTGGAGCTGCAGGTAACTCTGGCTGTTGGTTGGGAGGACAACAGGACAGCAGCTCCTCACAGATCAGAAATGAAGCTCAGGCTGCTTTGGACAGAGGGGTGGACTATTTTCTGTGGATAATCAACCTTCTAGCAGAGGGTATCAGTGCCCTTTGCAAGCATCACTTTCTGCTGTCTGCCCAAGCCGTTTATTTTGTATTCCAGCTTTATCCTATTCTATTTAAATGTACCCAAAATATCTTGGTATGCTGGTGAGTGGCAGCTCTCCAGGATGAGTGTGCATGTGAATAAACTCCTGCTAAACTCACAGAATGCCTCCTGCCAGTCAGGCAAATAATGGTGGCAGGGAAAAATCAGGGAAGGGAAAAGGAAGACAAAGACATGCAGCATCTCTGAGAAGGACCAAAGAGGAGAGCCTCATGTGCCATGGGGTCTCTGGGATGAGCTGTGCTCCTGTGCTTGGACAGGGATGTGGGAATGGCTTCAGTTCTTGTCCAGTTTCCCAGGGTAGAGGATGACCCGATGTTTTTCAGTGGGTTTGGAGGGGGATAAGGACCACTTTCCAAAGGGCTGGATGAGCATGGCTCTCATCCAGGGGCCTTTCCTGCTCTCCTTGACCAGGTCCTGTGGAGCTGGAGAACCACTGGTGCCATCCCACTCCACTCCTGGCTCTCCATCCCTCGGGAACACGGCCTGGGACAGTGCCCCTCACACAGCTGGTGAAAGCTGCAGCCCATCAGAGCTGTTTCCAAATCACAACATGAAATGAGTCTGGATCCATCCAGTGCTTGAACTAGAAACTTCCAAAGGAAAAAAAAGGGTGTAATCCTTCCAGAGAAAAAACCTGACACTGCCCAGGAGCAGGAGCCATCTGGCAGGTCCCCAGGGATCCTGATGGCCCGATGATGATGATGATGACGATGTGTGTTTTTCTATAGAGCTGTATCTGCTGTGTCAGTCCATGCCTGGGATGTGAAACCACAGCAGTTCATCAGCCAGGGCTGGAACAGCACGAGGGGAATGCCTGGTTGTGCTGTGTCAGGGCCCAGCAGGGTGACACCAGCACCGTCAGCACCTCTTGCTGGAGCTGAGTCCCAAAGGGAAAGATCCAGCAACCGGCCACTTCCAGGGATGAAAGCATCAGCCCTGAGCAGCCAAATGTGAATTATTAGGATGGCAAAGCAGCCTTGAAAAATTGATACAGCCCCCTTTCCAAACACTGCCCTGGTGCTCCTTGAACAGCACTCTGAGCCATTGCCCTGGCTCCAAGTAACAACGGCATGATGGTGCCAAAAGTGGGAATGGCTTCCCACTGCCAGAGGGCAGGGTCAGGTGGGATATTGGGAAGGAATTATTCTCTGTGAGGGTGGGGAGGCCCTGGCACAGGTTGCCCAGAGAGGCTGTGGCTGCCCCTGGATCCCTGGAAGTGTCCAAGGCCAGGTTGGACGGGACTTGGAGCAAACTGGGCTAGTGGAAGGTGTCCCTGCCCATGGCAGGGGGTTGGAATGAGATGGTCTTTAAGGTCTCTTCTACCCTAAATTCTATGATGACAGGAAAATCCTCTTCCTGTAGCTTCCCAGCACAGATCTGAGCTGTGTCCCAGAGCTCTGCTTGTGACCTGCCCAGAACTTACCCTGGTGTTCTGGGAGCATTTGGGAGCAACTCTTTAGGAGCAGCAGGATCTAACCCTGCAAGCATTTCCCTGCTCTGGCTGCTCCCTGCCCGTGGCTCTTACACTCAGCTGATGATGCTGCGAAGGTTTTGCTGCCAGTGCTGCCATTTTCAGTGCATCCAGGACCCGTGTAATTTTCCCGGTAGCTTTTCCATCCTCCTAAAAGAAGTAAAACTCAGTAACCCGTTAATTCAACAGCAACACCTGTGTTGTCACCTCGGTGATGTCACCACGATGCTGGGCCAGGAGCAGAGTGGCAGGTGACCTCCTCCAACTTTTCCCCTGACCCTGGGAAGCCGGGAGAGGGGCCGTTTGCCGGGATGTGGATGGTTTTCCCTCACCTTGTGGTCGCCCTCCCAAGCTCTGGGGGATGCTTCGCTCCCGTTGCCATAGAAATGCTGCGCGGGTGGGGAGGGGGGGATGCGAGATCTGCTGCTGCCACCTCCTGGAGGAGGCCTGGATGGCGGGGTGGGGGGTTCGGGAGAGCCCAGGCAGCTCGGGAGATGCTTCAGGCAGAGCTCAGCCCAAATCTGGGCAAGGTACATCGGGACCACGTCGTTTGGAGCCCAGCAGGGCTCACCTGGGGCCACCCCGAATCCCCGGGTTCTGCCAAAAAAAATAGTAATGATGCAAATGACCCTGAATCGTAAAATCATTTAGGTTGGAAAAGCTCTCCAAGATCAGGGAGTCAAACCATTCCCTAGCACTGCCAAGGCCACCACTGACCCCTGTCCCCAAGTGCCACATCCACGGGGATTTTAAATCCCTCCAGGGATGTGGACTCCACCTCTGCCCTGGGAACCCTTTTGGTGAATAAATTTTCCCCAATATCCAACCTGAACCTCCCCTTGCACAGCTTGAGGCTGTTTTCTCTTGTCCTGTCCCTTGTTCCCTGGGAGCAGAGCCCGACCCACCCCCAGCTCCCCCCTCCTGTCAGGGATTGCAGAGCCAGAAGGTCCCCCCTGAGCCTCCTTTTCTCCAGGCTGAGCCCCCCCAGCTCCCTCAGCCCCTCCTGCTGCTCCAGCCCCTTCCCAGCTCCGTTCCCTTCCCTGCACACGCTCCAGCCCCTCAATGTCTGTCCTGGCTGAGGGTCCCAGAACTGCCCCCAGGGCTGGGACAAGCCAGAATCAGGCCCAAACCAACCCCTGTAACTTCATTCTAGGGAACTTTGGGCACATCTTCTGCTGGTCTGGGCTCCCTGGGAGGATCCTGCAGGGTTGGTGAGGTCAGCTCCAGGATGGAGAGTGGCTCGGAGGTGGCTGCTCTTGGCAGAGAGTGCCTTGAAGGAGTTAATCCCATCCTCGGTGCGTTGATGGAAGAGGCAGCACAGGATGCAGATGGGAGGGGATGGGTGTGAGGTTTCTCTGTGTGTTTGTGGAGGCACCACAATGAACGTGGGACGTGTCAGAGCTGCAGCTGAAACGTTGTTTCTCGGGGTTAGGACCAGGAGCTGCAGCCTTGCTGCGCTTCCCCTGATAATTCTCACCTCCCCTTTCAGCAGCATTCCCAGGGAACAGGAAGCCCAGCACAATGGGGCCGAGTGCTGCTTCCATCAGGATGGAAACCTCGGCTGTGGATGGCTCCTGGTCGTGCAGGTGACACGAGACACCTGCCAGGGAGCAGGGGATGGGACACACAGCCTGGATCCCTGTGACTGATGATTACAGGGGCAAACTGACCAGAGCTGGAACGTGGGATTGTTTGTGCCAAAGGCACAAATTCACTGTGGGATTGAATGATTTTAGAGGGGGGTGACCTGACTCTGTGCCGGGTTGTCATCACCAAGGGAAAGGCATTCCTGCTCCTGTGGGGTGTCCTTGGCCTGCCCTGGGGTTTTGCACTGGACCAGATGATAAATGTTTGGATTATTGGTGCTGCCAGCACAGTTCCAGCTCCAGCAGCACCTCCTGCAGCGATTGTCCCATCACAGCCTTCTCCTTGCTCAGAGCTTGCCCCCCACGACCCCACTGACCCCTCCCAGCCATCCAAGCCCTGCCCTTCCCAAAGAGCTCACACCAAGTGGGAGAAGCCCACATGCAGCATTCCAGAGGAGCATCTTCCTAGCAGGGAGAACTAAAAAAAACCCCAAAAATGTCTCCCAGCTCTGCTGGTGTGGGAGAACTGTCCGAAGGTACCACAGAAACCAGGACACCACGTCCTGCTCCGTGACTGCGGCGCCCGCTCCCGATCCCAGAGTCCCCTGCCAGGCTGGAACGAGGCCATCCTTGTGCTCTGTCCCACGACCTTAATTTGATGCTGGCAGGAATTGTCCTCTGAGACAAACCAGAAATCCCTGAGACAAATCAGGAAATCATCTGCAGCGCCCCTGGATCCACCTGGCCAGGAGGTGTTTTAGGAGATGAGATGCCCATCCCTCCCACACGTCCCATCCCATTTGTCTCCGAGCAGTGGGATCCTCCCTGCAACCCTTCTGACCCTGCTTTTTGGTCAACTTAGCCAAATCTCAGGCCACTAAAACGGCCTGAAAGAGAGGCCAAAGGGAATCGTGTCTCTCTGCATCCCACGGTGCAGGTCTGCACTGAGCCTGTGGGGTTTAGGGATAAAAGCATCAGCTGGATAAACTACGTGCTGAAGATGCCCCAAGTTCAGATTCAGCTGTAAAAGTCTCCCTGTGTCCGTTCCCTGACCTCCAGGGTGGGCAGTTGTGCATCTTGGCTGTCACCTCTGCATCTTTCTTTTGCCTGGGGGAGCTCCTGAATTCCCCTGGTCCTTTGTCTTTGGGGCAGGAAGGAGATTTTCCCCCATTCCTTTGTTTTACTTGAGCTTCACTTTTTTTTTTTTTTTTTTAATCTCAGAGAAGATAAAAAGAATTGAAGTCCCATCCCCACAGTGCTGCAGGCACAAAACTTCCCTGGATAAGGGCTCTTCTGCAGGGATCCCTGCAGCCACAGATTGGCATTAACGATCTGCATTTGCTTTTGGGGCGGAAAAGAAAGAAATCTGGGAATGCAGACTGTGGCTGTTCCTGTGCAGAGGGGAACGTTGCAGCTTCGTGATTCAATGCCATCTTGTGATATTTAGCATTTTCCTAAGAGGATGAACATACAATGTGAATTAAAAAAGAACCCCAAACAACAAGAAAAAAAACCCCCAAGTCTGTTCCCAGTATCCATAGTTACAGAGAAAACCTGGAAACCCTGAGGCTGACGGGCTCTAAAATTCATACCACAAAGAAATAAAATGAAAAGCTGTGACATTTGTTGCTTTTACATTTATTTTTTAACCTGTAAATGCTTCACACAGACTAAATCTTTCAGCTGAAACAGAAGCTGGAGTTTTCCTTGATTAGATCCAACCTTGTGTGATCAGAACAGAAGGTTTTCAATCTAATTTTTTTTGGCCTTTGCCTTCAGGTGGAATGGCAAAATTAGGACAAGCTCACCCAAATGAACCAGTAATTATTATTATTATTCCTTCCATGTACAGCCAGAGTACCTGGGAGCTCCTGTGCTACTTCAGAGGAAAAACAGGGGGAAAATGCTGCATAATGCATGGGAAAAGTTTAACAGAAAATAGGGAATTAATTTTTTTGAAAGTCAAATAATAGGTGGATGTTCCAGATTTAAAAAAAAAATTTATAAAAGCAGATTGGCCAAAGCAGCAGGAAGCAAAATATTGAGACCATTCTGCCTCTGACAAAGGGGCAGTGGGAGGAGGTGCCCTTGCCCAGGGCTAATTCTGAAGAGGGATTTGCATATGGATCACCCCAAAGTGAGGAGCCCAAAACCTCCAGTGCTGCCCAGTATTTCACTGTCTTTACAATTTTACCAGTGTTTTACTGCCCTGTGTTTTGCTGCTGATTGAGCCAGACTGTGGTGGTTAAACCCCACCTGGCAGCGGAGCCCCAGAGATCCCTCACAGCCTGGGCTGGGCTGAGGGAGGGAATCAGAGGGGGAAAAGTGGGAAAACTCAGGGGTTGAGACCACAGAATCATGGAATGGGTTGGAAGGGACATGAAGGATCAGCTTGCTCCAATCCCCTGCCATGGGCAGGGACACCTTCCACCAGCCCAGGGTGCTCCAACCTGGCCTTGGACACTTCCAGGGATCCAGGGGCAGCCACAGCTTCTCTGCCCAACCTGTGCCAGGGCCTCCCCACCCTCCCAGCCAAGAATTTCTTCCCAATATCCCATCTAGCCCTGCCCTCTGTTAGTTTGAGGCCCTTCCCCCTTGTCCAGTCCCTCCATCCCTTGCCCAAAGTCCCTCTCCAGCTCTCCTGGAGCCCCTTTAGGCACTGGAAGGCCAGAGGGAGATAAAGAATAAAGACAATTTAATACTTAAAGCCTGGGGAAGGAGCAGAGGAGAGCAGAGCATTCCAGTGCCCACAGACTACTCCACCTCTCCACCAGCTCCCTCAGCCACCACCCTCACCCAGGACAGTGGGGACAACCCCCAGCTCAGCCAGGACACACGAGGGTGTTCCCTAAAATCAGTGCCAGCTCTTCCCTCCCTTCCCTATCTTTGGGATCTATGAAATGTGTGCTATCCCATGATTTATGAAATCTTTCAGTGAAGTGATTTTGGGGGCACAGCCCTGAATTTCTTCCCCCCCAGACAGACACGGAGGCAGCAGCACAGGTTTGAATCGCTTCACTTTATAAACCATCCCAACAAACGGCCCCAAGCAATTGCATTCTGGGGTTCAAACTGCTTCCTTGGATTCTGTGAGGGGATTCCTAGAAAACACAAGATGCTCCTTAACTGAAAAACGTTGCTATGATGCAACAGAGTGCAGAAGAGGAATGGGAATGGTGGCAGAGGATTAAGGCAGAAGAGCAGCTGATGGCAGGGCCACACGGTCACATCTCACCCCAGCTGCGCCCATTTCTAACACAAACCTCTGCAATCCTTTCAATACTGTTGGTTTTATTACAAGAATAGTTTAAGACAGAACAGCAAAATCTCGGCAAATTCAAGTAATTAACTTTTAAAATGTAATAATGAATCGATAACAAGGAGACTTCACGAGCCTCGAATGCCAAGGAACCTCTTTGCTGGCTGTGGCTGCACAACACCGAGGATGTGCTGGTCTCTCCCACCAACATGTGGTGCTGCACTGTCACTCCACACTCCTGCACTCCCCCATCCAGCAGCAGAGCAGAGATTAAAAGGAAATATGTTTCCTCCCTTTGTTTTATTGCTGTCTCATCCCACTGATAACGTGGCTTTTAGTCCACTCAAGTAATCTCTGCGTTTGGCAGAAACAAAACCTCCTGCCCTCCCCAATTACTGTTTATCCACATAAATCCTGTTGATTTCAGAGAGGAGAATTAACAAATAATTAAAAAAAAAATAAATATTCTTATGCAGGAAATATACTGACCCCTACAGTTAATACATTAATGATCGTTTAGTTGCAGCATTAATTGCATGACTCACAGTGTCTGAAGTTTTTATTTAAAAACCCCCAAACATCCAGAACACAGAGGCCACAGGGTGGGGGTGTCTGAGGCCTTCAGACACTCTGAGCTGGCTCTGACTTCAAAGGATGAATCATCAGAATCTGGCTGGTATCAGCAGAACTGGCCTGCACAATAAATGAGGCCAGCTTAGCCTTTCCCTGGAGGGGTTTCTGTCTCTTGGCTACAGGAAAATGATGCAGCTTGTCTGCAAGCAAACTTTTTGTATTATTTAAACAAAGGAAAACATATTTACATAGCAAAGGTTGTCCGAAACAGCCTCTGGAAGTTTTAACAACAGAGCAACCACTCCCTTCCAGAGTTTCAGGATATATTGCAGTGAGAACAAAGACACAGAGTATTTTCTTTTTACTCTGTCCTTTCAGTGTGGATACAGCAGATAAAACCCACACACCTATCTTCCTGGGCTGTGCCCATCACTGCCACGAAGTTAAACAGCAGAGCAAGAATTCTGAGTGCAGTCAAACCTGAACCTGCTCGACACAGACATCAAAATCTGCAAACAACACGAAGTTTGGGTACAGTCACAAAGGACTCACTGCCGAGGTATAAATTACTGATATTCCTGGGCTACAGCCCCAGAGTGCTGGCAGCCCCTGCTGCACAATCAGATGTCTTATTTTATCCCAGCTCTACCAGAGTGAAAAGCACAACTCGTGAGCAGCTTTGCAGCCGACGCTTCAAAAGCCCCGTCCTACCTTCGAGCACCGCGAGCGGGACTAGAGAGGCTCTCGTTTGCTTTTAATTAGGGGGTTTATTCATTCAGAGGTCAAGCTCCTGCAGTGCTTTTCTCAGGCCACAGTGGGAGCAGCAGCTCTGCTGTCAGGCTGGAGGTTGATGAGGGAGTTGCTGGCCCGGGCCAGCTCGGCGATGGAGACTCGGCCTCGCTGTTTGATGAACTGCGCCACGGCCGCCATCTCCTCCGGGGTGATGTAGATGAACTTCCCTCTGTCATCAATCACACCTAAAGGGGGGGGAAAAGAGAGGGCCCTGCAGTCAGCACTTCCCCACAGACATCAGTCACTGCTTTGGGAAGGGACCTTCCAGCTGCTGAGGCGGCATTTCCTATCTGGGGCAGGCAGAGACAACGTGCCAGCAATCAGTCAGTCAGGCAGGCAGGCAGGCTTTTATCTGCTGGGGCTGGGAGCAGGGCTGTGGCAGTGGCCAAGCACCTCGGTGAGACCCTTTTTGTTCAAAGGAACATGTTCTGCTGGCTGGGAGTTCCACAGCTTCAGCTACATCATTTTCAGAGAATCACGGAATATCCCGAGCTGGAAGGGACCCACAGGGACCATCCAGTCCAACCCCTGGCCCTGCACAGACACCCCAACAATCCCACCGTGTCCCTGAGAGGATCATCCCAACCCTCCTGGAGCTCTGGCAGCCTTGGGGCTGTGCCCACTGCCCTGGGGAGCCTGGGCAGTGCCAACCACCCTCTGGGGGAAGAACCTTCTGCTGAGATCCACCCTAAAATCTGCCTTGGGACAGCTCCAGCCATTCCCTGGGGGCTGTCCCTGCTCACACAGAGCAGAGATTGGAGCTGCCCCTCAGGAGGAAGCTGCAGACCCTGATGAGCTCTGCCCTCAACCTCCTCTTCTCCAGATGAACAAGCCAAGGGACCTCAGATGTTCCTGATTTGGATTCCCCTCTAGACCCTTCACCCTCTTGGCAGCCCTCCCTTTTTGATGCTGCTGTTCTGGGCCAGGACAGCTGGTGGAGAAAGGCAGAGCAGGAAGGTCTAGGGGGGGATTCAGAGCCCTTGTGGGGCCCAGCTCAGCCTTTAAAACCTCCCCTTTATAGGGGGGGAATAAAGCTCAGTTTCTATATTTGAGTTGCTGCAGCCAGACTCGAGAACAGCTCTGTCTGTTCTCACACATCACACACCAAGGCACAGAGTCCCTAGCATGACTTTTGGGACACAGTCCCAGCGTGGGCAGTGACACATCTTTATCCTATAATTCCAAGGTCATTTGAACAGGTACCCACACGTACCTGCCAAGGCAGTTGTTGCCCACAAGGCTCAGGCCACTAAAATGTTTGTGCTGGCACCTTCCTCTGCTTCACCCTCAGAGAGAACAAGGCTGCCCAGCACCGAACCAGACTTGTTCAGACAGAGAGCTCCCCACAGGCTCAGTCTCTGCTCGCATTCCAGCTTGGATTGTGTGGGTACGTGGCTGGGAACGGGCACTTCACTTGCTCCAGCATCCTGGAGTGCTCTGGGGTGTTTGCTTCTCCCACAGTGGGCTGCAGCCACCAGGCTGCCAACCCCTCCCAAAATCATCCCAGGGATTCTTTCAAATTCAGATTTCACAAGGCCCCATTTGCAGCTGGCTGCTCAGCAACCCCAAAACGCCCTCAGCACGTGGATAAATGAATAAAATGTAGGTAAATATTGAGTTATCAAGTTCTACGAGGATCCTTAAGACAGGAATGACACTGGAAATCTCTCTCTGCCACACAGGGAAGGCACATCCTGCACCAACCACCACCTCTCATCCCCTCTGTGCCTTGGCTGTCACCTGTCAAAGTGCCATCTGCCATCAGGTCCTGGATCCTGTTAATTGCATCCTGCGCAGAAAAGGAAAAAAAAGGAACAACAAACTGATCAAAAGGGAGGCAGAAAACACTTCACGGGTTCAGATAAACGACAAGCAGGGGTTTACATTTAATCCCTCAGTGTTAAGGGCTTCAGGGAAGGACACACCCCACTATTCCCACACAGACAGATGCAATAAGCCCTTTGGTCTGAGAATTTGTTGCATTTCGGGGTGTTCAAGTAACTTCAATACCCCAAAAGGAGACTTTTAATTACCTCTTTCACCAGTCCAAAGCAACAACTTGTTGAATACATGGCTGGGTTAACTCTGTGTAATAGTTCCACTACACCTTAAGTATCCAAGCCTTGCTTTCCACAGTTCTGCCTCTCTCCCTTTCCTGTGTTTATGTAACTGCAGAGGCAAATTACAGTTTAAATTTCAGCCCTGAGTGACTCAGTGCAAGCTTAAATGGAGCTCTGTTTAACAGAGAGAGGCAGGGGCACAGCAGCCTGGGCTCAGGGCAGTGTCAGCTGCTGTGAAGGGACACCCCAGGATCAGATCAGGCACAGAACACAAAACGCTGCTCCATTTCCAGACTCACAAACGCTGCGGGATCCATTAACCACCAGGCAGCTGTGAAAGGGCCACACTGAACACTTTTTCACTGCTACAAAATCCTGTAAGCCAACAACCCTTCCCTGCCTGGCTGGTACTTTGATGAATGGCCACATTTTTAGGGCTGATTTTGCTGATCCTCACCAAAATCCAAGCACTTTCACTAATTCTCAGACGCTCCCACAGACAGACCCTCATTTACCTGTTCTCTCTCCTGCCCTTTTAAACTCATTGCTTGTACTTGCCCCCCAAAGTCAATACTTAAATCCCAAAAGTCAGTGCTCACCTGTGTTCTTAAACCCAGATGTGAAGCCAAGTCCTCCAGCTGGATGACCTTTGTTTTCTATGGAAACAAAGCAGAGTTGCACGCAGCTGACGCATTACCAGGTTGGCTTTTTTTTTTTTTTCCCCCATTCAAATAACAAATTACATTTACCAGACAAAGCAGAACCTGTCACTCTCACTAACTTTTCAAAGTAAGCACTTTTTTTTTTTTTTCTCCCTGATGAAAAACTCTCAAATTACTTAAACCAGTGAGCTCTGTGGAAAGACTGAGTGCCCTGACCCACTTATAGGGAAGACTCAAATCCATTTGCCAGCATTTATCCTGGACTTTTTCTTACGTTAGGATGAGCACAATGAACAGCCATGGCCCTGTTCTCCTGGCATCCGAGTTTCTCAGCTGCTACCTTTAATTTCCAGGGTGCTTTATCAAGATCCTTTTTTTTCTCTGAGAGGTGTTTCAAAGAACCTTTTAAAAGCATCACTGGAATATATCAGCACATCCACAAAATCCAGCCAAGACTGGCAGCATTAAGTGCTTAAGTCTGTTTTACCAATGTCATGTGTTTTAATGCCACAATAATCTTCCTAAGCAAGCAAACACCTGATTAAAATTGTCAGTGCTGGAACTTCAAATTGTCACTTTGCTTCTGACAGAGATTCCTCCTGCAGGTTTTATCAGTCAGGGCACAGCCAGCACCGCTCACATCTGTTTTTATGCTTCTCTGGAGCTCCAGAGAAAACACCTGGTGAGCTCATCTGGAGCTGCTCGGTTCCTGTTTTCTTCTCTGCCAAGGCTTTAGGGACTCATCTGTTTGTAAGTGTTTGTAAGGAGCTTGGAAAACACAAAACTGTCGAAAAGTTCAGTTAATACTGAGGACCACGTTCCTAAAATCCATATCTGTATGGCCACAGGAGCTGCATCTCCATTAACAAATGCAATTCTTCAAAACAATAAACTCATTTATTTCTTGGGAGTACAACTGGAAGGACACTGAAGAAATCAAGGGAGGCTGAAATAGATTAATCTCTTTTCATTAATAAAAATCAGACCACAAAAAAAAAGCCCCCCTCCCCAAGATTTAGCAGTTGTGAAGTTCGATGCAGCCAAGCTAGAGAACTGAATACCATGGACTGAACACATGGAACTGGAACCAGTCCATGGAATTCAGTTCTCAGAGCTGGGAACTGCCAACATTCGTCACATCTTCTTTTAAAAGCACTGGGGGGCGTGAGGGGGTGTTGGTGCAAAGCCACACGAACAGAAAAGCAGGACTTAGACCTTCACTCAAAGATATTCACCCTCAGTGACCAAGTTTAGTGGAAGGTTTTCCAGGGTAGATCCTGCTGTGAATAAGAGCCCAGTGTGTGGGGTGGAATTAGGATGCATCCCCCCACACACGCTGGGAAATGTAACCACAATGTGAGGTCCCAAGGGAATCAAACGCTTTACCACACACTTCATGTTATAGAAATAAGCTTGATTTCCACAGAGCAACACATACACATCCACATTTTCCTGAATTCCTTTAATTTCAGGTGTGATTCTGCTGCTGGCCTCACCAAGGGATGGAACGGAGCAAGAGGCTGCATTTTACTCCCAACACCCTCCAGGAAGGAAGCACGGGGTGAGACATCTCCAGTCAGTTATAACAGCACAATAAGTTATTCAACAGAAGAGAGCTAAATTCAATTTTACTTTTTAAAAAATGCCAATTACTCTTAATTTATACATTTTTTCAGACAGCTCCGAGCAGCTCAGCGCTGCTTTCCTGTCAAGAGCTTCTGTGAACAGAAGATGAGGGCAATACATAATCTATATATTAAGCACGCATTCAAGATTAAAGAAAAATACTTAAAGTGATGCCCCAGTTCTGCAGCTCATCCCCACAGAGGAAATCAGGTGTTGAGGCGCTGCTGAGTTCGGTTTTCAGACCAAGTTTAACTTCTCTGACGTCAGGATGAAGTGACTAATCTAAAACTAGACACGAGTGTTAAACCCCGAGCTGAGACTCTGTGACTAATCTGTTCCACTGCAGGGCAAAGGGCAGCACCTGAGCCAGCTGTGGCATCCCTTGGGAGCTCTCCCAGTGTCTGTGGAAGATCCTGAGGGACAATGAAACCTCCTCCTGTTTTACCTGTGTTATCCCAAGGCACAGGAGTGGAGGGGAAGCCCAGCAGAGCTTTGGGAGGACTCCACGCTGAGCTCTTGGCCCTGCCTGGCAACCCCTCCCACCCTAAAAGAGAGTTATCCACGAGGCAAATCTGTTTGTAAGTCTATGAAGTAAATCCAGGGTTTTGCTGGGATAACAAGACAAGCAAAAAACTGGCCCAGAGTGCGAGATTTTGGATTACAAAATGATCAGGACTTCGCTAAGCATGCAAGTGATTTGCTTACTCAAGAAGCCTTTCACACACACACCAAACATCCTGAGAGTTGAGTTTCCACCCAGGGAGGAAAGGGATTCATCAGGACACAAGGTTTGCATAACATTGTCAGAGTAAGAGGAGAAAAACCCATCAGACCTTTGATACAGCAATAGAGGAGAGCAAGGCGTTTGTCCTTACAGATCAAAAGCAGAAATACCCATGAACACGCCACAGGCTTTAAATACCCAACCTCACAACATGATGAAAGGTTGACTAACACACCCTGTTTAAAATGAGTAGATCTTCTTCTCAGCTTATCCCTGCCAAACGTTAAGACAACGTTGCATGGATGATCACACAAAAAAGTTGGGACTGACCTTTCCAAGGCAGTGTCTGAGGCACAAACACACCCTGGATGGCAGCACATGCTGCTACAGCAACTCTCACTCCCGCTGAGCTCAGATGCAGAGGTTGTTTTCTAAATCAGTGGGTGATTTCACCACCACCAACAAAAAAAAAGCCTGAATGTCCCAAATCCTAACCTACAGCAAACATTAAACTTTGGGGGTGATTCACCAGGCCTGTCTTTATATAAGAGGGTAAGAGCCACATCCTGCCCCAAAAAGCCAAGACAGGGGCTGTAATTACAAACCCTTTTAACAGCTCGTGATGGTTCAGTAAATAAAGCTTATCTTATAAGGTAGCACTTTTGTTACTTGCTGAATATTTAAGCAAATCAAAGAGCAGGTAAAGATGTCCCTCTTTGACAAAAGGTATTTCACAAAAATCTAACAAGTAGGGAAGGAGGAGAAAGAGCAATTGCAGCTTACCTTAACGTATTCCAGGAATTCCAAAAGGAAGCTGCGAGACTGGACACAGCAAGGGAAACAACTGTTAATGTAAATTCGTGAACATTAAAGGCACCACAAACTTGCTGAGTACAAACACCATAAAAGGGCTTAGGCTGCATAATCCTGAAGTTTTAACAGTACACACTGAGATACTGAACTGGAAATAAAAATTATATGAATTTAACCTCATGAGGGATTTATGACAAGTATTTTCTAAGACAGTGTGGCTCAGGTGCAATGTAATTGTTTTCTGAAAGGAAATCTTTGAATCTTTTACTCTTGCCATCACACCCCTCCTTGAAATAACCATGTCTGGGTGGGTTTGAGCTTCAATAAGTTACATACAGACAGTGGGGATGTTTTGTACTGAGGTAAAACCCACAGTGACTCAGGACACAGCTCCTACAGATGCCAAGTGAGGGCTCAACCCTTTCACAAAGCCATGCACCTGCAATCCAGAGCTTTAATGTGAGCAGCTCCATTTCCAAAGGCAATGCAAACAACGTGCACTGAAGTGAACAGGAGAGATCAGGTTACTCTGCCGCCCTGGGAATCAATCAGCCTTAATTAACTGCTTAGCTCTGGACTCGGGAGCTTAATTTCCAGCAGGAGTTTCGGCACAGCAGCCCCAACAACACGAGGCAGAGTCAGCTTTTGTAACAGGACACTGAAGTGCTTCATCCACCACAAGGCGAGGGTGGCTTGTCCTTTCTGCATGTTCTCATTTCTGAGTGTGACTTTTAAATCACCTCCAATTAAAAGTTCTAACTCCCCACCCCGACCAAAGTTATCTCGGGTTGACATCCAGGCACCAACAGCTGCCTGCCAAGCTCTTCAAGGTGAGGAACACCCTTCTCTGTTCTCACATCCAGAAAGACTCATTTCTTCTTGACAGGCAGCTGTGGGAACGTGGGCAATAAAACACATTCCAGCTTGAAAGGGTGCCTGAAGTGGAACAATTTAGTATTTAGGTATAAACTCATCTTCTAACAGGATAGGCACAGATTTTTGAAGGAACTTGCAATGGAAAAATCTGCATCTTGCTGTTCTCTGCATCTTAAGAAATCCCTATTTAACATAACTTCTCTTGGAGTTAATTGTAGTGAGATGTAGGAATTTTTCTTAATGGGAAGGGATCCACAGTGAGAAACTGTAATGAGTCAGTATTATCTGACATTGGGCAAAGTCTCCTCAGCCCAAAAGCCACTCTCAGTCACACTGAAGCAAATCCATTTAATTCAACAGGGTCATTTCAGCAGAGGAGCAAATGCACAGATGGCCCTGAAATAAATCCTCCCCAATGCTGTGCAGGGGACAGCTCAAATTTGGCAGCTACAACCCAAGAGCAAGCCCAGAATTTGATGGCAAATAAATTGAGTCTAACAGGTTCTCAGCAGACAGAGCAAGAGCTCTGCCTCCAACAACAGCAGAACTTCTTCAGGTTTGCTGTGATAATCACACCAAGTCTCACATTTCAACCACCACCCCCCAGCAGCTCATTTGCAGGCGGTCACAGGAGAGCACGCAGGGATGCTTTGCATCAGTTTGAAATACTATCATTTGCAACATCAAATGCATAATTTTTCCAGAGTAAAAACCCACAAGCACCCAGGCTGTGTCCTGTGAATCCTCTTACCAAAAGCCTTTTAGGACAAGAACTCGGTTTTTCGTTTGATTTCACAGCAGCTCTGCTGGTGGAGAAAATAAAACCAAAAGCAAGCAGTTGCCCCCAAGATCTGTGGGCACCACCAAACTCCAAATTTACCTTCGTGGGCTCACTCTCTGTGGGCGATGACAGTAAAAGATTATCTTTAATTCCAGAAGGAGTTTTATTTCAGGATGAGGGAGGAAAGGACTGGTTTCCAGCGGCATGCATTTCCTTTAGCATTCAGAACTAACTCATGGGGGTCTGGTATGAGGAACTGCAGCATTCCCCAGGGAATATTCCAGGTTAAACCTGTGCCACAGACACAATTCAGCTCTGACAAGCAAAAAACCTTTGGCTGACTCCTCCTTTCCAGTCCATTTTACAGGAGGCAGAATGCAGTGAGTGCAAAGGAAACTGCAGACCCAGCCCAGCACGTACCTGTTCCTCTGTCATTGCCTCTTCAACCCCTTCCTCTTCCACTACAAAGCTCTCCTTCAGCTTCAGGTACTCTTCATACTCTCTCTTCTCCTCTTCTTCCTTTGCCTTCCTTTTTTCCTCTTCCTGGAAGGAAAAGATGACAAGGGGTCAGTTTGTTCCTCCCCGAGCCGGGTTTAGTTTTTAAGTGAAGCAGCAGCATCTTTCTCTGCAGTCAGGAGATAAAAAAGCTTTTTAAAATGAGCTGAAGTTCTCCCTTGGTGGAATCACTAATTCTGCAGGCCACCCTTGAGGCAGTGACCACCTCACACGTGGTGTAAGCTCACACCAGGTCTGAGAGAGGGCACAGAACCACTCTTAAATAGCAACCTGCTGGCTCAATTTGCATCAATTTGCTTCTTCTGCAGATCCCGTGACAGGAAGTCCCTGCCCCAACCTGCACTTCGATGCCACAAGAGCCACATTTTTGGTAACTGGCCCCAGTTCTGCTCTAACATTTGAGCACGCTGGGAGTGCTCACGAGGAAGTTCCACTGGTGTGTCCACCCAGAGCTCCTTCTGGAAGAGTTACAAGTAAAATCAAGTTTTCAAGTAAAATCTCCTCCTTATGAAAACTTTCCTTCAGCAAACTGTGCCTACCTGGAAGGCAAAGAACAGTATAAAGTATTTGAGGTATAGGAAATGAGGTAGGATTGTATTAAAAAAGGGGGGGTTTGCATGGTTGACTGTTAACCAAAATATTCAGGCTCTGTTTTTAGTTATCTGCAATAAAATACTTTGTTGCCTGCCCTGAAAAAAAAAATATTAGTCTTAAAAACTCCAAGCCCAACGTCAGTGACGTGGTTTTGTAGAATTCCCACATTTACAAAGCAAAACTGTGATTAAAGGGTTGGGAATGTGGCAGATTACTTAAAAAATGATTCAAATAAGAACAGGTTTTTACTGGGAGCTCACTTGCAGCTTTCCATGATGTTCTCTTCAAATTTCTATTTTGCTCTTCTCCAAAACACTTTACAAGTGTAAATTCAAGGGTTGGACCTGATGATCTTGGAGAAGGTCTTCTCCAAACTAAATGATTTTTATGATTCACAGAGAATAAAATGGTTCCTTACAGGGCTGTTTCTTCCACAGAGAAAGTAATGTTTGTGCAGCACCTGGAATGAGGAGATTCCAAATGGACAAGCCTCTGGCTCTATCACATTCCAAAGACTGATTAAAACCTTGGACAGATGAGCTCTTCAAATTGCACTGACAATCTCGGGGCATTCCTTTGCCATTAGCACAGGAATTGATCTTTTAAAGAACAATTATATTGATTTCTAAATGCCTGCCATGCTGCAGCTTTGACACTAATATGGTAATTGCTTCCTTTAACAGCTGGAAAGCAAACATTTGTTCCATTAAACCAGGAAGAGACAGGAGCAAGTCATTAAATATTTCCATATAAAAAAAAGATGCCCTGTAAGGGCAAAACCAGCGAGGTATCAGAAGTGGGGATGGCAGAGTTGCCCTTCAATAAAAAAAAAAAAAAAAAAGAAAAAACAGTATTTGGTTGCAATTTTATTTAACCAAATTCCCAGAAAGTCAGGGCAAAGACTCTTGCCAACGTCCCAGGATGAGAAAAACAGGACTGAAAGTTTTTTTCTTTACTGTATCTGCAAAGCCAAAGCCATTTTTTCAAACTGCTATCTCATGAAAAATCTACAGATCTGAGGAAGCTCTTGAGACAAAACAAGCCCATTTTTGGGTCATTCATCACTGTAACAATTAGCCCAACAGCACATTTTCTCCCTATAAGCATTACAGGTGCCAAGAACAACAAAACCATATTTCATTTGGAAGTGACAACAATAGTTCCTTTCTTGTAAGCACAATAAATTTAATCTTGATCCTGGAAAGCCATGAATAAGGTTCTTCCCCTGGTCTGTTAAGAGAGATTGTAATTCAGCTGGATTTGAAATGGGGGGGGGGGGGGAAATAGTCACAAACCCTAAAAACTGCTTTGGCAAATAATTTCTAGATGGTTCTACAAAATAAATAAATGATCAGAAGACAGTGTCCCATTTGTAACCGAGAGCAACAATAACTAAAATGTATTTTCCAGTTTCTGGAAGGTCTCACAAATGGAAAAGGCTCCTCCCTGCCTTCCTTCCCTTACCTGAAGAACAGCACCTTTAATTTTTTTTTTTTTTAAAAAGCAGCTCTGCTGTGAGGCTGGCAAAGCACTCAAGCTACCAGCCCTTTTCTTCTCCTTAAAAGCCAAGGGGAAATCTGTTTTCCAGATGCTTAAATTGTGATCAGCAGAGCATTTCCAGGTGGTCTGAGCCACTGCTTTGGTAGCTGGAGTGTGTCAGCCCTCCAAAGCTTCCCGCTGGCTGCAGCCTCTCCCGGAACACAAAGCACTTCCAGATGCTTTTTCATCTAATAATTAAAAATTCACGCACAACCCTCAATATACTTTATTTACATATACTTTACAACCTCAATTCACCTACGAGTCCATCTCTGTTAGAAAAATTAGGATTTAGCCAGGCTGTGACCTGGTCCAGAGCCAAGAGCAGGGATGACTTTTGTGCCCAACTGCAAAGGGGAGGAGAATCGAGGAGGAGCTGGAGAACCTGGAGCAGTCAGGATGTCTGATCCCATTTATTCCCAGCTTTTTTTGTTCCCCCAGCACACCATCCCTCTCCTCCCACATGCTCGAGTCCCACAGCAATTCCATGGAAGCTGCAGCATTCCCACAAAACCCAGGGTGTGTGTGTGCAGGAATAACCCCCGGGAACGGGCTCAGCCCCTCGGGGCCTGCTCAGGGAGCAGAGCCCTGCGAGTCAAACGGAGGGCACTCGGCTCAAACAGGGATTTGAAACCCCAAATCTTGGCCTGGCAGGTTTTTTTTTGAGCCCTCCCCACTGAGGTGTCAGTGGTGCAGCTGTGGCTCAGAGCTCAGAGAGGCAGGGCAACCTCCCCCAGCCATGGGTGGGGTGCTGGGGAAATCCCAGCAGCCTGGAAATTTGGTAACTGCAGATGCTCCCCTTCAGCTGCTTTTGTTGGTTTTTGGTTTGGGTATTTTTTTTTTTGGTTTTTTTTTTTGTTTTGTTTTGTTTTTTTTTTCATTTTTTGATCTCTCCTCGCTCATCTAAATGTTACCCAAACTGTGAAACATTTGAACAGTGTAAAGATTGCTTTTTCATCAGTTTACTACACTGCATGTGAAGAACAGACTATCCCACTTTGACAGTACTTTTATTGAAAAAATTAAATAGTCACTCAAAGCTTTCTTCCTTCTATTCTTTCCCTGTCTAAATGCCCACATTATCACTGCTGGATTGACTCTGCCTCTGCTTGCACCAGTCACATGTGGAATTCCAGAGCTCCATGCCCTCCAGCACTCCAGGACCCCCTTCCCAACGTCCTTACCCCTTCCTACACTGGATCTGTTAGCACCAACTCCCCCTGCACCCACTCCCACCTGCTCACCAAGGACCTGGACTCGCTGTGAGGTTCCTTTCAGATCATCACCTTCTGCTTGCCTCTCCCCTTCATCCCAGGGGTTTATTTCCAAACACATCAGCCTCCAGAAATGCACTGTTTATGTAGGGAAAAATGGATATAAATGCCCAACAGGGAAATGAAAAGCTCTGCCGAGAAACACTCCGTGTTCACACAATGCCAAACGTAATAAAATCACTAAAAATCGGTGCCTCTTCTTACATGATCCAGAATCAAATCAAAGAGTCAAAACTTTAGGGGAGTCTGAGTTCTTAAAAAGCTCCAAGAGGGACCCCTGTGATCATGGCTGATCCTCCCTTTTCCACAGCTCTGAAGGAAGATCCAGACCGTTTTTATTCAGGGATTTAAAATGCCAATTTACAAAAATCCCTGTGCACAGGCAAAGACCAAAAAAAAAAACACCCCAAAACTCTTAAGAGAGCAAACAGCAAGGTTTTGTACGAAGACCCTGCATTGCAACATCAGAGGAAGTTGGCTCTCATTGATAAACCAGCTCACCACCAAAAAACTCCAGGAGGTGAAAGGGAAATCCCCCAGGGCCAAGCAGGGCTGAGGCAAATGCCAATTAAAAAGGAGCTTCCTCGGGCCTTGCAGCCAATCAGGTCAGCAGAGCACTGCAAAGGAAACCCGAATTTAAAAATATATTTTATCTGGTTTGCAACACTGAAGCCAAGGGGCAACCACATTTTATTTATAAGTGCACACAAATGTGTTTAAATAGAAGCAAGGGGGTATTTTTCTCAAGAATATGCAAGATTTTAGCCCCCATAACTGCCTTGGAGAGAGTTTAGCACAATTTTGGTTGTGCTTCTTAGGAGAGAGACTGAACAAAAGGTGACACTGGAATTTAGCTAAGAAAGCTGGCAGTGCTTGTTTGGGGACCTGCCACTGTCACTGTACCTGCAGAAGCACTCTGATGTGCTGCAAAAGGAAGGGAGAAATGAGGTTATCTGACAACTGTAACAACTCTCAGACAAAATTCAGTAATAAAATTTTTTGAGCCTCGTGGGATTTTATAAACTACAGCAATGTCAGCAGTCAAAATGCCTCCAAAAACCATACAACCAGCAGGATTTTATCTCATGACTATCAGTCAGTACTTGACCCACCTTTCAGGATTTTGCCTTTCCATCTCCTAATTTGCAGGGGGGAACAGCATCACCCTGTGTAGTCCACAAGGGCTTACTGGTGACAAAATACTTCCTGTGGAAAGGAAGGATTCCTTCTCCAGAGGAACACACAAATGACATTTTATCCAATGTCTTCTCCAAATCCCACAATAAACCCAGTGATCCTTTCACTGCTTGCAGGGGCCTAGAAGAGAGGCAGCATCTTCTCCATCACTTGTGACAAAAATGGAAAGATGAAATGGTATGATCCTAAAGACAGGCTCTGCTTGCAGGCACAGTAATCAAGTATCCATTAATTCCATTTTTTTTTCCCCTTCCCATCACCCTGTCAAGGCTAAATCACTGCAGGTTTGTTGTTACCAACTCCCTGTGGGGCTGCTGCCTTTGCTGAGTGAAGCAGGAATTGGAGCATTGCAGCCTAAACACGGAGAAGTCTTGAGTTATTGTTTCCTCTTCAAGACTTGGATAAAAACAGATTTAAAATTACTAGAAAACAGGTGAGGATGGACCTTAAATATTGTCAGATAAGTTTACTTCAACACACACTTAGAACTTTCAGCAGTTCCTGGATTATCAAGGAAAAAAAAAATGAAATTTTGAAAGGATTTTCCTCTGAGAGGCAGAATGATGTTGCTGATGTAGCCTGGTGGGTTGGCTTTGCTGTCCTGATAAATACTGGGAAAAACAAGCAATCAAAGCAAACTAAAGTGACTTAAAATGACAGAATTCAAGTAGCTGAGGAAGGTGTTGGCTAAAGTGAACAACAAGCTGGATTCTGGCATTTGGGCAGTTTTCCCAGTTCTAGTAAGCACTCCCTCGGATTGCTGTGCACAAAATTTAAAAATCAGAACAAATCAAAAAAATCAGAGCCCCAAAAAATCACCACAACCACCACAGGTTTATACTCCTCTTTTTCACTGAGCCTTCCAAAACAGAGGTGGAAGTGCTTTAGTGCAGTCTTTGCTAGGAATACTGAAAACTAAAATAAAGGTTTCCTCACTCAATAAATTATGCAGCCCTAAGCTGACTAGAAACAATTTAAAAAAAAAAAAAAAAATGTTAATAAGCACTCTCTGTGTGAAGAGACCTCTGGTTAGAATTTCACCCTTACTTTCTGCTCAGCTTTTCAGCCATTCCTGACTGATCATCCAGGGAAACCCCAGGTCAAACCCAGAGGCAATCCCAGGATAACACCCACAGCTTCCTTTCAGCAGGTTGGCCAAACTCAGCTGCAATTTGCTTTGGAATTCTCCTGTTCCCCCTGGAAGGACCTGGAAGTTCCAGTGCCACTGGAAGTGACACTCACACCACGTCACTGTCCAGCCAGTGTGTCCTCCTAATTCCTCCAAAGCACTGGAGCCATCCCAGCTCACTCTTCAGGGTTTCAAGGATATTAAATTCTCAGAACCCTGGGAAATCATTAAAAAAAATTAAATAAATAAATTAAATAAATAATTCAGGGAACTCAGTGGAGACAAAACATGAAATGGAATAAATCACTGGAGGGAAAACTTGCCACCAGAGTTATCAGTTATGCCAAGCCCCACAGAGAGGTGCTTTGGAGGCAGCCAGAGCTCATCTTGCCTCTTTCCAAGCTGGAATTATGAGGGGGAGAAATTGGAAATACTTTGGGGAAAAGAGGCAGCCCTGGATCCAGAGGAAGCCAGGCCTGTTCCAACACATCTTTGGAGTGGCCAAGACCAGTTGTTCAACCTCAGGGTTCTCCCTTCGACCCCCACCAGGTACTTCTGGATTTGTTCATCTCTCTGGAAGGGGAATCTGTGGAATTATTGGTCCCCTGGAAGTTTGTTCAAGCTGCTTCACAAGTCAAAGTCTTGGACTATGCCACCCAACCTGATGTTTAGAACAGACATTCTCCTCCTCCACTTCCATTTCTGAAATTCAGGAGACTTGCACTGATGAAAAAGGAGTAAGAGTCTTCAAAAGGGAATAACCCCAGAGGTAAATGGATCATGAAGATCTCGTGGATACAATCTACATGTGCAATGTCTGGATTATTTATTTTTTTTTTAAATTGCTTTTTCCTGCCTTCACGGCCCCAACAGAGGAAAGGAAAAATTGTCTCTTCCTTTCTGAAAATGTTATCAGCAACACACTCCACTTACAAAACCTGCTCTCAGGACAAATTAAAATAGATCTACAGACCAGAGACACGAATTTCCATGCACAGAAGTATCCCAAGAAATCCCCAGTGAGAGCTGGGGACTGTGCTGCCCTCCAGCAGCAAAGCCACCACAACCTGAAGCAGCACCAGAGCATGAAGCTCTCAGCCAGCAGCACTGATGCCCCCAGTACCCAAAGCAGCTCTGAACTAAGTTTTCCTCCCTCACTGATGAAAATTATTCAACAAAAGCACTTCAGCTGAGCAGCACCTGTTTTTCTGGGTGGCTGCTGCTGTCACACAGCGTCACATGCGCAGTTTGGAGACCTTTAATTGGCAGGCACATGTAAATACGGATAATTGGAATAAAATTACATGATTTTATACACCCAAAGTTGCAAAATCAGTTGCTGATGCCTTTCCCTTTCTGCCCTGCTGGTCACAGCTGGCAGCTCCAAGGGAACAGGGACACAAGGAAGTTGGGAAATCTCCATCCTCAGGAGACACTCGGAGCTCTCCTGCTCAAAGTCCTGAACAATCAGCTCTGCCTGGATGTGGTTGGAGCAGGACACACCAGCTGGTCCCTCATCCCAGCCCTCACACAGAGCAACTCCAAAGACAAACCTGGTCCACTATTTCCATGGATAAACACAACTCACACCCCACCTGTCGTTCCTCCTCCAGCCGTATCCTCTCCTCTTCCTTCCGCCTTTCCTCCTCCCGTTTGGACTCGAGTCTTCTCCTTTCTTCTCTCTCTGCTTCTTCAGCCTAAAAAAAAAACCCCAAAAAACATTATGCAAACCAAGCTTTACTCTTCCTGAATGTGTATTTTTAAATTTCATATTGTGACAGTGTGAGGGGGTTTCTTACTGTCTTCCTAAATCCATGCTCGGAAAGAAAGAACTATTAAAAATAATAATAATTAAAAGTAATCATCATTTAACTTCCCCTCCTTTTTAGAATTACCCCTCACCCTTGTCTTTATCTGTCCCTCAATAAGTTTTGAGCTTATTACTGCAGTGATATTAAGCCATGTTGTGTCATGGCAATCCATTTCTCCTCACTTGAAGTTTAGTTAGAATGGACCCTAAGGAGAGGAAAACAAAGGATTGGGAATATATAAACTCTGTAAAACCAAGTGCATTTTAATTTATCATTAACCTGGGCAGAATGTCTTAAAGAAAATTTGTACTGGTCTCTTAAAATACTTTTGGTTTTGTTTTTAAGCCGAAGAGATTGTTGAGAAATGGGGGGGTAAAAAAAAAGGATGTTTAGTGTATTTTTTATAGATTTTTTTATCTTCAGTGTCTTCAGTACACTTGAATATATGAAGAGAACAAGCAGAAAACATTCAAATGGAGGATCAGTGGCTTTGAATGTTTCAGAGAAAAAGCCCCAACCAAGGAATTTATCTCTCTGCATGGGAAAATAAAAATCAGCGTGTTTTAAAAGGAAATAAAAGATTCCTCACTCCACCAACTGATGCTCATCTAATTTCACTCAACTTTGTTCAGATTTTCCACAAAAAAAAGAGGCCAGTTAAATAGAATGATTATGGAAAGTAACAATAAAATGATGAAGGCTCTGAGTGAGAAAAGGTTTGCAATGGAAGTTTATATATAACATAATAATTAAGTTTATTACCAACTGCCCTGTCTAAAGGGCAGGTACCACTACACTGTAAAGCAGACACTGCATTTAAACCTCAGGGGACACTAAAATTCCCAAGCTGGGGATTTCAGCAGCTTTGTTTGGACTCTCTACACATTAAAAATGTTCATACAGAGCCTGCAAAAAATATGGGGAGCAACTCTCAAAGGAATTACTGCACAACCTGCTGCCTTCCACAAGCACACTTCAGAGAGCTGCAAAAAGCCCCTGGAATTAACAGCAAAATGCTTTTCATTGTTCCCAGTCCATAAAAACAATGCACGGATGATCCTTATGGACCCTTTCCAACTCAGAATATTCCGTAAACAACACAGGTGAAGCCAAGGCGAGTTTTTTTTGCCCTGTGAGAGCACGTGAAACACCACTCACAACTGCCCACGGGTGTCACACCAGCACCACGTGGGTTTGGGGGTATTTTTTAAGGGCAGACAGTACTGACATTAAGGCACAAGCCAGTGGAAACATCAGTTCTTTGCTGAGCTGTTCAGGCTCTGCTGTTCAGGGTTTGATACGTGGCAGGAAGCACTCACCTCTCTCTGGGCTTTCCTGGCTTGCTTCTCCTCTAATTTCCTCTGCTTCTTTGCTCCGATTTTCCCAGACACCTGAAATTCTGGCACCTCCTCAGCGTCCTCTTCCTCTGCAACAGTGCACAAATGACAAATTGTAAAAACTGCCTGTAAAAAAAAAACACCCTCCCTTTGAGAAAATTCCCGGGAAAGACACACACACACTTCAGGCAGGACCTACTGGATGGAAAAAAAAGGCCAAATAAAAAAATCATACAAGACTGCCAAAGCCACAGAGCAGAAGTAACAAGGCAAACACACAAAGTGAAGGCAGAAGGAAAAATTCCCCTGATCTTTTTGAAGGAAGGCTTTTCACAAGTATTTTCCTGCTTTGCACAATTAAAAGAGGTATTTTCACCTAAACTGTGCCAAGGGTGTCATTATGTATCTGCTGAACAATTGACTTTCTCCCCAGTCACCTTTAGGCTTTGCACAACAGGCATCCACTGAAAAAGTGGGATTCAGAGGCACCCCACTCATCCACTGGTTCTAGCTGGATACAACTAACCTTTAAGGGAAGAGGGGGAAAAAAAAAATCCCTGAAATGCAAACCTGACTGCAAGAAAATGACATGTAAATAATTGCCTGTTTTATTGGTTCCTTGGTTGTTGAGAGAGAGGGTTTCTGCCACTGTGAAATATGGAAGAGTCCTGTCCAAAGGGTGTGCACATGAGTATTTCTGCTCTCTCAGGGGCTGAGGAAGAAGGGTTTTAAAGGCTGCCACTTCCTCGGGAAGCTCAGGAACATTTGGCCACCTCATTTTCTGGTCTAGAGCAGTCCTCGATCCCACCACATAAGTACTGTGGACTGACCTCAACATTCCAAGAAAATCCTCTCAGCTCACTCCATGGAACACCACACAAGGCATCGAGATTCCTGTGCCTGGATCAGGTGGCAGGATCAAAATGAAAGAGCTTCACATGTGCCTCCCTTTTTTTTGGGTGAAATAACTGATGTTTTGAGCATCCCTAGTGCTGTTCTGCTCGATGCTGACTTCAGATCCAAACTGGAAGAGATCTGGCAGGGCTGGTGCCGGGATGTTTTTTGTAGGGAGCTCTCTGGTCCCCTTTTTTTGGGGGAACCCCAAAAGCTGCTATGAAAGGAGCACATGGATGAATGAGAACCCCTCTTCTTTTAGATGCAGAATTAGGTTTGAAACACTTGCTGTACAAACTCCAGGACAGGACTATGGTTAAGCCACAGAGACACATCACGAGGATCAAATCTAACTGTGAGAGCTGTGTAGGTGGCTCTCAAACAACTGAGCTGTTTTCAGGAGATGGAGTTAATAAGAGCCTGGTTGCTGAACTGGGCTTTGGAGAATTACTGGTGTCTCATTACAGAGATGATCAAAAGGGTTCCCCCTTCCTACACCACAGGGATACTCACTCTTGAAACAGTTGCTTCCACAGTTTTTGCTGAAGCTGAAGATAACTTTATTTATATTTCAAATACGGAGTCAAGGGGAGTTCCAAACACAATGGGTGAGCAACCCAGCACTAGCAGTTATTGCTGCAGAATGAACAGCTCAGTACTGGTATTATTGCTCAGAAAATTATTTCTGGCCAACACTGCAAGTATAAAACACCATCTATGACGCTGTTCCACCTGAGGCTCTGAGGGCTTCTCAGATTTCATCTATATTAAGATTACCTGAGCCAGACATTAGGCAGAAATCTAAGCAAGGCTTTTAAAGCCTTATTCCAGTCCTGGATCAAACGAGCCTTTGTTCAGGAGCCTTTGCTTTCCTCCTGTTTGAAGCGTCTGATGCGATCCCTGAAGTAGCACGGGTGGTGCAGACACAGCCTGTGATTCAGCAGAGCTTGAAAGGCCAGCACTGCACTGAACCTGGGTGCAATTAATGTGTTCTAAATAAACCTGAGCACGCTGACAGGAACACAAACACAGGCTAAAAGTATTTGCTGAATCAATTTGTTTTTACAGCAGAGCAGCTCCACCAAAAGCAGAGAGGTTGCTGCACGCAGCCAGCAAGACTTCTCTATTTAATTTTAAATAAAGCAGCAGCTTTTTAACAATCCCTTTTCACACACTCAGAGCTGTGACAACAACAGGGGACTCCACGGGGGGTCAGTTCCATAGGAACGTGCATTTCCTCTACCCCTGAGCCTCAGATGTGATGCAACATGTTAATTGTGTGTGAAAGCAGTTCATCATCACCCAGAGCACGACAGAGGGGCAGCCCGGGTATGCACTCAGATGGGAAACACAGGCATCAGGCATCATTAAAACTGCCAGGAGGCAGGCTTAGATGGGATATGGGGAAGGAATTCCTGGCTGGGAGGGTGGGCAGGCCCTGGCACAGGTTGGGCAGAGCAGCTGTGGCTGCCCCTGGATCCCTGGAAGTGTCCAAGGCCAGGTTGGAGCAACCTGGGAGAGTGGAAGGTATCCCTGCCCATGGCAGGGGGATGGAATGAGGTGATCCTTCATCTCCCTTCCAACCCAAACCATTCCATGATTTGCAGAGCTTGCATTCTCACCAGTTTCCACCACCAAGAGGCAGAAAGCAGAAACAATCTGACTCAGAGTGATGTTTTCACATCACTTGACATGTTCTGCTTTACACAAACGTGGGTTTGCTCAGATGGCCAAGGAGAGGCAGCTTCAGGCAATCTCTGCTTTCCCTTAATACTTTGAACACACTGAGAGGCAGCACAACAGGAAAGAGTTAAAAGTCACAAAGGCTGAACCTCTTGAAATTTACAGATTACTTTTCAAAAATGTTTCCTAATACCATTGAAAAACATGCTGGAGTGATGCTGTTCTCAATCATGACAGGAATTTACCAGCTACTGTGTAGAAAACATGCAAAAAACTCCAAAGGAAACAACCAGCACGTATTTTAGTTATCACAGAATGGTTTGGGTTGGAAGGGACTTGAAAGACCATCTCATTCCACCCCCTGCCATGAGCAGGAACATCATCCACTAGATCAGGGTGTTCCAAGCCCCATCCAGCCTGGTCTAGTTGTCCATGTCATCTGTGTCAAAGGGTCCAGAACGTGCATTAAGTTCTGGAAGTGAAGCAAATGGATTCCCATCCACGGAACAGAACTCACAAAAAGTCCTTTGGGCAGAGCCAGCTGCTTTATTGACTATTTATGCAGCACCTAAATAGAGGAGTAAGAGAAAAGGAGCAGGGGGGAAGATGCCAGTCAAAACAAGGAGCTCATCTCGAAAGCAGATGTTAATTAACAGCATGTTATTAACACCAGAGAGATGTGTGACACCAGCCACTGAAGGGAACTGGACCATATGGAAAGGTGTGGGCACTCCTGAGTGACACAGCCCTGTGGTGGGACTAATAACAGCCTAATAACTAGTCATCATTTTTATATATTTTTTTTAATTTCTTAATTTAATCTGGTATCTCTCCAGTTCAGAAACAGAACAGAAGCCACAGAATCGGCCAACACTTGGGACAGCAAAAGCACAGCAGAAGGCCACCAGACCTTCAGGGCAGAACTCAAACCGTGAAGTTTATTCTCAAATGAAGTCATCTGGCAGAAGTGAGAAACCACACACCTCCCTCCCCCTTCCAAGGGTCTGTGCTTGAACTGGCTGCAGGGCAGACACGCTGTGGGCACTCTGATAACACCACAGTCGCTGGATGAGTAGCAGCAAGTCAAAAGTGACTTTTGATTTGCTAGTTGGGATATTAGTCAAAGCTTAACTGTACTAGAAAGGTTTTCCTACTGATTAAGCACTAAAATTATTTCAACCACCACGATTAATGTAGCTCCATTTCACCAGAACCGTGTGGGACCACATCACTGCTTCTAAATTTATACATTTTCCAGATCTTTCAGCACTCCGAAAAAGTGCTTCTTATTTTAAGAAACTTCAGCACAAACGCATCCTTCTCAGATTTATGAATGATGTCCATCACGGAATGGGGACCAAAAATTATTTTTTGAATTATTTTCCCCTCAAACTAGCAGGAAACACTGATTCAAGATTTTTTTTTTTTTTAGCTGCAAGATTTGAATGCTGAACTTAGGTGCTACACAAAGCAACAATAGGCATTTTAACATGCCCAATTATCATTTTTTAAGCTTTAAAAACCTTTTTTCTTTGTTCTGTGCTTTTCTTTCTCAACAGTGACTAACAGTTAAAAAGAAAACCATGAGATTCTGTTCTCCAAGTCTTGCCACTCAAAAGAAGAGAGGAACTCATGATTTCATTTATGATGGACTTCAACTTTTCTTTATCATGTTTTACTTACAAGCTGCCAAAAGTGGGTGGCACAAAACCTGGGCTGCAAAAACCTGTGTCCTACTCCTACAAGTGACCAAACAACCAGGCAGGCAGGTTTCCTCCCCACATGTCTGCACAAAGGTCCAACAGCCCTCCAAGCAAACCCAACATTTGCCTCAGATCCTCATCCTCGTTATTTTTACCACAGCGGGGTCAAAATGACCCCAACACCGTTCCTGCCATTATTTGGTCATCCTCACTTGTCACTTGATAGGGAAATTACAGCAATAAATTTTTTTTATGGGAACATCAGATGGCTGGGTCACTTTCTGCTCCAAGAAACAACAAAAAAAAATGTAGTGTCAAAGGACCTTCTTCACCTCTGAGCTATTTGCAGAGCTCAAGGCACGGTGAGTGGAAGGACAAGCTCAACTGGAAACCTGGAATTTTTCTGCACATGACCAGCAACTGAGGGAAAAGTCTCAATAAAACACCTTTATGTTCACTCAAAGGTGATCAGAGTCCAAGTGGCTGCACTCAGAGCATCAGTCAGGCACAAACAAGAGCTCCTCAATCAGTAAATAAATGGCATTTGAAACTGGAAAACGGCTAATGCTATTTATCCACACTACCCCATGCTCTGAAGAACACTCAACTCACCTCCAGTTTATCCCCTTTCCCCTCGCTCAGCTCAGCCTCTCCTGCCCTAAATGATTAATGCCTGAAATCCTCACCCATTTACGCCTTGCAGCGGGTTCGTTTTCATCTTGGCTCTAACTTGCCCACAAAGCCACCTCTGTCTGGGTTCAATTTAAATTAAGATACACCAGAGCTAATTAAAGTCTGCGAGCCGGGATATCAACCCAACCACATGAATACACAACTCTCCTTTCCAGACTCCTTTTCCACAGGGAAAGGAGTAGGCACCCTCCTACAGAGCACACCGGCTTTTAACAGGGCTGCAGGAAAGGCAGGAATGTTGTGGCTGGAATTAAATTGGGCAATTTAAGGCAATCAAAGCCATTTTTCTAAAGCCAGCCTGGAAGTCACGCCGGTGGAACACGCTCAGGGGGTCTCAGTCATTTAGAGAACCACTTTGTCACCAAGGAAAACTGTCTCCCCAGCAATCTCTGGCCATCAGAGGGTATTAACAGAGGTTGGTTTTCTGACTGAGACCTCCTTTGAGGACTCAACTAACCACTGAAAAGCACTGCTCAGCACTCTGAGGCAGCGTGGGCACCCAGCTGGTCCCACAGCACAGCCCACATGGAACCGTGAACAGGGAACCCACCTAACCCCTGTGGTGTCACTCTGGTGGGAAAGTCGAGGCATTTGGTGCTTCACCCTTTATTTTTTGCCTGTGACAATCTCCAAGTAATTCAGGGGTCTTACCCCACCCCACTGAGCTAAAGGGAGGATTACAACCTGGTTTAGTTCCACTGACAGTCGGTGTAGGTTTGAATATTCAAAATAATCGCTGACCATCCTTTTCTGTATTAAATGACTCCTCAGCCAGACTTGCAAGTAAATCAGATTTCAACTACAGAAGGCGCAATTAGAAGTTTTTCTGATCCTTCTTCCCTAGAGGGTTTGGCTGGTTTTTTTTTTTCCTTCTTTCTCCCCCATTACTGTCAGAGATTTGAGTCCTGGCACAGACACAGCTCAGCACAGGCAGCAGAAACCGTGGGGCTACCACTTCACCCTTGAAGCTCCTTTCTCATTCTGGAATTGAAATCTGATTGCTGGATGGAAAACAGGACACCCTGGTGGTAACCACAGCTCCAAAGTCTGCGAGTGCTGCTGCTTTGAGGCCGTTTCCCCAGCACAACTGGATCCCGACAGGCAGAACACAGACCCAGCCAGGGCCTCCTCACACCCTCCCTGAGGGGCAGTCCTGGGTATCTTGCAGGGTTGGGGAAGAAATCACTTCTTGGCAGAAGCCTGGAGTGACACAGAGCAGGATCTCTGCCCAAAGCTCAGCACATGCCCAGGGTGGAAATTCCACACACAGAACAGAAGCTTCCTGCTGAAACATTTCAACGAATCCAACAAGGAGAAAAGAAACCCACTCCAGTGGCAGATGATCAGAAGCTTTCTGAGGTAACACAAGCATTTACAAGGCAAAACTGGAGAGGCCAGACTGGTTTGGTTTTGGTGTTTCTGTCTGAATTGCCAAGTAACTTTGCTCTTCAGCCCTGGGTGCCCCAGCTGGCGCTGCACTGCCTGGCATCACACAGCACTCCGTGGACTCTGGGCTCTCTCTCCATGTGAATCAGCTACTTCTGTGACATAAAACTGCTGTGGGGAGAACTTGCTACTTCAGCAGGTTGAAATGGAGGCAGTAATTTGCCCAAACTGCTTTACATTGCAGTGACACGGACAAAATGCACAGAGGGGACAAATCTGAGAGGGATTCCAGGCCCAGGTCACACGTCCACAGGGTGGGCTTTGAAACATGTCATACATCCTTTTCCAAGGGGAAAAAGAGACCCCAAAATCCACACTACTGCAGGTAGCTCAGGGCCAGGCTAAAAGATTTGCAGCACACTCAGTCCAAGACAGAGGGGGGTTAATATTAATTAATAATGGCAGCACCTCAGCACTGGGGAACCAGGGACAGACAGAGGCTTCTCTCCACAGCCACACTGCTAAAGTCTGTGCTCACTTTCCAAACACTTTGGTGTTCCTGTTGTGCACCCGTGCTCAGGCACTTGGAAAAACCACCCCAAAAATACAGATAAAACCACACACGGAAGCACGGAACAGAAGCAGGGAGCAAGAAGCTGTTTTAATTTGGAAAAGAAATTAGAGAAAAACAAACAAAAGAGGGATGTCATTTCAAAGGCAACTTCATGCAAGAGAGGCAGCACTCGCATCTGATGTACAGAAGGCTGCAAAAGAATTATTTATAAAGCCCAATGACACAGATTCTTTTATTGCTGAAGTGACTAAGATAAGATGAGCCGTTTGCTTTGACAGCTTCACTGTCGGCCTTCAGCGTTCAGACTTTTGATGTCTGGAGTTGAAAACTAAATATTTTTAGATTCCACTTTCTTTCCAGGGTGTTCTCACATGAGAAGAAATAACCCAAGTTGAAAAGTTCAGGCCTGTCCGTTCTCCATCTGTGAGGCTGCTGAAAGTAATTAGCTTGAAAAGCACATTCATCTGTCAACGTGAGAGCAAGAGGCTTCCTACAAACTGCAGGGCAAGAAAGGCTGGACAAAGTGCAAACAGTCCCTAATCAAGGCATCACACAAGTGTGTGCTCACTGCTTCTCAACCCCCTGCACACCAAAAAGGCACCCTGACCTCCACTGCAAAGCCAAGTGAAGCAAACCCCACTTGAGCAGAACCCTGAACGCTTCACCCACGGCCTGAAAGTGGAATGGATCCAGTGAGGTGAATCATGGTGAGATCATCCCTGCAGCAACGAAGATAATAATGTGTGAAGTTTCAGCAGTGAAGGGAGTGATGCTTACACAGGGTGCAGAAAGATGTTATTTATCACCCTATTTTTGGCCACGACCACACCACAGAAATGCAGCTATGAACTGTAAATCCAGCACGGGTTTTTACACAGCTCGCTGTCAACAGCCTGCTGGCAAAATGCTGCAGCCTGGGGTGATCTCCAGGGAATCAGCTTGATCCTGACCACCACCTGGATGGGCTCCTTGGAAAGAAAGCCCCAGACTTTGCAGGGCTTACACTGGGAAATTAATGCTTGCCACCGATTTGCAGGAAACCAGTATTTTACTGCAGTGAGGCAGTAAATGCAAGGTGTGGATTCCGTTTTCCCAAATTTAACCTGCACGGCTAAGCAGGAAATACCAAAGGCAGTACCAGCCTAGATTAAGGTTATACAGTAAAACACTCTACCTATATGCTCACTGATATAAATGCAGTCAGATTAGGGTCAAGCTGGAAATAATCAGGTTTGTGTTGATGTCTGGAGGATGAACTGAAGGCAGAGTTACCTTCCCCCCACTCCTCAGCCTGCTGGGCTCTCCTCTGGGCCATCAGCCGGTTTCCCATGTTCCTGCGGCGCCGGGGCATCCCCTCTCCTCGCTCCTCCACCTGGGGCCGAGGCCTGGCCACTGCTGCTGCTGCCACATTCTGCTGGTGCTCCTCATCAGCTGCAAGAAACCAAAACACTCCTGCTTAATTTCATCATTTAATCCGTTTTTCCTTCTTCCTTCACTTCCGAGTTACCAACAACAAAGACCCCAAAGTCCCCTTCTAAAGTATTTTAATTTTTTCTCTTTTTTTAATTTCATTTTCATTTTGTACTTGTGTAACTCAGAATTAGGTTCACCTGACCGAAACCTCAGAGCAGGAATCCTTGAGAGTGGAATATGTAAGTTGTTAAACCTGAAACAAAACCTGACCAGCAAATAAGGATCACAAATTACAGCTGAAATAACCACAGTTGTGGGGTAACTTCATTCCACCCCACGAGTTTAAACTCCCACAAGCACATGGAGGGGCAGCAGGACACCAATGGTGTCCTCTCTGAGTATTCTGCAGTTATTAATTAAGATCTGACAAATGGGGAATATCCCACAGAAGCAGCTGACAGGAAAGAACTGACCAATTTCAGGGCTCCTTTCAGAGGTTTTCCATGGAAAACTCTCCACCAGGTTTTTTTTGAGACCTCCTGTTGCCATTAACTGTGGCAGTCAGGCCAAAACAATCAGATAATGGTAAAACATCATCGTCCCTGCTACCTGCTTTGCATATTCCGTTGATAAGCCCCACTGATATTTGTGTAGGTTGTTACTTGCTCGATCCTGCAAAGTACTAAGCCTTAATTCAGGCAAATATTCAAATGGCCTCATGGAAATCTGCAGAACTGCTCATTTACTTCAACTCAGCACACATTTATTTTGTGCTTTGCTGGCTTATATTGTGTCCCAGCAGGAGCACAAAATGCTTTCCACGCTCTGCCAGTTCTCCAGCATCCTCTCATCCAAACAATGCCTTCCTAAAAAAAATTAATAGTAGCATATCTACCATCAGAAAATGAGATTCATTATGACAACAACTATCCCAGGATCAAAGGTGTGCCTGCAGCTCACCTCAGTGCATCTCAAACCCTCAAAGCCCCTGACTTTGGGAGTGATAAGGGCACAGCTGCAGCACCAAGCTCAGCACAGGCAGGATTTGGCCAGCAGAGCCCTGAGCCTGCTCTGTAATAAATCCCATTATTTGCTTCAGGGCTTGTCCAGTCCCATTCACAGCATGATAAAGCTAATTTTGGATGCTATGGGTAATATTTTCCTGCAAAGGCAAAGCAGCAGATCACTTACTGGTCGCTGCTAAATGCCAGAGACACTCTGCAAAGAGCTTTTTACACAAATGCAGTATTTCCCTTACCAAACTCTTGAGATACACTGCAATTCAAACCTCAGCCTCCTTTCACCTGCAGAAGTCAGTGTGTCTCTCTCACTAATTCCAAATACTCATTCTGGTTTTGGTTCCTGCTGTTCCGTGAAACAGAGACTGCTCTGTGTTTTGTGAAAGAGGAATCTCTTTTTATAAGTTATGTATTTATTTCAAACTGAGGAGCTTAACCCTCACAAAGTGAAATGGGTGAGCCAAGCCCTCCTCTTTTCCCAGTTTCATTCTCTGCAGGAGACTTGGTAATTCCTCAAAGTGATCAGTGTGAACAGGGCTCAGGCTGAAGGAAAACTCACCAAACCTGACCCATATCGTGGTCAAACACACGAGGCAGTTGTTGAATTTGTCAGTTCTCCAAAACACTCACACAAACAACAGAAGACACCCAGGCGCTATGGATTGTTATTTTGTAGGGAAAAGATATTTTAATGAAGCTTTTCTTCTTCTTCCCTATTCCAAAATGTTTATCCTGACTGCAGTTTCTTTTTCAACAGCACAGAGTGGCTGAACATCAGCCCAGGGGTGCCCAGGTGGGCAAGAAGGCCCCTGCTCTGTGCCAGCCCTGGTGTGTCCCAGCCCCAGGGCAGGGACTGTCCCCTGTGCTGGCCCTGCTGAGGCACCTCCAGCCCTGGGGACAGTTCTGGGACCCTCAGCCAGGACAGACATTGAGGGGCTGGAGCGTGTGCAGGGAAGGGAACGGAGCTGGGAAGGGGCTGGAGCAGCAGGAGCAGCTGAGGGAGCTGGGGGGGCTCAGCCTGGAGAAAAGGAGGCTCAGGGGGGACCTTCTGGCTCTGCAATCCCTGACAGGAGGGGGGAGCCAAGAGGGGGTCGGGCTCTGCTCCCAGGGAACAGGGACAGGAGGAGAGGGAACGGCCTCAGCTGTGCCAGGGGAGGGTCAGGTTGGATATTAAGAGATGATTTCATCACTTAAAAGATTGTCCATCCCTGGCACAGCTGCTCAGGGCAGGGGTGGAGTCCCCATCCCTGGAGGGATTTAAAATCCCTGTGGATGTGGCACTTGGGGACATAGATCACTGGTGGCCTTGGCAGTGCTGAGAGAATGGTTGGACTCGATGATCTCAGAGGTACTTTCCAACCTTTTTGCTTCTAGGATTCCACAGCTTTTATTTGCCAGGCATTCAGCTGGGCAGTTCCTTTCAAAAACATCACTGTCACTCACTGCATTCCTTCCCAGCCTTCACAGGAGGAGGAGGAGAAAACCCTCATTTACTCTGCTGCAACACCCCTGAACCTGGTTCTTCAGGGGTCAGAGATTTGTCAGTGTGACTCCAGATGTCATTTGCTGTGACATCCAGAAAGTCAAACTGTGCTCTGTCTCCCTCTGAACTGCGTCAGTGATACAGGGGTGGCACTGGTGGCTCCACAGAACACAGAGGACACACTTAAAAGTCACTGTGCTTTGATAATAATTCTCTCTGGGGTCAGTCCCTGCCGGTTTCTCCCCCTCCTCCTGCAGCACAGGGCGGGGTTTGGCTGCTGCCCTTCTCTGAACACAGCTCTTCACTCCCCTGGAGCTGCAGAGACCTCAGAAGTGCCACCCCAGGCTAAACCAAATCGTGCAGAGATCAGTCACACAAGGATTAATTAGGCTTGATACAGAGCCATCCAGAGTGAGAATTAATGACCAGCACCACAGAGGTGAGACAAGGGATCCCCAGGCTAAATTAATTAGATAAACCCCTCAAATTAACAGGCAATACAAAAACTTCACCAGATGTCTGGAAAATGGACATGGGTTCAGTGTGTATCTCGAGCTGGGTGTTCTGCAGTGTCTGAGCCAGCCCTGCAAAGCCCAGGGAACACATCCTTGCTGGGCACTGCAGCTCTGCCTTGGCGTTCAAGAAGCATCAGCACAGGGCAGAGATGATTTCATCTGACTTTGCAGCCACTGCTCAGCACCTGTGGCACTGCCTGTGTCCCCCTCCCCAGGGACAGTGAGCAGAACTGTGCCCTGAAAGCAGAAATCTTTCCTGAGCTGGGCATGAAGCACCACCTCCACCCCTGCAAAGTGAAATCTTTCAGGGCCCAGGCGTTTTAGGACCCGAATTTACACCCCCTGGGTAGAAATCTGCCCCTTTACAAAATACTGCAGACTTCCAGTGGCTCAGAGCACAAATGTTTTTCTCGAGAAGCAACCCCTTGCCTATCACAGCACCTCATCTTCAGCTCTATCAGCTCAGCAGGGTGTCACCTGGGCTGGCACGGGCACAGCTCCACCTGCTGCTGGTGGCACTTCCCACCACGGTGGCACCACCCCGAGCCTTCTGCCTTCCTGCAAAACCTGGGAAATTCCACAGGAAAGCGGCTCCAAGTGCACCAGGTGGAAGTGTGCTCGGCTTCCCCCGGGGGAGGGCCTTGGGTCTTCTGCAGATCATCACGAACAGATGTTAAAAAAAGCCAGAAATGCTGCTTGGGTTTGGTGTTTTCTTTTTTTTTTATTTTTAATTTCTGTTCTCAGCAGAACAAGTCCAGGCATGATCCTGCTGGGAACAGTCTGCTGCTCCAACTGACCTCTCAAAGCAAATACAAAGGGTTTACCTCTTGTGATCCTTAACTCCCTAAAGAAGGCAAGCCCTGAACGTTTTAAAAAAAGCAATTTCCAAGAGAGAACATAAAGTCAAGCTGCTGCCACAACCCCTGGACGTCAACAGGAAAAGGTGAGAGCTCCCACCACTTTTCCAGGTCAAGTGTCTCTGGTTTCCAAGTCTTTTCCATGTGGCAACACAGATTTCCTGGCAGATTTACTTCTATTTTCCATGTAAGAAAAAGGAAGAGGAAAGCAAATTCCTGCTTAAGACTCAATTGTGTGGATATTAAACACACCACAGCCCCAAGAAGGTTTGAAAAATAATTTCTGCTGTGCACAGAGAACAAAGTCACCCTCACCAGACTGAATTCTGTGAAGGACTTTATCAGGACAGAAACCAGGATATTAAGGTAGAAATTACCTTAAAACCACAATAAAAAAGGCAAGACTAACATGAAGAGTCAAAAACTTAACTCTGAAAAAGAGGCTTCGAAACAATTTAATTATCCTGAATGTAAACTAACTTTAACCAAGCTGCTCAAAATCAGTATTAAAGTTTTTTATTTTATTTTTTTTATTAACTCACATTAATTAAACCAAATGTTTGGGCTTCAGTTGAGGACTCTGAAAGCTTAAAAAAAAAATCAACCCCCCTAAGCCCCACAGGCCCTGATTTGTCCAAGTCAAACTCAGGACATGATGTCCCTCACTTTTACTGAAAGCTCAGCTGCAAGTCATGAGGAATATGATGAAATTACATCAGTTTAAAAATCTTTCCAAGAGAAAGGTTTAGACCAGGTCTATACAAGCAGGGATGTGAGGGAAAATGCATTGGAAAACTTAATTGTTATTTAATTAACTTTAATTTCATAATTTTATTACTATCAGCCCAAACTGCTTTTAACACAGAGTCCTTACCAGCACAGTCTTGCACTGGATAACTCTTTTTATACTTGGAGGTGTGTGGAGTTTTTTTCTCTTAATTAAAAATTATCAAAGCTACTCCCCCAAAAGCAAAATGCTACAAACTCCAACCCCAAACCACTCGGTATCTTCAAAACCTGCGGTGACACTGGAATTCAATGTTTGTCCTGGCTAAACATCTTAATTTGAGAGCTGGCAGCCAAACAACCTCCCTGCTCCCACTGTGGAAACACAACAACGCTGATAAATCCTCGGCCACATCTGACTCCTTCCCATAACACTCAACTCCTGCCCACACAAGGTCCTTCCACCACGGTGGAACTGGTAGAGTTTTTTTTGTTGTTGGACTGGAGGATTTTAAAGCTCTTTTCCTTTCGGAAACCTAAAGGATTCTGTGATCTAACACCGGTCAGCAGTGGCACAGGGGCTGTTTGAGGGAGGGCTGGGAGTGCTGCATCATCCACCAGCTCCCCAAACACACCTGAAGTGGCAAAGGGACCTGCCCACCTTCATGTCTGACAGGAACATTAATTAACGCAGGAGCTGCTGGAAAGCACCAGGGGGGCAGTGCTGCTCGTCACCTCACAGCCCATTTCCGGGCCGGGGGGGACAAAACCCCAGGATGGATCGGGTTGGAAAAGCCCACAGTGGGTCCTCTGGTCCCACCTCGCTGCTCCAGCAGGGCCATCCCAGAGCACACAGCACAGGATTGTGTCCACACAGCTCTGGGATATCTGCAGTGAGGAGACTCCACACACCCTCTCTGCACAATCTGTTCAGTGCTCAAAGTTCTTCCTTGTGCTCAGGTGGAGCTTCCTGGGCATCAGTTCCTGCCCGTTCCTCTCGTCCCACTGCTGGGACTGCCGAGGTCATTGCTGGGACTGTCGAGGTCTCCCTGAAGGGCCAAAACCCCCCCCCAGTTATCGGCCACTCCCCAGTTTGGTGTCATGAGAGAACTCGCTCAGGAGGCACCGACACCTCACGGGAGTCACTGATGGACAAGTTAAATAACCCTGGACCGAGCACAGAACCCTGGGAGTCACCACGGCTGACAGACCCCCGACTGGACCCCGATCACGGCCCTTTGGCGCCTGTTCCCCATTTCTCTCCCCGTTTGCAGGAGGAGTGTTTGGGGGCAACCTTCCCAGCCAGGAACGGGAACCTGAAAAGAACTGCTGACAGAGCCCTGACAGAACCCTCACAGAGGCCCTCACACACTTCCAACCCGTGTCCCTCACCCCGGGGCCGCCTCAGGCCGGGACCTTTCGGCCCCCTGCGGCAGCACCAACAGGTCTCGGAACCACCTGGGGCTCCTGCGGGAGGAGGGCTGAGCAGGACCGCCAGGACGACCGCCAGGACACCCCCCAGGATGTCCCCAAACCCTCCCGGGACCCCCCAGCCCCCCCAACATGGTGGGTCCCCCTCAGGGGGAGCCCCCCCCCCGGGACGTGGCGCCCCCTGGCGGCTCCCGCGGCACCGCGCCCGACCCAGTTGAGAGCAGGGCCGCGCCCACCGGAACGGCCCGGGGGGGGGATGGCGGGGGGGGGCAGGCCCGTCCGGTCCGCGCTGCGACCCACCTGCCCTGGCTTGGCTGCGGAGGCGGGTGGCGAAGAAGAGGAGGACGGCGAGCAACGCGGCGGCGGCGGCGAGCAAAGCAGCGTCCATGGCGCGGCACCGGCCCCGCCCACGGCACCCTTGGTACGGCCCGGCCCCTTCCCCGCCCGCAAGGCCCCCGCGGCGCGGGCTGCCCCGCGCGTTGCCTGCGGCGGAGGGGCGCGGCGGGGACGCCGCGGGCGGACAGGCGCGGCGCGGGCAGCCCGCGGGAGGGGTCCTTAGGCGGGCGCTGAGGGAAGGAGGGGAACGAGGAGTTAAAGGAGGAGTTAAAGCGGGAATTAAAGCGGGAAATAGAGCAGGAATTGAAAAGGATGAGGCGAAACCGTCCCTGAGCGCGGCGTCCGTGGGCCTGGCCGCCCGGCACGGCGGCTGGGGAGGTCCTCAGCCGTGACCCCGCGCCGAGCCCTCAGACCTGTCAGGGTGTCCCTCCAAACACCTCTGAATGATCTCTGCCTTTTGGTCTCCTGAGTGTGGGCATGGGATGAAGCTGGAGCCGTGCCGGGAATGATGTCCTGAGCTGGCCTGGAGCAACGCGAACGTGCCCGTGACAAAACTGGAGAGGCTGACATTGAGCTGGCCCACAAGCAGCCGTCTGATGTAGTGATCTGGCTTATTATGGTAAAAGGGTAGGAAACCAGGCTGCCCGGAGGACCTGGGGGGGGCTCAGCCTGGAGAAAAGGAGGCTCAGAGGGGATCTTTCGGCTCTGCAGCTCCCTGACAGGAGGGGGGGCCGAGGGGGGTCGGGCTCTGCTCCCAGGGAACAGGGACAGGAGGAGAGGGAACGGCCTCCAGCTGTGCCAGGGAAGATTTAGATTGGATATTTTTCAGGCTCCGTCCCAGCCCCTGTGAGTGAAAAGGGAAGGACTGTGGGTTTTACCCCTTTTCACTTGCTTCGTGGTTGTGAAGTTCTGGCTGATCAAACCCTTTCTTGCTTCAGAAGTGCCTTGAGTGTGGCCATTTAAAGCACTCTTGGTGAGGGGAGTGTTTTAATTTCAGGCTATGGGACATCTAAAGCACTGCTGTAGCTAATCAGTCACTGCTGGGGACTCCACAGCTGCTTCTGCTCGTGTCATGAGCTCAAGATGGTTTCAGATCTGCCTGCCACAGAAAAAAAAAGAGCTTTTGCCAAGAGATTTGCTAAATTTTTGGCAAAGTAGAACCAGGGAGATGGGGGGAAGTTCTCAGAAAGGAACTGATCTACAGGCTGAATGTTTTATTGCAACGTTTTATTTTAATAATAATATTTTCAAATCTTATTTTGGAAGTCAGTCATAGAATTGTAGAATGGTTTGGGTTGGAAGGGACGTCAAAGATCAGACAGTGCCACCCCCTGCCATGGGCAGGGACACCTCCCGTGGTTGCTCCAAGCCCTATCCAACCTGGCCTTGGACACTTCCAGGGATCCAGGGGCAGCCACAGCTTCTCTGAGCAACCTGGGCCAGGGCCTTCCCACCCTCCCCACAGCCAGGAATTCCTTCCCAATATCCCATTTAAATCTTCTATCTGGCAGTGGGAAGCCATTCCCTGTGTGCTGTCCCTCCATGCCTTGTCCCCAGTCCCTCTCCAGCTCTCCTGGAGCCCCTTCAGGCCCTGCCAGGGGCTCTCAGGTCTCCCTGGAGCCTTCTCTTCTCCAGATGAACCCCCCCAGCTCTCCCAGCCTGGCTCCAGAGCAGAGGGGCTCCAGCCCTGGCAGCATCTCCGGGGCCTCCTCTGGACTCTCTGCAGCAGCTCCACGTCCTTGTGCTGTTGTTCCCAGGGCTGGGACAGCTCTGCAGGGGGGTCTCACTGAGGGGGCAGAGGGGCAGAATCCCCCCCGTCCTGCTGCCCACGCTGGGGGATCAGCCCAGGGGGGGTCTGGGCTGGGGCATCTCCAGCCTCTCCCCCACCATCACCCCAAGGCCTAAAGGCAGCTCCCCTTTGTTCAGGGGGTGTCCCCTGGTACCTCCTGAGGCACGAGGGGAACAGTGTCTCCTCACAATTAGATCATTTATGAACTGGAGCTCTCCTGATGGTTATTCCAGGGGACTCCTCAGACAATGGTTATTTTCTATTGTGTGTAATGGCCAGTGTTGCTTGTAAAAGTAAAACCCGAGTGACAAATGTTGGATTTTCTTCTGTGTCTTTGCCTGCAAGTTTAAGAAATGGTGGCTCTTTAATGAGAGTTCCTGTGCTGGTTTGGGCTGGGGTAGAGTTAATTTTCTTCAGAGTAGCTTGTGAAAGGGCTGTGTTTGGATATCACAGAGTCATTTAGGTTGGAAAAGTCCTCTTAAGATCAAGTCCAGCCCTTCCCCAGCACTGCCAAGGCCATCACTAACCCACGTCCCCAAGTGCCACATCCACATGGCTTTGAAATCCCTCCAGGGATGGGGACTCCACCCCTGCCCTGGGCAGCTGTGCCAGGGCTGGACAGCCCTTTCCAGGAAGGAATTTTCCCAATATCCAGTCTAAACCTCTCCTGGCACATCTTGAGGCTGTTTTCTCATGTCCTGTCCCTTGTTCCCTGGGAGCAGAGCCCGACCCCTGCCTGGCTCCAACATCCTTTCTATATAACTTCCTTAAAATCCATCCTGATTAGAGAACACACTGAACTCCTTGAGAAATACCATGTAAGAAATATCTCTAGTCCTGTAACTGCTCAAAACCTTGAGAGATGCCTCCAGAAAGAAGCAGTATTAAAGAAATTCTCCTTTTTTATTTAGTTTGCTTAACTCTTGCTGTGATTTGTATTTTGCAGATCCTGTTTGTCACCCCCCAGCTGATGGCCCTGCCCTGCAGCCACCACACATTCATGTGGGTGATGAGTGTTTTATCTGCCTGCATGGTCCCTGCTGCCTTTCATAAGGATGGTGGGATTGTCACTTGCTCCTCTCTGGGCTGCAGAGGGAGCAGATGAGTTTTTCCTGTAGGTGTCACCAACATCCCGTGCAGAAACAGCCTAAACTCCAGAGGAATGAGAGAGTCTGGGATGCTCAGGTCAGTTTTGTTACGTCCTGGATCTTCAGAAACCTCTGACATCCCCTGAGGTGTGTTCCACAGAAACCTTTCTGTGCTTTTCCTGATTTGGATCTGAAAAAAAAAATCCCTCTGGTTTCCTTAATAACCACTTGTGCATTTCAGAGGATTTTGAGGCTGACACTTTGCAGAAGGACACTGGGAAAATGTGTGTGTGAAGGCTGCGAGGGGCTGTGGGTGGTGATTGAGTTGAGTGACGGCTGCTGGAGCGTGACTTGTCCCACTCAGCCTTAGAAATGCTGCACGGTGGTGGGACCATCAAATCAGGGAATGGTTTTGCTTGGAAGGGACCTTAAAGATCTCATTCCACCCCCTCTGCCATAGGCAGGGACACCTTCCACTAGCCCAGGTTGCTCCAACCTGGCCTGGAACATTTCCAGGGATGGGGCAGCCACAGCTTCTCTGGGCAACCTGTTCCAGGGCCTCTCCACCCTCACAGGGAAAAATTTCTAATATCCAATCTAAATATACCCTCTTTTATTTTAAAAATGCCCCCCCTTGTCCTGGTAATTGTCAATCCCTAATCCCAGTAATCCACGTGCAGAGCTCTGCAATTCCCTCACCCACTGTGGGGGCAGCACCTGAGCCTGGTGTAGGCAGATCTGGGGGAAAATAGGTGTCTTTTCAATTTATTCTTTAGTTTGACCAAAGGTCAAAGAGCACAATGCTCCCTCAAATGCCTCATTTTGTAGGAATCTTATGCAATCACGGAATCATAAAGCTTGGAAAAGCCTTCTAAGGTCATCCAGTCCAACCATTCCCCCAACGCTGCTGAGGCCACCGCTAACCCATGTTAGCTAACCCCAAGTGCCACTTCTACTCCTAAATTCCCTTTAAATTTCCATCCCACCAGGGCTGGAGGCATATCCTCTTATGTGAGGGATCACCACTGCTTTGTCCCAGAAGGAGAACTCATCCAGCTGGCAATGATCCCCTGGGGGTTGGATTCAGGGAGCGTGTGGAGCCTCACAGATCGATGTCCAGTAATGAGGAGCTTCATCTCTGCTAATAAACTAAGTGCATCCAGGAACTAAGTGTATCCTGGGCCCTGTGGCCAACTGGCACAAAACACCCTCCTCCACGCTCGCCTTCCAGGAGAGGGTGGCTGGATGCAAAACTCCCTGCTGGGAATTGTTCCTGGACTTGGTCTGTGCATTGAACCCTGCCTAGGAATTATTTGGAGAGTGCAGGTTGGCACCCAGGTTTAGGCAGGGGAGCTTTTTAACAATTTTCTCAGACGGATGTACTTCCCAGTGCCCGGGTGTGCCTGGATTTACAGCAGGGATGGAACCTTCAGGTAACAGAATGTATTTACAGGGACAAATAATGCAAGTGGTGCCTGCCAGCTCCCTCCCACTTGGATATGGACCTCTGGGATTCTTCCAAACACTCTGTAAGTGTGCTGATGGGAGTGGTTTTGGATCTGCTTACTCCTTTGTGCCAGTGGGACCAAGCACCTTCCAGGAAGCACTGGGTGGATTGCAGGCTCAGACTCTGGGAAGTGTCTGAGCTGTTGGGAGTTCCCATCCCTGGAGGTGTCCAAGGAAGGACTGGATGTGGCACTCACTGCTCTGGGCTGGCTGACAAGGTGGGGATTGGTCACAGGGTGGACTTGATGATCTTGGAGGTCTTTTCCAACCTAAATGATTTTGGGATTCTGTGATTCTAGACCTGGGATTCTGATCTGGGAAATCATCCTTGGCTAACTCCACTTGGCTCGTCTGAGCATGGTACCAGCACCAACAGGTGACTCCTCTGTGCCTGGTATTTTATAGCTGCAAATCAGAGATAAAAATACTGTCTTTCTTCACAAAATCAGTCCTGGGGAGGACATCCCTCACACAAACAGCAGTGGTGGTAAATTGTTCAGAGGTTGCTGCTGTTCTGGGTGTCTTTCACTCAGAGCCTCTGTCTCCTCTCCCCTCCTGCCCCCCGCGCTGTTTGTCTGCAGCTTTAATGAGCTTCACCGTATCTTTTCAAAATGTAAATTGTAACCAGTTTAGGAGTCATTAGCGAAGAAGTCTGTCACTGCAGCCCTGCTTTAATTCCACCTGTCCCTTCCCGTGTTTCCATTAGACCCCGTTTAATTAAAACTCAATTTTGGTTCTCTGCGCCGTCAGCTCCGTTTGAAATCAATGTCCTTCAGAGGCTGTGACTCAGGTGACAGCACATGAACAGCCACCAGGCCCTGGGTGATGGGGATTTCCAGCACAAATTAACCAAGAACTGCTGTCCTCTCTCCACGTAACCACAGGCACAAAGGGGAAAGAAAACCAGGGATGCCAAAATGCAAATTGATTTCTTTTCTGGATGCAGTTGTAACCCAGCCATACATCCCTCAGGCTGGCCCAGGGGACCTGCAGCTGGAATGCCATTGCTGCTTGAGGTAAGGCTTTTAGCTACAAAAATCCACCTTTCCAGCCAAGTTACATAAATCCAGTGTGCTTGGTTGGATTGCAGACCCCACTTAATGGGAATGTTGCTCATCCTTTCACGTCCTGATTCCGACACGTGCAGGTTGAGTCACAGGCTGCATTTCTCCTTCTGGACAAAGCATTTTTTACTGTGTCTTGGCTGGAGGCAAAACTTGTGGTGGTTGTCTCTGGGGCAAAGCCTCCTCTCCTCTAACAGGTTGTCCAGAAAATCTTTGGCTGCCCCATCCCTGGAAGTGTCCAAGGCAAGGCTGGACAGGGCTTGGAGCAACCTGGGCTAGTGGAAGGTGTCCCTGCCCATGGCAAGGAGTGGGAACAAGATGATCTTTAAGGTTCCTTCAAACCCAAACCATTCTGTGGTTCCATGATTCTAAAGGCTTTTCTCCACCATTCTCAGCAACACCACCCCTGCCCTGGGCAGCTGTGCCAGGGCTTGCCCACCTTTCTGGTGAAGAATTTCCCTTTAATTTCCAGTCTAAACCTCGCCTGGCACAACTTGAGGCCGTTTCCCCTTGTCCCCTGTTCCCTGGGAGCAGAGCCCGACTTCCCCTGGATCCCCCCTCCTGTCAGGGAGCTGCAGAGAGTGAGAAGGCCCCTCCTGATCCTCCTTTTCTCCAGGCTGGACATAAGAGGAGAGGCAGAGGGAGCTGGCTTGGTGTGGCCTGGAGTAGGGAAGGCTGAGTAAGACCTAATGGCTCTTTTCAGCCCCATAATTAAAGTCACAGAGAAAGGAGAGTCTGACTCCTGTCAGAAGTGTGTGACAAAAGGAGCATGAGCTACAGGATGGGGAATTCCATCATGAGCTACAAGGAACAATGTTTTCACTGGGAGGAGGGTGAAAGGCAGGACCACAAACCCAGAGAGGTGGGGGCATTGCTTCCCTCGGAGGTGTTCAACACTCAGCTGGACGAGGCACTAAATTTCTGTGCAGTTCTGCAAACGCCCACGAAATAGAGCAGAAGGAATTGCATGCACCAGCAGAGATGGATGCAGGATGCACAGTCTCCTTTATCTGTCTCTGAAATAACCCCACTCTGTTCAGCAGCTCCACACTGAGACACCAGGCCAAGAGCTGAACGAGCTGCACCAGAGACGAGGAATATTTGCTTTTCTCCTCAGCCTGTGTGGAGAACACAGATAACTCTGAGAGCAGCAACGCTGCTTTCATCTCCCTGGAGCTAATCCAGATGGATCCCGTCGCTGGAGGAAGTGGAAGGGGGGAGAGCAGGAGGAGACAGAGTATCTTTATTTAAAAATAAATTAAAGAAATCCTTAAAATCAAAGCACTTAGCAGGGGTCCAGCAGGATGAGGAGGCACCATCCTTGCTGGGGCTGAATTTAGTGCCTGTGTTCTGTGTCTGCACTGAATTTCCTTCTCTCCCCAACAACTGGTGGTGCTCCCACTTAGTGTTAGTTGGGCAGTGTGGGAGAGACAACTGTCCCTGCTCCAAGGATAACTGGGGGAACATGGAATTGTGGGAGTGCCAGGCTGGATTAGACTCCAGGCACGTGTAATCTGGTTCCTTGCTTTCTTTGATGACCGACACAGCAGCTTTCCAGGAGTCATTTTAAAAGCTGCAAGAAAGGCTTCAGACGAAAAAAAATAATTTATTTTATCTGCCTTTTCCCAAAATATTGCCTTGTCTGCCTTCCTTGCAGGATCAGTGTTTAAAAAATCAGGAAGATTTTCAGGAGTTTCTGGAAGGCTGTGAGCTGTAGACCCACAGTGGGTTATAGGGATGAGTGGCTGGGGTTGGCACAGCACCCTGGGATGTGGGAACAGCCAGGGGAAGGCAGCTGGGATCCTCCAGGGAGGTGGAAAAGGACAATACTGGGACATGACCTGGGGTACCAGGGGGCTTTTGCTGCCTCAGTGTATTTTACAAGTGCATTGAATCATGACTGGACTCCCATGTTGGACTCCCATGATCCTTGTGGTTCCCTTCCAGTTCAGGATGTTCTGTGACGTTCCAAAGGAAAGGGCAGGGAAATCCAGGCAGCATTTATCCCACAGAAGCAGTCAGGAAAGCACTTTTGCAGGGATCTCTTCCTGCAGGGATCTGTCTCCAGCTCAGGTCAAGTTGCTCAGAAATGATCTTTGCTTGGGGTTGCAGATCCTGAAGTAGCTAAACTGGACACCCTGGAGAGAGATGCCAAACCAGTAACCCATAAATGAGATTCACTGGATTTCTTCTGCCAGGAGCAACCATTTCACAGAATCCTGGAATGGTTTGGGTTGGAAGGGACATTAAAGATCATCCATCCCACCCCCTGCCATGGGCAGGGACACCTCCCACTAGCCCAGGTTGCTCAAGGCCTGTCCAACCTGGCCTGGGACACTTCCAGAGATGGGGCAGCCACAGCTTCTCTGGGCAACCTGTGCCAGGGCCTGCCCACCCTCACAGGAGGGGATGAATCCCTTGTGAATCCCAATGGGAGTCAGGACAGAGACCATTCCAGCCAGAGCCCCCAGGGCTCCCAAAGCCTTCTCCGTGCTCCTCAGGCAGTTCCCATTCCATTACTGGGCATTATCCCAGCTCTAAGCTGGGTGTAAAGTGAGGAGCTGAGCTCTGGCTGGGTGCTGGAGGATTCCATGGATATTAAAGGATCCATCAGGGGGATGGTGGTGGGGATAGCTCTTGTCTTTAGTGCCATTAACACAGGGCTGGGAATGAATCGATGGCCAGAGATAAGTGCCCAGGTTACTTTGTCTTCCCTTTGATTTAAGCACTGGATGATTAGCCCAGAGCTTGAAAATTGTGCCATTAAACACCGTGCTGTCCTTTTTAATGGATGGCCACTGGGAGGACTCGCTGGAAGGTTTCCAACCCTCCTGTTTCCATAGGAAGTGTGCAAAAGTGCAAGGGCTGCCCAGGATCCCACCTATTTGCCCCAAATCAGCCTCACCTGTACCTGCTGCACCCCCAAAATCTGGCTGTGGGCTGGAAAGCCACCCCTCATGGGGACACATGCCCCAAACCCTTCCAGCTCATCCCTGTCCCTGTCACAGGGAGGGTTTGCTTTATGCCTGACCTAAATCTTCCTGCAGACAATGCAAGCCCAATATCATCACCATCCCATAATGAATATTCATTGTATTCTCTAATGCATAATGAAGGTCAGTGTTCTTTAATAAGAGAGAAGAAAGGCACACAGGAGGTCCATTTAATAACAGAGGTGACTGGTACATAAAGCAGGGAGATATTATAATTAATATCTCAAGAGTGGTGGTGTGCTGAGGAAAACCCTGGCAACCAGGATGAAGGGATGCCAGGAAGTTTTGAGCTTCGAGAAGTTAAAAAAAAAAAAAAAAAAAGCTTCGACTGAAGTTAATGGAAATTCTGCCTGCATAAGAAACGCAGGTGGAAAGGAAAATGGGCTTATTTTAATCAAAGCAAGAGGAAAAAAAAAAAATCCTAATTTAAATCAGTCCAAGTGATTGCAGGCTTAATTCTCTCCCCTTATTAGACTCTTCAATCCTAACCCTACAGTCCTAAGAGATCTCTTTGCGTTGGAGACGCAGGAATTTGATTTGTATGCACAGTGACCCTCTCTAAGTGATACAGCAAAGGCCTCCTCTCTCTGTGGGGAGGCTTTGGAGAGGAATCTGCTGGTAAAGAGGATTATATTGACACTGGCATTATATTTTCTGGAAAAGGTGATGGGTGGGGAGAGTGTCCCCTTAGCCAGTGTTCTGTGGCCCGTGGGTCTGAGGTGCTGAGTTATCGCTGTGGATGGGAGGAGGAGGAGGGTGTTGGGCTCCTGCTCTGAGCTGGAGGGAAAGGAGGGATGAAGCAGCTCTCCTGGGAGGAAAGGCTGAGAGAATTGTTGAGAGAATTGTTCAGCCTGGAAAAGAGAAGGCTTTGGGGTGACCTAATTGTGGCCTTCTACGACCTGAAGGGGCTCCAAGAGAGCTGGAGAGGGACTTAGGACAAGAGATGGAGTGACAGGACAAGGGGAAATGCCTTGAAATGGAAAGAGAGTAGGTTTAGGTTGGATATTAGGAAGGATTTCTTCCCTGGGAGGGTGGGGAGGCCCTGGCACAGAAGCTGTGGCTGCCCCTGGATCCCTGGAAGTGTCCAAGGCCAGGTTGGAGCCCCCTGGGCTAGTGGAAGGTGTCCCTGCCCCTCGCAAGGATTGGAATGAGATGGTCTTTAGTGTCCCTTCCAACCCAAACCATCCTGTGATTCTGTGATCCTCTATTAGTATTTCCAGAGTGAAATTGTGGAGATCTCTCTGTGTCAAGAACCTCTGCTTTGGAGCTTGGGGCTTTTGCTCTGCTCTTGCTGCAGTTCCTGGGCTGCTGGGTGGGTTTTGCTCCATGCAAAGTCTCCTTGTCTGTCTGCAGGATTTATTCACTGCAGGCAGTGACCACACACCTGCCTCCTTTTCCTGCCTGTTGCCTTTCAGGACACCCTTCTCTCCATTCTGCTGGAAAGAAGAACAGGAGCCCAGAGCTGAAGCCCTCAGGAACACAGCTGTGTGGAGCCAGTAGGTTTATGGAGATTAAAAAGGAAGGAGGGGAAAGCCAATCAGGAAATGTTTACTCTGTTTAAGAAGAAGAAAAAAAAAAATCATTCCCAAAACATCCTGATTTACAAAAAAAGCCACGCATTAATTTCACACCTTTAGTTTTCTTTCTCTCCCTCCTGCAATTTTTATCTGCTCCAAAAAGGAGAGGAAGGATGCCAGGGAGGTGTTACTTTAGAAAGCCCCTGATTTACCTTGGTTTAAATGGGGTTCAGCCAAAATCCCTCCCAAGACAGAAATTTTCTTTTCTTTTTCTTTCCTTTTCTTCCCATTCCATTTTTTTTCCATCCCAGAAATGACACAGACGGAGAGGTTCGAACCAGCCAACTCCCATGAATAAGTGGAGGAGAGAGACCCCATTTCATCCTGGCAGTGCTTCTGGAAACGGGGCCAATTCATTAGCCAGAGATCTCTGCATCCCTCAGCAGAACAGCCTGTTCTCCCTGCCCTGTGATCCTCCTTCTGCTCTCCCACCATCCTCGGAGCTTGGGACTTGGAGTGGGACAGCCTTGGAAAGCTGCAGCCTCACCACAGCTGATTCTTGCCCTGATATATTTCTATATATTTGTCTTCGCAAAAAAAAAAAAAAAAAAAAAAAAAGGCTGGCTTTTGCAAAGGTTTTTATTTTTCACTTCGCCATCCACAGGAAACATCCAACCCTGGGGGATTCAGCCAAAAAGAAATGGAAATATCCTGGTGTGTTTTGCAGGTGTTTTGTACAGGTTTTTTGTTTGGTTTTTGTTTTTTTTTCCCAAGAGGAAAGCAAAAATAACTTTGAAAAGTGGAGCTAAGAGCTCATATTCCCAGCCAGGCAAAATATCAAAAGACCATTTTGCTTCCCCTCATCCCTGTCCCTTTGCAGCTCCGGGTTGGGTTGTGCACTGCCAGCCCCAGCACCACTGTCTCCCGGTCCCAGCCAAGAAGGACTGACAAAACTGGATTTGGAGACTTCCCCAGTGGTGGATTTTGCTGCCATCCCGTGGTCATTGCCCTTTGAAGCCACTGAACTGGTCTCAAGGCAGTTTGATGGGCTCCTTGTCTGGCAGTGGGATCTTGTTTCCATCTGTAGGTACCCCAAAATTTTTAAAGGATCATAGAACAGGAGAATCTCCTGAGCTGGAAGGGACCCACAAGGACCATCCAGTCCAACTCCTGGCCCTGCACAGACACCACCCTGTGCCCCAGAGGATCATCCCAACCCTCCTGGAGCTCTGGCAGCCTTGGGGCTGTGCCCACTGCCATGGGGAGCCTGGGCAGTGCCAACCACCCTCTGGGGGAAGAACCTTTCCCTGAGATCCACCCTAAAATCTGCCCTGGCACAGCTCCAGCCATTCCCTGGGTCCTGTCCCTGCTCACAGGGAGTGAGTGCCTGCCTCTCATGAGGAGGGGAGGGACACAGGCAGGAAATCCAGGTGGGATGAGAAGGGGCTCCCTCTCCCAGCCCTCTGCTTCCCAAAGTCCATATCCACTCTCCGTGCCTCAGTTTCCCCATGTTCCTGTTCTTGGAGCCCACCTTGCACATCCCAGTGTCCTCCAAGTCACCACCTTCAACAGCCCTGTGCCTGGGGCATGTTGAAAACATCACAGCAACTTCTGTCCCTCTGCTGACGGACAGAGCCAGCCCCTTCCAGGGTCCCGGCATGGAGGGAGTTGGGAAATCTCTGTTCCTCCCGTGGCTTTTCCGTGTGGCTCTGGGCAAGTCACTTCACCTCTCCCAGTTTTTCCTTTGGCTGTGGAGAGAGGACAAACATCCATCCTCTTGGCCTGTTGTTCCCCACTGCTTTAATGCAGCAGATCTTCGGCGGGAGCCCAGATGAACCTGGGTCAGAGGGAGGCAGGAAAACACAACAGGACTTGGAGAAGAGGAGCCACTGCCACCTCCTGTCTCGGGGGGATGACTGAAACACCTCCTGGATTTTGCTCCAGGTCCCTTAAATGAACCCTTGGCCGGAGCCCACATGGATTAGAAGCTCTCACACCTTGTGCAAGCCATGTCCAGCGAGGTGTTTCAGTGGTTCCCGGGTCTCTTCTGTTTCTCAGCAAACTTAACCAGGGCTTGTCCGCTGCCTTCAAAAGTCCAACTGACCTCCCTCAGACTTCTCAACCCTCCCAACCCCTCAGACATCCCAAGGGAACTGATTCCCTGGCTCCAGCATTGCCACTGAAGCGCCTGGGCCATCTCTTTGTGCTTGAGTGACTGGGGTGAATTTCGTGTGTCAGAGCAGAGGCTCCGCAAAAAGCAACATGTTCTGGATGCAGCACCACATTTTCAGCGCCGAGGATAATTCTGTGTTCCCATCTGCTTTATTTTAAGCAGCTCCCAGGGATGGAAAGAGCCACCTTAAGAAAATGCAGCCAGCGCTATCCCGCTCCGCCCGCCCACGGGCTGACAGATTAAATCTCGTTTTTCTTGTGCCAGAGTCTTGCTCACTTGTTTGTCATTATCTGGAGTTTTTGTTAGGCTGTGTTAAAAAAAAAAAAAAACAAAATCAGCAAAACAGAACTTTTTTCCTTTTTTTTTTTTTTTTTTTTTTTTTAAATAGAAGCAAAGTCAGGGATGGAGAAAGTGCAGACACGCTCTGGGAGAGCAGCAGAGCAGGAGTGATCTGATCCTGCCGAGGACACGTGGGGGGGAAAGCTCTGGAGAACTCACAGGAGGAGCTTCTGGCCATGCCACATGGCCACGGCTCACCTGGGATACCCACCCATCCCCACAGTCTCTCTCTAGGGCTTGCAAGTCCACCTCCACTTCTAATTGAAGTTCTGAAATTCCTCCCAAAATTCGCCGTTATCCCGGGAGTTCTCTTATCTTGCACATCTTCTCCTGCCCACGCTGGACACCACAGCTATGCTATCACAGTGAATTACTGTGATGCTTCCCCATTCAAATTCAAATGGAACAAGCCCAGATAGGAGCTGAGCAGACACATTTTGCCACCGCACATCGAAGCTTTCCATGCTGGTGTTCACATCTCTCTTGCTTCTCCTTTTTTTTCCCCTCCCTGTCTATTTTTTTTTACTCCTTGCCTCACATCCTGATCCAGAGAATTAATTAGATGGACTGAACTTCACTACTTGGAAGGCCACCATTTCCCAGATGAAAGAATCATATGGAATGGTTTGGGTTGGAAGGGAATTTAAATACCATCCAGTTCCACCCCCTGCCATGGGCAAGGACACCTTCCACCAGCCCAGGTTGCTCCAAGCCCCGTCCAACCTGGCCTTGGACATTTCCAGGGATCCAGAGGCAGCCACAGCTTCTCTGCCCAACCTGTGCCAGGGCCTGCCCACCCTCTCAGGGAAGAATTTATTCCTGATATCCAACCTAAACCTCCCTGATTTTAGTGCAAAATACTGGCTGGAAATGCAAGGAAAAGTTTTTCACTGCAAGAATGATCAAGCATAGGAAAAGGGAATCAGAGAGGCTGTGGATTCTCCATCCATGGAGATACTCAAAACTCTCCTGGACATGACCAAGAGCAATAAACTGAGTTAGAAGATGACTCTTCTTCGATGCAGAAGTTGAACTGGAGACCTCCAAAACCCCCCTCCCACCTCAATTATCCTCCAGTCTTAAGACATGGAACAGATGGAGGCACATTTCCCTGGGGTCTATCCAGATCCTTCCTTCCTCTCCGTGCTCTTCAGTGCCCTCCTGCTCCCAAACTCCCCAAGGAAGGTCCTGCAGGAGTACCTGAGCAGTGCCAGGCAGCTCCTCTGTGCTCATCCCGCAGCCCACGGAGCGCTGCCATCACGGGCCTCGTCCTCTCCGTTAAATCACTGGGATAATTAATCCCCCAAGTCAACTTTAATGACTCGTGGCAGCCCTGCTGTGCAGGTCAGCGTGCCAGTGGCTTTCCAGGTGGGTCAGTTGTCTTCCCAGATTATTCACATCCCATTGCTGGCAAAGACAGGGCTCAGTGGTGAGTTTTCCCACCCCAATCTGAGCCTCAGTGACCTTGTCAAACTGAAAGAGGGGAAATTCAGGTTGGATATCAGGAAGGAATTCCTCCCTGTGAGGGTGGGAAGACCCTGGCACAGGTTGGGCAGAAAAGCTGTGGCTGTTCCTGGATCCCTGGAAGTGTCCAAGGCCAGGTTGGACAAGGCTTGGAGCAACCTGGGCTAGTGGAAGGTGTCCCTGCCCATGGCAGGGGGTGGAACTAAATCAATTTAATGTCCCTTCCAACCCAAACCATTCTGGGATTCTATTTCATGATTCTCAGGTGCATGGGGTGAATTTCTGAAAGGCCTGACCTCAGAATCCTGGCATCTGAATTCCAGAGGGCCGAAATCCCACCCACATGTGCAGTAGGGTAGAATTTTTATCTATGTCAAGAGCCAGTCCAGTTTTAAGGCTGTTTAGCTGCTTATGGCACATAAACACCTCTAGCACACTTTTGTAAATCATCCTTTTTCACTAAAGGGAAGCAAAAACCCACAGGGACAATCAGCTTTCCCCTTTATCACCCCTCCCAAAGGTCCCTCACGGAAATGATCACCAACAACCCACACAGAATTTCAGAGATGGAGCTGCTCTTATCTCCGGTCTGGCAGGTAATGCATTACAGCAGATAGCTTGGAGGGCCTGGAGAGCTGCACTTTTATCACCAGGGATAAAAAACAGAGGGACAAACTCAGCCTCTGGATAGATTTGAGCATCTTGTTTTGGCTTCACGGGCCATTTAAACGTTATCACATCCAGTCAAATAAATTGCCCAACAATCAGGACGTTCCTTCTATTGACCTCTGGGGACCAAAGACAGTAAAAGCTGCAGTGCTTCAATCAGGCTGTAACGAGAAGATTGATGTCTTTGGGAGGAGTTGCTGACTGCAGCTTGGCCCACCCTCTGCCCTCAGCTGGGTTTAAGGGCTCGGCAAACAAGTTTTTTATTGGGTGGTTGGTGGCTTCAAGGTGGGACCAGCCCTGCACAGGGCATGGGGGCAAAGCTCCAGCTGCTCTTTCCCTGGCTTTGCCCTGGCTCTGGCAAATAACATTCCAGGGACTGGCAGCCACTGGTTTTTGCCAAACTGGAGTGCCCAGCCCAAACTGGACCTGACCTGTAGGACTGTGGTGGCTTCAAGTGCATTTGGAGACCGGTGGATTTTCATAGGGATATCTTCAGGAAATCCATTAAATCTCTATTTCTGAGACTCTGTATCATCTGCTCCTATATAATCTCCAGAAAAGTTTTGTTCCTTCAGTGGAAACCTAAAATACATATTTTTTTTTGGACACTATCAACAGATTTTGGTTCAAACTGGAACGTGGTGATGGACAAGGTGAGTAAAAGCTTTCAAGGAAGGGATGCCCCATCCCTGGAAGTGTCCAAGGCCAGGCTGGACGGGGCTTGGAGCAACCTGGGCTAGTGGAAGGGGCTTGGGATGAGATCTTTATGGTCCATTCCAACCAAAACCCTTCTGGGATTTTCTGGATTCTGAAATAACAGGAACACCTCAATCCTCCTGGTGAAGGACTCCAAATATGACTGAACCACTCTAACACCCCAACCTCAGAACGAAGCCACCCAGGACCCAGAGGGACAGGGAAAGGTGAGGAAAACCCTGGAAAAGGGGTGGAAACTAAATACATGTATTTTTTCCTGTATTAAATATGACAAGACTTGTGATTTCAGTCACACCAACAATGAGTTTATGGCTTTATATGCAGAATGAAAACATTTAGATTTGGAAAGCCCTCTGAGATCATCCAGTCCTGCCATTCACCCAGCACTGCCAAGGCCACCACTAAAGCACGTTTCAAACTGACCCAAAGGGTTGGTCTGAGGTCCTCAGAGGTCCCTTCCAACCTCAATCCTTCAACAGTTGGTGAAGGTGACCTTGTGGGACTTGGAATTGGCAAGGACACCACCCAGTCAAGGATGTGAAGAAAAAAAAAAACACCCCACAGACTTGCATTTCAATCCCTTTGAAATTCTCCAAGACCAGCCAGAGGTTCTGATTTGACTCGATTTTGCTTCTGTTTTCTCACTTTGCAGCCTTGACTTGCAGAACTGAACTAAAACCCGTGGAACCGTTAATTGAAAACCAAGTGTCAACGGCAGTTCAGAGCAGAAAGAGTTTCAATTAAAAGCAATCTCTTCTTGCCTTCCAAAGTAGTGTTTTCCCTCCTGGCTAAATTTGAAGTGAAGCACAAAGTGGCTGCTTGTCATTGCTTTAATGGGAGCTGAGCTATTGTGTGGGAAAACTTCCTTTCGCTCGGGAGCCACGGAGCTTTTAATTTTTCAGGGCTGAAAGCGGAGGGTTGTGGTTTTTGTATTTTTTTTGGTGTGATCTGACCGATTGCTCTTCTCTTCTGGGCCCTCACAGTAGTGAGTTGCATGACAGGACAAGAGGAAACAGCCTCAAGTCGTGCCAGGGGGAGGGTTAGGTGGGATATTAGGGAAGATTTCTCAACAGAAATGGTTGCACAGGCTGCCCAGGGCAGTGGTGGAGTCCCCATCCCTGAAGGGATTTAAAAGCCACGTGGATGTGGCACTTGGGGACATGGGGGGGTGGTGGCCTTGGCAGTGGCGTGGGCACAGTTTGACTGGGTGATCTTGGAAGGCTTTTCCAACCAAAATTATTCTATGTGGTGAAGGATCAGGGGAGGGAATTGGGCTGGGTGGAGGCAGATAGTGGTGCTGAGATAGAGTCATGAGGGAGGAAAGGGTGTGTGCTGCTTCAGCCACTGACAAGGACGTGGGGCTGCTGCTGATTCTTGCTGAGGTGCCAGAGGTGGACATGGATGAGGAGGAACAGACCCAGGTTGAGGAGTTTCCAGCTCCCAGCCCGCCCTCCCCACATCTCCAGCCGGCTTTTGGTCTGTGGGTTGGCTGATTGCTCTGCCTTTTCTGGGCAGATGTGGTCAGCATGCTCACATCTGCTGTGGCTCTGGGTCTCCAGAGCTTGGCATTGGGAGGAGGAGGAAGCTGAAGCTGAAAATTGTACCCAGTGCACGGTCCTGTTTCTCTTTGCTTTACAGAGTGCAGGAAGCTCCAATACTGGGAAGATGTGAGGGCAAGCATTATTATTATTCTGGCACTTCTATTTATTTAAATCCATTAAGCCCTTCAGAAGCAAGTGGGAACAGCATTTCCCCTCTCCCTCTGCTTGCTCAGCTGTAAAATGGGGAGTTGGCAGCTCCAGCTTCCCTCGGGTGTTGATATCCTGCAAAGGATGAGTTACCCCAAGATTCCTCTCATTTTCTGTGCTGATTTCTCTTCTAGTTTTTCGTTTGGACTCTTTTCCTCCTCCTTTACTTCGGAGGAGTTCAGGAGATGAGCCTGAGTGTGTAACTAGCTGAGATTTATCTCTGTGAACGACGAGTGTGTCCAGCAGCGCCCATAAATCACTCCTGGAGCAGGTAAAGCATTAAGAACGGCATCATTTCCATTTTATTTTGCTACAAAGCCTCCTGGAAGGGTCATGCCAGGTTGCCTTTGTGTTCAAAGACACACTGAAGTCGATAAAGAAGGGCTGGTGTCAGGAGAAAATCGTGGCGAGACAGATGGGGCTCAGAGCGTTGGATGCAGATAAATGACACCAGCAAAGTTCAAAAGCAGCTTGAGCAGTTGCTGCTTGTCCCTGTGACTCGTGGAGAGGATGGTGATTGCTCTGGGTGGTGCCCTGGAGCCACGTTTTTCATAGCAGAGCTGGTTTTTGGCACGTTGGTCTCTTAGAAATTGATGGGGCAGATGGGAACCCACCCCACTGTGAGATGCAAGCCCTGGTCTGTGGTGTTGATCAAATCTGAGCCCCTCTGTGGGCAGGATTTGCAGGTAAATCACCTGTAAATCACAGCAGATATTTCTGCCTATTGTTCTGGGCAAGATTCAGCTGCGTTTTGTGTCCATGTGTCCAGTCTTATCCTTTTAGCATCATCCATCCAGTGTGTTCACACACCAGCCTAGGAGCAGTGGCACAAGAGGGAAACAGACCCTGTGCAGCAGAGCTGGGCTTTCCAAGCCCTTGAATTTGCCCAGAGCAAAGGGCAGACAATTCCCTCCATTCCCAGAAACTTCCCATCTGACTTGCAGCAGCCCCTGTGTTTTGGTTTGCAGACAGGTCCTGGTGTTTGTGAGCCAATGCCCAAAGGAGGTGGGAGACCTTCTCCTGTGAAACCCTCGTTAAAGGGGCCTGGAATTGTCCAAGGCCAGGTTGGATGGGGCTTGGAGCAACCTGGGCTAGTGGAAGGTGTCCCTGCCCATGGCAGGGGGTTGGAACTGGATGAGCTTTAATGTCCCTTCCAACCCAAACCGTTCTGTGATTCCAGGATTGTGTGGTCTGGGAACGCTGAGCCGTGTGGGGTGTGTGACAAAGCAGAGCAGTGAGGGGGTCTGGCAGGGTTTTTAGATCATTTCAACACTACACAGACACTGCATGGGGTTTCTTTTCTAGGAGGCTTGGTCAGAAGTAAAAGTGACCCCTGAGCATCCCTCCCCCAGGAATGACCTTCCTTCCCGTTCCTGGGGACCGTGTGGTCACATTTGGTCTGCTGCTGATGGTTGGACTTGATGATCTTAGAGGGCTTTTCCAACCTAAATGATTCCCTGATTCTGCTGTCTTGCCATGTCTGTGGTGGCTCAGCCCTTGCCAGAGGTGTGCAGAGCTCTCCTGGCTCTGAACACGCACACAGGAGGGACCAAACATGGCCAGGAAACTCCAGGAAACTCTCCCAGGAAATTCCCAGGAAACTCCCCCAGCTGATATCCCGGGGAACTTTCAGCCCTGCTTTATTCTGAGCCCTCCTGAGCCTTTCAGCCACAGCGATACGCCATCAAATTTTGATGTCTAACGAAGGAACAATCATCTCTTCGCTTGCCTTTCGGAGCAGCTGAGGCTTTCAGTAACATTATCCTGCCATGTTTTGACATCTGGCTTGTCAGGAGGAACATTATCTACCACGAAATGTTTGGTTTTTTTTTTTTTTCCACGAGCAAAACTTTGACATAAATTCCCCGGCAGGCTGGAGTGTTCAACACTTCCCGTTTCCAAAGAGTAAACACGCTCCAGGGCGTGGGGTTTGGAGCCTCCCCTTTATTCCCAGACAAACTGAGGTGGGAAACGTTGCACTGAGTGACCCCCCCTTGGGCTGTGCCATAATCCAATCCCAGGAATCTTGGTTGGTCTCTTTTTGGTGTGGCATCTGGGGGACGGGGTGGTGTCACCACCATCATCACCGAGGTTGAGACACCCTCACCACGGTGTCTGCACTGCAGGGGTGGGTTTTGGTGGCCTGGTCGTCGTGCCAGGAGCCACCTGAGCTGCCCCAGGTCTCTCAGGTGGGTTTTCCAGCTAGGATTGTATATCCAGAGCCAACTGCCATCGTTGCCTCGCTGTGGTCAATTTTTCCATCGGTGATTTTCAGCCCTTGTGGATGGAGACACGCCCATGGGATATTTCCCAACCTGGGATGGGCCATCAGAAAAAGACCTGTTTGCTCATCACTTGTCTCCCCTCCCTTTTCTTCCAAACTTCCTCCAGAAGGGTGCATCCCATCTGGACATCTTCCCATCCATCTTCCTGCCACCCTGGCTTTTCCGGGGACTCACAGCCATCCCGCTCCCTCCCTGGCAGCAGCGCTGCTTCCAGGAAGGATTTCAGATCTCTGGTGACTTCTGTGGACTCCCAGAGCTTTTCTGGCCTCCTTCCACCCCTCTCCACACCCCGGGCCAAGTGCAGCTGAGTTGGAGTGTTTGGTCCGTTGCCACTTTCTCCTGGAAGGCCTCGGCAGTGCTGGGATTTGGCAAGAACAGGGATGTCAGGAGCGCCTCTGCCAAGTCCAGATGGCACTTTTACTTCCCTTCTCCTTCAAGCTCCTATCCATGCCCTGGCCAGCACAGAGTGTCTCCAAACCCCCTTTTTGAAGGTGACTGTCAGTTCAGGCTGAACCCCCACAGCCTTCTGCCCAAAGCCCAGCACGGTGTCAGAGCTGGGCTCAACTCTCTTCCACATCCACCTTTCCCACCAAACTGGACTGCCTCTTGTTATGCCAGCAGCCTGAGAGGGAAGCTGGTAGGTGCATCTCCCCCAGTTCTGATCACTGGAAGCGGTTCATTTTCCAACCCTCTCCCACTTGGGGGTGTGGATGCTCAGGGGAGAATTTCAGGGCCATCTTTCATAGAATCACGGGATGGGTTGGGTTGGAATGGACCTGGAAGATCATTTAGTTCCAATGAGGACACCTTTCACTAGTCCAGGTTACTCCAAGCCCTGTCCAACCTGGCCTTGGATGCTTCCAGGGATCCAGGGGCAGCCACAGCTTCTCTGGGCAACCTGTGCCAGGGCCTGCCTACCCTCACAGGGAGGAGTTTCTTCCTCATACCTCTTAACTTTATTGGGAAAAGCTTTATTGGATGTTCTACATCAGGTGTTGATGGCTGAGGGAAGACAGCACATGGATACACCTCTTCTGAGCTCCTTCCTCTTCCCTTGACTTCTTAGTTTTCCTGTAAAAATCTCTAGAAGTCACGGATTCATGGAAAGAATTGAGAATTATGCACTAGGACTTGGGAGTCAGCACGTCCAAGAAGCCTCCAAGAGGGAATGTTGGCATCCAGGGCTCTCCTGAGCAAGCTGGGAGCCAGGCAGAGCTGGGTGCATGGCCACACTCATCCCAGGGAATGTTAACTGCAATGGAGGGATGCAAGCCTGGAAAGGAGTGTGATGTGCCAGGAGAGGGAGATGATGAAAACGCGGTGTGGGGTTTTTATTGCTGGTGCTGGGGCCAGCCCAGCCCTCAGCAGCACCACTGTGATCTGCACCCTCCTTTGCAAATCCCCAAAATCTCAGCTCAGAGCAGAGAGAAAACCCTTTTCTCCTCCTCCACTTGAGCCTGTTGGCTTGTTTGGGGTGGGAAGGGAACAGCTTTACCCTCCCCATCAGGGCTGATGGAAGCAGGAAACCGTCCCCTCCTGGGCAGATTGTTGAAAAAAATTGGGGAGCAAGATGAGAATTCCTGGCTGGGAGGGTGGGCAGGCCCTGGCACAGGTTGGGCAGAGAAGCTGTGGCTGCCCCTGGATCCCTGGAAGTGTCCAAGGCCAGGCTGGAGCACCCTGGGCTAGTGGAAGGTGTCCCTGCCCATGGCAGGGGTTGGAACGAGATGAGCTTTAAGTCTCTTCCAACCCAAACCATTCCAGGACTGTAATTACCACAAGCCACCCTTTTGGCTGCAGATCCCCGCTGGGTCCCTGCACACCCGGCCGTGTCCCTCCCACGTCCCCAGAGGGGGACAAACCCCCAGGCAGGGGGATTTCAGCAGGGATGACGTGTGGGGCCAGCAGCCCGTTCAGCCCTTGCATCCCACCGCCCTGCAGCGTTTGCATCCGGGGCTGTTCCCTTCACTCTGAAGCTTCTCCCCCTCACCAGCCCGGAGCGTTTTCTCCTCCCGACGAGATGTGAAGGCCCTTTCTGCTGGTGCACTGAGCTATTTTTGGCTGCAGGAGGACTGAGTGTAGCTCCTTCTAATTGCATAAGCATTTGTATAATTCATTGGCGCCGGGTTCCGTCACTGGCAGGGGGGGCACAGGGAACAGAGAAGGGACCTGAGCGATTCCTCCCCGTCCTTTCTCTCCTCTCCAGCGACCGCTCCGCGGGTTTAGCGCCGGGTCAAATCTCAAATCCCTTCTCATTGGCAGGAAATGCTCTGTTTTTATCCTTTCCCCAGTTTCTTGAGGAGTTCAGGGCGAACCCGGCAGGATCTGAGAGAAAGTCTTTCCTCCCACGGATTGCCGGAGCACACGCGCCCGGGAGCGGCGGATCGGGAGCTGAGAGCCAAACAGCCGGGGGGGAAAAAATAAAAAAAATCAAAAAACTCCCGGGGAAGGGCTGATAAAATGACACGGGGTGGGGAGAGATGCTGGGAATGACTCACACATCCGAAGCTTTGGGATCTCCAAACCCCTTTGCAGAAAAAACAAACCTGGAGCCGCCCCTCCCTCCTCGGTGACACGAGGAGAGCCACTGGCAGGGGGGGTGGAACTAAACCATCTTCCAGGTCCCTCCTAACCCAAACCATTCCATGACTCCATGATTCCACGACTCTGTGAAGGGTTTTGAGGAGGAAAACGTGAATCTTCCCCTTGGGGAACGTGAGAAACATGAAATGTTCTTTGCAAGCTGCAGTCTGGTTCGCGCTGATCATCTCCTGTGAGTGGTGGTGCCTGGAAAGAGCTCTTGTCTCCCGAAGTTCATCCCTCTGCTCCCAGCCAGGATATTTTCACTCCTTTCCACTGAAACTGGTCAACAGGTGGCAGAGCTCAAAGCAGAGGAGAGGGGTGAGCAGGAGGAGAGTTTTTTAGACACGGGCACAACTCTTCTTTTCCTTGGGAACCTGGGAAAAAAAAGATTAAACAATAATAAAAATGGGATTAGGGCTCATTAGCCCTGCTCTTGGCACCCAGGCTGAGGTCAGACAGAGCCCAGAGGGGCTGGCTCTCTGCTTGTGTGTTGTCCTGCACCACAACTTGTCATCTCAGCTGAAAATGTTGCTTTCTTCCAACTGTTTCTGCCTGGGCTAGTGGAAGATGTCCCTGCCCGTGGCAGGGGATGGAAGTAAATGGTCTTTAAGGTCCCTTCAGACCCAGCCTGTGCTGTCACTCTGTGATTCTGTGAGGAGGAGGGTCCAATCCCCCTCTGTGGGCAGAGAAAAAAGGGCATTTCTTTCCATTCCCCGTGGGATTGGCCATGGCTTTCTGCACATCTCCACGGCACAACCCATCATCTCCTCTGGTTACAGCTCCTCTGGGACAGGAAAGATGGAAACAAGAGATTTTCCCAGGCCATTCCACGTGTTTACAGGTGCTCCCTGTCTTCTGTGACACACGAACCTGTTCACATGAGCCCTGATTCCTCTCCCCACTCAGGATGTTTTGACTCACACTCCTGGGCCAGAGCTGCTGTTTTGAGGAGTTTTTAACACCTTGCCTGGTTTTAGGTCGTTCACAAGCCCATCCCTCCCTTCCCATCCCTCCTGCAACCATTTGTGACAGCTCATAAGTCTCTCTCCTCACCCTTATTTTACCCCCCCTCCATGTGCTGGGATGGGCTGTCACTGTAACCACCTCCCATCCCTGCAGCCCTTTTTTTGGCCATCACCCCCATCCTTCCATCCTGCAGCTCTGTCTGCACTGTGAAGCCTCAGCAACAGGTCAAGGAGAGGGATCATGTCCCAAAAAACAATCCTGCCTGGCAGTGAGGGATTGCATCCAGCTACCAGAGAGTTTCCATCCAGCCCGGGAAGCCCTGGGAGGAGCAGGACAGGGATCTAATTATCCATCTGTCTGATGGCAGCACATTGGAACCCTGCTGTGTTTCTGGTCCAGCTGCTCCTCTCTGGGAGTGACTTTCCCTCTGCAGTTGTGGGGCTGCCAGGGCTGAGCACGGATCACCCAGCACAGCCCCGATGGGGAAAGGGATCAGTGGAGCTGCTCAAAAGCTGCTGTTTTGGCTGCTAATTGGGATTGAGATGCTGAGGAACAGCCCTGGCAGCGAATCTGGGTGGGTGCTGCCCTGCAGGAGGTGGAGATGCTGCTGGCAGGGGCTGTGTGTCCCTGTTGGCATCTTCCCCTGCACCTGCAGAGTCCATTCTGTGGAGGGTGGTGGGGATAACAAGGAGGATGTGCCACCTGCTTGTCTGGTGGGGAAGGTGGGAATATCTGGGAATGCCTTTTTTTTTTTTTTTTTGCTGGTATTTACGCGGGCCTGGAGGGACAGGACACAGGGAATGGCTTCCCACTGCCAGAGGGCAGGGTTAGGTGGGATATTGGGAAGGAATTCCTGGCTAGGAGGGTGGTGAAGCCCTGGCACAGGTTGCCCAGAGAAGCTGTGGCTGCCCCTGGATCCCTGGAAGTGTCCAAGGCCAGGTTGGACGGGGCTTGGAGCAACCTGGAATAATGGAAGTTGTCCCTGCCCGTGGCAGGAGCATGGAACTAAATCATCTTCCAGGTCCCTTCCAACCCAAACCATTCTGAGATTCTGTGATTGTATTTCCATCACTAATTAGCCCAACCTTCACCTGTTCCCATGTCCTGCAGCTCATCCCAAAGCTTCCCGTCATCTCTCTCTTATCAGACAGTTACCCCAGATTCCCTCGGGATTCCCCTGGGATGAGTGAGGCACTGTGCTCTCAGGAGAGATTTCAGACAGCAAAATGCTCTCCTAGTGTTAAAAACCAGGATTTCCTGTCCAGTGGTGGCAGGGGGATGCTGAGACACAAATTCAGCTGAGCTGGGGGCAGGGGGGCTGAAATTACAGCTGAATTCTTTGGGTGACCCCATGGGAAGTGGATGGGAACAGACTGTCCTGGAGGACCTGTAGGTTTGTCCAGGAAATTCCTGTATGCAGGAAAGTCCATGAAATCCCGGGGCAAAGACAATAAAACTCCTGGGAGGAGCAAGGGAGGAAGAGAAAAGAGTGGCCACTTTCTCTGTGGGCTGCAGATTTATCTTTTTTTCATTTGCAGTCTTGTGATACCACCCTGATATTTCAAGGGGAAATGATGAGAAAATCCCAGAGAGCATGGGAACTCTGCTAGAATGTGGTGGCCTCTGCTGTTTCTAGTCCATCTCATCCTACTGGAGAGACAGGGAATTATTTGGTTTGGAAAAGCCCTCTGAGATCATCCAGTCCAACCATTCCCCCAGCACTGCCAAGGTCACCACTAACCCATGTCCCCAGGTGCCACATCCACAGGGATTTTAAATCCCCTCCAGGGATGGGGACTCCACCCCTGCCCTGGGCAGCTGTGCCAGGGCTGGACAACCCTTTCCATGGAGAAATTTTCCCTAAAATCCAACCTGGCCCAGCTTGAGGCCGTTTCCTCTCGTCCTATCACTGGTTCCCTGGGAGCAGAGCCTGATTCCCACCTGGCTCCCCCCTCCTGTCAGGGGCTTTGAACACTTCCCCTGTTATATCCACAAGTGGATATGGGAACTCCCAGACCTCTTCAGCAGAGTGTCAACAGGACAGGGTCAACATTCACTTATCTGCTTGATCTCCCTGCAGGAAAATGAAGAAATGCTTGGAAATCCTCTGTGATGGATGGCAGAGTGGGGAGGAGGATAGAAAAGAGCTGTCCAAAGATCCTAACAAGCCCTGTAGGGCTGAGCTGGGGGACACTCGGTGATTATCCACCCAGGCAGGTTCTGATCTGCTGCTCGTGTTAATAATACCTTTGCTAATTAACTGTGTCTCATTCCCCCGCCTCGTCTGTGGACAGATCTAACAGTGCATTAGCAAACTGGGGCTTAATTAATCTCCCTGTTTAAAGAGAGCAGAGCGAGCGAGGCTTGGTCTCGGGGGGTGGGGGAAATGTGGTCATGGCCTCATCCGAGAGGACAGGAGGGAAATGCTTCCCTCCTGGGAAGTCCCTCTTTGTGCCAGGTGCAAAGCTGACAGCCAGAGGTGTGCTGGCATCCAAAAATCCCAGCGTGATCCGTGTCCAAACACAGCCTTTATGCATATTTCACACGGGGAGGATGTACCTTGCATGGAGAGGACAAGGTTGGATTAAGTGCTGGAGGCTTTTATTTTGTTTCCTGGGAAGCTGAGCGGTCCCAGTTGTCGGGAGAGAAGCAGCGATCCCAGCTCCGTGTCCGTTCTCCCTCCTCCTGCCCCTGCTCCCTCCTTCCAGCACTCCGTGAATTCCCATCTGCAGCCCGGGACAGCCTGGCCTCAGATGAACGCCAGGGAAAGGCTCTTACATAAACCTCTTCATCCATAATGGATGAAGAGCATCAAAATTCCACGGCAGCCTCGGGAGCCTTTCCGGTGCCTCGCCTACAAATTTCTCCGAGAGGCTCCAAACCCCCGATTTGAGCTCTGCACGGAGATTCGAGAGGAACCCGGGAATTCTGGCTCCCTCCTGCCCTGGGAGTCTCCATCCTCAAAGGGTCTCTTAATGTAATCGAGTCCTTTTTAAACAGAAAAGTGATATTTGGGAATGCAAAATTCCGGAATTCGGGACCAGTGGAGGAGGGCACGGAGGGAAAAGAGGGAAAAAAACAGCATATGAGGTAAAAAAGGATGGTAGATGGGAGAGAGATGGTGGTGAAGGATAAACAGCTGAGTTTGTAGCTTTTGGTATCCAGGAGTTGGGAATTTTAGTTCCTGAGTTCCTTTGGGCCAAGCAGTGCGAGGGGCAAATGTTTCGCTTTAGAACCCATCCAGGGGAGACAGAGAATCCTGGAATGGTTTGGGTTGGAAGGGATCTTTAAGGACCATCCGGTTCCACCCCCTGCCATGGGCAGGGACACCTTCCACCAGCCCAGGGTGCTCCAACCTGGCCTTGGACACTTCCAGGGATCCAGGGGCAGCCACAGCTTCTCTGCCCAACCTGTGCCAGGGCCTGCCCACTCTCACAGCCAGGAATTCCTTCCCAATATCCCGTCTAATCCTGCCCTCTGGCAGTGGGAAGCCATTCCCCCTTGTCCTACCACTCCATCCCTTGTCCAAATTCCTTCTCCATCTCTCTTAGAGCCCCTTTAGGCACTGGAAGTTCTCTCCAGACCCTTCTCCTCTCCAGGCTGAACCCCTCTCCAGCTCTCTGGGGGTTGGAGTTCAGCCCCTCTGGATCTCATTTCGGGAATTCCTGATAATTCCTACATCAGTTCAGCTGGAAAGATACAGGAGCTGAAAGGTTCTGACGGCCGGAGCATTCCAGGGCTCCGGCAGGAAAACGCTGCCGTTTTTCTCGTGGAAAAGTTCTGCTTAATTTTTTTAGAGTGATTTAATTTTAAGAGGTTCCTAAAATACCCTTTTGGAAAATGGGAAGTTAAATAAAGGGAAGCAAAATAAAGTAAAGGAAAAGGAAAAGAAAAGAAAAAGGAAAAGGAAGGAAAAGAAAGGGGAAGGAAAAGGGAAAAGAAGGGAAGGTTTGGGAAGGGAAGGTTTGGGAAGGTTTGAGAAGGGAAAGTTTGGGAAGGTTTAGAAAGGGAAAGTTTGGGAAGGGAAGGTTTGGGAAGGGAAAGTTTGGGAAGGGAAGGTTTGGGAAGGGAAGAGAAGGGAAGGTTTGGGAAGGGAAGGTTTGGGAAGAGAAGGTTTGGGAAGGGAAGAGAAGGGAAGGTTTGGGAAGGGAAGGGAAAGATTGGGAAGATTTGGGATGGGAAGGGTTGGGAAGGAAGGTTTGGGAAGGTTTGGGAAGGTTTGGGAAGGGAATATTTGGGAAGGGAAAGTTTGGGAAGGGAAGGTTTGGGAAGGGAAAGTTTGGGAAGGTTTGGGAAGGGAAGGCCTACTTAAAAGCCAAATTATTGCAATCAAATGCCAGTTTTGTAAACCAGTTAAACTCTGTCAACTCAAAAATCCCTTTATTTCCCACACATCCAGCTTCCCAAGAAGTGGGAACAAAAGGGACACAGCACAACAAATCCACGCCCTCCTTGATTTCTTCCCATCCTTAAACTTCACTGCAGCAGAAAAACCTTCATTTTTAACAGAAGGGGAGGAGAGGGACACAAAAAAGAGCTTGTTGACCATCCTGGGCTGGAGGCACCTGAGGAAAATTTGGCTGGGAAGGAATTTGCTGCCACCCTGCAGGACCCAGGCACCGAACAGGGGCGTGGGCAGCCCCGAGACCGGCTCTGGATATTCAAAATTCAGCTCACTCTGCAGGGCCTGGGGCTTTTAAAGCCTCTCAGAGCTTCCTGTGACCCTTTGGCTTGGTCTCCTGGGTCCTCCACTGCTCAGTTTGCACTGAGGAGTTGGATGAGTGCACAGATGAGCTGTGATGGGTCTCTCAGGGGACCTCTGCCAAGCTCTGCCTCCCGTGGCTGCAGAAATCTCCTCCAAGGGCAAATCCTTCCTGCAGCTTCAGCTTTTATTGTTGTCCAACAGCCACTCCTGAGACCGGCTGAGGGTGGAACAAAGCTTGAGAGCTCAAGGAAGGGGGATTAAACGGGACAGGGCCACTCAGGGGGTGGTGGAGAGCAAGGAAGGGGAGTCCAGGGATCCCCCCCCGAGGCAGAAATCTGGGTGATGGATCGGGAGGAGGCTGCCAATTTGGCCAGGCTGGAGCTAAAAGGCACGACTCGGCAGGGTGCAAATGCTGAGATAAAAACGCTCTGGAAGGTGGGGTCGAATTCGGTCGTGGGGTGGAGATTTGGGCACGGCCCTCTGAGCCACCAAAAATGGGGATCACCAGGTCCAGGAGACAGAGAGACCGAGCTTGGGTGGTGTAAAAAAAAAACAAAAACCCTCGGTAGATCTGGGGCAGGGTTTTTTGCAGCTCGGGTCTCCACCTGTAAGGGATGAAACGCTTGTGCTGTTGACCCTTCTTAAGAAGAAGAGCCCAGGAGATGAATCCCAGGCTGAGAAAGCAAAGATTTGGGCTGCTAGAAAACACACAAAAAAAAAAACCAAACAAAAAACCCCAAACAAAACCCAAGCAGCAAAAGCCATCATGCCCCAAACCCCAGATAAAGATGACAGTTTGTGAGATGAAATCCATCGAGGTGCTGGGAAAGGAAAAAAAATAAAGCAAAAAAAAAAAAAAAAAAAACACCCCAAGAGCTCCGGGGCTTTTAAGACGCATTTTTTTTGCACAATAGCTGCCTTTTGAAATGTGAAAAGGACTAAGGGGATTCTCACCGGGAGCCTCTGTTGTGTTCACAGGACGAGCTGTGGGATTCTCCCTCACGGCTTGTGGGGAGATGAAAGCGAAAGCAACCTCCCAATCTTTTATTCAGGAGTAGTTAAGATGATTAACTGCTCCTTGAGTGAAATACCGTCCCCAGCACCCGGCTGGCTTTATGGCCAGCCCAGAAATCAGCTGCTGAGTTGTTTTGTTGGTTTGGTTTTTTTTTTCCCCCACACCTGGTGGGACAAGGATGGCCAGGTCGGAGGGGGGAAACCTAAAATATGGGGATTTGATGGATTAATGCCGGGGATTGTCATGAATAAGGAAGACCCAGAGGGACGGAGTTTGCATTTAAAGTCATGCATTGCTTGTCGTGAAGATGCTCTACAGTGCAGTGGATCACTGAGCTGTGCAAACACAGCATCCATCACACCTAAAAATGGTGGATTTCTGGTTGGATTCGCCCTTTAAAACCACACAAAACCAGGCCAGTTTGGAACCTGCTGTCCCCACGGCTCTGTGGCTTTTAAATCCGTGTAGTGGGAGCTGCTGAGGGAATCTCCTTTAGCACGGAGTACCTGGAAACGCTGGGAGAAACAGAGCAATCCAGATCCTTGGAGGAAGCAGTGATAGCGCAGATTTTGATACAAAGCTTGTCCTGAGGTCTGGGAAAAGCCTGGGAATACAACAGTGAAGTCACTGAGCCCGAAAATAACACTCAGCAACATCCAGGGGGTTCCTGTGAGCAGCTCTGGGTGTTTTAGGGCTCACTCAGCTTGACAAGATGGGGAGATGCAGCTCTTCGAGCTCCCTCTGTGGTCCACTGAGCGAAAAAGTCACTGCAAGGGTGATTTGCTGGACTTTTGATGTGTTTGTCACTGGAAATGGGGACTTGTCTCTGTAGGCAGCAGTGGCCAGGTGAAGTGGAGCGTGGTAAAGATACTTGTGATGAGGCAGAGGGGATCCTGTCCCTCAGCAGCCTCTCTGCCTGTGTTCCCAAACAGCTCTGGGGTCCCACCTGTGATGGAAGAGAAGTTATCTCAGAGATATTCCTTTTTTTTTTGCACATGCTTCATCCAGAAAACGACCGAAGGGAAACCTCAGCCGTGTTTGCACTGAGGAGAGGGTGCAGACTGAGCTCAGCCATCCCAGATTCCCGGGATTTCCTATTGGGAACACAGAAACACTTCCCTCAGATTGCTCACCGGAGCCAATCACCCGTGAACAGAAATCTGGAGGAAAGCAGGTTTGTTTTTTTTTTTTTCGTGGTGCACACAAAATGATGTGTTTTCAACCCAAAAACCAGTGAAGTATTTTCTGTCGTAGCTGCACCGTGACTGAAGGGTCCAGCTGGTGTGATCTTATTGTGGAATCACAGAAGGGTTGGAGTTGGAAGGAATCTTAAGGATGATCCAGTTCCACCCCCTGCCATGGGCAGGGACACCTTCCACCAGCCCAGGGTGCTCCAACCTGGCCTTGGACACTTCCAGGGATCCAGGGACAGCCACAGCTTCTCTGGGCAACCTGTGCCAGGGCCTGCCCACCCTCCCAGCCAGGAATTCCTTCCCAATATCCAGTCTAAATCTTCCCTCTGGCACTGGGAGGCCATTCCCTGTGTGCTGTCCCTCCATGCCTTGTCCCCAGTCCCTCTCCAGCTCTCCTGGAGCCCCTTTAGGCCCTGCCAGGGGCTCTCAGGTGTCCCTGGAGCCTTCTCTTCTCCAGGGGAACCCCCCAGCTCTCCCAGCCTGGCTCCAGAGCAGAGGGGCTCCAGCCCTGGCAGCATCTCCGGGGCCTCCTCTGGAATCATTCCAACAGGTCCATGCCTGAGCAGTGCAGACACAGCCCCAGTGAGATTTGTTTCTCTGAGTGTAGGTGTTGTGATGCCATTTGAGATGACCTGAAGTCCCTGAGCCATCTGTAGGGGCAGCCACAACAGAGAATTTGAGGGGAAACTCTCACTTTTACAGAGATATTGCCAGAGGTCAGCTGGGATAACCCAGAGCCTTTCCCATGGCTGTTCCCATGTTTTGGAGAGCTGAACCCCCTCCCCCCGTGCCTGCTTATTATTGGAGTTAACTTTCACGTTTCTTTTTATGATTAGGGAGTGTTTAGGGCTTTGTAGGAACTGGAGATAGCAGGGTGTGATTGGAAGGGCGTGGGAGACGAGAATCCATAAATCTGTGCCGAGACATAATTGCTCAAGAGGGTTTTTTGTTGGTTTTTTTTTTTCCCTCAGCTCCATCCCAAGGAACAGATAGCACAGGGTTTCTGGGTGGGCCCCCCTGAGGACTGGGAGAATGGCACTTGCTGGGTGCTGTGGGAAAACAGCACTCAGGGTTCAGGAATCATGGTTAAAACCTGGATTCTTGGCTGGGGAAACAAGGTCCTGCAGCAGAGTCCTCCCTCAAACATCCTTCAGTCCTTGGCAAATTAACTCAAGGGTGTCCTAAGGATGGAGAGGGTTCACAGGAGAGGACAGGATCAGCAAATCCGAATTTTCCCGTGTGTAAATCCCACCTGGCCCGCCCCACCCTCATCCTGTGGCCAGCACGTGGCTGTGCAAACCCCAAGTGGCACTGCCAAAATGCAGCAACCCAGGACTCTCCAGAGGCATCTTCCAGGAGTGGGAAGCTGTCATGATTGCTCCCCCCCTCCTCCTTGGGTTGCAGGCTGGTTTTTCAGTGTCCAAGGATGTGCCTGAACATTGGGGGTGAAGACATGAACTGTGGAGGGAACCACTTTATGTTGAAAAGAGACTTTGCTTATCCAGAAAAGCTGATGTGGCCAGTCCCAAAACTTGAAGAAATTCATTCCCAGCTGGCTTCAGCCTCTTCAGCTGGGCTGGAGACACGGCCCTGTCCTCACCCAGCCGTGGCAGAGCTATAAATAAATCTTTCTAGACAAGCAAAAAGAGGTTCTCTTGCCTTGCTTTTTGTCTTCCTCCCTGTAGCAGTCGTTGTCTGAGGCGTGGGTTGCTGTGCTGTTTGTTGTTCCCTTCGTTGTATTTTTGTTTGAGTGTTTTAAGCCCTCAGAGGCCAACTTTGCACTGGAACAAGCAAAATGCAGCTGACAGGTAAAGACAGGCCTGGGGAGGTGAGTTGGGTCGTGCAGGCTCAGAGTTGGAGAGGCAAAAAAAAAAAAATCTTCCTGCCACGCTCTGGACAAGCAAAAAAAAAAAAAAAAAAACGGGCAGAGCAAAGAGCCAGGAGATGTCTGGAGTGGTGGGAAGCTGTCTGGGACCTGGGGATTAGGGATGAGATGGGAGGAGACAAAGTCTCTGGAAAAATATAGTATGGCTTCATGGATATTGAACTGGGGCGAGGCTGTGATTGGTAAAACTGGGGGTTTGGTCATCAGGGCAGTGCTTTGTGCCCCCATTTCGTGTCTGGGTCGGAGTGACACAAATTCCTGCAGGTTTTTCCAGTTAAGGATTTACCTGGATACCCAATTTCATCCCCCTCCACTTCTCTGCCTGCAGATAATCTGAACCATTTTGGGTTATGGATGAAAGATGAATGTTGAGTTCACACAACAGTCCTTCAGCCAGACTGGGTGGCCCCTGGTGAAGATTTCCCACTGCATCACCAGGGCAGCATCTCAGACACCACCACAAACATAATTTTCTGGCCTAAACTTCGTCTGTCTTCCCAGAAACTCCAGGTTTACAGACTGCCACCCAGCAGTTTTAATGCAAACCACTCACCTGGTGGGTTTGTGATTCCCCACAAGCAATGGGGACGTTTCTTGGGTGAGGAACTGCAAATGTCACCCCTGCAGAGAAAAACAAGTCTGGGGCAGGAGTAAAACTGGCATGGATGTGGTGGGAAAAGTCCTCTCTAGGAGAAAGGAGACAGCCTTTGGGCTGGGTGTGGCTGTGAGGGAGCTGAGAGAGCTTCCAGGTTGGAAACCAAAGGCCAGGAAGAGAATCAGCTTCAGTAGGACCCAGAGGGGAGAGCAGGGAGAAAAATAGGGAGGGAATGGAAGCTTGGAGAACTGATAGAAAAACCCTGACTTCATCCTAGCTCCCTCACAACCAGGGAAACCTTTTCATCCCTGTTTTGCTTGTGTACAAATTTCTGAAAGGCCTCTTCTAAGAGCTGATTTATCCCACTCCAGAAGAGACCAAGCGCTTGGTCAAGAAGGGGCTCCAGCCATGGCCAAGCTTTCCAGGAAGCTTCCAAGACTTTTCTTTGCAATCTGCTTTGAGATTCCTGGATGGAAAAGGCAGATGCTAATTGTACCTGGCTGCCTGCTGATGTGGAGTATGAAATCAAGCCTTGCTGTTGTGGCTGCAGCATTAGCTGAGCTTTCAACCCCAAAGGTGGGCTTTTTGAGTCCAGAGTGAAGAGAAGAGTTCACTTCTGGTCACAACTTGAGGCCACGCTCTGTGAAGCAGCAGAAAATCAAAGGAAGGGTCGGGGCTTAAAAATTTCATCAGCAGCTGCTCTCGGGCACACAGAAGCAGCTGATATCTTGCCCAAGCAGCCCCAAAATTACATGGCTTCTTGCTCCTGCAGCTCAGGAGAAAATCAGCAATTTGTATGGGTGAGTAAATTCATTTTCACCGCTCCCAAGGCCCGTGTGATGGGCGATGACACTGACAAAAGCAGTACCAGTAGCAGGACGGAAGGAGGGGTCTCCCCAGGCTTTTTGGCCACGCTTTCCATGTTGCTGCTGATGTTTTCCTTGGCATTTCTGCTGGAGTGGAATTGCTCCAGGGAAAGGCTTTGCTGGCAGCTTTCCCAAACCAGTGCTGCTGGAACAGTTTCGTAGAATTACTTAGGTTGGAAAAGGTCTGAGACCGTCGGGCCCAACCCTTAACCTGGCACCGCCTCCTTCCCCACCAACCCCTGTCCCCAAAGTGCCACATCCACACACCTCTCAAACACTTCCAGGGATGGTGATTCCACCACCACTTCCCTGGGCAGCCTGTCCCTGTTCCCTCATGCTGTTGCCCACCAGTGCCACGTGCAGTGCCGGTTCCTCCAGTTCAGGGAGGCAGCTGAGCGACCCTCAGGTCACCTTTTTTCCGGGTGCTGTTCCCTCGCTGATCCCTGGAGTCACCAGGGCTTGTCACCTCAGCAACACAGAGGATCAAATCAGTAGGTGAAGCCTTCCCAGACCCTTAGGCCTGGCTCTGCCTGCTGCTCCTCAGAAGCTGGTGAAGCCTGAGACGTGCTTATCCCAGGCAGATCCTCCTGATCCCTCCCTAATCCTCCTCTCTCAACCCTTGGCAGCGCTCTCCTCTTCCAAAAAAAAAAAAAAAAAGGGAGGGAAATAAGGAAGTGCAGCAAGTTAACAGCTTTGGGAACACCAAGCCAGCTGGATGTGGCTTCCCAGGGCTCTGCACCACGCTCAGAGCTACAGCAACCCCCTCTTGTGTGACCCAAGACTTTCAGCATCAGCAGGAGCTGCTGGCGCTTGGCCCTGTCAAAAAAAACGGGGCCCTTTAACGCGACTCAACTGAAATACAGAATTAGCCAGAAAAGTAGGGATGAGTTGGAAGATTCAGGCTGTTTTGCCTTGCTGTTAATTCTTGCCTGGATATTAATTCTTGCCTGGATATTAATTCTTGTCTGGGTATTAGTTCTGGCCGTGCCTATCCCTGCAATGTTGCAAACTCTGTTTTGCAGGCTGTGCCAGGCAGGGACACACACACACACACACACACCCCCCACATCTCATTTTCACAATGGTACAACAGACAAAGGGAAAAGCTGGGTCATCCTGTCCCCCAAAACAAAAGGTTGGCTTCCAGATGACTCAGGAATGTCCCAGGGATCAGCTTCATCTATTTATATATATTTCTTCTGGCCTGCATCCGTGAATCACTGCTAATAGCAAAGGGTTGCATAATTTTAAGGAGGATGCTTTTGTGATGCCTCTGACTGGAGAAAATACATCTATTTTGGCTTGTGCCTATGAATAGATACCCTGCTCTGACTCCCTGCATTTGCAAACCACAGATACTACTGAAAATAAGGCATGATTGGCAGGTACAGCCTGATTAGCATTTACAAATTGCCGCGGCCTTTCTCCAAGCGATCATTTGTACAAATTGTTTCCTCTGTCTCGGAGCTGAAAAGAAACAGAGCTATTAGGTGAGCTGAGACTTTCAAAGTGTCAGGCTAATGCTCACACCCGTCTGGTTTCACCCCCTTTTGAATGCTCAGCTTTTACTAAACTGTGGTTTTGTTGATTTTTTTCCCTTTCTTAAGAAGAAGGCCAAACTTGGGCTTTGGGTGAAGAGGCGTTATTTTTTTTTTTTCCCCTGAAGAAATTCCTTGATTTTTGCTTCATTTTCCTTTTTTTTTCCCCACAGCTTTTTTTTTCTTTTTCCCTCACAGCAACTGTTCCTAAAATATTTGCTCATTGTGGTTTTCAAACAGATGAAAAAATTGCTGTAACAGTTTAGATTGTATTTTTTTTTTATTTTTATTTTAAAACCGCATCAAGATGGAAACAGAGAAGAGAAAGAGAACCTCGCCTGATGAAAAGCTCCTCGGAGTGGGCTGGGATGATATTCCTCCCCCCGTATTCCAGCCAGGAATAGGCCTGGTGAGATTTTTGGGCTGGGTGTATTTAACTGCACCCTCCTCCTGAGATGTTTGTTAGCACCATTTACGGAGGTTCAAGCCGTGAGTCGAACACACCAAGCAGCTGGGATTGGCTCCAAAGATGTGCAACCACCCCTTCCAGACATGGGAATAATTTGTTTTTTTCCCCTTTTCCTTGTGCACACCGGACCTGGGGAAAGTGTTGCACCTTCCCTGCAATTCAGGACAGGCAGCTGCTGTTGTTTTTGTGGAGGTGAAGGTTTAAGGTTTTAAGTTGGAGACCAACCAAGGCTTTCCTGGTCCCTGTGGGCAACACCAGGGTCAACTGGAGGGTCAGTGTGTCACTGAGTCCTCTTGAGTTTAATCCTACCCAGTTTAATGACAATAAACAGCATCACTTTGCTGACCAGCCCATCCAGATTTCACGGGCTTTTGAGTCAATAACGAGGCATCTTAACTCCGGTTCTGAATACCAGGCGGAGTTCTGGCTGCACCCTCCGTTCAAAACATCTCGCAGCAGGATAAATAAATAATTCCCTTTTAAGTCTGAGGCCGTTTTGTGTTGCAGGCCCTGCCGGGCTGCAGGAGGGATGGTGTGTGGGAGAGGTGTGACAGCTCTGCCTGGCTGAGATAAGTGGTGGAAGAGGCAGTTTGCATCCCCCAGGGGGGTCCTGACCAAATCCTCACCCCCCTCCTTCCCCTGACCCCTCCCTGGGCTCTGCAGACTTTCTGGATGGAATTTCTTGGCTTTTTTTTTTTTTTTTCCTATGTTACCTCAGAGATAAATTTATTTTTTTTTCCTCTGGTGGTTTGTTCTCTGGGGGCTTGAATAAATGGAGTGTGAGTGGGTGTGTGGGTGAGAGGAGGAGGCAATGTTGGGAAGCCGAGCTGAGCGTTCCGCTCGGTGCTGCCTGTCCAAAAAATCATCCTCCAACCCCAACGCTCCTCGGCTCCCCTGGCCAAAATCAGTGCAGAGCTGCTGCTGAAATAACAAATGGACGGGGTGGGTCGTGCTGAGGGGCTCTTTGTGGCCGTGACACTTCTGCCAATGACCCAGCTGATGATGCAGAATCGTTGACAGCGGCGTTTGCAGCTGAGAAAAAAGATTGCTGGTGTAATGTGCAATGAGGCAGGACACATAATATCACAGTGAGTCATGGGGGTGAAGGTATTTCAGACTTTGCTTTGGGAAGGAAAAGAAGAGGTTTTAGAGGCTGTGATTTAAGATGAGCTGGGTGCCAGCGTGCTGATGTCAGCTGAGAGCAAGCCGGGTGATGGGGGCAAAGCAGGGCCCCGGAGTGGAGGAGCAGCACTGAGAGGTTCAAAACGTTTCAAAATGTTTTGTGGAATGTGGGAAAATCTCTGAAAACGGGCACCTGGCTGACAGGTGACCTTTAAAGGGCATCCAGTCCAGCCCCCCCTGCCATGGGCAGGGACATCTTCAGCTTGAGCAGGGCCCCATCCAACCTGACCTTGAACATTTCCAGGGCTGGGGCAGCCACAGTTTCTCTGGACAAGCTGTGCCAGTGTTTATCATCTTCAGAGGAAAGAACTTCTTCCTTATATCTGATCTAAATCCATCCTTCTCCTTCAGTTTAGAACCATCACCCCTTGTCCCGTTACAACAGGCCCTGCTGAAAGGTTTGTCCCCATCTTTCTTTTAGGCCCCTCTGAAAGGCTGAAATAATAAAGAAATAAAGAAATGCCCCTTTTCCTGCAGCCAAGAGATGGAGGAATTAGCACAGATCCAACCTAACAAACCCAGTCCACAAGTTGAGACCAGGCTCCCTTTCAAACTCTGCTGGTGGAACCCCCAGATCAAACCCTCAAAACGTCCAAACCACACAAGTTTTAACTCCCGATTCCATCAGACTCAGACTCCAGGACAAGGGTGATTGAGAAGTGCTGAAAGAGGAGTTTCCCAGTGTCCTGGTGCCAGGAGCTTCCCATGAGCCCTTGTTCACCCATCCCATCCCATCCCATCCCATCCCATCCCATCCCATCCCATCCCATCCCATCCCATCCCATCCCTCTGACACCTCAGATGGGCACACATCACCCCTTGCAAGAAAGCTATAAAGCCCCGAAATATATATATATATATATGAAATACATGTGCATTTATATATATTTATATACAAAATAGATAAACATATTTTATATATTGATATCTAAAATATAGACATATATTTATACATAAAATATATATTATAGAAATAGAAATAGAAATAGAAATAGACATAGACATAGACATAGACATAGACATAGAAATATAATAGACATGTATAAATATAAATACATAAAATATAAATAATATATATTATAATATATAATAATATAAATATGCAAATAGTGTATAATATATAAATATATATATGTAAAATATATGTGTGTGTATATATATATATATATCTATACCTGAAATGAGGGATTTACCATTCTTGACATGCTGATTAATCCAGGATCATGTGGTTTTGTCAGGATCACTGGGAGCAGCCAGAGGGCTTGGCAAAGGTTGGGAACATGCCCGTGGATGGTTTGTTCCAGGTCCCGAAGGGACCAGTAGGATTTTAGGCAATATTTAATACCTTGCCGTGGATCCCAAGGAATATCTGCTGCTCCATCATTATAATTGATAATAACACCCCACTGCAGGGAAAACCACTTGTCCAAACGCTCTCGATTGTTAACCACTCAGACCTCAAGGTTTAATTCATCCCCTTTCCCTCCTCGTTAATTAAAGGCACTCAGTCTCCCGGGGTGGCAGCCACAGGATTTAGAGGAGGAGCTCTGGTGCCCCCACCGGGAAAAGGGGAAGTTCTCCCATCCTGGGATAGGCTGGGAACGGGATGGGGGGGTGGCTGCGGGTCCTTTACCCGAGAGCAGAGATGGGAAATGTGCGGCGTGGTGATAAACTCCCTTCCGCAGCTCCTGCAGTCCCTCCCTTTGCCGCGCGGAGATCACGGCCACGGCTGATTTCTGCTCCGATTCCTTGAGAGTCGGGAGGGAACGATTTATTTTGCAGCTGTCAGGCCGGATTTGCCACATGCGGCGCTTTCTCTCTCTCTCTCTCGGATATCCTGGGGTTTTGTAACCGAATTTACGCTCTTTGTGGCTCTCTTAGAATTACAACGAAGCCCAAAATAATTGTTTTTTATCACAACTCAGAAGAGGTGGTTCGGGGTTTTTTTCTGCCAGAACCCGGTGGGAAGATTTCCAGGCAGGAAAAGCATCAACTGACCCCCCCCCACAAAAAAAAAAAAAAAAAAAAAATCAATACATTTTGAAGCACAGGTCATTTATTTGCTGGATCAAATCATGACTTCCCAGATTTAGGAAGAATCCTTCCTGGGATCCACTCAAACTAGGAAAAATAATTTATTGTGGAAGGTTAGGGTGGAAAACGAAGTCACCTTCGGTTGACAGCAACTTCTCTGCCCTCCACTTCACACAACCTTGTAGTGGTTTTGTGCAGGAGCCAAATGCTGTGGAGCAATGGAAAGCTCAGTCAATCCCCTCCTGGGAATACATGTAAATAAGGAAGATTTGGCATGGGGATGAACCGACCACAAGTTCCTTGGGCAGTGCACAAAAATGGGGGAAAAAAAAAAAACAAACTCCAAATAGTTTTTCTCTGCTTGAAAAAAAAAAATGGTGCTTTCATGTTCGGCTGAAAATATCCTCCTGGTACCTTCCTATCTCCAAAGTAGCTCAGAAATGAAAGCAGCTTTGCAGAAAGGGCTTCTGAGGAGAATTCGTAGCGCTCTGAGTTATCCCCCTTTGGTCCTGCCTGGATTCAGACAAAATTTGGAAATTTTTTTTTTGCTGGAGAAGTTAAATTTTCCTCAGGGATTTGACCCTTTCTATCTCTCCTCAGCCCCCCGACGCCCTGGGAGAACCACAGCCCCCTTCCCCTTTAAAATTAAAAAAAAAAAAACAACAATCCCCCCCCTCCAAAACCGATCCAGCCTTTGCCACTGGGAGGATAAAGAGGGATTTAAAATCTTGGCACGTTCCACGAGGTGCCACCTCTCCAGTGTTACTTCCCTCCCTGCAGCAAAAGCTGCTTAGAACGAACCCAAACCACGTTTAATCAGCGGTTAATCCTGTTAGGGCTGAAGGATCAAGGGGGGTTTCTCTCCTCCACCAGCACCCACCAAATCCCAGGACAGTGTGATCCTGAGGGGTCTTCACCTTCTCTGTGGGAAGCTTAGTGGTCCAGGAAGGACAATCTCCCTGGAGATGTCCAAGGACCTGGACTGGATGTGGCACTCGGTGACAAGGTGGGGATCGGGCACAGGTTGGACTCGATGACCTCGGAGGTCTTTTCCAACCTGAGTGATTCCAGGATTCTGGGATTCCAGGACTCAGGCTGATGAGAAGGGGAACTAGGACAGGACAATCTGGTGGTAAGTTGGCCTACCTGCCTCAGACCAAGGATAGATGCAGCCTTGGAAGAGATTTGGGTGCCGTGCAGGGATGCTGAAGGTGCAGAGCAGGACCCTGTGTGAGGTTGCCAGAGGAGGAAATGCTCCCAAGGAAAGGGAAAACACTCCATATCTGAAATGAGTTCCCTGTGCTCTGCTTTGCTCTGGCACTGTGGGATCCCCCAGGGCACGGGATGCTCCTGAAGGAAGGACACGAGCAGTCTCACCACCACCCCAAAATCTCCCCAGGCCTCTTCTGCATCCAGCTCATTCTCTCCACTGTAAATATTCCCAGGGAAAGGAAAAAATGTGTTTCTCTAGGACAAACTCTTCCCCTGCAACACAGCAGAGAACCTCAGGGTGGGAGATCCATGGGAAGAGCCGGGTGCTGTTGTGCCTGTAGGGAGCTCAGAGTGCCCAAAAGAGAAACAACAGCTACTCATCATTTTTTGGGGGGATTTGCTGAGCATCCCTTCCCCTCCTGAGGGTTGGCAGCAGCACAGGGTGCAGAGTGCACTTTTCCCCTGGAAGTTCAGAGCAAGGTTTCGCCAGGGAAGGATGAAAAGGTAAAAAAATTTCCCCGTGGAATGGACATCCCAGCTGGGAAATGCCTTTGAACTCTTTTATTCTGATAGTGCCACTAGCAGATAGATCCTCATCTGATAACACTGGTGTCAAGTGAGAGGGATAAAGCCCAGAAACAAGGAACTTTTTCACTTCAGGAAATCCCCTCTCAGGCATCTTTAACTAAGAAGCCCAATGAGCCAACTCAGCTCCATCCCATGTCACTCCTGGTGCTCAAACACACGACTGGAGAGGTCCCAGCTCTGGGTAATTGGGAAAACATGCCCTGGAATCCAGCCCAGGGAAAGCAAACACGTGCTCCTTAAGTGCATTGCCATCGATTGAGGGAAAACTCCTTTTTCTTGTCCTTTTTTTCCCCCCCATATTTCTGCTTCCCAGTGTTATGGCCTGGAGGCAGGAGGGGGTTGCTGAGGAAGTCGTGTTTTTTTTCAACAGGCTGAAAGAGGATGAGCTGTTTGGTTTTTTTTTTATCCAGGAAGATTTTATACATGGTGAAAAGTCTGTGGCCAAGGAAAAGCAGAGAGGTGGATGGAGATAAAAGTGGAAATAAACCCTGTCAGCATTTCAGCCATGGGAGAAGATTGTTTGAGGCATTTAACAGAAACAATCAAAGGCAAGAACTGGGATCTTCAGGCATTCCATCAATTCCTGGACCTCTAGATGAGGTAGCTGGTAGGACCAGCCCTTCTGGAGGATGGTCCTCTGGTGCACTGGCCCTCTCCTGATTTACCAGCAGTGCTGATATGGGCACTTAGAGACATCTGGACAGTGAAACAACCCAGGAGGACTGTGACAAAATCCTGCTTCCCAAACTCCAAACCAAATGGTGGAGACAGTGGGAACTGGTGCCTGTTGGCTTCTTCTCCCACTGGTTGGAAGGGAGTGAGTGGAGTGAGTGACACTGGACCAGTCCTGGATGCAGTTTGGTTTCCAAACCCGGGTCCCTCCCCAGAAGGGACCTTGAGAAGCTGGGCAGTGTGTGTGTCCAAGTGGGAAGAAGCACTAGAGGCTGGAAAAATGCTCGGGACTCGCTGTGAGTGTTTCAGGGCCTCTCTGGGAGCAGGGAGCAGAAATAGCTTTTGGAAAAAAACCCGCCAAGGAAGGTCTAAGAATGGGTCCTGCTTCTGAGCAGATGCTGGAGGTCTTTCTTGCAGCTCCACAGATCGCTGGTGGTGAGCACAAGTGTCTCGTGAGCTTTCCTGTCTTCCCTAAAGCTGAGTCTTTCCTTCTGCCCCATTTCCTTCCCAGCCACGTGCAGTTCATACAAGCCCCCGGGATCATCCTGGAATCATGGAATCCCAGAATGGTTTGGGTTGGCAGGGACCTTAAAGACCATCCAGTTCCAACTCCCTGACATGGACAGGGACACCTCTCACTATCCCAGGTTGCTCCAAGCCCCTTTCAGTCTCGTCCCTCTTTAGACCCGTGACAGACGTTCTGCCCTCAGGATGGTGTTGCTCTCCCCAGTCCTTCACAGGATCATTTAGGTTGGAAAAGACCTGTAGGATCATGGTTTTACTGATATCTCTTCCCCTACCTGTGGTTTTTTGGCTTTTGTGGAGACTTCCAGCTCTTCCAGTTGGAACAAAAGCCTCACCCTGCTGGTAACCAAGCCTTTCACACGATGCTGGTTATCGAGTGACCCCCGGCTGTGGGGTGAAAATTCCAGGATAAACTCCTCTGGCTCTCAGCTCACTGAGGAGCATCTCCATCCCAGCAAGGAACCAGAGTGAACAGATGCCTCTTTGGAGCTGTCCAGATGGCTGAGTGGCTGCAAAAAAGGCAGGAGAAGGATCGTAGCCCACGGCAGCTTCCAAGTGGCCAAACCAATCCGGAGCGAGCAACGACCTTCACAAACCTCCTTGATGGGAAAACAACACCCCTTGCAGCAGCTGGAGGAGGAATCTGCTCCTCTGAACCTCTCAGGGCACAGATATTTCGGCAGTGCAAACATTTCGAAGGGAGGCCAACCTGCATCCGTTCTCACCGCTGGAAAATCCGCTTTTCCACCCTGGATTTTTTTTGCTTTCTGGGCAGCCTGCCAGCGAGGGCCTAATCACGTTAGAGGAAAAGCATTTCCCTGGGATGGAGGCAGGCACTGGAAGTAAAGGAGAATGTGGGCTGATCTCGCTAAAGGGAGGTGAGGAAAAACCCCACCAGAAGTTAGACTTGTGAAGCTCCTCACTGCAGGAATGGCATCTTGGGTGTCCAAGTGCTTATTAGACTGAGGAAAAAACGGGTCTGGAGACATTCAGGGATGAATGGGATGCCTGGAAGTCTGGATTCTAAGCTGCTCAAAGCAGGGCTGTCCCCTGGGCTTTGTCTGTCCCAGTCTTCAGACCCTCCAAGGACGGAGGTGCCATCAGCTTTCCTTTCCAAGTCTCCTCCACATCCACAGCCCTGTCTCGCTGTTTGTCCCATTAGGTGATAAATCCTTGGAGCCTGGAGTTTTGTGCCTTTGCTGCAGAGGGGCCCTGCTCTCGGCTGGCTTTATTTGGGGTCAGGTGCTGGCAAATGGTGTGGGTGTCACCCTTTGGAGGTTTTGGTTCAGTCGTGTGTTGTATCACGAAATAATCCAAAAGGCATTAAAAAAAAAAAACCAAAGGCAAACAGAGCTTTGTAATCTCCTAAGCTGTATGTTTTAAAATCTTCTGTATAAAGTGCTCTTCAATAAAAAGTAATTTCAAGTTGTTTTTTTCTGGAAGCTTTCAGATATTAAGCTTTTTTTATGATGTAAAGAAGCATTTTAGGAAGAAATCCTTCCCCATGAGGGTGGGGAGCCCCTGGCACAGGTTGGGCAGAGAAGCTGTGGCTGCCCCTGGATCCCTGGAAGTGTCCAAGGCCAGGTTGGAGCACCCTGGGCTGGTGGAAGGTGTCCCTGCCCATGGCAAGGGGATGGAACTGGATGATCTTTACGGTCCCTTCCAACCCAAACCATTCTGGGATTCTGTGATTTCAGTGAAAGTTGTCCAGCCAATCTCCTGTGTGGAATCTCATCCCTTGTGCCACTTATCTCCAGTGAAACTCATGTGACTGATTCATCTCTTCAGGAGAGAAAGGACTGGTTACCACACTGACATTAGGCTGGTTCCTGTGAGGGGCTCTTGACTGTCAGAGTGAAGGTGCAGATAAAGTTGCTCCCAGGAAAACACCAAATGTTGGGTGTTGTTGGGTGTAATCCAAGCAAGGACAGGTTTCACGGTGACAGGTTGGGATTCTTACCACCAAGAGGCCCTTGGAATGGAAAAGAGAGGGCTGTGATTTATCAGAGAGGAGGGAAGAGCCCCTGAAGGTCTGGGCTTGCACAGCTTGTCCGTTGGAAGCGAAGCTCCTGGGTTGAGTCTTATCGGATGTGAGAGGATTTGTCCTGCTGCTGCACTTGAAAAACAGATGGAGAAACCTTCATCTGGTCACTCCTATTTTAAATTATGCATCCTCCATCTGCTGCCTCGAGCACAGACGTGCTCACAGTTAACTGCTGAGCTCCTAAAATAACTCGTGGAGAGGTTTTTACACATCCCTGGCTTGCCCAGTCCGGGCTGTCTCAGCCTCTCCCTCTTGCTGATGTCCCTGCAGGTGAAGCTTTGATGCCTCCTGGTTTGGCCAGGCAGGCCAAGATGCCATCCTGCCACTGGAAACTGCTCCCCCTTTCAACACATTGGTAGGAATTTTGCATCCTTTGCTTTGGCTGCCCCAGGAGACCTCACCTGCCATGGGAAGGGTCTACGTGCGATGCCTGAAAACCTCCCTGAGGCACCAGAACGCAAACTTGAGCCCTGGATCGACTTCAAATTTGGGAAGCTCTAACCCTTGGATCACAGAACCCCTCATGACAGGTCTTGGCACCCTCAGGGGAGCGTTGCAGCCCCACTTGGTCTCCCACCAGCTCTGAGCAGAGCCAGGGCTGGGTTGCTCAGGGTTGGGTTCCTCCGGTCGCTCCCACCCCTGCCAGACGTGCCCTACCACCCTGCACAGGTTGTGAATTCTTTGCCTCTTTCCTCTGACTCCAAATCAATTCTGCTAGCTCCTTAATTATTTTAATTTTTTTCCTCCGTTCCCCAAATCCCTCCAATATGTTTTATATATAGGGTAGAGGCTTAAAAAAGGAAAGCTACCGCTGCGCCCTCGCCTCTGAAATATTACCAGAGAAATGTGTGTATTTCATCTCTGCCTTTCATTTTTTTTTTCCAGACATTTTTCTGCTTTGAAGAAGCCTGAAACAGTAATAGACTGATGGCCACACTCCAGCTCTATTGATTAACAGTGAGTGGTCAAGCTCTTCAGTGCCTGAAAATACCATCCAGGAACGGGGCCGGGTGAATTTATTGCGTTTTCCCGCAGGTGGAAGGAGAGGGGGAAGGATAAAACCTGCAGCCAGGAGTTCAGAAGACCTGCCTGGCCCCACGTGCAAAGAAAGCCCCATTGGTGGGAAGTTCTGATGTGGGGGAGAAGCGGTGATTGTTTCAGTGGCTCAGCACGGCACAGGGGCTAAATCATTTATAAATATTGCGGCTCCAAATTGCCTCTATTTAACAGGAGCAGAGAGGAGAAGGGAAGCAAGTGGAACAGTCTTCCTGCAGTTTTAAGCAGTGCTGAGAATAGAAATCTCTTCCCAGCCATTACAGTCCTCACCACTGGTCCCATTTTCAGTGCATTTTAGGGAAAAAAAAAGGCTAGGAGTCATCGAGACAAAGGAAGCACTGCAGGATTTCAAGAAGCACAAGGGCTGTTAAGAGGTTGTGCTGATGGACAGTGGGACAGAAGACACAGCTGTGCCTTCAAATTCCTCACAGGATTCCTCTTTACACCCTTGGAAGCTCTTGGAGCTGCTGGGCTACTCCCTAGCAAGGCCACAGGGTCATAATAACACAGCATCACTGGGGAGTTCAGGTTGGAAGGGACCTCAGGAGGTCTCTGGTCCAACCTCCTGCTCAGAGAAGGCTCAGCTTGTGGCCAGACCAGGTCACTCAGGGCTGTATCCAGTCTGCTCTTGGAAACATCCACTCTGGCCTTGGAAACACCCAAGGCTGGAGGTGGAACAAGTTGTCTGGGCAACACGTTCCGTTCCATGACTGTCCTCACGTGGGGAATGCGTCTCCTCCAGTACCAAGTCTTGGATTTTCCTTCCTAAGCTCCAAAGGCATCCCTGGTGGGTAGGAACGAGAAAGGAACTCCACCAAAGCTGGACTTTGTTCAGAGTAAGACAAACTTGCTAATGCTGTGCTTCTCCAAGAAATAGGCAGGTTTGGGGTGGGATATCAGTCTGTGGGCTCCTCCAAACCTGAGGCAAGGAAGAGGAGCACAGTTTGGATGCAGAGTGGAGACCTCACTTCCCGATTCCATGGCCACGTGGCTCCGTTTCTCCACCTCATTCATCGCCTGGGAGAGGTGTGGGGAACATTTCTGAACTGCCTTTCAACTGAACACCCGAGAAAAGTTTTCCCTTGTAATTTCAGAGCTGCAGCACCGACCCCCAAGGCCGTTCAGGGCCTTCCAGAGCTGCCATTTCCAACCCCGGAGCAGTTAACACCGAGTGGCTCCCGCCTTGCAGGAATAGATCACGGGACTCAAATGCTGACAGGATTAATGCTCTGTGAAAAAGCCTCCAGTCCTTCAACTGTTCTTTCCACACATCAGCTTTACGAGCCCCCTGCGTGGCCAGTTTGGGAAGAACCAGGAATCCTTCCACGGGAAGATGTTCAGTGAAGAAAAACATCAACAATAGAATGAATGAGCAGCTGTGGAAAGCAGAGATACGAGGGAAGTGGTTTTATCTGCAAATATGCTTCAGCCAATAGCTGGGTGAGAGGTGCTAATATTAACACACATGGGAGAGCTGGGAAGTTCAAAGGAAAATGGAGCTTTGGGGTACAATAAACTAGAGGAGGTTACTGGGATATATAAATGTCCAGGCAACTTTAACACTGTCAGAAAACAGGGGTGTAAAGGCAGGTTCTTCTTCCTTCTACTTATCTTTTAATAGAGCGAGATTTAAGTTATATTATCCCCATTACATTCAGGAGACTTTGCCAAGGGGGTTTCATCTGTTCTGCTGAGATCCAACCCACCATTTCAGGCTGTAACATTCCCCAAAGGCTTTTTTTTTGCACCAGGAACAATGCAGTTCCTGAGAGAATGGGCATCTGAGCAGCCTTGTGACAGAGAGAGAGACATTCAGTCTTGACCCCACTCTCACCTTGTTCCTCCTCAGATCTGTATTTGCACATCTCTTTCCTTTCTGTGGGTTTGAATTGAATAACTTTTTTTTTTTTTTTAAAGAACTGTTAAGGGACTATTTATTGAAAAGCAACAGATCTGTCCAAGTAGCTTTCCTAATGAAAAAAAAAAAAAAAAAGCAGATTATTTTTGTTGATATTGACAGCTACAGAAATCAGTATCTGCCATAGATCTGCATCATCTGTTTTGACTCTACACTCCCCAGGAGAGCATCTGCTCGTTTCCCCACATGTACTGGCACCACATTATAATCAGGAACTTAAAAATACTTGCATGGGGGGGTAGCTCCCCCTGTTCCGTTTCTTGCCCATTGATTTCCACACGAGTGGCTCAAAACCCTCGGGAATTCCTTGTGAGGGATCCGGGACCCCTGCTCATATTAAAAAAGATGAAGGGTAAGCCATAAGTAGCAATAAACTGTGGCCCTGCAGCTTTGACATCAGCAGTTGAGAAGCATCCCAGAGCACAATCTCATTGATTTTAGTGGAATTATGTCATGCACTAATTCGAGCCAAAACCGGGAGATGAATTTCAGCGCTCCTGAAAACCCTCCTGGAATTTATTCTCGCCGGCGGAGGTTCCATTAAGATTAAAAACGACGCCAATTCTGAAGCATTGATCAGAATATATTGCGACACACCCGAGAGAGGGGGGAGATTACACAAGACCTCGCGGGAGACTGACCTTTGGACGTGTGGCAGAGAGAAACGAGGGAACAATTAAAAGAGTTATTTTGCCGAGAGCACCCCGGGGGCACTAAAATCTCTGCTCGTGCTGAGAGAGCCTCGCAAAAGAAACTCCTCTCAAGAAATAGATAGAATATTTCTTTTTTTATTTTTTTTTTTTTATTTTTTTTGCAGCCGGTGACAGGAGGGCTCTGACAAACCTGAGCTCAGCTCTCTCTCTCTCGGAGGGAACAAAGGCTGCCGGAGCGAGTCGAGTTCACTCCCCAGTAGCCATGACAACACTTCAGAGGAACTCAACAGTTTAAGGAGAGAAGTGAGGGGAATAAATAGTGATTGGCGACTCAAAGCGATCCTTTATTGCTCCTCCGTTTATCTCCGAGCACCTGGACAGCGCCGAAGTTAAGAAAGCGATGCTTTGTGGCTCCCTGCAGAGCAAGGCAGGGTGTGGCTGATCCCGAGGATGGCAAAGCTCGGGGAAAGGGGGTCCTGTGGCCAGAGCCCAGGATGCCACCGACCCACCAGGTGTGTCCTTGCAAAGCAGGACCAGAAATTAGGGCCAGTTCCCTCCAGCTCTTCACTGAGGTGTTTCTGGGAGGCATCAGAGGAACTGAACAGGAGCAAAATATTCATCATGAGACGTGCAAAGTCTGGGAGTGAGTTTGAGGTGGTGCAGGAGGAGGTTTAAGCAGAGCAGTCAGACTTTAGAGCTGGAGATGGGATGTCCACCCTGCTCCATCCTGCTGGCCCCTTGTCCGTGGTTACAAACAGCTGGAGGACGGGAATATCCCAAATGCCTGCAACTACCTGCTGAATGGAAGTGTATCCTTGCAAGTGCTTGCCTTGCAAGTCACATCTGCTCTTAGAAAGTCTCTTTCCCTTCTTTCCATTCCCCCAGGAAGTTTGCTAGAATTTTATTAGGGTTTTTTCTTATTTTATTTTTTTTACCCCCTTCATCTTTTTTGGATGTAATAGCTGCCCTCCAGCTATATCTCTTTTTTTGCTTCTCATCCAGGCAGCTTCTGCCACTGCTAATATCCATCTGGACTGTGGGAAACCAGAGCCCACTCTGGACAGTAATGTGTCAGTGGAAGCTTCAGAGTCTTCACAGCAGAGGGAAAAAGGGATAAGGATTGATAGTTGCTGTGCCTGGGCTTCTTTTGTAACTCCCCAGATGGGGTCAACAGGGCAGGAGACAGGTTAATGTCCCCTGTGCTGTCCTGGAAATGTGTCTCATCCCAGCCAAAAGGGTCAGGCCATCATTCTCTTCTGTCCAGCTCCATTAAAGAAACAAGAAGAGTGACAAGTGTGGGATTGATGGGGGAGCTCAGGGACACAATGACCTGTGTGGGAGCTGAAGGCATCCAGAACTGTCCCAGAGCCCTCTGAGAGCCTCCTCAGATGCCAAGGTTCAGGGAGGCCTGGAGACTGAGGGAAGAGATTTCATCCCTCAGGAGCAGGAATCACTTGGCGGGTGAAACCACTGAATGTCCAGGAGTGACCGAGCACGTCCTGAGGGAGCCCTGGGGCTGTTTGCCCGCAGCAAACGGGGATTGCAGGCATGGCAGCACCCCTGGGAGGGTGGGAAAGGTGAGGAACCAGGAGAACTGCCCTGGAGCAGCTCAAATGCCGCTTCTTCCTGCACATTTGCACAACCCCTGTGGGCAGTGGGTATCCTGCTCCTGGCCCTGCTCTCCTGGCAGGAGGGAAATCGGCCACCCAACCCACTCTAACCAGCTTTGTGTTCATTCCAGAAGTCCATCCTGCTGTCCTGAGTTTTGGGAGAAGGGTGGAATGCCCACACACACAGGTAAATGCCTCCTCTCCCTGTGTTCCACCTCCCTCTCGTGTCTTCTGGCAGCTCAGACACCCAAAGTTGACCTGAACCCCCAAACTCTGGAGGTCACAAGCACGACACCGCCCCAGAAAATACTCATCTCCCCTGTCCTGTCCTGTCCTGCCTCAGGGCAGCTCTGGAACCTCCTTTCCCTGCTCTGAAAACTCTCCAGGTATAACTGCAATTTCTGTGGGCATAAACTGTGTTTATCATTGTGTTGATCTAAACCAGGAAATTTTGCACTAATTCTGAAATATCTGTTACCACTGGCAAGCAAACAAACCCCCACCCCTCCTGAGGAGCCAGCAAAGTTGGCTGTGCCCATGGGTGACTCTCATCACCACGTCAGGAGCTAAGGGGAGGATTGTTGCCTTTTAGTGGGGAAGAATCTGTGATCTCACCAAGCAGCGTTACTCCAGGTGGGATCAACTTTCCAAACTTACCCACCATCAAAAAAAAAAAAAAAAAAAAACAAAAAAAAAAAAAAAAAAAACAAAAAAAAAAAAAAAAAAACAAACAAAAAAAACCACAACCAACCAAACAAAAAACAAAATAAAACAAAACCCAAACCAAAACCAACCAACAAACAAACAAAGGTTAAAAGTTTCATTTCAATTTCAGCCTTTTTGATAATTCACCTTTTTTTTTTTTTTAGTGTATAGAAAGAAAACGGGGCGAGAGCTCCTGTTTGCAGGTCTGCGGGGTTTGTGCACAATAACATCCAGCGAGAAGAAAACAGCCCTATTAAAGGGCAGGAATAGTTACAGGCTTTGTAAAAGTCAAACAAACACCTTCAGAGCCACGTTGTTTTCCAAGAAGTGGTGATTAATGGCTATTATGAGCACCACTGGGAAGCGTGGCCGTGTCACACAGGCAGAGAAGGAGGCAGAGAGAGTGACTTTGGGGTTGGTGCAGTCCCAGGAATGTCCTGGGTACCCCCTCAGGTTCATTGTACCAACCACCAGCACCTGGAAGGTCTTCTAATGAGTCGAACTCCCAGCAGATCCTCCCCAGGCACTGGGAATGCTTCAAGTTGAATCACTTGGTCGAGATGAAAGCTGTCAGCAGGTACCTCTGGACTACCAAGAGGCTGGTGGGATGGCCTGACCTGCTCTCCAGCTCCACTGGTGGCACAGCCACGACCTCCAGTGACCACTCAGCAGGTCGCTCATGGGCAGGTGTCAATGTGCAGACCTCCCTGAAATGAAGGCATTTCCAGCTTCAGGTGCCTCCCAGTCATTCACACCTTGGCAGGCCTGAGAAAGGGATCACAGAATCATGGAAGAGTTTGGGTTGGAAGGGATCTTTAAAGGCCATCTAGATCCACACCCCCCGGAGTGAGCAGGGACATCTTCAGTAAGATGTCAGAGCCCAGTCCAACCTGGCCTTGAATGTTTCCAGGGATTCTGCTTTTCATGGAATCATTAATGTTGGAAAAGCCCTCTGAGATCATCCAGTCCAACCCTTCTCCCAGCACTGCCAAGGCCACCACTGCCCCATGTCCCCAAGTGCCACATCCACAGGGATTTGAAATCTCTCCAGGGATGGGGACTCCACTACTGCCCTCAGCAGCCTCTTCCAACAGCTGACAACACTTTTGGTGAAGAAATTTTCCCCAATATCCAACCTAAACCTCCCAACAGCTGCCACTTCAGACCTCAAACACCTCCAATCCTTTTGGGATAAATTTTTCTTTCTTCCTGGTGGAAAAATCACGCAACGGCCAAGCTGTAGGAACTGAGCCTCTTCAGAAACCATAGCCCATCCACCATTCCCAGCCTGTGGATTGGGAACCCATCCCTTTAAAGAAAATCCTCCCAAGTCCCCGAAATCCCTCCCTGCGCCCGGGGCTTTGCAAACCTCCACTTACTCTTGGCGCCCGTCCCCGGATTGTGTCACTCGCCAAGCTTTAGTTAAGAAGTTGATTTGAATATTGTTTTATCACACTGTGCTTTGCAGACAGCATTGAGTCAGCTCAAAACCAGCTCAGTGTGTACTGGCTCCCAGTTAATTATAGTCATAAAACATCATTTACTCCGGTGAAAGGAAATACTTGGAATCCGGAGGGCTCTTTGCTGCCGGCGCCGGTTCCTGCGCGGGGTTTTGTTCTCCCCCCCGTTATCGCTTGGGGCACGAGGCAGGAGAGAGAGAGTTTTCTCTGGCTGTGGGATTAGAGGTTGTTAAAGACCGTGTCCAGACGTCCCCCAGCGCAGGGGAGATGGCAGGGAGGATGTTTTTTTGCAGATGCTTTTTTTTTTTCCAACGAGCATTAACGGGAGAGAAAGGAAGAAACCGTACCCTTGTAAATAATTGCCTGTCTCTTGCCTGGGGTTTCTTTGTACCTGTCCTCCCTTCAGCAGGGTTGGTGTTTCCTCCCGTTTCAGCTCTCTCCAGGCAGCAGATAGTCATGGTTTTAATGCCCTGTTCGAGGAGTTGTTTTCCCAAAAGCCACGTGCTTGCAGTGTGCCCTCACCCTCTCAAACCACTCGCAGGGCAAGGAGCTGCATCCTGGCCTCAACGTGGCAGGAAAAGTTATATCTCCATCATAGGGACTGGACCACCCCTTGAACCTACCTAAGAAATCCATCCCATGAAACAAATCCATGGCATTAAAACACCTGGTGGGGAAGGGAGGCAGGGGGTGACGGGCACCTTCCTCTCTGTAGATGCAGCTCACGGGCACGGCCCAAATGCAGAGCCCAGACCTATTCTGGGGGTATCTGCACGTGTCAGAGCTTCTCTGCCATCACCCAGGAGAGGATTTCTGGCCACAGACCAGGTCTGAGGTTTCCACAAGAGGCTCAGGGTTGCAGGGCTCAGCATTTCCTTACTGAGAGGTTGGCTTGGCCGAGTGCCCAGCCCCGGAGAGGCAGTCGGGGAGGGAGCGTGGCTGAGGACAGACGGTGGAGCTGCAGCAACAGCGACCCACCCTCTCCTTCAAGCTGTCAAGAGCGCTTAAAATTGGTGGGGGAAGAGCAGGCACAAAGCTGGAATATCCAGGGAAGCTCCAGTGGGAACATCTATTGCTGGTGGGGCTAATCTTGGAGGGAGACACTTCGTTTGAGGCGTTTGGGAAGGGCAAGAGCAAAGGGGGGAAACGCTTCGCACGTAACCAAATTCTCTGCCCTCATCTCCTGGAGAAGCATCTCGTCAGCCAGGTCTTTCAGCAGCTCTGGCACAAAATTTAAGTGCTGCTTTCGTGTTTCTCCCAATCAGAGGGAGTCGAGTGGAGGAGATGTTTTAGTTTGTCTGGGCACGTGCTCTCCTTGAGAGAGGCATCACATCGTGACAGTGAACTCGATCCTGCCTAGGTATTTTTCTGGGTTCCCTCCCCTGGTTTTTCTCCAGCACTGGTGAGAGGGACAGCAGCTCTCCTGGGCCTGTCTGATAGGTGGACACTGCACAGAAATGAGAGCTGGCCTGAATTCCAGCCTCCTGCTTCCCTCCCTTCCTGTCTGTGCTGAAGAATGGAGGTGGCAACATCTCGGCCAGACCCAAAGGAGGGCGTGGAGGGGGTTTGGTGAGTCTGTGAGCCCTGATACAGCTGTGCATTCCTTGGTCCTGCCTGCAGGTCCTTTCCTCCCCTGAACTCCTCATTATTAGATTATCAATTGTATGGGAAGAAAAGATTCAGGTGTTTGTACCCAGCGTGGGCTGATCCCCCAGCGTGGGCAGCAGGGCAGGGGGGGATTCTGCCCCTCTGCCCCCTCAGGTGAGACCCCCCTGCAGAGCTGCCCCCAGCCCTGGGATCCCAGCACAGGGAGGACGTGGAGCTGCTGGAGAGAGTTCAAAACAGGGCCACCAAGCTGATAAAAGCAGCTCTGCTGTGAGGAAAGGCTGAGAGAATTGGGATTGTTCAGCCTGGATGGGGTGACCTAACTATGATCTTCCAATAACTGAAAGAAGCTGACAAGAAAGGTGGAGAGAGGCTGTTTACAAGGGCATGGAGTGACAGGACAAGGGGAAAAGGCTTCAAACTGACAGAGAATAGGTTTAGATGGGATATTAAGAAGAAATCCTTCCCTGTGAGGGTGGGGAGGCCCTGGCACAGATTGGCAAGAGAAGCTGTGGCTGCCCCTGGATCCCTGGAAGTGTCCAAGGCCAGGTTGGACGGAGCTTGGAGCAACCTGGGCTAGTGGGAGGTGTCTCTGCCCATGGCAGGGGGTGGGACTGGATGGTCTTTAAGGTCCCTTCCAATCCAGGCCATTGTTTGATTCTGTGATTCTGTGACTAAAAGTGCCCAAATCTGACGAGAGTCAAATTTCCAGGGGAAACTGAGGCAGTGGATGCACCAGGGAAATTACTCCAAATCCTAGCAAACCCTAAAGAGATCCCAAAGAGAAACCAGCACCTGTGACTCCTGCAAGCACTGCCAGCCCCCCACCCTCTTTAGGTTTTATTGAAGTGATAACCAAGCAGAAAGATGGTCTTCTTCTTCCTCACCAGCACGTGCAGGGCCAGCAGGGAAATAAAAGCTCTCAAAAGAGCAAAGCCCATCACATTTGGTGTTTTCTCAGGATTCCACTTCTCTGTTTTAATGCACTGTGAGGAGATGGGAAGCGTTGCTCCAGGTCTGGGCAGAAAGGACCAGGAAGGGAAAGAGAGGCACAGAACCAGGGAAGCTACAGAAGCAGAAAAAAATAAACAAGCGGGAGGGGGGTAAAAGCACAAAAACACCCTTAAAATGTTGTTTGTTTATCTTGCAGTTGCTTATTTTGCTGCAGAGGAGTTTGAAGTTCTCCATTTCCTGGGTGTGCTACGGGAGCAGCAGAGTTGAGGCACAGGCTTTTAATGAAGTTTATGTAAATTTGGTGGTGTTTATACTTAGCAGAACAGATTTAGGAGTACTAATAAAGCAGCAGATGAGGCGTAGAAAAGAGCTGGTGAAGTTCTCCACCACTGTTATTTTTTACCTCCCTCCCACCATTCCCAATGAAAAGAGTCTGTTTCTGTTGCCAGTTTCTCTTCAAAACAAGTGCTTTTGGAAGCCCATTTATCCCCAAGTGCTGCTGAAGCATCTCCCAAGGTGCAGTTCAGTTGTGTCCCATTGCCTTTCTTCCACGAGCAGTTGGGGGTAATTCAGTCCAATCCATGTTTGCCTCTCCCTTAAAGCAAGATTAATTTTTTCCCAAACTCCACTGGTGGGTCTTTGTTCACTACAACGAGACAGGAGAAAGCAAAGCCTGGATTTTTGTTGGGGATGGCCAGACTGAAGCTGAAGCAGCTTTTTCCTTGGGAAAAAAAGGTGAGGGTTCATTGTGGGTTTGGATGCTGAGGAAGAGCAGGATGAGTCTGGGAGCCCCACCTCTCCTGACACACTGCCACAACCTCTTGAAAACATTTTTTTTGCCTGCCTTAGGGGTCTTTATGTAAAAAAATGAGGCAGATTTTGAGCTTGCCAGCTTTATGGGTTGCTGTGGCAGCGACCTCCAGTTTGCTCAGAATATTCCCTGCCAATCCCCTCCTTGGCACACCCCACCTGGGATGGGGGTTCCAAGGAAGGGAGCGCAGCTTCAGGGCCCCATTTTGAGCAAAACTGTTCCTGTCAGGAAAAAGCAAAAGTCCTTTGCACACTTTGGGGAGTTCCCACCGAATAAACACACAGGAACTCGATGAGATGAACCACCTGGACCACCTGCAGCCCCTTCCAACCTGGCCCATCCTGGGATTCTGGGAGATTTACGGGCTGTGGTTGTGTTGGCTGGATGAGGGATCCCCCCTGGGCTGCATCCAGGCTATCTGAGCCATTTAGGTTCCCTCTTTACCCCTGGCATCCCTCACTGTGACCACAAAACTTCTCCACTTGGCAAAGAAGCACAGCGTTTGACACCAGAGGTGTCTGGATCCATCATCATGAACCAGAAGGCAATGCTAATTATTAAAAGCCACCAGGCACTGCTGCAGCAATATCCAGAATATTTCCTGTTTATGCCACCTTCATGCTTGGCTTTCCATCCAGACAAGATGGTCCAGCACCCCATCCAACTAAATATTAAATGTACCAAACATTGGGGAATCCCCTGCTTCTCTGGGGAGATTATTCCAGGGGCTGGTGGTTCTTGTTGTGAAAGATTTTCCTCTTGTGTCTAATCAGAACCTCCCCAGGAGTGACTTGTGACCATTACCCCTCCTTCTTCCCATATAATTCCCTGTAAAAACGGGATCCCAACTTTGTCTCTTTGTCTCTGTTTTCCCCCAGCTCATCTGGGAGTAACCAACAATCCATTTTGGGCTCTCTGATATCCAGAAACCCCCCAGGAGCCTCCTCCTTGCCACAGACTCATGGAATTTTCCGGCCTCCCAGTTCCTGAGCACTGGGGAGGAAGGGACAGCCCAAGGGTGGCTCTGGGGGATCATCTGGAGGGGAGATCTTCAAAACAGGGATGATTCTCACTTAATCAAAGACATCTTTGGGGAAAAAAAAAATTAGATTTTTTTCAGACCAAAGGCCCTCAAATGCAGTCTCAGGTGCCTGAGTGATCCTGTTGTGTGCGAGGCACAGGGATGGGAGACCAGAAGTTTGAATTCTTGTTGAGGAGTGGTGGATTCACAGCTCTTTCACCAAATGCTGAACCTCAGTGGAATTTGCAGCTGCAGCTCCTTTTCTCTGCAACCTGAAATGAATCTAAATATCCCTGACTTCAGGTGCTGGAGGAGGAGGAGGATGTTTCTAGAAAAAAAAGAAGTGTTCAGTCCGGGAACCAGCTGTGATTGCTAAATTAGGAGATTTAGACACATGGGAAAAAAAAAAAAAAAAAGAAAAAAAAAGAAAAAAAAAAGAAAAAAAAAAGGAAATAAAAAAGAAAAAAAAAAGAAAAAAAAAGGAAAAAAAAAGAAAAAAAGGAAAAAAAAGAAAAAAAAAAAAGAAAAAAAGGAAGGAAAAAAAAAGGGGAAAAAAAAAAAAAAGGCAAAATGACTGAAAAGTTAAAAATACAGCCTGAAGCGTGGAATCCTCTGGGAGGAAGGGCACTGCACCCACAGGCCAGGCCCACAGGGTTAACATTACATAAAAGATGAAAGGCAGGAGGAGATGAACCAGCCCAGAACTCTCCTCTTTTTGCTACCACACCCAAGATTTTGCAAAATTCCGAGCGTGAGTAAGTAATTTCTGGGACCAGGGCAAGGACCAGAGAGGCACAGAAGGTGCTGCTCAGAAAAAAGAGATGTTTTCCTGCTCTTCTGTTGGTCATCAGCCTCAGGACAAGTTGATTAGCCCACTAATTGCTGAGCCACCAAAATGCTTGAGGGGCTTCTCCTGAAGAATTCCCAGCTGGAGCCCTTTTCCAGCCGGCTGTGGTGGCCCAGGAGGGTAGGAACTGGAGGAACTGGTGAGGGTGTGGAGCAGAGGACGTGCAGATTGTTTCACCCAGCTCCTGAAACTCTGGTGAGTCTCCTTAATCCAAGCTTCCATTTTGCAGGGAGAACAGGAACTTCCAGGCAGGAGGATTTACACACAAGGGGTTTAACATTTAAATTCATTCCTGGCTAAACTGAGGAGCCCGGAGTTATTAAAGCATGAAATTGTGCCAGTCAATTAAAGCGTCAATCAGCGGCAGCCTCGTTTAGGGAGAGCTGCTTTAATCCCAGGAAAAGAACATTTTTTTTTTGGCCTAGTGAGGGTGAGAGCACGGTGTCTTGAAGTTGGTTTTAGCTGTTCCTCAGTTGCTGTTCAGAGATTTGGTGATTTTTTAATAATTTTTTAATATTTTTTTTTATTATTATTGGATGTTTTCTGCCGTGCTCCTTCCAAGGTGACTCGTGCTCTGTTCGAGTAGAAACACAGATTTGAGCTGGAGATGGGAGTGACTCCAGTGGGCCACAGAGCAAACAAACAAGAAAACTCATCAAAGGGACATTTAAACTGGCAAACATCATCAGAGTTCTGGGACATCTTTTGCTTTTAAGCAGATAACGGATTCTCCTTTTGTTTTGAAAGCTCGGCAATTAAATTATTCTGCTTGTCGCTTCGTGCAACATGTGTTTGTTTTATTTGCTTTTAAAGCCTTTTCTTTTCCCCCCCTCTGGGCTGAAATCCCGGGCTGATGACTGCACCAGTGATGTGTTTTGAACAAATGATGACTGTCATTTGGCCCTGGTTATAGAGAGCAGGTCACATACCTGAGTGGAATGGATGAGAAACATGCCCAGAGGGGCTTTACTGGGAGCTGACTGGAAGCCCAGTGCTGGATACAACCTTTTATTCCTTATCCACTGAAACTCATGATACAAAAAAAAAAAAAAAAAAAAATAAAGGGGGGGGTTGGAGGAGAAACAGGAGTTCAGGGAGCCCAGAAATCTGACTAAAGTCATAGGTGGAGAGCCCTGTTTCTGAGCAGCAGCAGGAATTTCCCCCGGGCTGGAGGTATTTTGGAGCTGGGGACAGCTCTGGGTAGTGCTGTGAGGGTCAAACAGGTTGGTCAGGGCAGGAGGGGGTGGCTGAGCTGCCTTTGCATCAGCATTTATACAACTCTCACAGAATGGTTTGGGTTTAAAGGGACCTCAAAAATCATCTGCTTCTACTGCCACGGGCAGGGACACCTTCCCCTATCCCAGGTTGCTCCAACCTGGCCTTGGACACTTCCAGGAATCCGTGGGCAGCCACAATTTCTCTGGGCAACCTGTGCCAAGGCCTCCCCACCCTCACAGGGAAGAATTTCTTCCCAGTATCCCATCTAAGCTGCCCTCTGGCAGTGGGAAGCCATTCCCCCTTTTTCTATCCTCACATACCCTTCTAAAAACTCCCTCTGGCATCTTGGGAAGAGCCCATGTACAGGTGTCCTTGTTCTTTTGGTCACCTGTGTCCAGCAAACGGGTCCAAACCAGAACAGGGTGAGGGAGGAGGGACTAAGAATTTGTCTTGTATGAGGAGATTTTTGGCTCATCCCACCTGGGCAGTCGTGTGACTGCTCTCTATAAATATCCTGAGCAGGGAGGCAAAGAAATGGACACCCCAGAAAGGTGTTGTGTGACAAGGAGGCCCAGGGGGTCCCCTCCAAACTCCTCCAGCCCTTCCCCTGCCACGAAGATAATCCCAGTGCACGCTTTGCAGGGGGGGGTGAGAGACTAAATCCAGCTCCCAGGGAAGAGCAGTGAGGTGTGACAGTGATTGGAGCGTTATATATACCTGAGACAGTTGCATTTAGCTGCAATTTGCAGTATTAAAACCAAGCCTATTTAATTACTAGGCTGCAGACTATTTTTTCCCCGTTCCCACCTGCAGTGAGATATTGTGAGGGGGGAAAAAAATAGCACATGTGCAAAGAAACCCTTAATAAAAGCTTTGGAGGATTGTAAGTGGGTCTCATCTCTCTGTAGGTAGCCAGGAAACTTTTCTTGGTGCTAAGAGGAAATTTTCCAGGGCTGGCTCTTTGATTTATTGTCCAGATCCTAAACGGGAACATTTCTGTCTTGGTTCTGGCAGTAAGAACAGAAGTGCTAAGTGTGAGATGTCCACATTGTTTTTCATTTTAGTGATGGATGTTTTGACAGCCAAGAGACTTTTTCACTATGATCTCTCCTTTTTTTTTTTTTTTTTTTCCCATCACTTATTTTTGCAGGACATTGTGAGGGGAGGGGGGGATGGGGAGAGAACCGAACTTCCCATCAGCTGGTGGCGTTGTGTCAGTCAGAAAGATGGTTTCTGGTTAAATCCCAAAGAATTCTTCTCAGCTCTCTGAAAGCTGTGATATTTTTGACGTGCCACTGACTTAGCCCTTGTGGTGTGCAGTATGTTGTGAGTGTGTATTTTTAATTAAAACAGAGATTGCCCCCCCCGACCTCCTTTGAATCTGGTTGGGCCCTCCCGGGTCGGCTTTGACCCTAATTTGTCACATTAGTGATTCTGAGTAAGATCTGAGTAAGATTCCGGGTCAGTGCCTCGTCCAAGGGAGTGCTGATGTCCCACAGCCCCTCAGGGTGCTTTGACATGGCCAGATGAGCATCTGTGCACCCGACATATCCAAATTAACCCACGGGCTGCTCTAAATGGCCACTTCGAGGTCTTGAGCTGGGCCAAGACTCTCCTGATGCAGAAGGAAGTGGAGATGCACCCTCAGCTGCAGGATGGACACTGATCTAGAGCATCAACTTCATCCCAGGCCTGGCCCTTTGAGAGTTTCCAGCAAACACTGAAGTGCTTGCAATTTTCCAGAAGGTTAAAGATCCATCTTAACATGGAATCACAGAATGGGTTGGGTGGGAAGGGACCTTAAAGTTCCACCCCCTGCCATGGGCAGGGACACCTTCCACTAGCTCAGGTTGCTCCTACCTGGCCTTGGACACTTCCAGGGATCCAGGAACACCCAACCTGTGCCAGAGCCTCGCCATTCTCTCAGCTAAGAATTCCATCCCAACATCCCATCTCTACCTGCCCTCTGGCAGTGGGAAGCCATTCCCTGTGTGCTGTCCCTCCATGCCTTGTCCCCAGTCCCTCTCCAGCTCTCCTGGAGCCCCTTTAGGCCCTGCCAGGGGCTCTCAGGTCTCCCTGGAGCCTTCTCTTCTGCAGGGGAACCCCCCCAGCTCTCCCAGCCCATCTTCATCACAGAGCTGTTCCAGCCCTTGGAGAATCCTCCTGATCATTATTCCTCTCTAATTTTCTGTGCTAGGAATTGCAAGCTGTCCAACCCTTTTTGTGGTCTGATTTTAATGGTGTTACTGACACAGGCCAAGGCAGTCCTAATATATGTGGGACTTCTGGGTCAAAAGAACTTGCCATAATTTTTACCCCAGCTTCCCAAGGCACAGTTACAGCTCAAGTTGTGGAAGAGTTACACACGTGGTAGGATTCATCCATTCAAATTCACAGACATCTGCTCTGAGCAAAGTCCCTCTGGGCTCTCTTTATAATGTCTGGGGGAAAAAAAAGCAGAAAGTTTAGGTGAAATTAATCTCATGCACAGCAGAATCCTGTGTTTGGTCAGGAAAATAACTTCCCAAACTTTATTTCTCCCCAGCAGTTGCAAAGGGACCGCTGTGTGATTACCTTAAGCAGAAGCAGAAATCCAAAATTAAATGTTTGCACCTGTTTCTGCGTTCCGTGGAGAATTGAAAATTGAGTGCTGATGAAGAGAAGTATTTTGGGGACTCTGAACAAGAGGTAAGTGAGTGGAGATAATCTGTGTGCAAGGATTTGGGAAGCCATGGCCGGTTGGGTCTGGCAAAGGAAGCTAATTTTCCAGCCAGTCAGGTTCATGTTCTTTTGAAGCATTCCCTGAAAGAAATTCAAGGCAACATCGAGCCTTTTATGTCTAGACACCATCCCCTATAAAGTTTAGATCCTAAAACACTCTCCTGGCAATAGGCTGGAGGAAGGAGATGTCTCTGTCGTGCCGTGATGTGACCCAGAAGAAGAAAGGGAGTGTGGCCTCTTCAAAGGAAGGCAGCCTTTCAGCTCCTTTTCCCTCTGCTGAGTTATTGCTGCTGCTCTGACAAAGCCCTTTGTGATGGTCTGAGCCCAGTTCCTAAATTCCAGATGATGGGAGCGAACTCGGCCGCCGGAGCCGCGAGTCGAAGGTTGGGGCTCGATATCGGGGCAAGTCGTGGTTTGAGAGGAGCCAACTCAGGCACAAAACATTTTCCTGCCAGTTCTTGCACAGGGAGGATGCCAGAAGAACATGTCCCCAGGCCTGACATGCCCTAAATATTGTCTTTCACAGTCACCCATCGGAGCATGCGCTGCTTTGGGTGCCTTCGGAATCCTCCATGCCCAAGCTTTCCTCACCTTTCGGTTGGAGAACGAGCTATTCCCTCATTCCCAAGTATTACTGGAGTAGGGAAAAGCCCAGTTGCCTTCCTCTTTCAGCTCTTTTTGGTGGTTTGGGACACTGGAGAATAGAATTCAAACCTAATAATGGGGTTGTGTTGATGCATCGATTCGCTCTAACTGGTGGTTGTACTGGTTTATTCTTCTCTGGGCTCAGTGGCTCATCTTTGTTGATCTGTCTTTCCTTGAACCTTCTCAGAAAAAAAATATGTTAGCAGCTTTGACAAAAACTATGTGCTATATAAATTAAAAAAACCCAAACAAACAGAGGTGGAAAGGCACTACATCACACTGATTTTAACAAACAACACATCCAGAATCGCTGTTTGCTTGATTTTCTTTCCCCGATCTTCGGTTTTCTCGCAGCGATATTTCTGCCTTCTCTGTTACGTCTCTATTACTCCTGCTGACATTTTTCTAACCACAGATGCAACCCGGGCTCCTTCCTCAAAAATGTTATTAAAGGGTGTTTGCTGGTTAGAAAACATCCTTGCATTGTGAACTGGCGGGGCAGGAAAAGTGTGAATTAACCGCTGGAGGGTCTTTGGGCTAAAATCTGATGGTGCCAAGGATTTCCTGGTTAGGAGCAGTTTTCAGAACTGTATTAGGTGCCCAGGAGAAAAATGCTGCTTTTAAAAAGTTGTTATTATTATTTCCCTCCCCGTGCTCTTTAATGCTTTTTTGTGCTCCTGGTGTTAAACTGAGGACCCATCATCATCAGGCACCGGCTCTCTCCTCCTTTCTTCTCCCAGCACTTTTCCACCCAACCAGCAGGAGGATGTTGTGCCCTGGCCTGGCTCGGAGGGCTGAGGCAGCCCCAAATCTCATCCAAAGAGCTGTTTGAGCCGTTTCCCCGTGGAATGCTGCGCTGGCAGGCCACGCACAGGTCAGGGAGGAGGGCGGGGTGAGCCATCAGTGCTCTCTCCAGGGTCCTGGATCTTCGGGCTGCATCCCAGGAACAAGGTGCCTGCGGGCACATCCGTCTGTTTCCACGCCGGATTTGTTCTTGCTCAGGGCTGTTGGCATTTTGATGTCTCTTGAAGATACAATAGAGGAGTGACTCTTGAGAAGTGACAGCACTAAACTCTGATTAATGTCTCCAAGGATAGTCAACCAGAAGCGTTTCCTCTGAGCTGCAGCGATTTCCATATGTAGCTCTGACTTTTTTTTTTTTTTTTTTTTTTTGACAGTGCTATAGAAATGTGATGCTTGGAAATAACGTGGCTTGTTATCAGCAATATTTCTCCTTCAGCCTTTAAGAAGAGATGGAAAAAAAAACCCCAAACCTCCCAAAGGCCTGTATAAAGATCCTGGAATATTAATTTCTGTAGTAATTAGCAGATGACTGTTCAACTCTATCCCAGGCAACTCATACCTGAGGGTTTAGATTCTCATCCAGGAGACCTCTACACAGTCTTGAGGTGGGAATGAGCATGGAAACAAGTTAAAGACTGGTGGAATCCACGGGTAATCCACATGGAGCTTTGCTAGGACATTGCAGGACCACAATCATTACCTCTTACTGCTCCTAATTTACCCCAGGATCACAGAATATCCTGAGCTGGAAGAGACCAATAAGGATCATCCAGTCCCACTCCTTTCCCTACACAGACACCCCAACAATCCCACCCTGTGCCCCAGAGGATCATCCCAACCCTCCTGGAGCTCTGGCAGCCTTGGGGCTGTGCCCACTGCCCTGGGGAGCCTGGGCAGTGCCAACCACCCTCTGGGGGAAGGACCTTCTCCTGAGATCCACCCTAAAATCTGCCTTGGGACAGCTCCAGCCATTCCCTGGGTCCTGTCCCTGTCACACAGAGCAGAGATCGGAGCTGCCCCTTGTGAGGAAGCTGCAGACCCTGATGAGGTCTGACCTCACTCTCCTCCAGGCTGAAGAAGCCAAGAGACCTCATCCTCTCCTTGAATGCCCCCTCTAGACCCTTCATCATCTTCATTCCGCTCCTTTGGACACTCTCCAATAGCTTTATATCCTTATTGTACTGCGGCACCAATTTCCCGAGAGCATCTTCCCGAGCTGTGGCCGCGCTTCCCGTGGCTGTGCTCGCTCCAGCCACCCGACAGCAGCTGCTGCCCAAAGCTTCGGCCTGTGAGTGAAATGACCGAGGCATTTCACAGCCCACAAGTGTACATTTGGCATTCAGGTCGTCTGCATTGCACAGACAAATCGGGGGCTCCGAGTGGAGCCCTCCCGAGCCACGCTCGGGATTTACGAGTTCGCGGCAGCGTTGTCACTCGCTGTCACCGAGTGTCTGGCATCTGGCCGCTCCTTCCTCCCTCTTTTGCTAATTGCTGTGTTAGCAGGCCACTGACCACGTTCAAAGGGTCAAAGAACCGAGGTGAAGAGTGGTGGAGAGGCTGAAGGAGCGGGTCCAAATCAGGCAGCTTTTATCCGGCCTTTTCTCGTCGCCCGGAAAGAGTTAATTTTCAGCGTCCTGTGCGAGTGCTGCGGGTTTCCAGCTCTCCACTAGCACGGCACACACAGCCTGGAAAGATTTGTCTTTTTTTTTTTTTTTAATTGCTAGAGCAGCTATTTGGCAAGTGGTGCAGCAGCAGACAGAGTCCTGCTGCTGCTGTCCAAGGTCCGTGTGCTCAGCGGGGGGAGCGGGAGAACGTGAAGGCTGCCAGGACTGAGCAGATCTGAAACGGTCTGGGATGTGGCTGCCTTGGAGGGGAAGGTTCAGGCCTTTGGATTCAGCCCTTTGGTGCTGAAACACAGCAGGGTTAGCACAGAAATGCTGGGGGCTTGCCTGGGTGTGATGGTATCCATCGATCCTGACTCTGGCGCTGTCTCCGGGATGGTTCTTCTTGCTGCTTTACTACCCAGGTGATGTTTTTCTCCAGCAGTCAGAGCTCAGCTGTATTTATGTTGTCCTCCCTCAGGTTGGATGTCAGATCTTGTGTTGGTTTAGCTGCAGAGAGAGCTCCTCTCCCACCGAGCCAGGACGCACCTCCACCTCATAGAATCACACCCTGGGTTGGGTTGGGTTGGAGGGGGCCTTAAAAATCATCCAGTTCCAACCCCTGCCATGGCCAGGGACACCTTCCATTAGTCCACGTTGTTCCAAGCCCCATCCAACTCCACCTTGACCTTCCCCACATCCCCTGCCCAGTGATCCTATTCAGGTCCATCACCAGCAAATCCTACCCTGGTCCAGCTGCCACCACCTGTGAGCTTCTCCTCTCCCACCCCAGACTCAACCTCTTGGGTTCACACGCTCCATCACAGAGCCACAAACCCCTTCCTGGGGTTATTTCACCCCAGGACAGGGGTTATTTCACCCCAGGAGGTGCTGTCTTTCCCCCATTTTTTTTGGGTTTTTTTGTTTTCTTCAGGGAGCTGTGATACCCTTTCCACAGAAGGGCAGATATCTCAAATGAAAACCTGTGGAAACAACCCAGATGAGAGGTTTTTGTGGGTTGTAAATAGATGCCCCCCCCAGGTGACCCAGAGGCCAAGGGAAAACCCACCCAGGGAGAGGTATCAGTGCAACCCAAGAGAGCTAAAAAAACCTGAGTGTTTGCCAGAGGGATTTGGTTCTTCTCAGGTAAAGGCATTTGTGTAACCTCATCTTTCTGCTCCAGTTTTCTTCTTGTTTTGCTTTTTTTTTTTTTTTTTTTGTCTGAGATTGTAGGTTCTACGTGGAAGATTTTGTCATTTAAAAAAAAAAAAAGTGGAATCACCAGAGCAGAGCAGAGAAAGGCTGGAAATGGCTGGAAAAACTCCCTGGAAGTGTTCAAGGCCAGGTTGGATTGGGCTTGGAGCAACCTGAGCTAGTGGAAGGTGTCCCTGCCCATGGCAGGGGGTTGAACTGGATGATCTTTAAGGTCCCTTCCAACCCAAACCTTTCTGTTTTTTTAATGAAATATACACTTTTTGCCTTGACTGTGACTTAAAAATGACTTTTCAGCAGTGACCTGCCAGTTCATTTGGTGTTTTTGGGGTTTTGCTTAAGCTCTGTCTCAGAGTGGAGGGAGAAAAGAGTTAGAATCAGGCAACTAAAGATCCTGAAATGTGAATATGAAACGTTTCCATCTTAAAATGGCAGTAAATCAAACAAAGGAAACCCATTTCTTACATAAGAACACAGGTGGAAAGTGTCGTGGGGCTGACTCTCAGTTTTATTGACATGTGACTCAGAAGGCTCCAAACAGAAAAAGCTTTTCCACTCGGTATGTAGGAGATCTGTAGATTGCCTTGCCAAAAAAAAAAATAAAAAATTAGGAGATAAATATTTACATGTGTTTGAGTGGGGAAACTACACAAATCATCCAAATCATAAAATGCTTCTGAAGCTGGAAGGGAAACCTGGAAGCTTCTGAACCCGTGTCATGCTCAGAGCAAAGACACCTTCAGGATTAGGTCAGGTTGGTCAAGGCCTGAGCCAGCTGAGGGTTGAATATGGCCAAGGAAAGGGATTCCCCCACCCCTCTGCATCCACCTTCCCCAAAACCCCCCTCAGGGCACAGGTTGGCCATCATTACCCTCCTCCTTGCCAAGCTCAGCAGTGCCCTGGGCACCGAGTCCTGCCCCAGCCTGGGCTGTTATGATGTGGGGTTATCCAATCCCAGATGGAAAACTTGGCATTTTCCCGTGAAAAAACAGAGGGTTACACTGAGCCTTGCACAGAAACCGTGTCCAAACAGGGAATTCCCTGAACTGAACAAGGTTGGATGCTCTGAGCATTGTGGAGGGCGGCAAGGCACATGATCCAGACTGTCCTTGTCCTTGTGTTTTTCCCAGGGCCTCTCCTACTGCTGGAAAAGGAATTAGGGGTTGAATAGATCCCTTTAATTTCAAAAGGAAGGATGTGGCAAAGGTCTGCAAAATCCCAGCTGGCCTGGGGAGGGTGGATTGGGATAATCACTCATTCTCCTTCCTAAGGCAAGGATTAAGCAGGGCATGAAGAGCTCAGCAGATGGCAGGTCTAGAGGAGTGAAGGGAGACACTTCTTTACCTAAAAAAACCCCCAAAATCCTGGAACTTGGGATGGCAAAGTGGGAAAAACTTGAATAGGGTGGAAGGAGAGCACGGGTTGGAGGTCATTAAGGGATTAAGGGATTGAGGCTTTTTGGGGTGAGACACAGGGGCTTCAAGCCCCTTGAGCTTCTTGGTACATCCCAGCCTGAGCCCGCCTGGCTTGGCCCAAAGTCGGTGTCCAAAACCTGCAAACCCCACCTGGAGGGGTTTATCAAAACTGCCTTTTCTCCCCAGATCACTCTGCCTGAATCCCTGGATGCATTTCCCTTGCACAGGGAGCGGAATCAAAAAGCTGATTGGAGACCTACTCATTTTCTGCCTGAATTAGTTCAATTTTCTCTGCCCGAGGCTCCTCATTCTTCTCCGCTGTGTTGATGTTGCCCTGCTGGGACTCCCTCGTTGTCCACGAAAACTTCCTCTTCTCCTCTTAAATTGATGATTTTCTCCCTGAGCTCACAATTTTTGCCTAAATATGGACTCTTTCAGAGCTAATCTCTCTTTGACCTCACACAGCTTCGTTAGGCCCACGTGTACGTGCTAAAATCAGCTTCAAAATGGCTCAGATTTATTTTGAGCCAGGTTTGGGTTTCTTTTTTTTTGTTTGTTTGTTTTTGCAGACGCCAAATGCATTGATTCCTGTCTGATTAAAAGGAAAAAAAACACAAACCAACAAACCCCACAGAGCATTTTCAGCATGATTTAGTGGCTCATCTACGAGGATCTCGAATGGCATAACTAAATGGTTGGTGCTCACTCGTGTGTGGAAAAGGCCTCGATGTCTTTGGATGCAGCATTATTTTATCCAACCTGAACACAAATTTAATCTTGGGGAGTTAAAAAGCAAGAGTTTAGGCTGATGTCTCAAAGCTTGAGTCAAGGACTAGTGGGGGAAATCCCACAAACCCTCTCGTTATTTTTTGAGCAAAACGTTTGTGTTTAGCGAAGCTGTTGTGTGTAAATATTTCTGGGTGCAAACTCTTGGAACGGGTTCTTGGGAAAAAGCTTTTCTTTTAAATGTTTCTGCAGCTTCAAATGAAAATATAAGGGGAAAAAAATTGTCAGATGAGCCTTGGGTACAACAAAACATTCAATTCCAAGTCAAAGAAAACACTGGGAATTTTTAAGGCAAATAAATCATTTTGCTCGATTCCTCGCTTAGAAGAATTGTGGGGTTTGGATCATCCAGAGCCATATTTTTTTCTCTTACTGTTTTTATTCTGGAAGAACCCTCAAACCAGAAAAAAAACCAGTATTTGCCTGATTCAATTAAAAAAGCTCAAACACTGTTTCACAGCTCTTTTGCAGCACCCTTTTAAGCAGTGCTGGAAATACCATCAGCACCGGGATGTTAAGTGGAATTAAACAAGATTATAATTGTTGAAGGCAGTTTTCGAATTCCTAACAGAGAAAATAAGTAAAACGGTGCCACTCTGACCTCGGGCATGTAAATAAATACACTGCAGCAGGACAACCAGGCTTTTGTTACTGTGCTGGCCGTGAGATGGGCTGGCCTGGGGCTCTCACATCCCCAGGAGAAGGTTGGAATTCGCAGCTGGTTAATTCTAACCCAGACAGCTCTTGTCAAGAGGGCACTGGGGGCTCAGTGGCAGGGAAGGAGCTGCAGGAGCCCAGGGAGGAAATGGGAGCCTGCAGGAGCTTCGTGTCCTTGTGGCAGGAACAGAACCAGCAGCAGAAACAGCTGCTGCCAAGATGTTGTGTCAGAGGGGACGAGGGCCCCACACCGCCACACAGCCGTGGGTAACAAACCACGGGAGGCAGATGGGTGGAAAGCTGGCAAAACCCTTGGCAAAAACCACTCACTCTCCTTCAAAGAGCTCCTGCCTGGAATAAACAGCAGGTGAAGCAGGGCTCCAGCCACACCCTGAGGATTGCTCCTGATTATTATGTGCTCCTTCAAACCTCTCTGCTGTCTGGTCTTTAAGTATCTCCCACCGGAGACCCACAGGGCAGCTCCAACCTCTCCTGCTCCTCCCATGTGGAATTCTGACTCTGTCTGTGGGGACAGGAGTTTGGAGAATATCTGGCCACACACTGCAGTCCCTGTGTCCGACCTCTCAGTCCCTTGGAACGTTCCCAGTGGGCCTGAGCCAGTTTTCCTGCTGTGAATTACCAGTCTAAACTTCAGATCTTTCTAGATAAAAAAAAAAAGCAAGTGTGAAATGAGCCAGGATAGAAAATGGCTGGTAAAAAGAGGAGAGCACAGAAGTTAAACCAGCACTCAGCCAAGACATCCAACACCCAACTCAGATATGGATTAAGGCATCACACTTGTATTTTTGCCAGAGATGGGACTCCCACCACTCACACACTCTTGCTTGATGAAGAAAATCTGGAGGGAGGGGAGGTCTAGGAACAACTTTCCCTCAGCCTCTGAACAGCCTGGCTTTGGCAAGAAAACCCAGGACAGGAGACATTCAACAACTGGAGCACAAATCATCTGCCCTGGAAGTGTCCAAGGCCAGGTTGGAGGGGGCTTGGAGCAACCTGGGCTAGTGGAAGGTGTCCCTGCCCATGGCAGGGGGTGGAACGAGATGGTCTTCGAGGTCCCTCCCAACCCAAACCATTCCATGGTTCTACAATTCGGTGATCAATCTACAAACAGGCAAAGGTCTGTGGGGCTGCCAGGTTGACACAACGAGGTTGATCATGAGCAAAGAGGATCTGCAGGAAGACACCTAAAGCCACCACCACATAAAAATAAAGAGACGCTTTAAAGTCAAAGAGACCTCTCCACCAAAATAAGGAAATCAGACTTTTTCTTTTTTTTTTTTCCTTTTTTTTTTTTTTTTTTTTTTTTTTTTTAAAAAAAAGATACATCATCCAGTGTATTTCTTTTCAAGCTTGCTGGACATCACACTGAAGCACTGTAAAGCTGTCAGAGAAATTACATGTTTCTGTCTGCTGTCAACCAAAGCGTGCTTTTGTGGAGTCAATTAGCCACAAATGATGAACACACATGGCTTGTCTGGGAATGAATTAGAGTCCAACCCAATAAACACAACTGTCTTTGCTCGCCGGTCATTGCCCTGGTGAGGAGGCCGCTGGACTTTCCGCCATCCAACCACGAAGGAAGCTCCGTTGGTGTTGGATGCTGCAGGAGCGTCTCCTCCGAGCGCCGCAGTGCCACAGTGTGAGGGGGAACGGGGCCATGGGTGTTACTGCTCTGACGTGCAAACCTGGGCGTGAGCTCAGGGTGTGAAATGCAATTACATCCGTGGGAGGAGTCCGTGTAAGCTGGGATGGCGTGAGAGCTGGGATCTCACAGCGGAGCCGCTGTCGTACTCCACGGAGAAGTGCGGCCAATGCCATCTTTACATCGTGTGTTGTGTGCCCTCCACAGACCTTGGAGCCCTTTGTGAAGGTGGAGAGCCACAGTCTCATCAAGTTTTTAGGGTGGTTTTTTTTTTATGTTTGGTTGGCTGGGAGGGTTTTTTTTCCTTGTTTTTGTTTTGTTGTGTTTGCTTTTTTTGTTGTAAATAACAGACGGGGAAACTGAGGCACAGAAAGGTGGTGTGAGTTGCCCACAGTTGGTAGACCTTGAACTGCCCCCCCCAAGTCTGGCTCATGGCTTTTCAGCCCCCACCTTGGACACGACGAGAGGGAAGGGCTGTTCCCGAGGGGAGTTCCCCTGACTTGTTCCCGAGGGGAGTTCCCTCCACTTGTCCCCGAGGTGAGGAGAGCCGCGGCTCCTCACAGGGCGAGGGGAAATGGGCTCAGTGATGTCTGGCAGGCAAGGGTGGGGGGGGAAACAACGGCACAAATGGTTTCTGCCAGCCCCCCAGGAGGGCAGGAGAAACGAGGAAACCTGAAATGGAGAGGCAGGAGCCGCTTGGTCAGGCACTGGGAGAGAGGCCACGGCCCTACAGGATGCACTCGTGCCTCTCTGTGGCTTTCAGGGCCTCGTGCATGCTGGCGGCCGAGAGCCTCCTGTTGATGTTCCTGTACCTGCACCTCAGGAGGTTCCAGAAAGTAGTCCTCAAGTCCCTGTTGAAGAAGGCGTAGATGAGGGGGTTGATGAGGGAGTTGGCGTAGCCCAGCCAGAGCAGAGTCCTCTCCAGCCGCAGCGGGATGCAGCTGCAGCGCACGCCGCAGATGAACGGCCGGGCCGTGGACATCAGGAAGAAGGGCAGCCAGCAGAACGTGAAGGCCCCCACGATAATCCCGAGGGTCCTGGCCGCCTTCTGCTCCCGCTTGAAGATGGAGATGTTCTTCCTGTCCTGCCGGAGCAGCTTGGAGAGCGTGGCGCACTCCTCCGCCGCCTTGGTGCGCCGGGAGCTGTGGTGGCCGCGGCTGGAGGCCTCCAGGCAGTAGACCCCTTCCTCCTCGAAGTGCTTGGGGAGGTTCATGAAGCGGTGCTTCTCGGCGCTCACCTTGGCCGCCTTGTAGATGCGGCTGTACATGACGAGCATGACGGCCATGGGGATGTAGAAGGCCACGCCCGTGGAGTACACGGTGTAGCCGAAGTCCTGGCTGATGAGGCACACCCGCTCCACCGTGACGTTCTGGGCCCAGCCAAAGAGGGGAGGGAGGGTGATGGAGGCAGAGAGGAGCCAAACGATGAAGACCATCTTGGCCATGAGCTTCCCGTTCTGCCTCACCGGGTAGGTCAGCGGGCGGGTGATGCCCAGGTACCTGGACGGGAGAGGAGTTGCAAGGGAGTTAGGAGGGTTGCAGGGTGTGAGTGCGGCTTGGGGGATTTTATTCCCAATCAGCTGTTAATCACAGAATCAGCTAGGCTGGAAAAGACCTCTGAGATCAGCGAGTCCAACCTGTGACCCAACACCAATCCTGTCACCGATGCCACGTCCAGTCTGTCCTTAAACACCTCCAGGGACAGTGAATCCACCACCTCCCTGGGCAGCCCGTTCCAATGTCTGATCACTCCCTCCGTAAAGAACTTCTTCCTAATATCTAATAAAAATGTTGGCCCTCAGAGGGGACAAGAAATTAATTCTGTAAATGAAAATGTTTGCTTGCCTAAACACCCTGACTGAACCCTTCCCCACCACTTCCTTGCAACCACACCGTGTGCAGAATCACGGAATCACAGAGGGGTTTGGGTTGGAAGGGATATTAAAGATTACCCAGTTCCACCCCCTGCTATGGGCAGGGACACCTCCCACTAGCCCAGGTTGCTCCAACCTGGCCTTGGACACTTCCAGGGGTGGAGAATCCATGACTCGAGGTGTCATTTAACTGAGCACAGTTCGAACTCTACGTGGTTTCCTGGGGAACATAATGCTTAAAAAAAAGCTTAGTTTTGGGGGAATAAAAATACCTTAAAAAGCTTATTTTCCCACCAGAACTGTTCTATACAGAGAATATTCAACTACTTCCAGCCATGGCACGTAACTCACTCCAGACTTCCCAGGGAAACACCCAGGAGTGGGGTGGGATAAACCAGGAGTGACTCCAGATGAAATTATTAGATCCATAGCAATGTTTAGTGGGAAGTGGGAAGGACAACACCCTGCTCTTGTATTTCCAGACAGCTTGGGAACTCCTGAAAGGAATAACCACCTGCAGCTGAGATGCCCCTGAGTAGACCAAGGAGTGATTTTGCCTTTGGGAAGACTTAAGGACGTGCCTGCAGGAGCAGTGTAAGCAAAGCTAGAGATGGACTGGGGTGATGGACTCTTCTGGGGTCAGTTTTGGGGCCCTCACAACAAGACACTGAGGGGCTGGAGCGTGTGCAGGGAAGGGAACGGAGCTGGGAAGGGGCTGGAGCAGCAGGAGGGGCTGATGGAGCTGAGGGGCTCAGCCTGAAGAAAAGGAGCTCTTGGTTACGCTACAGGGTGTAAATCTGAACCATCCCCACTCTTGACTTTGAGGGTTCGTGTGACTGAGAAATTGTGTCCACTGTTGGCTGACAAATTCTGATTGTGATCCTTTAAATCAGCAGGGAGTTGGCCACCGTCAGCCAATGTTCCCCTGGAAAATTGTCTCCCTGCTACTCAGCTCCAATCAGTCCAGCAAAAAACCTTGAGCTGGTCACATGGATTTCTTTCCTGTCACAGCCTTTTTGATTCAAATCTCCTTCTGTCAGGCATTTGCAGGCATTTTTAGGCAGGGTCACATCACCTCTTAAATGTTCTTGGATAAATGGTGTCAGCCCAGAGGGACAGTGGGAACAGCAGCTCTGTGGACACGTTTTGCTGAGAGCTGTTCAAGGGGAAGAACAGGCTTTTTCTGCCAGAAAAAGAACATTTCTGCGGAGAATTTTACCTCTCTTGTATCATTTTTTTTCCTGACAGTCACTCTCATTGTAGGTGTTAGGAGATTTTCTCTTCGATGATTTCCCTTTTCCAGATCCTCCCCCAAGATTAGAGGATGGAAATAAAATATATATATATAAAAAAAATCTAATTTCTCCTCCCTTCCTGACTGCTAAATCAATTCAGAGCCCAAAGTATTCTCCTCTGACTCCCTGATAAAATGAATTTGAATTCATTCACTGAATGAATTATTCTTTTCCTGGTTTCCTCTGTATATTTTGGAGCCGATCTTAGTTACAAAAACCAACCAAAACTCTCCACGACCATCTGTGTTCACGGAATCACAGCACGGTTTGGGATGGAAGGGACCTTAAAGGCCATCTCATGGAATGAGATTCCATAAGCCAGGGGCAGGGACACCTTCCACTAGACCAGGTTGCTCCAACCTGGCCTTGAACAATTCCAGGGGTGGGGCAGCCACAGCTTCCCTGTTCCCTCCCGATTCGCGGGAGAGGAAACCTGGATGTTCCCTAGGCCAGGAGAAAACCCTGCCCTGCTGCTGCAATTCCAAAATCACCACCCAACCCCCCCCCACCCACTCCTCTGCCCACCCGAGAACTTCGCAAAACTAAGCAGTGCTGCGCTGCGTGACATCCTTTATGATGCTATTACCGGGTTTCTCTGGAAGCCGATCCGCCCGGGATTTGCTGAAACTTCAAGGAATTTACACTGCAGCCGAGCAGAAGGAGCGGTGACAGGATTTAAAGAGCCGGCAAAGCTGACACGTCTCATCTGCGGGTGCCTCGAGCCGGCGCCGCTGCAGGAAACGGGGCCGCTTTGGGGTCTTCGCTTTTAATTTTCGACGGGAGCAGAAAGAACCTCAAAACAGGCCGGTGTTTGCAGCAGGGAGGGGAGCCGAGGTGGCTCTGACACGCAGAGCAATTCGGACTGAGCTGGGCTGCCTTTTGAATTCCCTTCTTTTCGGGGGTGTGTCCCGCCGCCCATCGAGTTTAGCGGCGATCGGGTGACAAAAGGCAATTCCCAGAGCGGCGATTTAGGGGGATTTGCAGGACTCCCTCCCCCGCCGTGCTGAGCTGATTGTGCAGCTTATTCTCCACTCGACGGGAATCATGGAGCGGTTTGGGTTGGAAGGGACCGTAAAGATGATCTCATTCCAATCCCTTGCCATGGGCAGGGACACCTTCCACTGGCCCAGGGTGCTCCAACCTGGCCTTGGACACTTCCAGGGATCCAGGGGCAGCCACAGCTTCTCTGCCCAACCTGTGCCAGGGCCTGCCCACCCTCACAGACAAGAATTCCTTCCCAATATCCCATCCAGCCCTACCCTCTGCCAGTGGGAAGCCACCGTGCCCCTTTCTCCATCCTGCAGCTGGTGAAGCGGGAAAGGATGAACCTCCACTCTCAGGGGCTGAGCGAGGACAGATGAGCCCAGAGCTGGGGTTTCCTTGGCCACACTGTTTTATCACAATTCCATGCCTCCCCTGCAGCCAAACATGAGCTCCTTCCCCGATTTCCAAGCTGGTGCCATCCCTGCCCCATCCTGCTGAAGGAGAGGAGGATGCAAAAGGCTGCATTTCCCTGTGGCTTCATCTGCCCCTGCCCGAAGTCAGGCTTGGTGGGAGCATCCCAAGGATCCATCCCAGACCCAGTGCAGGGATTTACTCCCCCTGGGACACATTCAGGTGAAGGACATGGGAAAGGCAATCCAGCAAAATGCTGGGGCAGGTTCCGTCCCGCTGGCTTTCGGGAGGCGTCCTTTATTCTGAGGATGATCCCAATTCGGAGCATATAATCTGATTTTGGGTGGAAAATACTTGCCAGGGAGAGGGGAGAGCCCCAGCAGGGCTGCCTGGGAAATGGATGGAGGCTGTTTTCTCTGCCAGGAAAACCAGGAGTGATATGTGGGGTCCGGGGAGCTCCTTTTGTCAGCTGCTTGGCGTTTTTATGGAGAGTTTCATCAAAAGCTGAGCAGCCAAAAGAGGTTTTTTTTTTTTTTTTTTTATGTTGTGGCTGTTTTGTTTTTTGGTTTGTGACATTAAAGAATCTGTAACACTGGCAGGCTTTTACGTAAGAAAAATATAAGGGAAAGATGGATGATTCCAGCATTTTTCTTTTTGGATTTCAAAGGAAATCAATCAAATCTCGCTCCAGACAAGATCGGTTCTCCCAGCTTCAATGAAAAGGCTTTTAGGAAGAGCTCTGCATTAATAATCAATAATAGCAGCCTACATTTTAATAGTACTCATCATCTTGGGCAAACCAAGTCTCTTTTCTTTCTAAGCTAAGCAAAATATGAGGACACTTCAGCTATCAATAAAAACACAACCTCCTCTTTGGCAGGAGCTGCCTGACAGTGCTGACCAAGTTGGCTTTCAGGGCAGAACTGGGGGAAATATTTGTATTTCCCAGAAGCAACAGCGCTCTCCCCCCTTCTTCCTTGCAGATTTTGATTAATTGAGGTAACAACCACTTAACCTCCCTTGGGTTTTTGGGGTCTCTGCAAACTCAGCTGTCCCGGTGCTGTAGCTTTGTGGCTGCACCAGCACAGGGACAGAGGTGGGTTTTTGGAGATGTTTCCATCGAGGGTTAAACCAAAAATCCTGCCCATCCCCAGTTCAGGAGGAGGTGGAGATCCAGGCGTGATCCTGGATCCTCAATCCACCTCCACCCACTGCCTGTGGAAGCAGTGAGGGTGTTGGGTTGATGTGGAGCAGCAGGGTGTTCGAGGTGCTGCCCTGGGATAATCCCAACAACTCCCAGCCCTTTCCTGGGGATCCTTGAGGCAGAAAGCAGCAGGACAGCGCCCCACTCACCTCCTCCTCTTTTGTGCATCAGAGCACACCCCAGTTATTCCCATTCCCTCCTCAAGGCCCAGCATGGACAGAGCCCACTGACCATCTTGCACTTGCAGCATCCCCTTCCTCCCGTGTGGGCAGAGCTGGGAGGAATGTCCACCCCTTCCCTCTGCCCCACTTACCATCTTTGCTGGTTTTCTCTTTGCCCAGCTGGAAATACATCTTGGACAACTGCCCTCTGACCTCTCAACTGCCCCATCAAGGTGGGGGATGAGGCTCTGGGAGCAAACAGTGCCCAGGGTGCTGTTCCTGTGCCTGAAGTTCAAGCCTGGGCCAGAATTTTCAGCCTCTGGGGCAGCCTCTTGTGACCCAGGGTTCTCCTCCCTCATCCTGGTCTGAAGCCACCTGGTGCTTCCTTTGCTGCAGCTCCCTTTTCCTCTCTGACATCCCAAAAGGATTTTTCCCCTTGGGAAAGGGAAGGGGAAGGGGAAGGGTTGGGGTGGGGTTTGCCTGGCAGAGGTGCAGCAGAGGGGAGGAGGAGGTGTCTGAGCGCCCTGTGAGGAACAGGATCTTGTCTCCCAATTTACAGGGATCCTCCCTGGCTGGACCACCTGTGAGTGCAGGTTGGAGCAGTCTGCTCCCATTTAATCCAGGGGTTTCCTCTGTGCAATTCCTGCCCATCCTACACGGAGCAGTTTCCTCCCTGCTGCCTTTCCCCCACCCCAGGAATCAGCCCTGGCACAAGTGGTGTTCCCAGAAACCAACTGCCCACTCCCAGTTTAGTGGGAAAAGACAAACTGACATCAATCCCCCACTGACATCAATCCTTGAATAGGGATCTGCTCACAGGAACAGTGAACGCTGGGGAGATGTGACGGATGAGTGGAATCAGCTGGAATGATTTTGGGGAAAGATCAGTTCCTATTTGTCTGTGTGTTCAGAAGAGTCTTTCTCCAAGGGATGGGGTGAGATGGGGTGGGATTGGTTGGTTGGGAAAGGAGGGGAAGGGAAGGGGAAAAGGAAGGAAACGGGAAGGAAAGAAGAAAAGGCAAAGGGAAAGGAAAGGGAACAGAAAGGGAATGGAAAGGGGAAGGAAAGAAAGCAAAGGGAAAGGAAAGGGAATATATGTGCTGGGATAAACCAGGGGTTTTGAGGACTTCAAATGGAGTGGAGGGAGTTGCTGACATCTTAGCCAGGGGAAAAGGGAAAGGGAAGGGGAAAGGGAAGGGGAAAGGAAAGGGGAAAGGGGAAAGGGAAGGGGAAAGGGAAGGGGAAAGGAAAGGGGAAAGGAAAGGGGAAAGGAAAGGAGAAAGGAAAGGGGAAAGGAAAGGGGAAAGGAAAGGGGAAAGGAAAGGGGAAAGGAAAGGAAAGGGGAAAGGAAAGAGGAAAGGAAATTTTTAAAGAAAAGTCAATGTGATGAGTGTGTAGCTGCTTCCCTGCTTCTCGCCCATCAGGAGGAAGCCTTCACATATTTCATTCCTGCATTTAATCCCTTCCCTCCGACACAGTCAGGCTTCTGTCAGCTCAGAATTCACCTGCTTTTTTTTTTTTTTTCCCAAAAGGCCTTTTATTAAAATAAAGCGAGTTCAGCAGAAGAGCTGGACCTTGCCATGGCCTGGCAGGGGTTTTGCTCTGTGCCAGCAGCTCAGGGGCTGCTCAGGGCCGTGGGGCAAAGGGCAGCTCTCAGGGGATCAGTGCCTGCTGGCAGTGCCTGCTGGCAGTGAGGGCTCCCCAGCAGGATTTGTTGTTCCCTCACCAGGGGTGCCACCAAGCAGCAGGACTTGCTCTGTATTTTCTGCTTAACACCCTTTCTCACACCTGGGGAGGTGACCGTGGAGGTGGCAAGGCTGGAGGGACACCTCGTGGCACGTGGCCCTTCCCTGAGCCGCTGTCACAAGCCAGCCCAGCTCAGCAGTGCCAGATAAACCCAGGCTGACCCCCTGACAGTGCCAGCCCACGTCAGGCCTGGCCCCCTGCTCGGCAGCGCCGTGTCCCTCGTGACGCAGGCTGGGCTGCTATAATTAGACCCACAAGGTGCTGACTTGCCCAAGCCTTGCCAGTTTGCCAGGAGGGCCCAGCCTTCCCCCTCCCAGCCCCAGGTGTGGGAGCTGAAGCTGAAGCCTCACATATGCACTCACTGGGCTAACCCCCAGTTTGGGATGGGTTTGGGGTGGGGGGGGGAGTTGCTGACATCCTCAGCCCAGGCACAGGTCCAGGGAGCAGCAGAGCATCCCACAGGACTGGCTCCAGCAGCTCTGGAACCTGGATTTTCAAAGTGCATCTGGAATTGGGTGGGTGTTTTTTTTTTTTTTTTGCTTTCTTGAATAGTTTTATGGTCCACCGAGAAGGTCAGGTGGGTCTATCCTACAGGTGCTGTTCCTCAAGCCAAGGAAGAACAACGTGAAGCAGCTGCCTAAAGGGGGAAGACAAGGAAGTAACTTAGGGAAGTTACTTAAAAAAACCCACCCTGAGCCAGCTCTTCCAAAGGAACTGAGGCACTGAGTTCCTATGGAAAACCACCTGTGAGCTCAGCTCTTCCAAAGATTCTGAGGCACTGAATTCCTATCGAAAAAGCCACTTGGAAAACACACACACAGAGAAACACTGATCCACCCAGGAACACGATTCCAGCATCCCTCAGCCTCCAGCAACACCCCCGTTCTGGAGCCCGGTGACCCCCTCCGTGGGTGCCTCGTCGCCCCCCTTACCTGTCCACGCTGATGATGCACAAGGTCATGATGGAGGCCGTGCAGCACATGACGTCCATGGCGATGAACACGTTGCAAAACACCTTCCCAAAGAGCCACTCCCCCCCCACCAGGTCCGTGATGGTGACGAAGGGCATGACGGCGAAGGCCACCGACAGGTCGGCGGCCGCCAGGGACACCACCAGGTAGTTGGAGGGCTGGCGGAGCTTCTTGACGATGCACACGGAGATGATGACGAGCCCGTTGCCGGCGATGGTCATGAGGATGATGATGGAGAGCACGGCCCCGATGACGACCTTCTCGGTGTCCCCATAGAGCAGGATCTCCTCGCCGCAGTCCGTCGCGTTGGTCAGGTTGGAGCGGGGCAGGTCCGGCTCGGCCGGGGGTTCCTCAGTCATGAATGGATTCGGGAGCGATTCCCGAGCCGGGCGCTGCCGCTCTGCGCTCTCCACGAAGAGAAGGTGCTGCTCCAGGAACCTCCTGGGGGTGGCCCTCAGCAGCATGCTCTGAACTCGCCCCGGCAGCGGCACCTCCAGCAAGCACAAACCAGAGCATTTTGTCACAAACGCGCTGAGAAAAATAAAATATTCTCTCCTCACCGCCACCACCGCCACCGCCGCCCTCGCCTCTCCCTCCCCTTCCACCTCCCAGGCTCTCTCCTGCCGAAGCTGCGGCTGGATCTCACGTGCTCAGCAAGGAGCCGCTTCCCAAGTCTCCCTAAAGACTCGCGGTTTGCCGGGGGAGGTTTGGAGAAGGCTCCCCTCCACTTTTAAAGGAGCACGAGCCGCCTGCGGCATCTCCCTGGTCATCCCCCCGTGGATTTGTGTGCCACCGCCGAGCTGCGCTGCCGGGCTTGCACTTCTCCTCTGCATCCATACATTTAATCCCTGGCAGCCACACGCACGGTCTCCTACGTGGATATCGTGGGGGGGGAAGGGGGGGGAATGCGACAGCACAAGTCACAGCCACGAATGTGGGCACATCCACGCACCCCCACACCCACACCCACTCCCCCCCCCCCTCCGGCTGCATCTGCCGCGGGTGCCACACACAAACTTCAAAGCCGGGACTGCAGATCCACGCACATGGCATGGCACGGCCACGCGGAGCCATCCACGGGCACGGGAGCGCCGTGGGGAGCTGCGGATCCATCACATGGAGCCCCCCCTCCCCTCCCCGCCAGGGTACCACGCACAGTCCACATCCACAGCTCATTCCCGGAGCACAGCAGGGATCGACGGAGAGAGAGCAGCTGCCCCCCGGGATTCCACCCCTGGAAGTATTTCCCGGCCGTCCACGAGGAAACTTTGAGGCAGGGCTCACCCCCGTGCGGGGCTGCGAGCATCATGCACAGCCTGCTTTCTCTTTTTTGTTTGTTGGTTGGTTTTTGTTTCAAACCCCATTTCCTCCCCCCCTTGAAGTTTTGTTCCAATCGAAGCCGGATTGCAACCCCCTCCTCCCCTTTTTGCATCCCACCCCGGGCTGGGGTGATGGCGGTCCCAGACTTACCTGTGCCGAGGGGGTGAGACATCCTCCAGGCGAGCCCCTGCGAGCTCCGGGCAGGCGAGGAAGCAAAGAGCCACCCCCGGAGCATCCTTGTCCCCTCCCCGCCTCGCCGGTCCCTCCTCCCGCCCTCCCCTCCCTCTCCCGGGCAGGGACCCAGATGGTCCCTGGCTCCCTCCGAGCCCCAGGGAGGAGCAAGGAGCGGGGAAGGGCGGGGGGGATCTGGGCTGGATCCTGCAGCGATGGGAGGGAGAGGGAGAGGGAGGGAAGCCAGTGAGGATCTGGAGGGAAAGGCTGGAAGTTGAGGAGATGCCTCTGAACGCGGCGAGGCAGGAGGAGCAGCCTGGATCCCAGCAAGCAGGAGGGACGGGGAAAGGCTATTCCCGAGAACCCTTCCCCATGATTTTTTTTTTCACGATTATTTTGCAGGAGAGGGTTTCTTTCCCCATTCCATGTGTTTTCCCACCCCCTCCCGCGCGTGGCAGGTCCCGCATTCATTCAGCTCCGCGAACAGCCAGGGAGAGGCAGATCCCTAAAGACGAGCCTTTCCCTTCCCCTAGGAACATGGAAACGAGGACTACACACAAACCAGGCAACAACACGCAAAGATCCACGTCCACTTCCCTCTCCACCGAGTGTTTCATGGGCACTTTGGAGCAGGGATCGCTCCGGCGATTCATCCCAGGGCACCAGCCAGGGCGCTCTTTGCTCCTCCCGGGGTGGAAGATGCGGAGCAGAGACATCTCCTGCACTGGCTGCTCCTAAGGGCAGTTCCCTGGGGAATGTCCTGCTGGGGATGGACAGCGTGGGGCTTCTCCCCTTGCCCCAAGCCTCCCCCCTCCTCTTCCCCCCCAGGATGCTGGAATTCGGACTGGGGAGGTGCAGGCAGGCGGCTCTGGAGCTGTTTGGAGGCTCGGGAAGCGATTCCCGCTGCCCTGCCCCAGTGCTGAGCACTTCAGGAGCAAGACGGGAATCTCATCCCCGGTGCCAGCAGCTCCCTCGCCCATCCCATGACTGTGCCAACACCCTGGCACCCTCCAGCCCTCCCGGGGACAGCGTGGAGAGCTGACGATGGGAAAAACACCTTTAAATCTCGGCTGTGCCCAACCCCTGCATCACCTCCGGTCAGAGCCGGCGCCACCCCCGAGGGATTTTTTGGGGCAGATGTTCCCGGAAAAAAAGGTCCATGTGCAAGGGGAGCGCCGGGGAGCTAAACCAGGGCTGTTCAGGCTGTACTTAACGCCGGGGTTTCTCTTTCGCTGCTCGAGCTTCGCAGCGTGCGTGGGAGGATGGCGAAAATAGCTTCCTCACCAGGGCAGGACGTGCTGGAGCTCCCGGGTTTTTTTATCTTTTTCCATTACAGGTGGGTTGTTTGGTTGGTGTTTTTTTTTTTGTTTTTTTTTTTTTTTTTTTTTTTCCAGCCCCTCAAGAGCAGTGACGTGCCAAGGTGGGACGGGACCGATGCAAACCTGCAAACCCTGCACGGTCCTGGGGACCGGGAGCTTTCAGACCTTCAGCCGATGTTTGGCAGGCGAATCCATCCCGCCTTTCCAAGGAGAAAAGGGGAGCTGCAGAATTCCCCGCGGCAGGAATGAAGGGTTCTGCAGTCTCAAAACCCCGGACAAACTCACCCCAGAAGAAAAGCACCCCCTAAGGACCAGCTTTGGCAGCCCGTGGCCAGATGCCGGGAGAATTTCAGGGAGACAATCAATCTTTGCCCGAGCTTCAAATTCCTGCCCTCCTCCCACGCCTGGGAGAGGGGTTGGGAGAAGGATCTGAGGTGGGAGAAGCATTAACCCCCTTAGATCCCCATCCCAGCCACGGTTTTGTAGGATACAACCCACACAGCTTCTCCCTTTGAAACCCCCTGCGGGTCTGGGCTCTCCAGTGGAGGTTTGTTTTTTTTTTTCCCCCCACTTTTCCAGGGGAATGAGCTGCTCTCATAACTTGGGGAGCAACAGAATTCCTGCAGAGACAGGCAGAAAGCCCCTGCCAGCTCATGGGACGGGCACTGTAAGGGCACGTTCTCTGATTTTCTGGGAGGACAGAAGGGAAAATGCCGATTTTTGTGCGAAGAAAGAATTCGAATAATGATTATTTTTTCCGGCTGAAACCCTTGGTGCAGCGTTTCTCCAGCCACAGGCCACGGTGACCTTGCTAAGACACTTGTTTCTGGGGCACTGGGAAGCACTAATTGCATTTAATGGCAATTAGGGGAGGAAATGGCCAGTGGCTCAGCCACTAACTGGAGCTTTCTTCCTTTGGCTGAGGGGACTGGAGCACGGAATTGGAGGAGCAGGGACATTGCTGGGGCCAGAGGGATGAACCCCAAGGAAAACCAAAATAAAGCTGGAGGAGCAGAAGGCACAGAAAAACCCCCAAAAAGCTTCCCCCTCCATCTGCAGCAGGGGAGAGGGGAGCAAAGCCCTCCCACTGTTCTCCACCAGACACATTACTCCATTCCCCTGTACCAGTGACCACAAAGTGGCTCTTTTATTAACAATTAATTGTTAATATTACGCCCTATTAAGTCTGATGGCGAGGTAACAGGCACAGTTATTAATATGCAAATTTTGGGAGATCTCATTAACTCCAAGGCCCCTCTACCTCTCTGTGTTTTCAGGAACCACACACGGCCCTCAAAAACCAACCCGTGATTTTAAAAAGGACAACAGAAGAGACCCCAAATAAGAAATTATGGCATTTAAGCAGAACAGTTTTGGCTGGAGCAGAACAAGATCTCGTAGAATCAGTGAATGGTTTGGGTTGGAAGTGATTTTAAAGGTGATCTTGTTCCCCAGCCATGGGCAGGGACACCTTCCACTAGCCCAGGCTGCTCCAAGGCCAGTCCAACCTGACCTTGGACACTTCCCTGTCCCTGTTCCCTGGTGTGAAGTCCTCAGCCCAGGTGACCTTTCCTGCACCCTCCCATCCCTTTGGCTTCCCACCCCATCGTGGTGACGTCAGCAGCCAAAGGATTTCAGCCCTGGGATCCAACCAGCAAAGGGCTTTTTGCCTAAAATCCCGTTCCCATGAAGGGAAAAGCCAAGCCAGCAGGGATAAATTAAAGATTTACCTGTGACTTAAAGCTCCGAGTTGGGTTTTCGGTTTTTCTATTTAGTGCATCTCCCTAAAATAGAAAAAAATATATAAAATCATAGAATTACCCTTTTTGGTTATTTATAAAGGCTCCCCATACGTTTTGCTGTTGGAGCAGATGGGGGAGCAATTGGAAATGTCACCGGAAAACGCCATCCGAAGGAGACATCCTGACAGTTCATCTCCAAAAGGAGGATTTACCGACGAGCAGAGGGTTTTAATGCCGTTCCAGGCAGCCACGCTCCCTCTGCTGGAGTCTGCATGGACAAACAGGCAGCTCCGGGTGCTGAAATCGCAAATTTTGGCTCCCTGGGAGGGATCTCGAGGAGTTTTCTCTGGGCCCCACCGCAGATAAATCCAGGGCAAGACGTGCTGGCTCCTTCATCCCGATGTCCTGCACAGCGGGGGTTGTCCCAGGGGAGGATGGGGTTAAGCAGGAAGGACATTTTGGGGATGAGGCGGAGGAAGAGAAGCCCCTGACAGCAAATTTTTGGCCTGCAGCTCCTCCTGTGGTGCCAAAAGGATTTCCAAGGGGGATGATGAAGTCGGAGAAAAAAAAAACTGAAGAACCTGAAATAGGAGAGGAAAAGGGGAGAAATGAGTGATTGAGCTGAATTTTCCTACACAAACCCTTGGGGCCTGCAGCTCTGGCTCACACCTGTAGTCACCCATCTGCCAGAGTTTTATTAATGAGCTGGTCTCATTAGTGCTCATTAGGGCTCTGCTCCCAGGGAACAAGGGACAGGAGGAGAGGGAACGGCCTCCAGCTGTGCCAGGGGAGGTTTAGGATGGATATTGGGAAAATTCCTTCCTGGAAAGGGTTGTCCAGCCCTGGCACAGCTGCCCAGGGCAGGGGTGGAGTCCCCATGCCAGGAAGGATTTCAAATCCCTGTGGATGTGGCACTTGGGGACAGGGGCTGGGGTGGCCTTGGCAGTGCTGGGGAATGGTTGGACTGATGATCTCAGAGGGTTTTTCCAACCTTCATGGCCCTGTGGTTCTCTGGTTGTCCTGTGACACCTTTGGACCATCCGAATGGATGAGTGGGTGATGCAGAGCAAGCACTTCTGGCCAAAACCCTCTCTTTAAAAGCCAGCAGGACACATCCCTCTGGAGAGCAGCAGGAAAAGGGAAAGTTGCTGCAGCACATCGTGGCCAACCTGGAACTGGAAAAGTCACCTGTGCCTACAGAGCCTGAGCTCAGGGCGCTCCATCCCACTGTGATTTCAGCACTGAAGAGAAACCTTCCCTGAGGATTTCTCTGGTCCCTGGCTTTGGACAGCTGTTGCTGCACGAAGGAAGATGCCTTGGAAGTGTCCCAGGCCGGGTTGGACGGGGCTTGGAGCAACCTGGGCTTGTGGAAGGTGTCCCTGCCCGTGGCTGGGAGTGGGAGTGGATGATCCTTAAGGTCCCTTCCAACCCAAACCATGCCGCGATTTACGCTTTCTGCTCAGCATTTGGGGCTGGCTGGGCAGGAATCGAGCCTAACTCCCCATTTTGAGCCTGGATTTCTCCGCGCTCGGCGCCAAAGCCCCTGGGAGTGCAGGTGGGTTGGTGCGGCGGAGCCAAAACTGCAGGTTTGGGAGCGAAAACCCATCCTTGTCTTCTGCTGTCTGTCCCCTAGATGGCACCTGCTCTCAGCAGATTAAATCCCTGCCGGAAAACAGCGGGGTTTCGGTGCCCGGGAGGGCTCAGGGATGCCAAGTGCTGCCCAGAGAACGACCACAAACCCCTCACCCCAAACACAAATAAATAAATAAGCTTCAATTCATGGCGGGTTTTTTTTGGCTCTTACACTAAAAACTTCAGGTATCTGACCCTCTGCTGGCTGCAACATTTTCTGCTGCCTTCTCCTCTGGTCCATCTCTGGGTTCCTGATCCATCCCTGGGTTCCTGATCCCCCCCCCCCCCCCCCCCCCAAAATGCAGGGGACAGGGGTTAAGGGGTTCCTTCTCACCAGCTCTGCTGCAGTGACAGACCTGGAACACTCCAGGGAGACAGTTCAGTCCTTTTTAGGGCTGGGAAGCGCAGGGAGGAATATTCCAACCCCCTTTTCAGTTTAAACCGACTTAGGATGTCGAGCAGGGGAACCTTCCGACAACCCCAGAGCGGTTTGAAGAGGCAGCCACCCTAAAACCCCTTTTCCCGTGCTTTCCACACCAAACCGTGGCACAGGGCAAACCCCCCAGCCCACCCCCCTGGGGCCTGGCTCCTCTTGGAACGGTTTATCCACGTAATTTGTGGCCGATGCACATTTCGGTCCTCCCGCAAAGCTCCTGGCAGAGCTTCCCATTTGTGTCCCGGTGGGGAAGGAAGGACGTGCTAGGGGGGGAAACGCGTCCCCATCTGACCCTTTCCTTCTCCAGCTCCAATCTGCACCGTTTAGACCAACTATTGTTGGGAATCTGCTTTGAACTGGGGGCGCTTGGCACCTCGCAGGGTGATCTCCCTGCCAGGCAGATGCTCATCCACTAAAATTGCAGGCGGTGACATCCAGAAGGTGACAAACACCTCTTTCCCACCTCCTTCCCGCTCCTCAGCATCCCGCCCCCCGCGGGGTTTGCTGAATTCCTGCATGTTCCCAGCCCTGAGCCCCCGGTTCCACCTCCCTGCAGCCCCACAGCATTCCCAGCTTTCCGAGGCTATCCCTGGGCTCCAAGCTGGGATCTGGGGGAGGGACCCTCCTGGAGGGGAGGGAGGCAGATCCCACAGGGGCACCACGGACCTCCAGGTGACCCCACATTTCCCAGGAGGCTCCGTCTGAGGGGGGCACAGCCACTTCTTACCAACAATTCCATCCTGCTCTCGGGGTCTCCAGCACGTCCAGGAGGGAAGAGCCTTGGGTAGGACACGCTCCAGCTCTCCTGTCACCCTGCAAGAGCAACAGAGAGCTGCAAGAACAGCTCCTGAGCCTCCCCCGAGCCCATTTCTCCTCTCTTCTCACCGGGGTTGGTACAAGAGTGGTGCAGCAAACACAACCTGAGCGCTCCTGCCCTGCCCCGGGGACGGGCACGTCCCAACAGCCCCCCCCTCCCCCAGAACTCCCCCCCCCCATGCTGGCTGGGCATGGAACACCTCACAGCCCAAAACTCTGAGGTCTGCAGCCCTCCAAGGTCAGCACCACACAGGCTGCTTCCTCCTCTAGCCTGCTGTTTTCCATGTGTATTTTATTATTTTATATATATACATGTATTATATGAGGGTCACCAACCATTGCTTGGGGGGCAGCTCCTCCTGATGGAGACCAGAGTTGGGAGAGGAATTCCAGAGGGCCTGGAGACAAGGAACAGGTCTGCAGGGCTCATCTCTGGGTTGGATGATACCAAGGAAGGCAGAGCCAGCTCCAGATGCTCTCAGGATATACCACATCAGGTCCAAAGCGCAATTATTTCTTACCCTTCCCTATTAAATGATTAAACAACCAAATTTTTGGCTCCCCCAGGCTCCCACACGTAAGATGTGTCTTCCTTGCACCCATAGCTGAGATCCTCAAACGCTCCAAGTGTTTGGAATGACACAAATATCCCCAGGGAAACACAAACTCTGCACGGGGAGGGAAGTCCAAGCCACGCTGGGAGCTTTGGTTTAAACAAAAAGACACCGATTAGACACAAAGTAGAAATATATAAACAGCAGATTTTCTCTTTGTTTTGGTTTTAAACACGGAGCTTCCTTGCACAATAAAGGAATTCCCTCTCCCTCTCTCCCCTCTGGCTGCAGGCAACTCTTATCCAAAGAAATCATTCCCTGGAAAACCAGCACTAGGGAGAGGAGATTTAGGAAGTGCAGAATCCAGGTCTCCCTGGATAGGTGAGATCAGGGGCTTTCCCTCACTCAAAACATTCCCAGCAACCTCCTGGTCACCCAACACAGAAAGATTTATCCAGGGGAAAAAAAAAAAAATCTTGGGAGATGCTGGAAAATAAACCCAACCCTGTGGAGAAAACGATCACACCTGGGGAGGCAAAGGAATCTCAGCAGTGAAGGGCATGGAGCGAGGGAACAAGGGGAAATGGCTTTAAATTGGAAGAGAGTAAGTTTAGATGGGATATTGGGAAGGAATTCCTGGCTGGGAGGGTGGGCAGGCCCTGGCCCAGGTTGGGCAGAGAAGCTGTGGCTGCCCCTGGATCCCTGGAAGTGTCCAAGGTGAGGTTGGAACAACATGGGAGTGTGAAAGGATGATCCTTAAGGTCCCTCCCAACCTAACCCCTTCTGTGATTCCATAAATCCCTTAAAATCCTGTTTACATAGGCTGGGACTCACCTGGGGCTGCAGTTTGAAATCAGTGCCACTGGTCCCAAATTTGAGAATCAGGCGATGCTTCACATAACAGAGAGGTGACCAACACAACTCCCAAAGACTCAAACTCACCTAAGAAAAGGCACACTGAGACACCCATTGTTGCTGATGGGCAGAGGGAGAACTGCTCCCAGCCCTTCCACCAGCACTGACACTGTTTCCCCACCTGTTGAATTCGATACGAGGATTTTCTGCAACCTCCACATCACACAAATTCTTTACTGCCAGAGAGCTCTTTTTTATTTCCTTTTTTTTTTTTTTTTTTTTTTAAGCTAAGAATTGCCAGCACAGCTCAGCTCAAGGAGGAGAAAATTGAATTGCAAGCTGTTTTTCCAGCTCCTTGTGTTTTGCCCCCCCCTCCTCCTCCTTTGGGGTTCCCACCCATGGGCACAGAAGGGGCCCTGCTGGCTTCTTCCAGCACCAGGGATTTGTCCCAGGGAATGAGGTGCATCCTCCAGCCCTGCAAGGCAGCAGCTCCCATCAGCAGGGATGCAGATGGGGAGCAGAAGGCAGGACAGGCTCTTAAATATTTAATGTGACAGCGGAACGGGGCCAAGCGACTCGGAGCTCAGGCAGTGCTTTGTGCGAGGGGGGAGGAGAGACACAGCCAGGGATTGTCTTGGGGTGTGAGAGGAAAACACACAGAAGCTGTTAGAGGAAAAAGTGCTAATTTGTGTTTCCATGTGCTCCAGCAACTCCCTCCTCTGTCTGCTCTTCCCAGCGTGGTGAGGGTTTGCTCTTTGCAGCCGGTGCTGCACTGGCCGGGGTTTGGTGCTTAAATGACTTCATTAGGTATGAAAACAACGAGAGGAGACTGTTCTGGCAGGCACGGGCCTCAACACAGAGAGAAAAAAACAGGGCAAACCCATCCCAATCTGTCCACTGGAGTTGTTCTGGAAGCTTGGACAGCCCCACTGGAACACTGGGCCACAAAAGCTGGAGAGAAGCAGAGGAAAATGCAACTGCTGGAGAGCTGTGGATCCTGCAGAATTCCTGAGGGTGGCAAAGCCAGCCCCAAGGAGCTGCCACTGCCACGCTGCTGCTCAAATTCTCCAGAGAAAAATTCCCCCCTTGGCACCTGGGAAGCGTTTCCATGGTGGAGATTCCAGAACCAGCTTCCAGAGGAGGGATGAGGAAGTGAAGATGGGTCAGGAGATGACAGCAAATGGCTCTGAGCTCAGGTTCAGGGGGGGAACAGACACAAGAGATGAGCTTGGGCTGAGCCTGGTTCTGCCCTTCAGACTTCCAGGCAAGTAAAACACTCCAAAAGGCAGATTCAGAATGCAACAAACAATAAAAAAAAAGCTTGATCGAGGAGGAACATGAACCTGTGCCAGAGATGGTGGAGATGCTTGGAGAGACAGAGAGTGGGGAAAAACAGGACAGGACCCTCTGACCTGCAGTACCACCCCAGTGTGACCATCCTCCAGATCTCTGTTCTGAGCATCCCAGTTCTCACAGGTCACTGGGAAGAGGTGTCACACCCCACACAGTCATCGGGGCTCATCTTGGGAGCATTCCAGCAGGAAAGCAGCTGAATTCCTTCACTCCATCCCCACCCTTTCACAGCAGGGCACTGATGCACGTCCAAGCAGAGCTTGACATTTATTAACAGCTTCACATGTTGACTCCTGGGAGTCTGGGGGTTGTTGCTGGTGGAGTTGTCAGATTCGCTTCCTAAGCAATCCCCAAAGTGCTGCCCTGCTTGTTCAGCACTCCGTGTTTTCACCAACCTCCCTCAATTTACATGGGGAAAAACACATCCATTTCCATACAGAGCACGCCAAGATTATTTTTGAAGGCAACAAAATGAGTCTCAGACCAAGGAAACCGTTCAGGTATAAATCCAACTTTTAATTGTCAAGCTCATTCTCGCTCCTACATTCAACGCAAGGATCAAAAACCACAGAGAGCAGAATTTTATTCTCCCCCCCAGTTTCTGATCGTTTTGGCAGCTGTCAAAAAGCAACCTCCACAAATCCACTCATCCCAGCAGCTTTTCCCTACCTTTGTGGTCCCAGGGGAACACCGTGGGCTCTCCCAGCAGCTCATCCCTCCAACCCAGTTCTTTGGCAACAGTTACACAGAGCATTGTGCGTATATAAAGAGCTTATAATAAAACTTCTTTTACATTCTAATTGTCTCAACCTTCACAGAAGTATTAAAGTCGTTCAATCAACTCTGAACAAACCCTCCTTCCCTGGTCAGCCCACTTCCTGGAAACGCCTGCACTTTGAGTCAGCAAAACCAGAAGCAAACGAGAGGAGAAAAGGCATGAAAAAAAAAAAAATAAAAATAATCCTCTGCAGGATCGTGACAACCCCTCAGGACATGAGAGGCCTCCACACATCTCCCTTTTTCTACCAGAGAAACTCCACACATCTCCCTTTTTGTATCAGAGAAATGGGTCCAAATGTTCAACCAGTCTAAGCCAGCACAATTCCACCCCCCCTCCCAAATTGTGCCCATTTCCCATCAGTCAATTTATTTACTTTTTTTTTTTTGGCCCCTGTAGAATGAAAACCCTGCAAAACAGAACCCTACTGCTGCTGCAAAGAAAACACAAACACTGAAGTCACACCGGTAAAAGCAAAATAAAAAGACATAAACAAGGGCTGTGATGGGTATTTAACCCTCCCTGCCACCTGCATTTTCCATCATCTCCACAACATTTGACACCATCTGAAATTGGGGCCTTCCAAGGAGGCTTTAACGGGGGTGGGTTTGGTCCTTTAAGTGGGGAGTGCAAGGCACATCTCAAAACTCTTTCCTCTGGCAAGACTTGCAGGGACCAAAGCCACATTCCCTTGGGCACATCCCCCTCCTCCTTCCTCCGGTTCCAGCGTCCAAAACAGGGTTTAAACCACCCCAACAAGGTGACTTTCCTCCCCCTCCCCTCCCTTCCCCCGTGGAGAGCAGGGACACCACAAATTCACCCCCAGGGCACGTGTGTTTTACAGCTTTTTACTCCGCCGCAGGATGACGCTTGTGATTGCAGCTCTGGTTCAATCTTTTGACATCTGTGGGAAAAACACATTCCCTTCAGCCTCACCGGGCCTTTTGCACTCCCTGCCTCCCGACAGGTCCCGAGCTGCTGGCTGTCACCTGCCCTCCTTCCGCTGACTGGAGATCAGAGACGCTCTCAGCACCTCCACAGTCCTGTCTGCCCCTGTCCCTACGCATGGACCTCGGTGAGATCAACCCTGAAGTGACTCAAGAGCCGGGAAACACCGAGAAGAACCATCAGGAACCACTCGTGGGTTCAGTGCTGCTGTCCTGCCCCCCATCAGACACAGCCCCAGCTCCTCCAGCTGCCCCTCAGGGGGACTCAGAGCCAAATTACCTGCCCTGACGCTCTGGGGTGACCCCTCCTGACCCCGGGACTCCTCAGCAGCCCCTCATGGTGCCACATGAAGGTCACAGTTTTAAGATCACACGTGGTTGATGTTCTGCTTGCTGAGCTGAGGGTCTTCCCCCGGGGATTCCTCAGGGATACCTAAACCAGGGCCACGCTCCTGGGAACACTCCCACACTGCCCTCCTCCCTCCAGGATCAGCACAGAGGTGAAGGGTTTGGTAAAGAAAGGAAATAAATTGGTTTTGCACACGTGCTTGAGTGCTACACAGGGGTTAAATACCCCCCGAATTTAGTGCAAATACACCAAATCTTCAGCGGTTTGAGCCTGGCTTAGTTTTAGTTCCAGCACAGCTACGGGGTGGGGTGGGAGGAACCTCCCCCACCGATAAAAACTCTGCACCATTTACTGTGCAAGCAACAGCTAAGGAACACCTCTCTGTGCTGACACATTTGCATTTCATTTTCTGTTGCTCTCCTCCCTCCCCCCTGTTTCTAGTACTTGCAGAGGTCATTATCGAGGCCCACCACTTTCTGAAGGCTCCACCCCCGTGACCTGTGATGTGCAGCTCTGAAAACACCAAAGGGCAGCTTGTTTCACAGTACTCCAGAAAGCAAACAAACCAAACCTGACTGTAGTATGAGCAAAATTAAATAAACCCGAATTATGAAAGACAGCAGAAGTTCGATTCATCCAGAAATATAATATAACATAACATCTGGGAGTGTGTGTGCGTGGGGGAATCTGGAGATCAGCTACAAAACAGAGACAGTGAAATGACCAACAAATATTGATTAGGCGAGAGAGGAAAAAAAAAAAACTTTTCACTGCGTTCTGTACATGGAAATTAAATGCAAAATTCACATGTTGGAGCATCAGGACAGAATGATGAACAGGTCTCAGGCCACAGGGAGGAGGAAGCAAAGGAACACCTTGAATAAAAGCAACACATGGACAAAACCAGTAACTGAGCAGCTTCCAAAGGGAAAAACAAACAAACAAAAAAAAAGTGACCATATCTCAAAATGAGAAAAAGCAGCACTGAAGCAGAGAACAAGTGCAATCATGGGAAACACTGACTGCACAAAACACTTTGGATATTTGGAAAGGGTCAGGCCCTATCTGTATATCTATGCAAAATATATACACAAATCCATCTGTATATATGTACACATAGGCACTCCTGTACATATGTATATGCAACCATAACCCAACTGCCCTGGGACGAGTATCTGACTCTGAGAGTGCAAGGGAAAAAAAATAATTGCTGCAGTTGTGCAAAAATACAATTCTGGGTTTGATTACCGAGAAGGAATGGCAGAAAATCCGAAATAATTCCCAAACAGCTCAGACCCAGCTGTGGTTTCATCAACATGGCCATGAGAGCCCGACCTCCCAACGCTTCCAGCTCTTTTGTAGGAATTAAATACTCACCCAAAGCTGGGGATTGTATCAGTACATGCCATAGCTGTTCCCAAACCCACTAATCTGGAAGAGTGGCCAGAAACCTCTCCTGCCATCAATGGTTTAGCACGAGGTCCTCCCACCCCTGAAAACCCCGTTTGGGAATAACTGGATGCACGGGAAATTGAAACTCGAGGGCCAGGACAAGGCTGGCATTCTGCAAAAAAAGAAGGGTCAGTTGGTGATCTCAGCCTTTGGGAAGAATAGGATGTGGTGCATTAAAAATAACACAAAAAGAGAGCTCCCCCCCAACCCTGAAAAGAAGGGAACAGATGACAGCTCTGAATCCATGCTCCAACCGTACAGACATGCTGATCTTCGGGGTTCCCGGGGTTGGGGATGTGGGAAGTGGCGTTTTCCACGAAGCCTGCTCGCCTCACAGCTCCCAAGAGCATCGTCCTGCCAAGTCCAAGGCGGGTTTTGGGACGCTCCAGAGTTCCCGTGGTCTCTGAGAGGCGTGAGCTGCCTCGTTCGAGCGGAGAGAAAAGTGGGGAAGGAAAGAAGTGCGTGGGATTGTCCTGCCACCTGTTCCCGCTCCAAAAGGGCTGGCTGTCCTTGCTGCTCCACGTGGGGAGGGCCCCCCTTTAGTGCTCTGCATCCATGGCATCCAAGTACTTGGCTTCGATGATCCTCGGGAGCAGGTTATACCTGGGGGTGAAACAGAAATAGGGTCAGGGCTTGTTTGTAGCCATGGATCACTTTTTTGTCCACCCCAAGACTCCCCCTGTTGAGTTTGTCCATGAGATTCTCTCCCAGCTGAAGGGGAGAAATGTGAGGACAACAAAAACAACCAATCCTGTAAGAAAACACAGCTTTTACAGGAATAACAGACAAAGTTCCTTCTGCAAGGAGCCTCCTCCTTTCAGCTGACACAAGAAGAGAACATCCTCATCCTCACAGGAGGAAAGCAGCCTTCCCAAAGTGCTCTGCCACCACAAAGTCTTCAAGGTGCCAAAATTGTACCACTACTCCTGGTTTGTGCTGGGGCACACAGGTAGTGCCTTCCTGCTGCCTCCAGTTTGCAGATGGATGCGTTGCTTTGCCACAAAACCCCATTTATTTCCAATTTCTACTTTTTTTCTCATCACTTGCTGGCTCTCAAAGAGCTGCACACAAAGGCTCTCCAGGTACACCAAAATGAGTCTTTCACAGATAAACCAGAAGCTTTGGCCTTTAGGGAAGCACCAAATGTATCAGCCAGACTTGTGACCGTGGCAAGGAAACAAGGAGAGCCACGACCTGCATTTCTCCAGCTGCTGGTAAGACTCCATCCCCACCTGGGGACTGGACTCTCCACTGGACCGTGGAGACAGTGATTCCCTTCTTTTTGAGGTTTTTTATAAATTTGTTTGCAAGAACATCCTCGAGAATTGGTGTATTTGGGTGACAAAGGTGTGGTGCTGTAACAACGTGCTCTGAAGTTGCTTCCATTAAATCCTCCTGCATATTTGGTGGGACACTTTCCCTTGTTTAACAAAGGAGTTATTCCTCAGCTGTTAAAATAAGGCAAAAGGCACCAGAAAGCCAGTTTGGGACTTTAATAGTTCTGCAAGAGACCCCAAACACCATCTACTGCTGGGAAGTACCAGAATTCTCCTTAAATAAACCCATCACACAATTTAATGCTTGACAACCATGGGAGGAGAGATGAGCACCACAGAATGCTTGAAAAGAAGGTGATCTTTCTCTCAGCAACCAAAAACTACTCATCCCAAAGTTCTGGATCAAAGCCAGGAACTGGGGATACCCAGAGATCCCATTTTCTTCCACCTCAGTAATGGATTTCGATGACTTCTCATTATCTCCCCCATTAAGAGCACAGCAGTGGTCCCTCACCACTGACAATGCAAATCACGTGTCTAATGCTGGTGGACAGGTGGAAATGGGGCTTGGAGACATGGCTGGTGCTCTGGATGGGACACCAAGACACGTCTCACTCATTTGTGTGTGACTCTTGACTTTGACCCCTCTCTGGCTGATGTCCCATCTCCTCTTCCTCCCTTCACTTCTTAAAAAAAAATTAAAAAAATAAAAAAAAGGGAAATGTATTTAATTTCTTCTACTCCGTCTTCTCTATTTAGAGTGCCAAATCCTTGGGAAAAAAAGTCATTAACTACAGAGCTCATGGATCATGGTGCTGCCTTTCTGGCTGGAGGCCACAGAAACTACACGAAGGCAGAAGAAACGAGAGGAAGGAAAGCCAAGGGCAGCTTTCTGGGCTGTGCCAGGTGGCAGCATCTTCCCCTGAGCAGCAGGGCTGGTTATCCAGCTCCCAGGAAAGAACTGCTCTGGAAAGAGAAATGAGGTAGAAACAGAGAGGATGAAGTGGCAGTATCTTATTGCCTCAAAAGAAGATATATTTGCACCACTGCGTTATCCTGCTCTTATTACAAAATGAGCCTCTTGGACAGTGAATTCTCTCCACACTTATATATTTTGTTATACCATGTCCAAGGATTGACTGTTTAGCAAAGAGTGTCCCACATTTTCTTTTCTGTGCTGAGCTTCCTTGTATGGAAACTTCCAGTTCCCCCCAGAGTCCATCCCCCAGCACTGCACAGAGCTGGAGGATTTACAGCCACTGATCCAGTCACCCAAAGCAACTCCACTGTGAAGGGCAGGTGAGAGGCTCCTGCCCCAGGAACAATAAATTCAGTGTTTTCCAAGGCTGTTTATCTTTAAAAACCCAGCTCAAACAGCTCTAACCTGATCCTGTTGAAAGCCATGGTAGCTCTGACATTTGCTTTTGTTTTGGGAAGAACTGGGTCCCCATTTACCAGCCAAGGAAAACATCACAGCAGCTGCCTTGGGAGATTATCACACTGGCAGCCCCTGAACTTTGAGATCAGAGAGAAGATCTCTGAGGCTGCAAGCTCAAAGTCAATCAGATAGCACTGGATGCCATGCTGGCCCAAAAATAATCCAGTGGACTGGAAACAGATCTGTTCCTTCCAAGATCTTATTATGGCTTCTCATTACACCCAAAGGATTGAGAGCATGAATGATTTAACTGGAGAATGATGAGAATGATAGAGATGTTCACTGCTAATGAACACTGAGGAAGAAGTTAGTCAAGTTTCTCAACGATTCTCTCGTCAGACTCAAGATATCGTGGCGCCCTTCCACTTTTGAAGATCATTTTAAGACTAAATGTGGCCAGTTTGACCTGACTGATCACTGGCAGTGGCTTTTACAGCAGGGCAGGAAGTCTGCAAAGTCATCCCAGCAATGGATAAGAGATAAGGGTTCCTCTTAGGAGGAGTTTCCAGCTCTGCTCTGAGCACTGGCCTGAGAAAATCAAATTGCAATGCCATGAGGAACATTATCAAATATCACCCAGAGGGAAGGCTCACACTGAAGCTTCTCAAGAAGATCAAGCATTAAAAGGAGAGTTTTTGCCTCTTGGGCAGCTGGAAGAGCAGCACCTGCCCAGCCCAGAAGCCTCTGAATGACTCCCAGTGAAATCCCAGGTTTCAGTCACAGGATAGATGGGGTTGGAAGGGACCTCTGGAGATCATCCAGTCCAACCTGCCCTGCCAAGGCACTGGAACAGGTGACACAAAACATGTCCAGGTGGGTTTGGAATATCTCCAGACAGGGAGACTCCACAGCCTCCCCTGGGCAGCTGTTCCAGTGCTCTGCCATCCTCAACATAAACGAGTTCTTCCTCATTTTGAAGTGGAGCTTTCTTGTGTTTTAGTTCGTGGCCACTGCTCCTTAATGCTCAGGGCACCACCAAAAGGAGTCTGGTGCCATTCCCTGACACCCCTTGGAGACATTGGAATGGATTGACAAAATCCCTTCTCAGTCTCCTCTCCAGACTAGAACACGCCCAGCTCCAACAGTTTCCCCTCTCCCTGGACTTCCAGCAGTCCAAACCTGAAGACAAAAAGCATGGAAGAGACAGAAAAAAAAAAAATTAAGGCAGTCAAGCTTCATACCTGATGGGGATCATCCCTATCATGATGAGGGGGAAGATCATCTTCATGTAGGGCAGCGGGGACATCCCAAAGCCGCAGAGGATGAGGAGCTGCAGGACCTGCAGGCCGGTGAAGTAGTGGATCTTCCTCTGGGGCACTCTGCGGATGTAATGGGTCGGGGGATATGCGGTCTGGGGAGGGAAGAGCCACACATCAGACACACAGGGACCTGGAGCTGTGACAGGAGAACGTGGCCCAAGATTTGGGACAGCAGGGTTTTAGGGGAAGCCGTGGATTTGCACAGAGCAGCAGGGCCCTGAGCGGGTTCAACGGCTCAGTGTGGGGTTTAAGGGTTAAACCGAGTGCCTCAAACCACAGCCCTGGCAGCAGAGCTCAGAGCATGACTGGGCACTGGGAACCAGGAGAGGGAAAGACACCACACCAGCCAAGAGTGCCTTTGGGAGCATCTGGAATGCAGTGTGATAGCTCAGTAAGTGCGTTAATGAGATTCCCCCGAGGAGCATTGTCAGGGCTCTGCAGCAGCAGCAGCATCTGAAGGGCCTGGGGGACGTGCAGGGGGTGATGGGGAGCAGATGCACCCCGGGTGCTGTCACTGCTGGGGGGTTTCTCCACCTAAAACCCAGCTCCTCGTGGGTTTGAGAGCCTTCCTAAGGCTCCATCCTTGCCCCTGGTGCTCCCACCTCTTGGCTGAACACCCCACTAGGGGAAGAACAAGGGATGAGATCAGGGAGATGCAGGAAGGGGCTGTGCTCAGACTGCAGTGCTTTTTCTCCACTCCCATAAGCTATTCATTTTTGAGGAATAAAGGGGGGGAAAAGTGACATTAATAGGCTAAATATGGTGGTTTTCTTTTGACAGTTCCTTGCTCATGTCTGAGCACAGGCTTTGACTCACTGTCTATACATCAATGAAGAGCATGAGCGACTGTCTGCTGGCACTGGTGCAGATTCCATGGGTTTCAGATTGTGCCATGACTCATTAAAAGGCTTCCAGAAAAGGGAGATCTCCATATTCAAGAATACTTTTTTAATTTTCCAAACCGAAGCTCGGAAAATTCCACACGTAATTTGCACTAAACCCAGGAGTAATAATAAAGTCACATGCCTCGGGAGCTGTTCAGCCCTCATTCAAAAATTGACATGACAAATGGAATCTTTACCCAAACTTGCACAGTTTTAACCTCTGGGATGTAATATTAGAGATCAAGATAGATTAGCAGAGAATGCAGAGCCGAATGTTGGGCTTATTAAGCCCTTGACCCTTGTTACATAAGAGAAGATGAGCTGGACACTTGCTCCAGGTACACTGAAAACCAACACCTTTTTTTTAGCATCTGTAAATAGAGAGGGCTTGAAAACAAATCTCCCAGGTTTGTTTTCAACCCCACGTCAGACAGGTTTCAGTAATGCAAAGTAATTTCATTTTAAGTTTAAAAATCCCATCTCGTGGCGTTTCATACAAAACAAAAATGAAAAATACAGCCAAAAAAATTACCCGCCTGAAGCTTTGCTGGGGAAGTCAAAAGATCACCCTTCCCTGACGTTGTGCTTTAAATATTTATATGATATTTTTAAATGCACATATCCCACAGCTGACAGAAAACATCAACAGTAGGGGTAGGAAAAGTCACGAGCAGCCCACGGAGTTCGTGCTGTCACGCGCTCAGGTTTGGAGCACGGCTCCCAGGTGTTGGTGTTCCCATTCCAGCTGTTCCCACCCCATACCTGTTCCTTGAGCAGCAGAGCCACCCTCTCAAAGAGCTGGTTCCCATCAATGGAGGTCAGGGCAATGTAGAGGAAGAGGCCGTAGAGGACCGGCTTTGGGATCCACTGGAGAGGGAAAGGCAGGAGCAGGAGCGACAGCCCAACCAAGAAATTCGCCACCAGGCTCGTCAGCCGCGTCTCCTTCACGCTCACGATCCTGGGAGCGAGAAAACAGGGATTAGGGGAGGAGGGTAACACCCCAGAATCCTGGAAAGTTTGTTCCCTGCTCCGTGGAGGACACGTGCCACTCGAGAAAGGGAAGCTCATCTGCACCACACTGAGATCAGCACTTGTGACACCGGGGAGGCAGAGCTCTGCTGGATCCAGGCCAGCCACTTCATCCACAGCTCCAACAACACAGCAGCTGGAAAAACGCCAAATTCCCCTCCTGCAAAGCTCCACAGATCCCAGCCCTGAACTAAATTGCCCTCTAAAGTGATCCTGTTTAGCACAATGCAAAAAAAAAACAAACAAAAAACAAACAACAAAAAAACCCACAAAAACAAAAACAAACAAACAAAAAAACCAAACCAAAACCAAAAAACAAGAAAAACAAAAAACCAACAAAACAAACAAAAACCAAACCAAAACAAACCAGGCAAGAATCCCCTTTCTGGGCAGTAATCCTTCCCTGGATTTACCCAGTGCATATGCAACTGGCTTCTATCCCAGAGAAAAACTCATTGGCTTCTCCAGGAACTAATGAACCTCTTTTAAAAAAATAATAAAAAAAAAAAAAAAGGCAAGGAAGGTCTCTGCACACTCTCCTGACAGCGAGTCAGCCGTTCTGATGGATCCAAGGATCTCCCTGTTTGCATGGAAGGGAATGCTGAGAGCACCACGCAGGGAGTCACTTCTGCTGCGGGCAACAGCAGTTGTGTTGTGCTGTAAATTGCTTATTATCATGCAAAACGTGTAATTAATTAATGCAAATTTTCCAGAGCTGACAGGCCACAGATTGATTTCTCCTTTTTAATTTTTTGTTTTGGAGGGGAACACTGACAGGAAAGCGTGGAGCAGCTTTCAGAACCTGCTCCAGGGGAGGTTGCTTTGTTTTCCTTTCACTTCAACTTAACCTGTGAGCATCTCCTGGTTTGAAAAAAAATTACCAGAGACAATAAGAGGAAAGAAACCCCTCATCTGTCAAGAGCACTTATAAAGAGAGAAGAAGAGGATTCTTAACTTTTTTTTTTTTTAAAGAAGATAAATCCATCAACGCAGTGGATAAGCCAGTGAGTAAATCCCACTATTATCTGGAAAAAGTGGTGTTTTGGTGCCATTTAGTGACCTCATTCCCTGGATGAGACTTCTCACATTCTGAGTTAACCCTGCACACAAACTTCTCTGAGGATTAACACAGAAGATCTATCAAAACACACTTCCCTCCTCTACAGAGGCACCTCTGGAACCTCATAATCCCTCCTGTCCTAAAGACGATTGCTTCCCAGTGAATTAATTCAATATTTAGATGTTTTCTTCCCAGTGAATTATTTCAATATTAAATTTGAGAGCTTTGCTTGTAGGTAAGGTCAGGTTGAACTTCAAATCTGTTCATACACTCAAGGAGCATAATGAGGCTGTGGGGATGAAGGAGCCTTTCCACACCCCTGTTTGGAAAGGGAGGGAAAGAGGAGCAGCCTGAAGCTTCCCCTGAGGACTTGGACAACAAGGCAGAATTAACACCATCAGTCATGAGACCTGAGGAACAACAGACACCACAAACAGTACACAAAGTCCGGAGGACAACACTGGAAATCCTCAGTGAGCAATGGGGCAGATCACACACATCATCCAGGATTACCAAGGCAGGATGCACAGAGGTGTTAACCTTTCAGTGACCTTTCCAGGGGTTTAAACAGCAGGAACCACAAACTCCTCCCAAACAGACTTGGTTTGGATCCTCTTGCAGGTCTCCTGTGTCAAGGGGTCCTGGAAAAGCTGAGGGAGAGCAGAACTGGGACAACCCCTAAGGGGGTCTAAGTTTGGCATCTTTCCCATTGCCTCCAGGTCACAAGTCCTGGAGATGATCAGAGCTTAAAGTGCAACTGCCAAGTGCTCATTCCAAGTAATTTCAGTCTGACAAGGAGTGGTCAGACAACTTCAGAGCTGCCAGAACCACTCAAGTGGCCCAGTGAAGCAGGACCCACTAACTGAATCAGCCTCATCCAGGCAGAGCAAGAGCTTCCCAAGTTTCATCGCCAGGCAACCCAGAGAGGAAGGATTTCTGCAGCTCCTGCTAATGCCACTTATTCTTTGGGAATATTTTATAAGGACATAAGTTAAAATGGCTCATAATTAACCAAACATGACATCTCTAAAGCTGATGTTCCCAGTCTTAAATTGGCCTTCTGTTAATTCTAACAACTTTTCTCATTTCCAGGGCGAGGACATCGCAGTCACATTAAGTGAACAGAGGAAACCCTGATTTCCATGTGCTCAGAATCTGGTTTGGCCCTTGAGGAAACAGCTCCAGAAAGCCTGTGCTGCGAGGGAAATAAAGTAATTAATGGAGATCAAAGAGTATAATCCAGGCTCATTTCCCCAAAATCCCTTAAATATGGCTGGGATGGGATTAGCCATTCCCGAACTTCTCCATGTGAGTTTGTCTGTTTGCAGATTGACACAGGAAACTCAAATCATTCCTCTACAGGGGAGAAGAAAATTTTGCTTTCATTGTGGCTGATCTTTCTTCTTGTTTGTATCATCATCCTGTGAGAGCTTTGATTTGAGTGCAGGAAAGGAGCCTGCCAAGGGAGACAGAGCTGATTTCCTAATTGAGCTCCATTTCGTTCCTCTCGCAGCAGAGCTGGCTGAGAGGAGGGGGAAAATAAAGGAAAAAAAAAAAATAAAAGATGACTACATGGCTTGGAGCCTCCTTTTATAGCTCAGTTCTTAGCAGAGAACAAAAAGCTTTGGTCTCAAAGGGAGTTCAAAGCACTAGGAAATCCTCACTGCCTCCCTCACTCCCAACATCCCGCTCCCAGCATCGATCTGCCCCCGGCACAGAAGAGCTTGTGCCCTGAGGGAACACCCTTAGTGAGGTCAGGGCATCCCTCAGCCCTGCCAGGAGCATCAGAGAGGCCTCTCTGATGTTCATTTTTGGGGCAGCTGGGTGAAGGAGGAGAGGACAAGGACGGGAATTAGTCCTTATTTCAGGCAGGGGACTTGACTTCATCAAGGAGAAAGCAGAACGCACAGTCAAGACAGTGGAAAAACAGGGAAAAAGACACCAGGTATTAAAACTGGCAACAGGAGACAAGGAGGGAGGGTTGGCACGTGATTTTCAAAGTGTAAATTCTATTCTCCATTTCTTTGAGAGATGTAGAGGCATCCCAGAGCAGATCATGGCCACAAGGAGCAAGGATTAAAATCCTACAGAACTCAGAGTTGATTATTTTTTTTAAATAGGGTTTAACATTTACTATATTCACAGCCCCAAACCTTCCAGAGCTCCAGGAGTGTTGGGACAATGTCCTCAGGGACAGGGTGGGATTGCTGGGGTGTCTGGGCAGGGCCAGGAGCTGAACTGGATGATCCTTGTGGGTCCCTTCCAGCTTAGGATATTCTGTGGTTCTGTGACACAGTTGTGATAGCAACTACTGGGAACGCAAGCCCAAGGGATTGATCTCCCAGGAAAGATCTGCAAAGGAGCTGCAGGGAGCAGGAGGAGCCAGCAATTTCCAGATGTGGAAGGTGAAATCTTTCCATCCCTGTCCCAAAAAGCAGCTGTGCCTGGCTGGGCACAGCAAGACTGGAATCATGATAGACTCACTCCATCCCCCAAAGTAAATGACCACTTAGCCTCACTTCTCATAAGTGGCAACTCAGAAAATGAAACCAAGGCAGGATAATTAAAACTAATGGCATGTGAGTGGAAATTACCATTTCTGTGGTAAAAGCACTCAACTGGAACACACTGAGATCAAACAGGCCAGACAACCTCTACTCTGGAGCAGGTTTCATGAGAAATAGGGGGTTTAATTTTTTTCTGATAAGAATCTGTTGCTCAACTCAGAACAGCAGAAAAGTTGGTTTTAAATAGAAAGCTGTGACCTGGGCCTGGCTTCACATTTGCTTTTGCTTAAAACCAAGAGAACTGAGGCATTCTGCCTTCCCAAAACGTGGTGGAGGATGTTGTGGGAGCTCTGAAATCATGGTGCATTTTTCCCACCCTCTGTAATAACCACCAGGCAGGCCTGAGGCAGCGGATCAGCCTGGACTCTTTCTGGAAGACACATCTGGAAAGACCCGGCCAAAGCATCTCCTGAGCTCCCCACAAGGACCAAACTGAAAAAGGTCTTGGCTGACCCTTCCAGAGGAGAATTTGCACTGGAGTGGGTGGAATTCCCGCAGGGTTGCTGGCTGAGGTGACTTCTTTTAGAGCATCCTTTCATCCCTGGCGAGCCTTCAAGACGACAGCAAACTCCACAACCACGCCAACCCACCGCTCCCAGAGGACTGGGAAACTACAAGCGAGACCCAAAAGACATCCAAGACATCCCCAGGGTTCCTACTTACGTCTCGTAGATGTGCCCACTCTCCACCCTCTCCTCCACGTAGGCCAGGGCCCGGACGTGCATGGGGGAGTGCGGGAATGCCGCGTGGATCCAGGGCAGGCCGAACACCGACAGCCCCGTGTTGATCAGCGCGACCAGCAGGAGGTCCCAGTGATAGGCTGTGCCCTTCACCAACCTGAAAGGGAGATTTTACTCACCGTTAACACCTGGTACAAACACCACAGGCTGAGCCTTGAGCTCCTACGTTTGAACACTCAAGTGCTCTTCCACACACGCAGTGATCTCGCACCTCCTGGGTGATAGGAGCACCAACGGGATATTTGGGATATTTGCTCCCAAAGTGGTTGTTGGCTGGGAAGGACAACCCCTGAGCAGGGAGGCAGCCCACTAAAATAACAGCCCGTGAAAATTTCACCAGCATTTTGCTCCTGCATTTACAGCAGTCAAAAATCAATCCCCATCTGTATTTGTTAGCAGAGCCCGTGGAGGGAGTGGTTAAAATCCTCGGCACTGGTTGACAAACCACTGACACTGAAGTTTCTCATCTGTCTTGTTTCTAACCCTGATCTCCCCCTCCTTCCCCACGAGCAGGACACGTGCTTGAGATGCTGCAGTAATCCCCTAATTATGTAATTGCTACTGCATGATAAGAAAATGGGACAGGAATTCATTAAACTTCAGCTCCTCCTTGGCAGTCACAGAATCACGGAATGGATCACAGAATGGTTTGGGTTGGAAGGGACCTTTAAAGATTATCCAGCTCCAACCCCCTGCCAAGGGCAGGGACACCTTCCACTAGACCAGGCTGCTCCAATCTGGCCTTAAATGATTCCACCAAGGAAGGTGGCCCCATCCACTCTGCAAGGGCTACACTCGGAGCAGCACCAACACTGAGCTCACATCCAATTTAACCCTGCCATTTTTTGCAAGGTCTGCCCCTTTCCTGAATATTCCCATTTGGCACCAACTGCTCAAATATTAGGAATGAAGTTCAGAAGAAAGGCTGGGGAAGGAATCAGCTCTCAGACTTTAATACCCAACTGAAAGGTCTCTGTTTCTGCTCAGCCACCCTCACACAACACAGGGATCAGCTGAACTGCTCTCTGGGCATCATCAACTGGACAGGTAGCACGATTTAGGTGTCTTAATGCCACCCAAACAAGCTCAGTTCAACACCTAAGCACAGACTTGGAGCCATCTAAGACATGAGGTGCATGGAGCTCATAGATTTGACCCAGCACATGGAGACCTGTGGCCAGTATCTACCTCAGAGAGCAGCAGATGCCATTGTTTGGGCAGCAGAAATCTTGGGTGGGGTTCAGTTTTGGAACAAAAGGACTGGTCTCACTGGGAGTGCTCACCTCCACTGAGGGAGGAGGCCACGGGGGTGACCAGGTCAGGTAGATGTCCACACTGCAGTGGCTCTGAGCTGGAAGGTGCTGGCAGGAAGGGTGGGATTGTAAACACGCTTCCTGCTTTGAAAGCACAGCTCCTGCTCACGTGCTGCTCTCTCAGAGCAAAGGCACCCTCGGCATCCCCAGGGTTATTGTGTCATTGTCCTGTCTGCCCCTTCCCAGAGGGCTCCAAGTACAAAGGTTATGTTGGAGAGAGTCCAGAGGAGGCCACCGAGATGATTAGAGGGATGAAGCACCCCTGCTGTGAGGAGAGGCTGAGAGGATTGGGAATGTTCAGCCTGGAGAAGAGAAGGCTTTGGGGTCAACCTCACTGTGACCTTTCAGTACCTGAAGGGAGCTGACAGGAAAGGTGAAAAGAGACTATTGACAAGGGTCTGGAGTGACAGGACAAGGGGGAATGGCTTCGATCTGAAAGAGAGCAGGTTAAGATTAGATATCAGGAAGAAATTCTTTACTGTGGGGCTGGTCAGGCCTGGCCCAGGTTGCCCCTGGATCCCTGGAAGTGTCCAAGGCCAGGTTGGATGGAGTTCTAAGCAACCAGGCCTAGTGGAAGGTGATGGAAATAAATGATCTTTAAGGTCCCTTCCAAGCCAAACCACTCTGTGATCATCTACAGGACACTGGGCCCAGCACTGTGTGTGCTGTGCACCTGCTCTGAGCCATGGATGGGCTTCTCTGAGCTTCTCCATTTGGCTGGTACAGACAGCAGTATTTTATTCTCTGACGGCACCAACAAATAGAAAGGGTCAAGTCCTGATTTTTCCATCTCTGAAAACCCAGGGATCAGCATCAGCTCAGCCCTGTAAGGAGGCCTCGTGAAAAACACCCTGAACAGCTCCACTCCGTATTTCACATTGCTTAAGGACACTCCAGTGGAAAATACCAAAACTTTGGAAGAAATTAATGTTAGCAAAGAGATGACCCACTTACATACAGATTTATGCAACACTTAAAGGGATATAATGGAGATAAGAGGTGGTCAAAGGGAACTAAATTAGTGTAACTGAACTGGAGCTTGTCTCCTCTCCCCTAAGACTGTGTGACTCCAGCACAACATGGAGAATGCTAATGTGCATTATGCAAGGAGAGAACCCTCGCACGCATTACACTGGGGAAAAAATCCTTGGAGATGTGGTAGTTTCCCTGGAAAAAAACTCATACACGTTCAGTCCTGACATGGCATCTGACCGCAGCCAGCACAAAAACATCAGAGGGAATATTTTAATAGCAACATCTCAAGTTTGCATGTAAATTAAGGCTTATCAGACATAGGGCACACTGTTTTATTCCACTTCCACCTTTTCCAGCTGGGAGCTAACAGCTCCACACACTTCTGATGCTCAGCTCCTACGGCATTTATGTAGGTCACTGACTTCTTATTTTCCACCGATCCTCTGCGCTGCGAGAGCAGCCCAAGTGTCCCCACGTGTCAGACACTCCCTAAATATCCAGAGGTACATCCACAGACCTCAAACCATGCAAAATGCCTACTTAACATTCACCACGCTACATCTCGGCTCCCAAAACTCTTCCTGAAAAACACCGAGACTTTTAGGGGGGGAAAAAAAAAAACAAGCGACGATGAGCAGAAGGTAAAGAAGAAACGGGATGAGCTCGTGGATGCTGTGAGTTTTTGGCTCGCTGCCACAGCACTGGGGACTGGGGGAGGAGTTGAGAGCAGAGCTACTTTCACCTGTGGGAACGGGAGTTCCCCCAAACACACATTTCGTGACGTTCAGACGAGCTGTGGGTGAGCAGGGCTGGCCCAGCCCCGCGTGTTACCTGTTCTCCGGGGCGTTGGTGAGCGAGGCCACGATGTTCTGCTCGATGAAGAAGAGCATGGACAGCAGGAAGCCCAGCCCCATGGCGCTCATCACCGAGCCGATGGACAGCGACTGCACGGGCGCCAGCACGAACAGGCTGTCGGACGTGTGGTAGTTAAACCTGGACACTGGGGAGAGGACGGGAATGACGTCAAAAGGAGGCACCTTCTCCTCCAACCATCCACGTGGGCTCCGTGTTCCACCCACACCACCAACTCCCAGGAGCCGGTGCAGCCCAACCAGGCGTGAGGCTCCGGCATGTGGGAGCCAGAAGGCCACGGAGGACGGGCCCATCTGGCTGTTTTGGTTTGTGTTTTTCCTCCATCCACTCAGAAACTTGGCTGCCATCCTGATTTGACAGATCACTGCTAGTCCTAGCGAGGCATTTGCATGTGGTTGAGCAGAACAAAAGAGGGAAACTTGTTTTTCCACAGATGCAAAGCGGTTTTAGATTAGAAAACCTTATTTCTAACTAGCAGCTAATCAACTCAGGCATTTGGAAACTTTCTCATACCCAGCAAGGCGTTCTAGTATAAAATGCCCCTACTTTCCTGCCATTGGAAGCAATCCACGACTAGGGATAAATCACACATGGTCACACACCATTTTACAATCCAACTGGATGGAATGGCCATCACAGAAAAAAAACAAAAGCCATTTCTTATTTGTTTCCATACATTTCCCTCACATCACCCACTCACGTCACCGCAGGACAATGCAATTCCTGTCCCCGTTATCGCTTCCTGATATGGAAAAGTTGATCTATCTGGCCCAATGAATGGTGTCTCATTTTTAGATTTCCTTGTGTAGCTTAGAACTGCCCAGATGCCCTGCACCATTTCAACGAAACTGGGAAATTGTAAACTGGAGACAGAGAGGACAGATTGGAACCATCAATTCTACTTTGGCATGACTGGCAACAACCCTTCCCTGCCTCATAATTACTCTGCCAGGAATTGCTGATCCTCCTCATTGTAAGATATACACGCTTTAGGTTCATTGATAAGACACATCTGGATAACTTTTCTGGAGAAAAAACTTGACTCAGCCTCATCTGATTTGGGTTTTAAACGAAACAAATCTCAGCGTGAGGAAGTCGGAGCTCTTGGAGCGGTGGGAGGGTTTGTAAAATTGTAAAATTAGACTGAAGAACTTTGCTATATTTTTATCACAACCCTTCTAGGATTTCACTTCTCTTTTCCAGAACAAAAATGGGACTTACTTTCGATTTCCTTGAAGATGTAGGAACCCACAACAGAGAAAGTCAGGACTGAAATGGGTAAGGCACAGTCGGACAGAATCTCACGGACTCTCGCGTGCAAATACGGGCTGCAAACGAAAGACAGAAGGACTCCATCAGCACCACATGGACTGACAGTCAATCAATCAATCCAGACAGCACTAATGCTCTAACAAGTGAAAATTCTGTCTCATCTCACAATTTTTAAGAGCTACTTGGAGTGAAGAGCTGGTCTAATTCAGCCTTTAGTCCTCTGGAATCTACAGCCTTTGAAGGTTGATGCAAGCACAAGCAAAACACCAAGAAACAAAGAACTAAGCTGCAAGCTGGAAAAAAAAGCCCTCCAAGCACCCATTTGTGTGTCATTTCCACTTTACTTTAATTGCTTACTGCGTTTCAAATGAAAAACTTGAAGACTACTGGAGTAAAACCCAAATCAGAGCTGGGCATTTATCTGCCAAGAGAACTTTCCAGTAGACCTTCCAGCACCATCAGGGATTTTCTGCCCACCAAAACAGTTCAAATGCCTGTTTGGAGGGAGTCACAGGGACCCCCAACACGAATTACATGGTTCACCCAAAGGTTTTTAGTAAGTCAGCAAGGCCAGTGAGTGAACATCATGTCTTGTGGCGACATTTTCCAGGTGGCCCCTCCGAGTTCATCTCTGGCTTTGGCTTCCACCAGCATGAATGGAAGAGTTGTGGGGTTACAGGATCAAGATCTAAGCAACAGGCAACATGAAATAATCAGCAGTCTGAGCTCCAAGGCTGAAGCAACTCACCTTTTCTTAAACTGATAGAGCGTATGGCCAAGCCAAAGGGTACCCAACATCAACATGAGACTAAGGACGGCAGTTTCACGTCCATAATGCACATCATGGGTGCATGTCTGATTCTCTAGGGACATGGATCTGCTCACTGATGAATTCATCAAGAAGGTGGTATTGATGCCGAGGCTTGGAATAGCATCAGCTCCTTCTTTTCCCAAGTAATTGTCTCCTGTGCGCCCATAGTAGTAATATTTCTTAAAAACTGCACAAACAACCAACAGGCAAGCATTAGGATAGGGTTGTGACAACCAAAGCAAGTAAAATAAAGTGGTTCTTTCTCGCTTGATCATGCAGCATTAACGTTAGGCTTCACCAGGTTTACAGCTCTGCCTCTCAAAGCAGTGAAAAGAAACCAGAATTGCTTTCTCTTAACACAGCCAGCGCTTCACAAATGGATTTTTTCTTTTTTCCACTTATTTTAACAGGTAAAAGTCAAATTAATCAATAAAGCAACATGTTTCAACTGTAAGGACTTCCAGTGCTAGTTATTTATGTGGTTTTGTTCCCAGCACTGGAATCACCGCTCTGAAATATATATATATATTTACAGGCAGGCACCTACTTTGAGCATCCTGCTGAGCAAATTCCATCAGAGCTCTCTGAACACACTAAGAGCAGCCAGGCTGCACTGATCCTTCAGTGTATTTATTACAAAGGGTACAGCAATTACTTTTCCTCCAAGGCTAATCCAGATTTTAAAGGTAAAGTGTTGATGATATGCAAAACCTGGCAGAGCATTTAAATTTACACTGCAAACTGAAACAGAGTTACAGAGCAACATGAAGTGGACCTGTACAAGCAAAACCCCCCAGCAAAGCCCCTGGAACTGCCAATAAATGTCTGAGGTTACCTCAGAGGCTTTTATATGAGTAATCAGCAGTTGTAAAGACATTCTTGCTCTTGAGCATTTAGTTATGTCCCCCCCATTTCTATGGCATTTTCCAGCTCCAGGTGTATAAATATGGGTTTGGGATCATTTAACTTCCTTGGGGAACAACAGAGTCACAGGGAGGAATAAAACCAGAAGATGGGAGTGGGCTTTGCAGCCTCGGTGCTCCCAGGATATGTGTTCAGGTGGGAACACACAGAATCCACTCCCCCCATACTGTGGGAAGATACAGGAGGATGGAAACCACCACACCAGAGCTTTGCAATCCCTCTACCTTTGTTTTAGCCCAAATACCCCTTCAAACTTTGCATAAGGAAACTCAAGAGTTTAGGACAAAACCATCCCTCTTTAGGGCAACAACACAACAAGCTGAAGCTTAGCCTATGATGCTCCTTTTATAACATTTTCCCCCATCCCCAAATAAGAATCAAAGTCCTGAAAGCCCTAAGCACCTCAGGTTTTCTACCTGCAGCAGCCAACAGGGAAAGCAGGGAAGACAAACTGGAAATATAATACTTGAAAACAAACTTTAAAGGCTCTAGAGAAGCAAAATTGGTATTTTGCAGCCACTTTGAGTATGGCTGAAGCACAGTTTGTTTGTTACTGCTGGTTTGGAGCTCAGCTCAGTGTAAAATACCCCAGGATGACACCTTAAATGCAGTAATAATCGTTTTTGTACTGAGTTTTAAGAGTTAAAAGGAGTCTGGGCACTCCACAAGTGGATGGGTCAGCAGGACACGTAGGTCACGAGGGAAAAGACCAGTTACCTCACACTCAGTGTGTCTGTATTTGAATTTAAAGATCACAGAAGGTTTACAGTTCAAAATGTAACCTCTCAGTTTGTACCAAGAACAGGCAGAATGAGGAGATCACCTCTAAAGCATGAGAAAGGACCCCTCCAGTAAGGAGCAATCTCATCCCAGCCTCCACTAGTGGGGTCACATCCCAACCCTCAGGCAGGTTTGGGCCCTTCATAAGAGATTAAGGGGCTGGAGCGTGTGCAGGGAAGGGAACGGAGCTGGGAAGGGGCTGGAGCAGCAGGAGGGGCTGAGGGAGCTGGGGGGGCTCAGCCTGGAGAAAAGGAGGCTCAGGGGGGACCTTCTGGCTCTGCAATCCCTGACAGGAGGGGGGAGCCGGGGGGGGTCGGGCTCTGCTCCCAGGGAACAGGGATAGGAGAGGAGAGGGAACGGCCTTAAATTGCACCAGAAGAGGTTTAGGATGGATACTGGGGAAAATTCCTTCATGGGAAGGACTGTCCAGCCCTGGCACAGCTGCCCAGGGCAGGAGGGGATCCCCATCCCTGGGGGGATTTAAAAGCCCCATGGAAGGTTTGTGTGCTCCACATCCCCTGCTACGGAAGAGCCTCTGCTCTCATTTCCTCCCTCCATCCCCCCAGCTGTGTCCAGCCCCGGCAGGACACCCCCCAAAGCTCGGCAAACAGGTCAGCTGAGGCCCAAGCACTGCCCTGACCCACACACTGGCACAGGATGGGTTGTTGGAGGATTTGTCCTTTCCAGCTCTGAGAATCAACCGACACTTCGGTGATTGTGGAATTATTTCCTGGGAATCAGCAGCTGGTCAGGATGAAAAGCCTGGTCACCATCACAGCTGACTAAGGGTTACTGAGGCCTAGAGACATCTGAGAACCCAACAGCACACACAACCCAGGAGTTACACAAAACCTATTTTTACACCTCTGTGTTTAGATCTGGATTGGAACAAATAAGAAACAAGTGACTTTGGTTTGGGTCTTGTGGATTTTCTTCAATCTCCTACACTTGTCTATAGGGCAATAATATATTTAGGGCTGATCTTTGGTGCCCTGGGTTCAGCTTGAGTATATCACTGAGGATGCAGTTCAGTTTGTACCCCCACCTCCAAACCAGGCAGGATTGCTCCAGTCCATCCTGGAGAGAGGAATAAACTGACCCAGGGCATGGTCCCAGCACCAAACCTGTCAAGAGTTCCAGAAGTGTTTGCACAACACTCTCAGGCACATGGTGGGATTGTTGGGGTGTCCTGTGCAGAGCCAATAGTTGGACTCAACGATCCTGATGGGTCCCTTCCAGCTCAGGAAATTCTGTAACTCTGTGACTTTGCTTTATTCTTGTATTTTAATTAAAGCAATGGGGACATGCCAAGCTGGCCTTCATCCTGCACCACCAACTCGCTACAAAGGATTGGATTGCTGCGCATTTCTGGTTTGTTTTTGTAGGAGAGCTCAGCAAACCTCGCTGCCAACATTCAGGGAGAGCAGCAGAGCCGCCGGTGCCCCGGCTGGACCCGAGCCCTCCCTCCAGCCTGGCGTGTGCTCACGCTCCCTCCAACAACATGAGCTGGCTTTGTTTGCCTCAGCTGGCTCCCCCCGCTGTTTCCTGCAGAGTGCAGATGTCAAGATCAAACAAACACAGCTTTGGTGGCCGGGCCATGCAGTGAAAACAAGTGTCACCGGGACGGGGTGACCGCTCAGCGCTCGGTTCCTCTGTGCAGCACCACAGCCACCCCCTCCTTTCCTGCACCTGTGCCAGGACACCTCCCAAAAAACCAAGGCTGGCAGCAGGCTGAGGAAAACATCTGGGCAAAGGTGGCATGTCCCCTGGCGCTAAGGAAGCCCCAAAGGTGGCCTCAGCTGGATAGCTGTGACATATTTCACAGCATGGAGAAGATCCCAGCTTCACCTTCCTACTGCACTGCTCAGATCTGGGTTGGAGCTCAGCCCAGGGTAAAATGCCCCATGTTCAGCCATGATGCCATTTTAAAGGCAGTAATAAACTTCCTTGCACCATCTTTTAAGATGTAGAAAGACCCTGGGCACTCCACAAGTGGATGAGGTCAGCAGGGCAAGCGGGTCACGAGGGGAAAAGACCAGTTGCCTCACACTGAGGACATCTGTATTTAGGTTTAAAGATCACAGGAGGTTTACAGTTCAAAATCTAGGAAAAAAAACCCTAGATGCACTGCATTTAAATTGGACTTTTTATTTTGCTCAGATTTGAGCAGTTAAGGTTTGAGTGGGAGGAAGAAGTGGCAGCAGCAGCAGCAGCAACCATCACCTCCTGCTACGAAACAGGTGGGGAAGAAGAAAGCCAAACACCAAACTGGGAGTTGCACTCGTGTCACATCTTTAAATATGAGCCCTAAGAGGGTGAAGGATAAAGTCTGTGCCTGGGGTCCCATCTGTGGATGCTCTGAACGCTCCCAGATGCCTGAACCCAACAGGAGCCGGCAAATGAGTGTTGGTTTGACTTCATTACTACCCTTCCTATAAACTCAGCCCTCCACGAGTACAAGGGAAAATTCAACTAACTCACTAATTACACCAACACAGAATCATGGAATGGTTTGGTTGCAAAGGACCTTAAAAGACCATCCACTTCCACCCCCTGCCATGGGCAGGGACACCTTCCACCAGCCCAGGGTGCTCCAACCTGGCCTTGGACACTTCCAGGGATCCAGGGACAGCCACAGCTTCTCTACCCAACCTGTGCCAGGGCCTCAGCACCTTCAAAGAATTTCTCCCTAATATCTCCTAATCACTCCCCTTCATCTTCTCCTGTTCCCACAGCAATACTCCAAGGTATTCCTTGCATATTCCTGAAAGTCTGGCAGACAAGACCAGTGGATGCTCTGAACAAGTATCCCAGAGCAACTTTTCCCTCACCAAGCTTTATCTAAGCAGGAGATTTAAAAGATACAGGTGTTTTGCAGAGGAAAAAAAAAAAACAACCTCTGATTGCACAATCAAAGCACACATGAGGCAAATTAAGGATTCACAATGAAGCAAGAGAAATCTCTCACTTCAAATTGCTTTGCAGCATCAAACTCGCTCTTGGAAGGCGTTCTGCTTGCATGAGAGATACCAAGCCTGAGGATCTTTAAAACAAGGAGTCTGCTGAGATTTATCCTGAAGGATTCAAATGATGACCCAAACTTAGGACTGTTGGACAGTAGGTCATAAAAAAAAATAAAAAATCAAGGAATGGGATATTGGTTAACCCCTCACTGAGATGAACAGAAGTGGCATTCATGTGCTATCTCTGCTAACGTGGTTCACCTGCACAAGCACCTCCTGCCAATCCTGGTGGGGGAGGAATTTGTAAAACCCTGAGGCTTTTCATGGACACTCAGAATTTAACCAAAAATGGGGACCAAGGGGCTGGAAAGCAGCTTCAGGAGCTTGCTAAGAAGGCACTGCAGTCCTTCTGCTGCCATTAAAGAAGGGTCTCAAAGCTCATCTAAAAATGGGAAACCTCAACCCATCTTTCAGTTCTAATCCACGTAGTCTGAATAATCCACCAAGAAAAAAAGAAAACAAAAAACAAACAGATGCACTGCATTTAAAATGGACTTTCACATCAATAACTTCATGGTTGCTCCATTTGGTGAATGTTTAAAAACTAAATCCGTCTCAACTAACTCAAAATCCGAGCTGATGGGAATTCTGCACATCCAGGCAGGAGTGCTGACAAAGGGCTGCTTCAGTCCCTCCCCCGATGTTCTTTTTTTCCCTCCCCCTGAAGACTTTGAGTGAGCACAGAACGAGCAAACACGACACACATTTGCAGCCCTGAATTTCCCTCTGACAAGGGGGCAAAGCAAAGACCTGCACTGAAAAACAGCCCTGCAGGACTTACCTTTCGTGATGCCTTTGATGGCATCGAGCACGAACGTGATGGATATAAAAAGTGCAATTATTTCTTCTGTTGACCTGTGGAAAAAAAATCCCAGGAATGAATACAGCTGCATTCGATTCTGTTCAAAGGGAAAAAAAATAAATCAGCATATTCACCCATTTACATGAAAATACACCCATTTTAGTTAAACTCCAGCTTAGGAAAGAAATGCCAGCGAATCTCTGAGAGCTTCTTTCAAAGCTGGAACAATAAGCCAAAATGGTACTTGCCTCATCTCACAAAATACATTTTTGCAGCCAGTTTGTAATTAAGGGGCTTGTGGAAATGTATAATTTTTCCATTTGCTGAATAATCTGATCAAAATAAGACCCTTTTGAAAAAATAGCTACCTTTTAAAGAGCTTCATCAGGAGGCTGAAATTAAAGAGGGAGTACATCACGAGGAAGAAGCTGTTCCACAGTCCGATCCAGGCATAGAAAGCACTGAAATCCAAGTTGTAGTCATCACAGATTCCTCGGATGACTGCAGGAGGGAAGCATCCATGTGTCAGATTAAACTTGTGTCATCACCACCCTGGGATTCCCATCTGCTCCACGGCACAAGGAACCAATTCCAAGCCTTCGCCCCAGCGCACAGGCACCGTTAAACCCCCGTCCCTGCACTCCCAGAGGGACACTGGATCAACCCAAACTGCTCTCCCCTTCCCACTAGGAATGGGGAGAAACACCTGGGAAAACATTCTCTCCCACTGCTTAAAGCATCTTGCCCAGGGAAAGTCTCTTATCCTCAAAGCAGCCATATGAGAAAGCCATTAATGGAACAGATTTCCTGATGGAAGCTGAAGAAATGCTCATTTCCATGAAGTTTTCTCTGTGCAAAAGGGATTTCTTTGGAAAACAACTTCAACTAAACCAGGAGTTGGTGTTGATGATCCTTGTGGGTCTCTTCCAACTCAGGATATTCAGCGATTTGACAAAACTGGAATCAAATTCCTTCCCTCTCAACACCCAAATCCTGGAATAGCCGAGTTGGAAAGGACCTACAAGAACCATCCAGTCTTGGCTCTGGCTAGGGCACTCCAAGAATCCCAGCTTGTCCCTGAGAGCATCACCCAAACCCTCCTGGAGCTCTGGCAGGTTGGTGCCATGACCACCTTTTCTCTGGGGAGCCCGTTCAGTGCCCGACCACCCTCTGGGGGAAGAACCTTTTCCTTTTACTATCAATTTACTAAACAAACACAGCTAAAACTCCCAAAGGACTGCAGGGTTCTCAGACAAAGCCCCATCCCACCAACCCCATGGCAGACTCACCATTGATGTAGAGGGCCAAGGGAGCTGTGGTGAGGAGGACAACCAGAGGTTGCCCCGAGAAGAGGGCGTAGAGCAGCCCCCCAATGCACTGCCCCACGATTGTCTTCCTCACATCTGGAAGGAGATAAACAACAAACAGGGATTTTAATCAACACCCCTCCCCCTGCTCAAGGAGCACTCACAGGGCAGAGAAGCCAATCAGTAATTATTAGGAACAATGTCTTAAGTTTACAGAGGGGTAAGACACTGTGAAAGCAAAATAACCCTCTGTACTTGTACCAGCAATTCAGGCTTCCAGATATTCAGCTAAAATAGGTGACCTTGTATAAAATAGTGTGGGCTTTGCTTTGGGTTGTTTTGGGTTTTTTTAGTGTTTGGGTGTTTATGTATATATTTAAATATATTTATTGTATTTTAAACAGCTACAAAACATAACCAGTGTTTGTGGAGGCCTCCAGGACAAGATTGGGACACAGACTCCTACGAGCTGTGACAGCAGCATGAAATGCTTCAGGGCCACAGCTGGGACAAAGGATGATGCTTTTGCTCTGTACCAGTGGTTTGGATACTGGCAATCAAATTCAGATCAAAAGCACAGCAACTTCTACCAGGAAAAACGTGCAGATTAATTGCACAGTTCTAAAATGAGCATAATTTAAAATAGAGTAGGATATGTCCATATCTGTCCAAGTCATATGATATTATCCAAAGCAGTGTTCAGTTTTTCTGGTCTTCTAAGAAAGTCATGAATTAATTAGAAAAAAACCAACCCTTCAGTTGTGGTTTTGTGTTGTTTTTTTTTTTTTCCCCAGTAAATAAAAACTACGAAAACTTTGTGTGTCCACAGTTTAAACACATGGAATGAGATGCACAAAACCCATCAACTCACCAATAGCTCCTCGTGTATTTTCATCATTGAGTGACCCGAAGGCAATGGATGGAAGGAGGCAGGCAAAATACAGGAAGATCATCGTGGTGATGTATTTTCCTATAGCTTTGTTGTTTCCAATAACACCTAGTACAGAACACAACAAACCCCACGTCAGTGCCGCCCAAAAAGCACTGAAACCCCACTCACACCAGCCATGAGAGCCATTAGTTCTGTAGGAATTCAGTCCACACTTTAAAGTAGGCTGATAACTTTTGGTTTTGCACAACCACACTCCTTTGTTCACCTGGGACCAGAAGCACCAACGTGCCCACCAGACATTTTTGGCATTGCCAAAAGAAGGGAAATATGAGAAGTTTTCTCCACAGTTTTACCAGTGCCAAAAGCCTGGAAGAGGATCAAGGCAGAAACTGCAAGTTTAGGGTTCATAAACCTCCATTTCTGCCTCTTTACAACCAACTTTATAAGTACTCTGGACTATGTCCCAAATGAGCTTCATGATGATCACTTATCTTCCCAACTCATCATGTCCTGGGCAGGAAAACACGAAGCACTTGTTGTATTTTTTCCCCAGGTTATAGGTTTGAATCAATAATATGTTACCCTGAGCCAATTAATGGTAGCAGATGACAAAAAGAAAGAGCACAGGAGGGCAGGAATTGAGACACTGAGATTCGCTTTAACCAGCCCTGCTGACAGAACAGCTTCTTTCTTTTCCATCCACTCACCCCCCTCTCATCTCCGTCGGAAAAAACACAGCAGGCCAAAACAAAAAGCAGCCAGAAAGAGAATTAAAGTGTCAGAATATGAATTTAAGGGCCTGTGAAGTAGCTCTGCTTCCCTTTCCTGTTTTCTGGCTGATGTTGCATCCCCAGTGAGCTCATCTCACACAGGAGAGAGCGAGAGCGACAACGGTTGATACAGCTCGAGGACAACACGACTGTTCCCACACAACAGAGAGATTGGAGAGAGTCTTTCTCCAAGAAAACCTGGCAACAGCCCTGTTTCAAGGTGGCCTGCCTGTGCCACCCCTCCCCTCCTTGATGGTGCTCTTGCTGCAAAACACTTGGACAAGCTTGGAGGTGCTGAATTCCCCCTTTCTGGAAGCATCCGGAGCAGTGAAATCCCACACAGGCTCCTCAATTCCCACCGAAGCTTTTGCAGGATCAGCCCCTTGCTGAGAGAGGTAAAAGCCAAGGAGTTGGATCAGAGAAAGGAGGACTTGGCCTTAGAGGTTATTGAAGCAACACTGAAAGTCTCTGTCAATGGGATGAAGCAAAAAAAGGTCTCTCAGTGACTTTGGGATCTTATCTAACATCTGGTTTTCTGCACCGTTTGCAGAGAAGAGATAAGGACAGAGAGAGGATGCAAAACCCAAAAATCAAAGGTGGTGAGTAATGAACAGGCAGCCACAGGAATGAAGGACACCTTGTGAGGTTCCTGTTTGCAGACACAAGAGGAACAGACGTAAATAGGACCTCTGAGCATCCTTAAATTTGAGGCTGAAACCCGACAAGAGACATCTCAAGCACGTAAGTATGAGCTTGACCTTCCGGGAGTCATCGGGCCAGCTGTTCCCAGGGAAAATTCCTTGCAATCTCTTGTGAAGATTCAGAAAACCACAGGCCAACATTCCTGACCACTCCTGGCAACCAAAAGGCCCGAAATGTAATTCTCAGAGATGAACACCGCTCATGTGATCCCGAGCCCAACAGCTGCAGGTCCTACCTCGAACTCCAAACTGCCCGAGGCCTTTGGAGACAGGGAAAGATTTGGCAGGGATTGAGTGGTGGTTTTGTAACTAGAGATGGTCCCATCCTTGTTCAGAGGGCTGTGTGTCACTCCAGAATACTGGGGTTTGGGCAAAGGAATTTTTCCAACCTGAAAGGTCAGAAGCAACAATGCCTGGAAGCTTTGGAATCCTAAAGCTTTGCCTTCCTAAAAGGACAAGCAACCAAGACCAGAGAAGCAAATATATATTTTTTTAAAAAAAAGGTTTGGGTAGTTAAGCTACAGTATGAGAGGGCAGAAGGAAGGAAGAAGCCTTGAAAAGTATCAACAAAACTCATTCATGGCTTTTGGTTTCAGTTTCAATCCTTGCTGGTCATGGAGGTCCTTACATCACATAAGGATGGGGCTTCAAGGGGAGGTTCAGGTGGGACATCAGGGTGAATTTCTTCATGGAAAGGATGGTCAGGGTTTGGCAGGGGCTGCCCAGGGTTAGACTTGATGGTCTGGGAGGTCTTTACCAACCTCAACGATCCTGTGATTCATCCTGGCTTGGGTCCAAGACTTCCAGTATTTTCCTTAATCCGTAATCAGCCAGATGAGATCCAAGGAGCAAAGAATCCTTCTGGTGGGCAGCCAAATTCACTTTGCAATGGAGACAACTACACCAGATGACATCTCCCCTTCCACAGAGATGATTGCTCACTGTAACTTCAGTCAAAGCCCTGCCCAAACGCTGCCTCCTTGCACAGATCCACCTGTCACAAGCACTATAACCCAGCCTTAACCACAATTTACCTTTCGCCTTCCTGAAGTCAACATCTGGCAGAGCATTTTCAGGATGCATTTGCAGCCTGACTCCACCCTCAGAAGAAGGTGGGCTGCCTTATGGTGGCATTTCACCTGTGACAGGCTCATAAAGCCACTGAGAAACGTGTCACTCCAACTGCACCGGGAACATTTACAGCACAAAGATCAGCTCTGGCTGCAGCTGTGAGGTTTGGGTAGCTGATTATTACGGGAGCAATCCCCTGAAATTAAGGTGTATCTACACATTGAAATGGGGAGCAATTATATTTTATATTCATCAACGTGACAGTTCTGCTGTAATTGCCTGGAGTTCTGAAATGTCACAGTTTTTAGAGACAAGGGGAGAGTTCCAGAGGAAACTGCGACATTCCTGGCCTTGCTTTGTCTGGGAAATGGAGACCCAAAGATTGGGCTCAGAGCTCCTTAAGGTTATTAATTTTACATTTACTAAACCAAAGGCTTGACTGCTGGACATTCTATGAAATGTCCATGTCTATGTTAATGTTCCTTTCCAATTCTCTGGAATATCCTGTGCAAAACAAGTTGAATTACACTGACCCACAGCCCAGCAGAAATGGCATGTCTATTGAAGCCCTAATTAAAAAAAAAATCATATTTCAATGTTAAAAACACCGTAAGAGTATCTGTTCATAGGTCTTCAGTCATAAAACCTCAGAATTACAAATTCCTAATGCCCTCAAGCTGGGCTTTCACTGATTTGATGGTTCCTGGACTCTGCCCAGTGTTCTGAAGATGAATCTTCCCTCTAAGTCCCGTGAAGAGTAAATCACAGCACTAGTGGGAGCAGGAACCTCACTGGAAAAGGAAATCCACTCTCACTGATGCTGGAGAAGCCAAGCATGTGCTCAGAGTAGAGAAGGAGGAAGGAATAAATCAAGGGCTCAGAGCCTTTCCCTTCCTCCCTCGCTCCTTTCAGCCCATTTCCCATCAAATCCTGGTCTCCTGGAAGGAAAACCCACAGCCAAAACAAGGTGCTTTTGTGCACCTCCAAAGCATTTCTGTCACCACTGAGACAGGGAGAGACTTCCAAGCAACCCAGGTCACCGTGCCCCAAAGCAGCCAAGAAATCAGGACGCTCAACTTTCATCCCCAGGTGGTATTTGGGGATGAAGGGCTGCAGGAACTCCCTCCTATCTAACTCGGGGCAGGAGAGGCACGGAAGAGAAGGCAAAAAGCTGATCTGCAATCCTTTAATTTTTCCTCCTTCCTCAAGTGTGGAATCCTGCAAGACAAGGTGGCCAGGGCAGCCAAGGTGGGAGAGTCCAAGATCTAACACATCCAAATCCAGAGGCAACATTCCAGCGGGTTTAAGCTCTGAGTTCTGTTAGACAACCAGCAAGACAAGGAGCTCCCTTTCCAATCCTGTTTTTGCAGTGCCTTCAAGCCTTCCATCTGAGCACGCCTGCATTACAGGGAGTGCTGAAGATCTCCCTCCTGCAAACACCTCACCCAAATTCCAAGGATTCTGCCTTCCTCTCAGGAGCTGGTCAGGGACCCTCTGCAGGACCAAGGACAGGGAGAAATCCTCCCCTCCAGCTGAACTATCCACCCACCACAGCCTCATACCAAAGACACAGGTCCAGAAAAACAGGGGGAAAAGGAATAAACCTCAATCCTCCTCTTTTTCCTCCACTCTCCCTCCCCCCAAGGGAAGGAGAACACGGCAAAGCTCACCAGAAACATCTCAGGCACCTCAAACTTCCCACTGGCCACTTCAGGCACTACCTTGGTGTTTATTCCTCTGTGCTGCACCACAAAAAACAGACTGAAGAATCAAGACAGCAACTTTTAGGAGGGTCAGAAAACTTGTATCTGAGCTTAGGCAGGTTTCTCTCCTTCAGTCAAACCAGCCTCAATATCAAGAAATTTCAGGAAGCTCCCGTGGCTTGACTGAGACATAAAAGGCAATAAAACGGATCCAGGAGTGTTTTGAGCCTCTCTGACAAGATCAGGATGAATTATGATCAATCACACTTTTTTTTTGACCCAGTAGAATCCTGTCTGCAAGGGCTGAAGGCATTAAGAAGAGAACATGTGCCAAGTGGTGTGAATTCCACTTTAAAGGAAAACTACAGGTGTTTTTAGGCTCAGCATGATCCAACTGTTCATCTTCACATGCTCCTGCTGGAAGACATCTATTACAGGCAGCTACAGCACTAAAATCCTGGACCAAGAGTTCAGAAAACCCCTTCCTTGATCTCTGCACATCAGGAAGATGGCACAAGACTCCAGAAAACAAAGCTGACAGGTTCCTAATCTGGAGTAAAAGGGAAAAAGAAGAGAAAGACCATTCCTTTCTGTCCCAGGTCATGGTAATTAAGGATAATTTAATGGCCAGATTTGTGCAGTGTGGGAAGAAGACCAATCCCCCAGAACTCCTACTGACCAAAGATGTGCTGGTCCTACAGCAGCCTCACCATTTATCACCCTGCCCTTAATGGGTTTATCTGTCTGACCCAAACCCCGGGATGCTTCCCAGGTTGAGGATTTAGAGACTCCAACCACTCAAAAAAAGCAGCATCTGTGCAATGCAGAGCTCTTTGATGATGCACATGTGGCTGTCTGGAGCGCAGATACACTTGGATAGTTCAAATCCCTCATGTTCTGAGACTCTGTTGCCTTGAGATGGTCCAGGAATTCCACATTCCTGATACCCTTCGGTTTTATGGCAGATGCTTTATGCTCCACCTGGTTTTCATTTCAAGCAGCTCCTTAAGGAATTCATCCTAATTTCTGGCTTCTGGGAAGAAATGGCACATACTAATATTTAGGTTGTTGGTTTGGTTTTTTTTTAAATCCCCCTTTCCCTATATCCTATTTGAAAGGGCACAACTGCTCCTGGGGCAAGAACTTCCCATTTGAGCTGAAGTGGTTCTAAAGTTTAATTAAGCTCTTTTCTGCACCTCCTGAAGTTTTGTAACAATGCCCTGACCCTTTTTTAACATAAAAAGTTACATTTTATACCAATTTTATACCCACTCTGTGCATCTGTGGAGCTGGGCTCCCCAGGGCTGAGGAAGCACACACAGGTTAAAATTTGGATGCCTTTTGAGCCAGAACACGGACCCTCAAGTGAGTTTCCAAATCTGCTGACAGCCAATTTCACACACTTTCCTCCTCAACACACCTCAACTCCCCAGAGAAATCAGCATGAGCCTGACTCCAAATGGAGCCTGCTTATCCCCCCTAAAACTCCTGGGAAGAGTTACATCCCAGCAGGGACAAAGCAGCTGGAGACAGGATCCAGCTCCCAACCCCTGTGCCAAGCCAGCAGCTCATCCCACATCATTCTCTGAGTGGATATCACACAGCACACTGTGGGGAATGAAAGCATTCCCGGCTGGAAAAGCTGGATCTCTGTGGGAAGCAGCTCCCCAGACACAGAAGGTGTCTGATAAACCCCCAAGGTTCTCCCTGCCAGCATCCACTTTAATTTATGCAAACTTTCTGTTGTCTGATACCTGAACACACTAACCAGCTCCCCAGTAAGCCCAAGAAAGGTGTTCTGATGTCAGGCTGGGGCTCTCTAATCATCATGGTTTGCCCTGAAGACTTCTCCCAGCCTTCAAAGATCCCTGGAAGTTTGAAAGAGAAATGGGACAAAGCAACTTTTAAAGCCCAAAACCTGGGGCTCAGTGTGTTGTTGCTGCTGGGATCTGCTGAGAGCAGACAAGCTATATCCTGTTTTTCACAACACCAAGCTGTGAAGTTACTGCAGGGCTCACAATTTTTGTTGAAGCATTTTCAGCTCCCACAGCATCGCTAGCAATACGGTTGCTGATGGACTGCAAAGGCAGAAGGAAGGGTTTATTAGGCCAGCGCTGACTAATTAGGTTGCAGTGAGTTGGTCTGAGCCTCCACACGGCAATAATCGATGCATTTAATGGCCTCGCGGCTTCATAAAAATTAAAATCCTCATCTACACCCCTGTCAGCGCCTTAATTAAGGCAACACTGCAAGCTCCGCTGCCCATTCACAGCCTTTTGTCAGAATATTCTTATTTAAATAAGGAATGAGAGGGCTATTACACATATCAAAGCACACACTGTAAACAGGACATCACATCACCAAAAAGGACAAAAAAAAAAAAAAAAAAAGAAAAAAGAAATCCCAAGCCGGGCCGAGGCTTTCATAAACATTGGCCAACGTTACCATCGGTGAAGTCCAACGCGTACACTGGAAACCTTCGTGCAATGTCATCAGAAATCCCCTTGCCAACATTGAGGAACTCGTGCAGCTGAAGAGAAAGGAAGGAAGTGCTGTGTCAGTGCAAAGGCTCCACGCATTGTTCGAGACATCGAGCTCCTCATTCAGCCCGGAGAGGGGCAGAGCTGCTGGATTTCAATAGGGCATTCAACTCCCCCCACCCCCCGCCTTGCCGTGGTAATAAAAATAAACTCGTTGGGTCTCGATTTATATCCTCAATAGCATTGTAAATGAGAAAATATTCCCTCTATTCCCACCCCCACACCACCCTGTTTTCCTCCCTTCCTTCCCTTTTTTCCCCTCCCATTTGTATCTGCATCCCTGGTTTTGCAGGTGAGGGAGCTGAGGACCCACTGCAAACCCTCGGGTTAAACATCAGAGATGCCAACTTTTTTTCTTCAGATTCCAGCCCAAAAAAACTCTTCCCCCAAATCCACACGAAGGGGGATCCCCAGCAAGTGCTCCATCCCTTGGAGTTAAAAGCAGACCTCAGAGAAGATGCAGAAAGGGAATTAAGGCTTTCTGCACCTCCAACTCCACAACCAAAAGGGAACAAGCTTGAATAGCTGCACATAAATCCAAACCATAATTTTTTTTTTCCCATTAAAAGGCAGTAAGAACGTTGTAGGAGGGTTCCAAATATCCAGCATATTCCCTTTCATTTCTGGTCTGGGGGCCTGCAAGGTGCAGAGTGATTGCTGATGTGATCCCATGCTCACCACAGGCAATAAAGGAACTCGTCAGGGATAGGTGACAGCTGCTATTGACTCTCAGCCTCCCAATCCTCCCAACCCCATCCTTATGGAAAGCACATGGAAAGAGTCAGAGTAGGCAACACTTGCAAATGAGGCACCTGTCAGATTTTTTTTTTTTTCCCCACTGTTATTCTATTTCTACTCTGAAAAAATCAAATGCACCTTTCCAGAGCGGTAACAACCCCGGCTGTCTCATTTAAAACATTTCACGCACTTGTTGCAGAATTAGACACAAAAGACTTTTCTAACCTCTGCTAGAGGGTGTAAAGGAGGGGGGAGGGTGGAAATAAAAATCACAGATCCAAAATTTACACTGAGAGATCATCTCAAAGAAGCAGGGAGCTCTTGCTTTGGTTTATGTGGAAACTGATAAAAATTACTGCTGTAGGAAGGACTCGACACTGCAGTGCTCGTTTAACAGGTGACACACAGCTTGGCCTTCTCTGCTGGGACTCACCTGTTTGCAGCACCTGGAAAATCAGATAATAAAACACAGGAAACTTCTCCTTTAGGAGGAGTGCACTGGGCACAACAAACTCGAGGGTTTGGGGTGTTAAAAAAGACACCTCAGAGGACCAGCTCATTTATCAGGATATGATCTCTCGTATTTCATGCCTAACTCTGCTGCAATTTGCCAATACCCCTGTGGAATTTTAGAACAGTTTAAAGCCTAACCTGAACAGTGAGGATGGACAGATGTGACGCTGGCAGACACCAGCAAACCATCTGCATTTTAAGGATTTCTGAAGAAGCCACATTCAGCGGTGGGGTTGGACATCAAAGCCACATGCACTCCAAAAACCAATTTAATTTCCCCCCCCCCCCCCCCCTCCCAGAAAGAGATTCCTGAAGGGATGAGTCAGCCAGAGAATCACAATGGCTTTAATGACAAGGATGTTTACTTATCATGCTGCAGTGAGCGCAGGGAAAATGATGCTCAGGGTGTCTCATCTTCCGGGGCAGAGGCAGAGAGAGGGAAGGGGCACCTGGGCACAAAGGCTGCTTGTGGGGAGCTGTGAGTGGCACTTCCAGGGGTGGGGCAGCCACAGCTTCTCTGGGAAACCCGTCCCAGGGCCTCAGCACCCTCACTGGGAAGATTCCCTCCCAATATCCAATGTAAATTTACCCTCCTCAGGTCTAACACCCTTCCCTCTTGCTCTGTCACTCCATGTCCCTGCAAAAGTCCCTCTCCAGCCTTCCTGCATGCACTGGAAGGCTGCTAAAACACCAAGTTATGAAAGATAAAATAACATAAAATATAAAAGACCAAGTTTATCGACCTCTAAAGTTACAGGTCTTCTTGATTTTGCTTTTACCCCCCAACCTATCCCACCACACACACCTTCCCTGCTCAACTCCAGGCACGTTTCAGTCTGGTTTTTTCCTCCTGCCATCTTCTGAGGTTCCCAAAAACCTCGGTAAGGACAGTGCTGACACTTCACTCTTGTCCTTTTTAATCTCCCTCACACACCCCCAGTGCTGAAAATGTCTTGGACTGCCATTCCCTGTTCCTTTCTCCCTCGGAGTGGTAAGTTTGGTTGGCCCATTGGCTTCCCCTTCACGATATCACATCTCTCAATGGGATTGAGATTTAACCACTTTTGATTTAACATCCTGACCCCAGGTGGCCAGAGCTTTATCCCTCAGGAACACACAGCTCCAGGCTTATTAGCTTTAGGAACTGCAGCTCAGGAGCACCAAATCCTCCTTCAGGTTCCTTTTAAGTCCACCCAGTGCTCTTCCCCTGCTGCTCTTAATACACAAAGCAGGGAATACAGTAAAGGAGCACACAAAAAAAACCCCAAAACAACTAGAAGGTCATGAATTATCCACTTTCCATTCTAGAAATCCCTCTTAAATCTCTTGCCATAAGTGACCAGTATTTGGGTTATTGGGAGAGGCTGAGCCAGCACTTAACAGCAGCTAGAGAGCCAAACAGAAAATATCTGCCCCAACAACTCTGATCCTTTCTCAGCCCTCCACAGAGGTACTGGAGAGCTGAATGAGGTTTTTTTTGTTACAGACCAGAGACTCAACACTATATCCTCCCTCCTGCTGATGCTGAGCAAGCACAGCCCCCCCCCCCCCTCAGCAAATCCACCCAGGACACAAAATCACAGCCAGGAAACATCCCAGCTGTTCAGGGCTCCTCCATGAGCAAAATCACAATTAGATGCCTCAGTAAACAAGAGGATTTCAGGCTGACTTAATTATGATTGAGTACGTAGCCTTGCCTAAATAATCCTCTGAGATGAGCCAAAGCAGAGTGACAGTGCTGTAGGCACAGCATGGAATGTGACTGCCACATCCCCCTCAGTGTTTTTAGCAGAGGTAGAAAACAAGCACTGGCAAAAAACAAAATCCCACTCACACCCAGAATTTAAAGCCCTTTTCTCCCCCCATCAGTGCAGGAGCAAGGGATGAAGGGAGGCAGGAGGGAGGTTTTCATGTCACCAAGAGACTTCCCACCCTCCTGAGAGCTCACTGTGAGGACAGAGCAGCTCCAGGGTATTTATTTCACCGGGGGTGGCTCACAGGTTGAAATTACAGCCCTGGTCTCGTGTGAGGTTGTGCTCATATTAAATGCTTCCATCCCTGCACAGGGGAAGGGGATGATGTTGGAGATGCCTCTCAGGAGAAGACACCTCCAGCCCAGCTCTCAAGATCTGTGCTGGCAAAGAGCTTCTTCTTCCAAGAGACACAAGAGAGCACAGTTAGCACACTGTCCAGGCTGCACCTCCCAAGGGCTGAAGGATAAAAGGGTTTAAAAAAAAAAAAAAATCAGTTTACCAAATCCAGACAACTATCAATGCCAAAAGGAAGAGCTGAAGAAACAAGAGTCACTGTCTACAGCTCAGAGGCATCAAAGCCTTGCCTGGCCAAGGCTGCTTTTCCAACAAGGCTGGTAAGAATCATCAGTGCCAGGGCCAACACAGCCTCGATGTTCCATCCAGCCCTCCTGGTCACCAAACTAGAGCAGAACCCCCCCCCCAGACACCTTAAAACCAGCCAGTTTAGCAGAAGACAGAGCCAGATGCTTCAGCTACTCTAATAAAAACTCTGTAAGGCCAAGGATAAAGGGTTAAACCTACTTTACCCAAATTACTGCTCCAAATATCCTTGCCCTGCATGACCCGGGTTTAAAGAGGGTTTCAGGGCTTGTTCTGCAAACCTAAGGGCAGGTATGGGGTCTAGCAAAGTTCAAAGCACTACCTATAAGCAAGGGGATTCTGCAGGGAAAACATGAGCTTTGCCCATTTCCAGATGTGCAGATCAAACCCTTAAATCTATCCCAGGAAAAAGGAAAAAAAAAAAAAAAAAGAGAGAAGTGATAAGTTAAGCAGCTCCTGCACTGTAGGCAAGCCAAAGATTTCAGGTTTATTTGTAACTCAGGGACAGCAGCAGCAGCATGCTGGAGATGGCCCAGTTTGTTTTTCAGGTATGCTGTCTGCCCAAAGAATGGATTTCTGAAGGGGAAAAAACAAAGCAATGGCCAACACACAGGAAATTCCAGAAAAGAAAGCCGAGTTACAGCATTTCCCCCCGAAACTTTTAAAGCACGGAGCAAGTAATGCTTTACAGAGCTGCAGATCAAACAGGGAAGAAGCCAGGCCAAATACTGACAGGCAACTTTTTAAGTGAAATTACCGTGCAGAAATGGCCAAGAAGCCTTTTGGCTGGGGGAAAGACAAGCAGCAGCTTCTTTAGGAGCCTTCTGATTGTAAGGATTAAGCACCTTGGACTGACAACAAGCAGCGATCCATTAATCCCACCCTTGATTGAGCATCTGGAATCAAAGTCCTGCAACCATTTCACCCCCTTACTGCTCTGCACCCCTTCAGCACCTGCCTCTTTGAAGTGGGGTGTTGTTTTGTTGGTTTTTTTGTGATTTCCAGCAGGAGTGAGGAAGGTGGGTGGACACACAGCAGCTGTTTGTAGAAGCCTCAACGCTTGCTGGGAGAGCTTCTTGCCTCCACTGGACTCAAAGTGCTCCATCCCCCTCACGCCAAATCCCCTGGGATTTCAGCAGGTGGACACAAGGGAAGCAGAGGTGCCGGGGCCAGCCCTTACCTTGAGTGGTTTGTGCCCGTGTGGTTTGTGCCCATCGCTCCTCCCCGAGGGTCTCTGGTTCACCACCGTCAGCAGGTGCCGCTGGTGGACCAAGGCCTCCTTGAACTCCTCCTCAGTTTTGGTCTCCAGCAGCTTCTGCCGAAAGGTGATGTCGGAGAACATCGTGGCAAAGGTCCTGCCCACTTCTGTGGCCGTTTTGGTGCTTTTCTGAGCAGGAAAGAAAAAAAAAAAAATAAAAGTAAGAGAGAGAAAAAGGACTTGTAAAATGATTTTCTTTTCTTTCGCTTCTGGGAAGTTAAACCCACTGGGCTCCATCTGAAGAGGAAGCTGCCTGGCCTCCAGGATCCCAGAGACACCTGAGGGAGAAGGTGAGGAAGACGCTGCAGATGAAATCACCAAGCACAGCAGAACCTTGTGAAGCACCACCAGACAGGTCCTGACCAGAAGCACCGATCACTTGATCAATTCCCCAGGACTCAATCCAAGGCTGAATCATGCTGAGCATGCACTTCATCCCTGGTTTTCTCTTCAGGGTTGCTAAGAATAGACAAATCAAAGTCTTTGCTATCTCACAGCACCTCAGCATTACTGCTGCTGGGGTGGAGAGGTGCTGTAAGTCGAGGTTCCAGCACGTAGAAGTGTCCTGATGCCTTATCTGAAAAGACTGAGATTATTGTGCTTGCCTGCTTCATCAGATCCCTATTTCCTGGGCATTAAAACTCAGCTCAGTTGGTCACTCCGGGGTAATTCTGGCAGCACAAGTGGAGATTGAGAGCTCACAGCTGAAAGCAAGAACTGGCACAGAGGGAAGGAGGGGAAAGAAGCAGCTGAGCACACAGACAAGCAGCACTTGTCTATCTTCACTAAGTATTTGAAAGGGATAGGAAATTTTCAAACACTTGAGAGAAAAGTGTCTTATTTGTGGGCTTGAACACTGCTGTGAGCCACAGGCCTGATCTTTGAGGGTACAACTGCAAACAGAATCCAAGCCTGCTTCACTATTGCTTCAAGCACCGTGGATATTGGATACAAAGGGAACAGCAGAGGAGACTTGAGCTCCCCATCCCTGCACAAATCCCTGCTCTGCTCACACACCACTGCAGTCAGGCCAGATAAGACACCTACCAAGGCAAAGTTACACAGAAGCAGAGCTCATTAAAAAGGCTCCTTCTGAAGCACAGTTTTAACCCGCCCACCTTTGCCACTCTCCACGCTCATCACGCAGCAGCTCCTCAAGACACCCAAACAAACCCCCCCCTCCTTTGGGCATCCTCCAAGCTCCTCACACTGCTGGGAGGAACAGCAGGGAGCATATGTGATGGATCTGAGTGCTCCTCGTGATTCAGAACACAACAGATGAACGGTTCCTTCCTGAACACAACCAAATAATTCAGCGTGGCTCGATGCAGGGGCACAGACACGTGGGTGGCACCGAGCTGGTCCTGAAATCATCGCTCGCTTTGTGCTTCTTCCATCACTCACATCGCCCTCTCCTCCGTCTGCCAGAGAAGCTGTGGCTGCCCCATCCCTGGAAGTGTCCAAGGCCAGGTTGGACGGGGCTTGGAGCAACCTGGGCTAGTGGAAGGTGTCCCTGTCCATGGCAGGGGGTGGAACGAGGTGATCTTTAATTTCCCTTCCAACACAAACCATCCCTAGGATTCCGGTGCCGTCCCCTCCATCACCAGTAAAGGCCCTTCAGATACACCTGCCAGGACACGTTCCATTTTAAGTTTCTAGGGAAAGGTTTGGATTTAAGTGAAGAATTTGCTCTGGGATTTGCTTTTAGAGTTTGCCAGCCTGGTCCTTTCAGACTGATCCATCCCTGTGATTTGCCATCACAGGGGAGGCTCCACCTTTCACCTCCGACCCTTGGGCTGGGGCTGCAAGGATTGCTTCAAGATTCCCAGTGCTGTCCCTGTTCTTTGCTTTCCCAGGGAGATGACTGAACCATTTAGAAGGAAGAGCACAGATATCCGCAAGAAAACTCAAACTTTTTCCATCCTCCATATTAAGAAGGCCAAGGATCTGGACTGTCAGCACAAGAGATTCCCATTTTCTGGGCTTTTTTCCCCCTCTTCATTTAATCCGTCGCTGTCAGCAGGTTAATTATTTTAACTGCTGCACCAGAAATGCGCACTTGGAGCCGGCTGCGTTGCCCCAGCTCAAATAAAAAGCCTGCTGGCAGCTGCAGCCCCGCTTGGCCTCTGCTCCCCTTCCCTCAGTTTGAGGCTGCCCATTGGAACTGCAGAGTTTGGAGGGCTCGGAGCGGATGCGGAGCCGCTCGCCGGGGGCTCTGCACGGAGATAACGAGGCCAGACAATGAGGGACAGATCCCTGCAGTCCCCAAATCCCCACACGGGCCCAGCTGTTCGCTTCCAGCTTTTCCCAAGCAACAGCAATAGGTTTTCAGCCTGTTGGCTTCGAGCTCTCATGCCAAAAAAGCATTGAGGTGGGGAAGGACGGGCCAGAAATCCTGGGGAAGGAGGAAACACCAGTATTTCCATTTAAACGAGGGCGGGAGGAGACAGACGGGCCAGAGCAGCAGGTCCCAAGGTCACACTGATAAGCATTGGAGAGCAGGAAGTTGGATCAGGATATATCCTGTCCCAGAAAAGGTCTCCAGCCTCTCCAGCAGCTCCCAGAAGCACAGGCTCAGTAGCCCCAAGGTGCAAAGAGCCAGATGAAGTGTGAAAAGGTCTTGAGCTTTGAACCGTTTGGCCATCAGCTGCAAGAACACCACCCCATCTTGGTCAAGCCAGTGCTTTCTAGGAAGACAGGATGGTGATCCCCAATTAACCTTGATGATGTTGGAGCTGCATGATCCTCGTGGGTGCCTTCCAACTCAGGATATTCCATGAGTGGAGTAAATATGTTCACTGAGCCGTTTGTTGGCCTTGTCTACACCAAAGAGCCAGCAAGGCCACCTGAGCAAGCTTCAACCTTGATGTTTCAAGTGCCAAAAGCTTTGAAAACAGATCCCAAAGGACACCTCAGGGACACCTCACAAGCACCCCAGCATCCAAACAGTCTCACTCCTCCAGCAACAGAGCCCAAAAACCAATCATCCTCCTCTTGGCTGCACTACCCAGAGCTGCTGCATGGGGGTACCTGGGAGCCCCACCGGGGGAGTTTGTTGGGAAATAACCCAGTGGAGCACCAGCTGTAGAATCAGAAGAGCCTTTCACCAGCAGGGATAACCAGGAGCAGCATTTCTCAGCTCTAAAAGCAGCAGCTGAAGTGGTAAAGCTGGAGGGGGGAAGCTGTGAAGTGACAGTGGCCCCACAGTGTGTAAGGGGACTGCAGACACACGGGACCCGTGTTCTCCTCCCCATCAGGCTACCAGGCCAGGAGATGAGGACATAGCTGACAAATCCACCCCTCAGGAGAGCATAAATCATCTTGGCAACTGCTGAGAAGGTCTCAGGCCTTTTCACATCCCCTCCTGTTTCAGGAGCAGTAGTTACCAACCCCGGGAGGAGATCAAGGGGAAGCCACCTCGGGAGAAGATGACACTCACCATCTTGGGAGGAGCCAGGACCAGGATCACAAATCTCACTTCACAGGAGTTTTCCCCCCAGTTCTGGGGCCTCTCCAGGCGGCTGATGCAAACGTGACGTCGCTGAAGGGACTTTATAGTGCAACTGTGGGGGAAGAGGGGAGTTGTTAAAGACGTGGGCACCACAACCCAAGGGCTGCTCTCTCCCGGTGCAGCAGGTTTACAAAACACACATTTCAACTCCCAGAAACACAAGGTTGTAAAAAGAGTCCCTTCTGAAGTCTTAAAGAGTGATTTCAAGTTACTGTTACCCTATTCTGCCATGTTTTTTTTCCATAGAATCTGACATCCATGTTTTTAGGGGAAATAACCTTCACAATCTGACATCCATGTTTTTAGGGGAAAAAACCTTCACAACCTGAAGGTTTTATTCTCTCTCCCTCTTCCTCCACCTGCTTTTTAACAGCCAAGACAGCAGAAGACAGAGCACAACACATGTAGTATTTGCAGAGCCACAGAAGCTTCTGCAAGAAAAGCCTCCTATTAAAAAACATTACTGGAAAGCAGATTACACTTCATTTCACCTGATTCCCCAAAGTGCTTCTGGAAACATCAAGGCAAGGTGCCAAACCAATATATTTCCACTTTTGCCTCGGGCAGATCTCTGTTGTAATGGCTTTCCCCATTTGCTCCCAGCTGTTAGTTTGGGTTTTTTTTTTTCCCCTTTCTGGTGCACATGTGTTACACAAACCAAGCTGACCCTCCTTGCTCAAGATCCACAGAGGTCACAGCAGGCAGGATTCCTGCTCCCAGGAAAATCCATGGCCGCAATCCAGCCCAGCTGGGGATGGGGTGGCTGTTTGGACTCCCCCAAACAAAGTTGTTTGAGATAAACACAGGGATCAGCTCTGGAGGCCATGGAAGACCAGGTCTGTCTCCACCCTGGGATGTTTAAACAAGAGCTGGGATCTCATTAGTTGTCATTTTTCCTGCTGGGAAGCTTTGGGGCTTAGTGGTGGATAATTCCAGCCTGGACTGCAGCTCTCCTGCTGCCTTTAAAGCCACCTACTCCTCTTTCAACCCTCCTGAAAAGCACTGGTGAAACAGGGTTTGCCTCCTGACACTGGAAAAGACACGGAAGTATTTTCCTACCTCACAGTGATTTTTTTATTCCCCCCTCTCCTCCTTTTTTTTTTCCTGGTTCGAAGTTATTTCAACTTCTGGCTCCCTTTTATTGATCCAAAAAACACCTACTGTGGTCCTACGATAGGATTTACTTCTCCTTCAACTTCTCATCCACAATTCCAGCCCACTTCATGCCTTTTTAACAGGCATTCCCACAGCCATGCACTCTGAAGGCTGTTCCACAACCAGCTCCTGAAGACCTGTGGCTGGAAATACCCTGTCAGGAGAACACTGCATTTTCTATCAACTTCTTCGTGATTTGCACTCAAAAACAATCACACCACGGACTATTTTCTGACTGAGTTTGACTTCCTGATTGCAGATTGCAAGCAGCCTGCTCATATAAATTAATCTGACAAAGGGACTCGTCTGAGAGCAACCAAACAGCTTAATTACAACAATACAGGTCACGAGAAAGATGACACTGTTTCATTTATTTCCTCCACCACAGCCCCTCGTGTCCTTTTTCTACTCAAATCAGCTCTGGAAGAGACAAATCTCCAGGCAGGTCCAAAGGTGAGGAATAAATACCTTCTAAAGTAATTGAAAACAGAGTGCAAGTTGTCTCCTGGACTCAACCAAGAGACTGGATCTGCAACAATCCCTGTCCTTCCTCCCAGGGGATCAAAAGGAACACAGACAACACTTGTTTTCACAACCAAATCCAAGCCCTTGGTTGCAATCCAGCTGTGGCTGGAAGGCAGACAATTCTCCTCCTGTTCCAGTTCAACAAGCCCAGGGGGAAGGCACAAACTCCGGGATTCACAACAACTGGAGAACCTTCAAGTGGGTTCAACACCTTCAGTTCTCCCACCTTCACCCACCTGGTCACTGACAGTGAAAGGCTAATGCACCATCAGCAAAGATGACCCTTATTTTGAGTTCTCTCCTCAGCATTTTCAAACCTCAGCTGTTGAGCTCACGGATTTGTTTTTGAGAAGGAAGGTTTTCCTGGGCATTGTGAACATCAGTTCTACCCCAGAGGTGGCCAAATCAGGGATCACAGAGCTCCCAGAGCTGTGCTAACACTTCCCACACATCATCCCTTCCCTACCACATCCACCAGGCAGGACCTGACGTCCCAAAAAACTTCTGAACCATGAAGTTATTTGGAAAAACCTATTACAAAGTGCAATAATTAAGCAAACCACGTGTAGTTAAACTTTCTCCCTGAAGTGACAGGGTTATGTTTCAGGAACTCCTCTCCAGGGCCACGATTTCCACGATGTCGACAAGAACCTTGCCGACAGTGCCCCTCTAACCCCTCCAGCTCAAGAGCTGCTTGAGTTTAGAGGGGAAAAAACTCGATTAAAAGGCTGTTCTTTGTTACTGGATGGCTTTCAAAGACAGCCTAATTCTCCTGGCAGCCACACCAAAACCTGGAGTTGCCTTCACTCGAGGGACCAGGAAAGTGTGGGAGCAGCAGCTCTGGAGGATTTAGCAACGCTGAGCACATTTACAGGACACCAAGGAAAGCACTGTCACTGGTAACCATTTTTTATCTGAAGCAATTTTCTCCACAGTGCTGGAGCTTGAGGGTTCTCACACCTGTGAGAGTTTGTCCCAACTTCTCTGTGAAGAGCTCTTTTGACACTGCACCCAAATCCCAGGACCACACCAGTAAAGCTGAGTTTGGGCCACTGAAGGATTTCCAGCCTAGAAGGGTCAATGCACACACAAATTTTGGTCAATAATCCCTTTACAAATCAAGCTGGAGTTGATTTAGTGGGGGCAAAACAGATTAAAACCTGTTTTAAGCAGGTGCCACAGAGAAGGTGGGATGCCCCTGAGCCTTTCTGCAGAACACAATCTCATCTGCACCGGGTCTGGGCTCCCTGTTATATCTATTTATTTGGGGAAAAAAGTATTATCTCAGCACTTTCAGTGCAAGGCCAAGTCACTTCTGCATCACTCTCAAGCTTTTCTTCAAATTTAAACCATTTTTTTAGCTGACTCCAATCCCATCCCTTGGTGTGGCACTTACAGCTCCCACTTCTGATTCCAGAATCCAGGTGCAAATGTAACACAAACCAAAAGTGCAGCACCTACTAGACTTGGGCAAATATTTGTAAAGGACAAAAAGAAAAAGAAAAAAAAAGTCATTTGGTTCACATGAAGAAAACTCAGCATAGCTCAGGCCAAGAGGAAAGTCACTTCCAAAATGAAACAACTTTTTTCAAGTAGCACTTCAATAAATTCCCATCAAGAGGAAAAAAAAAAATCTGAAGGGTGAGTAGCCAAAGCTCCCAAAAAAAGACATTTTCAGCTGACTCTAAATCAAGCCTGGTTTGGCCAAAGCCTCCAGGTTCCTTTTGGGTTTGAGTTGAGCTACATTTGATTCTCCCTCAGTTTGCCCAGAAAGCTGAAAAAAAAAAAAAAAAAATCTATTTTCACCCAGGATTAGTCACACAAGGAAATGCTGGACTGTGATTTAATGAGATGCCAGGTTGAGTTCTCAGCAACTTTTATCTTGATCCTCCAATAATTGAGCTCATAAAAAGGGCATTTAAATTATAGCACCAATTCTGCTTTGCTCTCCTCCTCTCTGCATCCGGCTGAGCGTGGCTCTGGGGATGGGGAGAACTGGCAACACTCCCCCAAAATCCCAAATCCACCGAGTCCCACGTGCCCCAGCTCTGCCCCACACCCAAGATTTTATCAGAGTAATAACACATTTCTCAACCAAATCATACAAAGGGTCGGGCTACGGAGAACCCAAGAGAAACAGAAACCCTCTTTCAACGGGGCAAGAAAGGAAGTTAATTCAGAAACAAATTATCCCTTGCAGTAAGAAAAAGTGCCCAGCAGAGGTAATCAGCCAGCCAGGCTTTTCCTGTCCCCACACACAACAACAATGACACTCCTTGTTCTCGCCCCCCTGCAAATAAATCTTCCTCCACAGAGCAGCTCCAGGCACGAGCCTTGGGAATCCAGACTCTGGAAGTGAGGGGTGGAGCTGTGCCCAGCCAGCTCACCCACAGCTTGGCACAGTCTTGGTTCAGCCACGAGCTGGGGGAGGTTTTGGACTGGGAAAAATCCACTTTTTGCTGGGCTCCCAGGAAGATTCACCCCCTTTCTGGGAGTTCACCCCTCCAGGGGGATGTATTTCCCACAGGGCAGTGTGTGTTGGGAACCACTTTCCATCACACAGCACCTGCAAGAGCTTCGGCTCTCCTGCCCAACCAGGGTGGAGGGGCCCTAAAAAAGAACATTAATTGGTTCTCTCAGCTCAAAGAACACTTGGCAGGTGATGGATGTGGCACTTGGGGACACGGTTTAGGGGTGAACACGGCGGTGCTGGTTGGACTTGATGATCTTACAGATGTTTTCTTAATGATTCTATAAAGGAGACATCTCCCTGTGAACACCCTGCAGGCACTGGAACAATCCATCTTTCTCCTTCAGGATCCAAATTCCTGATGCAGGGCTTGAATTTGAGGCTTTCTTTTCACACAGCAGCACCTGTGAGAGCTTCAGCTCTCCAGAATAATCTGGGGAAAAAACCCAACCAGGGTGGAGAGGCCCTTAAAAGAAAATTGTGCAGTTCTCTGAGCCCCCAGGAACACTTGAGAGATGAAGCTTGTAAATTCTGGAGAAGAGGCTCTTGTTTACAAGACTCCAAAGCTTGCAATCATTCCTCTTAAGGAAAATATTTGTTTTAAAGAACTGAACTGTTTAATTTCCCGTTTTTTGTCCTTTAAAAGGAGGGGATAACGTGAGGAATACATGGGAACTGAAGCATCTCTATTGGAAATCCATTCCACAGCTAAATCAGAAGCAGCATGACTTTTCTGCAGACACACAGACCTCTGGAGAAACCCTTAAAACACACAAACCAGGCTCTGCATTACCTCTGTTGAGAGACACATTGGTAAAACCTTTCACACGAGCATCAGTGCTATGTTAATCTTGAATTTAGCCCTCAAATTTGACTTTTTTCAAACAGCTTGTTATCCCACATTATCTCACAATGGAAGGCCACCTGGGTTTTTCCAAGTTCAGCTCCTCCACAGGAGTCACTGCCAGGACACCACAACATCAGAGCAAGGAATTCTAGAGCAACACAGGGCACACAAACCCCTCTCTGCTTGCAGAGAGGCTTTTTTTTCCCCACCCTCTGCTCTCTGCCTGTTAAAACAGCTTCAGCAAATCAGTTCAATGCACTGAAAGAAAATAAGTCCTTCCCCAATCCCTGTGCCTTATCCATCCAGCCAAGGGAAATGGTGCTCCAACTGCTCAATCCAGACTCCAGAGCAGCTGGCTTGCATGTTTTCCTAAGGATTCAGCTTTGAAAATAAGCAATTATAACCATCTCCTGGGCAAGGAGAACACAGGCTTGGAAGCTGTGATGCCTGGGAGTTCCAACTCAGCTCAGGGAGCGTTTGCTCCATGAGCCACATTCCTGGATTTCTCCTTGGAGCACCCACCAGCACCCAGTTAACTTGGACATCAGGGATCCTTCACTCCAAGGGAAAACATTTTAAAAATTAAGCATTTCTGCCTCCATATTTCAGCGGTGGAAGAAGGAATTGGGTGTGATAGGACTTTGGCTTGTGGTAAGAGTCACTTATTCATAATCCCTCCATTGGATAAGGGATTTCCTTGGGCTTTCTGTGGAACACCAACATCAGTGGCTCTCACAGGAGTTCCTTCCCAAGGCAGACATGCCAAGCATCCAAGTTTACCCCCTCCAAGCTCTGGATCATGGGATTGCTGGGTGGGTCATGGGGAATTCTGAGCTCCTTCCTGGCAGCGCCTCTACCTGGTTCAGTCGTTTCATGGAGGGCCATCAAAGTATCTCCCTGGGGTCCCACCAACAGCTGAGCTTCCCCATGGCTAAATAACCAAGGAAAACAGTTCAGCATCCCCCATTCTGGGACAGGAACTCATCCCAGGTTTCTCTAATGAAACAACCACCAGCAGGTTCACAGAGAAGCAGCAAGAGATCTCCATCCCAGTCTGTGCCTTCCTGCTCTGGCAAATGTTACCAACAGGAGGGAAAAAAAGAGTTGTGCCCATGGTTTCTGAGGTATGAGAGAACTTCCTGGACTGAGGAAGCTCATCTGTAACTCTAAATATTTGCCTTCTAGTTAGAAAATCACCAAGGATAAATATGGGGTGATTCTTTAACCTTCACTACTCCAGAGCTGAACCCTGCTGGTCATTGGGGCAATGCAGGGCTCTGCTCCTCCCAGCTCTCATTTTAATGGAAGGAGCTCAAGATTTCCAGAAGTTTTGGGTATCCTGGGATGGCTTCAGCAGGATCAGGTTTGGGGCATTCTGGACTAAACCACCCCTGAAGCCAATTGGGAGTCAGAAGACACTTTTTCTGGACTTGAGGGGAACATTCAAACCTTGAGATCCTAAATCCCCGAGGGTCTGCTCTGCCAGGAGGATCAAGCCCAGATCCATGAGGAGCATCTGGGCCTTGCTGGAGCCCCACTAGACATGAAACCACCAGGACAGCACCCCCAGTCCAGCAGAGGCAGAACAGCTCTTTCCACCCCACTTTTCCCCACTGCTCCTCCCGCTGAGGATAAGCCAGGAAAGGAAGAACAGCCCCCTTTCCAGCACAGAAAAGAGGGAAATCCACTTTTATCTCCACGAGGAATGTTCTTCTGCAGCCAGGCTCTGCACCACTCAGCAAAAATCCCACACAGAGTTCTTCCTTTCTGACTCCAAGCTCATCTCAGCTGTCATTTCCCCTCATAACCAGTACAGAAGCAACACCACCAAAACCACCTCTCTGAGCTGCTCCTCCTCATTAATAAAACCCCATCACGATGCCCAATTTATCTCACCCACTAGAAATAAAATGTTGGTTTAAGGTGCACAAACTCAGCAGTGCTGATTTCAAATTTAGCAAAGGCTACAGACTAAATGCAAGGAATAAAGACCAGCAGACATCTTAAAGGTCCTTCCCACTCAGATGGAGATTTTTTTTTTTTTCCCCCCCAATCAACAAATTCCTTTTACTTCAGAGGTTTGGAAGTTGTTTTGCAATCTGACTTCAAGAAAAATGTAAGATCTAAAAATATGGTTCACAATCTGTTGCACAATTGCTCCAGCAGAAATACAGTGCAACAATTAGATAATTATAGTTAATAACTCATCGCTGCTTTCCCACCACTTTCTTCTCCCTCTTCAGAGCAACAAAAGGAAGAAACAAGGAAAGTTTTGCACAAGACACCTTCGGGCTGTGAGCTTATTTTTCAAATCATCTCTGGCCTCGGGAGCCAGGATTACTCACATGGCTGCATTTAAAGCCTTGGCTCCCTTTCCACCAGAGGCTGAACCCACCCTTCCCAGCCTCATGTAATGCAACCACAGCCTTTGTAGCAAGACCTCTAGAATGCTCTGTCATTAAATCAACACCCTCCAAACCCCTCCATACAGAGCTATGTCACATCCCACAGCAGAAAATTCCACCCTCTCCATCAGTAGGGTGTCCATATCCCTATTGCTGCTCCGCTCCCTGTGGCATCCAAAGTGGAGGACACTGCTCAGAAGTCTTCCTGGCTGAGGGCATTTTACTGTATAAGCTCATTTTCTCTGTGCATGCCTGGTGTAAAAGTAGAGCCCACAGAGCAGGGACATCATCCAGTTCACCACTTATTTCACTGGACACAGCCCTGACACGAAACTGTTTCTTTTTCACATTGAGATCACATCTTTCCCTTTCACAGGAGATTAAAAACAAGGGTGACGTGCTTTGTTTTTTTTTTTTTTTTCTTATTTGTTGGTGTTATTTTGTTTGTTGGTTTTTTTTCCTTGTTTGTTTGTTGTTTTTTTTTTTTTTTTTTTTTTGTTTTGTGGTGTTTTTTTTTTTTAAATCATCTATTTCCAAGGCAAAATCCTCCCCATTTTTTTCCCCAGCCATAAGCAAAGGGCAGGGGAAGAACTGCCAGTGGAAGGAAAGCCATTGTGACAGTTGTCCCAGCAAACTGGCTGTGAAGGCTCAAACATGTGCCTGCCTTCAGGCACCTCTCCAACACACCCAAGTAATTTCTCTGGGAATTAACATATTTCTCGACAACTTGACTTGGGCTCTGCATATGCATAAAGCAAGGCAGACAGAGTGAAAATGGCACTGTCTGGGTTGGCTCAGGCAGTCAGGCCCTGGCCTGCCCTCCGTGGAGGGCCAGTCTGGCTCACCCCACATGCCTGACTTTAAGACAATGACTTCAAAAAAACCCAGCTTTGGTCAAGTGGAAGAAGCTGGGGAGAAGCCTCATAAATCCCAGGTGACAGGGATCCCTCACTGTCCTAAGGGCCTGCTCCAATCTTTAGCAGTGCTGACAATTAATCAGCCTCTGAATTAACTGTCAGACAAAGCAATCGGTGTCTAAAGAGCGTGGAATGTCTGACTTCAATCTTCAGTCGCAAAGTTTTGATGTTTCCATCGAGGGACCTCAGAAATCTTTCGGTACAAGCTCCCAGACTTTGGCAGGCAAAGCATTCCACAGAGCAGTTTGCCTGCCCCTTTGAGAAGCTCCTTTATTAGTATTTCTCAGTAATGAGCGTTTTCTGGCTCATTTTTTTCAGCATTCTTAGCTTGTTAACACCAGATTTCTACAGCATCCAAGAGCTTAGTGCCCTGGAGAGCCCTGTGGTCACCTCTGGCCCAGGTTGATTTGCAAAGAGGAGCAGCCTAATGTTGAGACTGGGATCCCACTGTGACCTGTATTGCTTTCTCTAGGATAACTTAAACACCTTGATGTTTTTTTCTGATTCACATCTCACTTAATATCAACTTTATTGCTACTATTTCCCCCCCCTCACCCCCCAGAAAGGCACTGCAAGACGTGTGCCACCATTCAACCCCTGGATGGATGGAAAAGGCATCACCACCTTAACACAAAAAGGCACATTCTGAACCTCTTACTCTTCCCAAAAGCAGATAAATGTGAAAGTTGAGGGCAGCCGTTGGATTTTGCTCACCCAGCCCAGGTACTTACATGATACAGAGCCAGGACTGCTGATACTGCACCCCCGTGACTGTCGCTGTGACCCCTTGGATTGTATCTGACAAGAGGTGAACTGGGAAAAGAAAGAGAGGGAAGTGTCACAGGCTGTCCAGGCTCACTTTGCAACTGTAAATAACATCTCTTTTCCAAATGGAAGGACTAATCCCAAGCACTCCTATCTGCACAGTGGATTTAGGCAGGGGTGGGTGGGTGGGGGATGGGGTGGGGTGTGGGGGCTGACAGAAAAAGGTGGAAACATTTTGTCCTGCTGCTTTTGAATTCTGTCCCTGAACTATTCACAGCTCGGAAAAGAAGCTGCTTTCTCCTCCCAACATCACCCTACTGCACACTATTAGGTTATTAAGATTAGCATTATCCAAACACACACATACAGAGACAGGACTGGAAGGGGCACGGCCTTCCCAATCCCCCCTGCCCTCTTCTCCCCCTCTTCCCAACGACTGCTCTCACACTATTCCACAGCACTACTTACATTTTTCCTTTATTTATTTAGGCAGAGAGCCTAAATTAAAAGATTCTAAAACGCGAAGCTCTAGGACAGAGGTAGCAAGAGGTAACCAAAGCATGAACATGCTTACTACATGCTCAGGACTCGACATATCTGTTAAACAAATTCACTCAGGCTGTGACAGTTACATTTGAGGTGCGATGTACATGTTTGTTTATTCATTCCTGTTGACTCTGAAACATCATGGGTGCCTACAGAGAAACAATGCTCAGTTAAGCTTCTTCACATCTCGGGCTAATTTTAAGCAGCTATGTTTTAGAACTACACTACGACATTTGCTGACAGTTTAAAGGTGACACAGGAGCCAACAACCTTGGCCAGGGATGCCCCTGGGTGAGTTTCTGGAGGAAAACAAAAGGCTTTTGTTTCCTCCAGTGGGCTGGGAGCAACACAAAGGGCTCAACCCTCCCCAGAGGCTCGTCCAGAGCAGGCAAAATTCCCCAGCCTGTGTGAATTCAGGTGGAGAATCACAAGGCAAAGGAGCCCTTTCTGAAGAGACGCCGGCAAGGGTCTCTTGGCTGAGGACGAGCACACCCAAAGGGTCCACCCAGACAAGACACTCTGGTGCTGTGAACTTCTCACCCCCAGAGAACACCACAACGTGCCATCTTAGTGAAACAGGGGGCGGGACTCCAGAAAAACACAAACAACCCTGGAGATGTGAGACCCTTCAGTCTGAGTGACGTGGAGAAAAAAAATCAACCCACGGTGCCGCATGCAACGTGCAAGGCTGGGTGGGGGGACCACGCAGGGAGGGGTTCCAACACACCACCAGAGTGGAGAGGATGGCAAACCACCAGCAGCCCAGCAGCAGCAGAAGGAAATCAAGGGCTCATTACCGTTCCCTTCCCGCGGGGTCCCTGAATCTGTGAATAAAGTGCTCATGATTTTTTCGAAGTTGCAGCTCGGCTCCGTGTTCTCGGGATCCTCCGCGAAGTGTCTGAGCATCTCCCGCAGAACATCGTCCAAGGACGTGGCTGTTTCGTCCAGGATGATGCTGGCTCTGGCCAGGAACCCATCCAGGTCTCGCTGGGCTCGGACTTCCTCCTCAAAATTCTTTAATTTCAGGTACTGTGGTAAGGAAAGATCGGGGATTAGAGGTTGTCCTTCACGAGCAGTTCACGTTACACAAGTAAAATGAGTTTTATGCATTAATGCACTGGAGGTTTGCATTTTCAAGGCTTCTCTTAACAGACTGCCCATAATTGAATGCCCAGCTGCATTTATACCCAGACATAAAAAGCAGATTTAAAAAAAAAATAGGTTTTTTTCATTTTTTCTGCCTAGGATAAAGCACATAAGTTTGCCTAAAAGCAGAAATGCTTGAGGTAGCGTTTAAAATCCTCTGTAGGTTTAAATAATTCAAGAATTTTCAAGAAACATGAGAAAGATATTTGGGAGAAATGGACTCCAAGCTCAGCAGCATGAAAAATTACCAGTATGAATCTCAAACTAGGAACCATCTGCCCCCAGTGTTCCCAGTTAGGGAGCCTGAACTGGGAGGTGGGGAATGCCATCCAGTCCACCACCTTTTTTTTTTTTTTAAACACTTCCTAAACTCCTGTTGTTCCCATTCCCAAGGAAGTTTTCTTCCTCTCTGCATAACATTTCACTGTGAATCAATACAAACAGAAGGAAAAGATGGCAGACAGAGGCTGAAACTGTCCCAGCTCTCTCTGCTGGTTCCTTCTGCTGTCCCAGACTTGTTGGCCTGGAGATGGGAGACACAAACACGGTGTATTCCAGAACCTCAACTCCTTTCTGTATTTGTCAGCTGTGAAGTTGTTATTCATTAATTGAGTGATCAAATTATAAATGCGTCACTCCCACGGCACATCCTTGGAATTCCACACACACAGCACTGGTCAGGAAGGACTGACAGTCCTGTCCTCTCCTCCAACAGCTTGAGATTGAGCGAGGAAATGGGAACTGCACTTGGTTATCCAGATCTTCCTTCTGATGGGAAAGCAGCCAGGCTTCAATCCACGATGCTGGGAACCAGATTGGCAAGATTCATTTAAACCCCCGGTTCTCTTTAAGCTCAGCAAGAGTCGAGCTCTGAATTGCTGTCACCAATCTGACACCGAGCTGCCTCCCCAGCCAGGACTGTGCCACATTGTCCCCCAAGAATCATAGGTCAGGGCCATCCCAGAGCCTGACTCATGGATCCCCTCCTTCCATGCACACTCTCCCTACCTTTTCCATTTATAGCCTAGACACAGGGAAGAAAAAAAAACCACACCGCTGCCATCTCCCTAATTACTGTAATTATCACAGCAACTATCAAGTTGTCAGTACACATCCATTGCAATTAGCACTGTTTTACTTTGCATCAATCACTCCTTACACAGCATTTGAGAGGGAGGATTCTCTGAAGGATTTCAGCTCCCACCCCCCTCCAGGCTCTGTAACCATCTGCTCGGCAGAGGAGACAATGACACAGCTACAACTCCACCTAAGAGGTGCAAGCAGCGAGTCTGCCTCAAATTATCACCGCAAGAGAGCTGATTAAAACACCCATCTCCACCTCTGTGACACAGGTGTTCATGGGGAAGGGGGGGGGACACCACAGGACCTCCCAAAAACAACTTGTTTCAGCCTCTCTGGGCAGAGCCCAACCCAGGGGGCAATTCCTGGGCCAAATGACCCACACAGGATTTCACAGCGTGCATGGAAGGGGCACCCATGGAGGTACGAGGAAGGTTGAGGGCATCAGGAGTGAAGAGTGGAAGGAGAAAGCTGAGGGACAGCTGAGGGACAGGAAGAATTAATCAAAGGCATTCACGTGTGTTATCTGCCCACATCATCTCCATCAACACTGATCCTGCAGCGAGCTGTGCATGACAGCACCATCAGTAGCTTTCTGCAAGTCGTAAGGATTCAGCTCCAACTCTGCCACGGGCTTCAGGCAGTGCCTTGGGAAAGTAATTTTCTATGCCTCAGTCCTATTTGGTTCCCCTGCTCCTGGTCCTCAAAGGAAATAGGGGCACTATCCCTCCTTATTATCGCTCCCATAACATTAGGGGAGATATCACGGAATCACAGCATGCTTTGGATTGAAAGGGTCCTGAAAGATCATCTTGTTCCACCCCCTGCCATGGGCAGGGACACCTTCCACCAGCCCAGGTTGCTCCAACCGGGCCTTGGACACTTCCAGGGATCCAGGGGCAGCCACAGCTTCTCTGCCCAACCTGTGCCAGGGCCTCACTCCCTCAGCCAAGAATCCCTTCCTAACATCCAAGCTAACCCTTCCCTCTTTCAGCTTAAGGAGAGGTTTTGCACATTAAACATCACAAGAACGAGTAGCCAGCATGAAAGGACAGAAATCCATCGCTCCCTGAGACACCACGCCCCAAAATCAAATTAGAGGAAGCAGTGGCACAGCAAAGCCTCTGCAGCAGCTCAGACAGAACTGTTGCAGTCAGGACTACCGCTGGTTTCAGGAGAGATTAATGATTGCTCCTCCACTAACATTTTTAGCCGGATAGTCAAGTCACACCAGGATATTTGATGCTGGAAACTCGATACTGGAAACTGCTCAGCAAGAAACCCAAGCCAGCTACCCAGTCTCCAGTTTGATGACATCAGGTAGCCTTGATTGCAAAGCTGCACCGTGGCAGGAGCAGAGGCTCTCGTTCCAAGAAGGGGAAGACACTGGAACAGCCTCCCTGACTTCAGGCAGGCCTCCTGGCCTAAGCTGCACACTCCAACTCATCAACCAGGGCCAGAAGGCAAGAACTCTCCTGTCTGGCTGCCCTGGAGAACACCTCCACTTACAGCCACTGCCATAACCTCACAAGAAGGGGTGTCCAAAAAGCACTTTCTCCTGAGCAAACACTTACTGCTGCCACGGTCCCCTGGGCCAATTCCTTCAAAAACACATCGTGATAGTGATTAAACAATTCAAACCATGCCAAGGAGCTTCTCCGTATTTATGCCAAGTTGTCCAGAGAGCAACTTGCCCCGATTGACCTTCCAGCAGTTCTGAAGCCACCCAAGAACCACAGGAACCCACCAGAAACAGGGACAACACCTCCAGATAAAGCTTCTGTCCCAACCACTTCTCTGCTGGTGATTCCCCCCTTCCCAGACACTTGGAGGCATCTCCTCCGTGAGTCAGGTCTCAATTTCCTTCACATCTGAAGCACAAAATTTCCACTCATCCTCCCTGGAGGCAAAATCTGGCAGTGGTATCTTTTCTCAAGCCCTGCTAAAGCCCTCTGGTATTTGTGGCTCAACAGCAAGTTAAAATGCTCAAGCGTGAACCACAGGCCAGAAAAAGCAGGAATCCTACAGCCCTGAGAAGGAAAAACAAAATAGAAGAGACACTTAAGTGCTGGCAGTTCTGCACCATTCCTTATCAGAGGCAGATCCTGCTTTTGGGCTCAGAATTTGCACTTTAAGTGATTAAGTTCTTAGGTTACTCTCAGTCAAGTGGATACAACTGAGAACCTTGGCACCAGTTTTAGACAAGACAAATTATTGATCAAGACATTTCCATTCCTGAGCATGGAATAGCTCAGTTTAACTTCCATGATTCTGCATCAAACAATGTTTAATGTGGGGTTTTTTTTGGTAGTGGTGGGGTTTTTTTTGGGTAGTGTTTTCTCTTTGGTTTCTGTTTGCTTTGGGTATTTTTAACTTGGGAGAAAGGTTTCTAAAGCTATCACACATTTTCCTCCCACTACCCAGTTCAGCCTCCTGGAATATCTTTTCAGGATTTGAGCTGCCTTAGAGGCCCTAAAGGAAAGCAGAATTACAGGGCTCTCTGGGATTCCCTAAAAAGCCCCCAAGACTTTAAGGCACAGATTAAAACCTCAAGGACAATCCATGATCTCAGGCACTGGAAGAGGCTGCCCAGGGCTGTGTGGAACAAGTGTAAACTAAGAGTAGTGCCCTAATCACCCTCCCAGCCTGCTTGTTTCCAGGGATTTCGCTCCTGCTGAAGCTCCTGAAGGCAGACCTGATGAGCTGGAACAATCAGGAAACCAAATCCCAGCAATGTCTATTGGGTGTCTCTGCTTTCAGCTCCAGAGGAGCTCAGCAGCCTGAACCTCGTCCTCCTGGATCCCTGTGCAGGCACTGCAGGAGGGAGAGTGGTAAATGAACGTGTCAAGGAATTGACTGGGACAGAAAGCAGTGGAAAGATCAGAATTAGGGGGAAATTGTTCAGAGAACAAGCAGCACTTTTCAGGTTTTAAGAGACAGAGGAATTACAGGAGAAAAGTTAAGGAAGGAATTACTTATGTCTTGCTCAGGCCAGTGACAAAGAGCCCCACAGGGTTGTTCCAAGACCCTTTTCTGTACTTCTGAATATGACAATGAAAAAAAACCACAACAATTTGAACACACAGCATCCCTACTACTTACCTTCCTCGATGTGTGCAGTAACACGCAGCCAGCACTTTCACTTTCAGCTGGAAAGAGGGGAAAAAAAGACAACCCATCAGAACAGTGTTGCTGTCACAGGTACCTGGGAGGAAGCAGGGGCTGAGCAGCAGGCTCAGGACGAGGTGAAGCCTCACTCTCTTGGCAGAGGGTGATCTCTAGGGAAAAGCAGAGATTCAATTTCTACAACATCTCCCATTTTGGAAGCGTGAACGGAGCCCAGAACTGGCATTATCTGATCAGCTGGGGATTGTGTCTCGCAGCTTTTTTTGGCTGTGTTTTTAGCCTTTTTTTTTTTTTTTTTTTTAAATTCAGCTTCCCGATGTATTTTTACTCTTTCCTCCTCTCCTGCCTCCCCAAAAATGTAAAACTCCTAATCTTTTTAAGTAATCATTTAATCCAATGCATCGCTGTTTGATAGATTGAGGCTAAGATTGCATGAGTCACCCTCGTTTGGAAACCCCTTCTCGTCCTCGTTAAGGAGTCAACAATAACACCCAGGCACTTCCAAGGGAGGGGGCTGAGGGATCATACTCCAAGAGGAGCACATTAACGTCCTGTCAACTTACCACGCTGCCTCCATAAATCCAAGGGTAAAGAAACCACCCTTGGGAAAGAAAACTGCTCTTGACAGACTATAAATGTCACTTAATACGCAGCCGAGATCCGGGCATGGGGGAACCCGGGAAATTCCCGGTTCCAGCTCCCAAGTGCCAACACTCACGTTTTCTTAGAGTACCTTTGAAGCATTTTTTGGGGGGTATAAGCTACAAAACCAAACAAAACACCAGCTGTGTTTGCCACAAGCCCATTCCAAACTCTTTGCCTCCAAAGCAGCTTCTCTGCAGCATCACCACAGGCACTGTCAGTGCATGAAATAATGGAATTGTTTGTGTTGGAAGGGACCTTAAAGATCACCTCGTTCAGCTTCCACTAGACCAGGTTGCTCCAATCCTTATCCAACCTGGCCTTGAACTCTTCCAGCTTGGCATCCTTCTTAAATTCTCCCTCTTTACGCTCTCAAAAAAAAAAAAAAAAAAAATCCCTAAGACTGAGCTGCTACCAAAATTATTCACGAAACACATGAACAGTTTTAATTCAAATGAGCAGTAAAACCAGCATGGAAAAATCCCACCAAAGACCAAAACTTTTCCAGAGGCCAAGATGTGGAAAAGTACAGAGAGATAACACAATTACAGCTCTTCAGATGGCACTTTTGCTTCCTTTCCAGATCTGGACTTCCAAATCCTGTAAGAAATGCTGCAATCCCATGTCACGGACTGACCACATTCCTTCCTTCAAGCCCAGCCCTGCTCCTCTGCAAAAAAATAAGCTGAGGATGCAACTCCCATGAAAACACCAGAACTCCAAAAAAAAAAAAAAAAATCAATTATTTTTCGCACACAAAAAGCTTCTTTAACCAAAATCATCTTTGATCAAACAGAAATTCAAGTCTGATGGGGTTAAAAGGGCCGACTCCAACTGGGAACAGAGCTGACCACAGCAGGAAAGAAAAAAAAGGATTGCCTTCATCTCACCCTAAACAAAGTAAGATGGTTCAGGGGCTTTGGTTACATCACCCAACTTCTCCCCAAGTTCACCTGGAAGCTGTACACGTGATTAAAAGCATCCCTTAGCTAGACAAGTCTGCTGGTGCAACAGTCCCACTTATTACTGCTTTTTTGACACGTCTCTTGGAAAACACAAGCTGTTTCATCTAGAAAAGTGCAATTCATTATTAAAAAGCAAGCACCCAAATAAACCAGAAACATCAAGCATTTTTCCCCAGGCTCCTACATTTGTAAGTTCTCCAACGCTTACTTACTCAACTCCCAGCCTAATTACACATGCACAAGTAGGCAGGGGAGATTTGGGGGCCATAAATATTCATCGAGGAGGAAACACGTTGTGGTTTATCTGCTTTTGCAAAGAAATAGTTCTGGGAGAGGCCAAAAAAAACCACCCACAACCCCGAACAACAGCGAGCACATGGTAAATTTAGGGAGATCTGCAGCCTGTCCTCGTGGAGGCACGGAAATGCTGCAGAAATTCATGTTGTCCTTTTATCAGGCAACTCCTGGTTCCTCTTATCAAGCTTCAAGGTGTATTTACAAGGGCTGTAAATCAATTTTTGCTGACAGCTCTCTCAGGTGCTCAGCTGGAATGAGCACCGAGCTGCTGCCCTTATCAACACAAGCCAAAACATCTAATTACATCTGTTGGACCAGGAACTTTCCAACTTCTCAAAAAAGCTGCTCAGGGTAGGGAGGTGATGCTTTGGAAGGTCCAGAGCCTCATCCATCATTCATCCAAGCGACACTCCGCTCAGATTTAATCCGGGATGGGAGATGGATGGATGGATACGGCCATCCCAGTTCCGGGCTGGTATCTTAAGCAGCCACTGGAGTGCTAAAACATTACTCAGGGGTAGCAAATCCACTGGAACATGAGAAATGGGTGTTCTTCTGCCTGGCTTATATTAAATATCCCTTTTTTAACTCCAGGGCAACATGGGATCAAACCCACCATGAGGTTGTTCACATCATATCCATCGACAGACAGCCTGGCCAAAGCTCAAGACCAACCACCACCAGCTTTCCACCCATTTTCTCCTCCTCTGGCACCATCACTGGAGGGGAGTAAAAAGATTCCACATCCTTGATACCCTTGCAGCTGCACAGAGAAGCCCTTCACGGAGACAAAAAGGATACAGAAAACCACGGATTCAGCCTAGAAACCACCCATCAACCACATCAGTCATGTCTCACTGACAGGAGGGATAAATGCATTTCTCACCTGGATGTCAGGATTAAACATATTTGAATAGAAACAGGAGTTCAGGGCCATGTAAGATCTTCACTTCTATTTTTGTGGCCCTCCCTGCCGGACAAAACAGGCTGCAAAAAGCCTATTTTAGGCAGGCGAGCGAGCGAGCCACGGGCATTGTCCTGTGTCCTCACACACTGCTAAAAGCAGAGCTGCCAGGGGTGGCCGACCTTATCTGTTGGGCTCCGCTCCAGGTCCTGCCCAGGGGAAAACCAAAAAGTCATCTCCGACATCCCCTGGCAGCCACATCAAGGCGGAGCGCATATCCCGAATTTCTGGGATGCGTGCACGCAGGCACGGAGCGCTGCCCCCAGGCTCTGGGATGCAGGGAGCACTGGGATTCAGCACCACTGAGCACACACAAGTGGCTCCCTGGGAGGTCACTTCAGTTCGGGCAACACCAAGGAACTGCCACAACTCCAGGCTGCTCTCCCGTGGATGTGCCGTGCTGGAACATCCAGGGCGCTGCGGAGCCCCCTCTGGTTTTAATTCCCTCCTTTTTCAGAACAGGACCCCCGTCCAATTTAAACATGGGGAAGGAGATTTAATACTCAGAAGTTTATTTGCTGTTCTCCAGGGCAGTTTCATCCCAGCTGCCCTAATGACATCCCTGAGAAACAAAACCCCCTCCCCCCCTTGCCTCCCCTCCACCCCCTGCTCAGATAATGACACGTCCCACGCAAAGATAGCCCTGAAAACAACCCCCTAAAAGTCAGATACCAAAGGTTAAGGCTTTTCACCTCCTGCCCTAAGATATTTCCTTTCACTTGGGATCCCCTTTCCCTCGTACAGGTCCCCAGTGCTGCCCTTAACACCTGAGAAGACCCAAAAGCCTTTGGAGCGAAGCCACCACTGGAAGCTTTGCAGCATCCCAGGACAATATTTTCCTTTGAGATAAAAGGAGTGGAAATTGGAGAGCAGGAACTTTTTTTGGCTGTGCACATTTCTTTAGATCTACATAAATATATATACATGCACAGTAAAATTAACCAGAGCAGAATACTATATTAGAATTCCATGATTTTCTCTGGAAAATATCAAGCATCTGATGTAGGTAAAACTATTTAAAGTTTGGGGGGGTTATAATTAAATAAAAGCTATCATTTTATCTTTGTTTTTATCAGGGGTCTGTCTGTGCAACTCTGAGCCTCGACCGCTCGTGTTGAACCCCACTGTGAGCAGCAAAAACTGCTCTGCTTTTAGAATCTTGCCTTAAAAATATATAAATAAAACCACATCAGCACGTGGCACGACAGGAGCTTGTTAGGAGCAGAGGAGATGCCTCTAACTCATCGCTGGCAGTGAAGGATTGCACAAGCAGGATCTCAAAGGGATTCTTTGCTTTGCTGTCCTGTCACGGCCGTGCCAAGCCTGGGCTAATCCCCATCAGATTTGAGTCATTTGGGTTAAATATTGTTAGATAAATAATTGTGCCTTAATTACCTCACATTCCCACGACAGGGTGGTGGGCTGAGCTGCAGCAGAAAAAGCCTGAAGTCAGTGGGTTCATCCCTCAAAGCAACACCCAGGACAGAGGCAAGTGGGAATAAACACCCAGGCAGGTGAAGGAGCAGCCCCTCACACTTCCCTGTGGAGGAACTGGAAAGAGACTCCAGGGAATGACCAGGACTCCTGTATGGAGCCAGGGGAAGAAGAGGGGCAAGCACTGATCTCTCCTTTGTGGGGACCAGTGAGAAGACCTGAGGGAAAGGCCAGGGTGGATTTCAGGAGAAGGTTCTCCCCCCAGAGGGTGGTTGGCACTGCCCAGGCTCCCCAGGGCAGTGGGCACAGCCCCAAGGCTGCCAGAGCTCCAGGAGGGTTGGGAGGATCCTCTCAGGCACAGGGTGTAACTCTTGGGGATGGTCCTGTGCAGGGCTAAAGGTGGGACTGGATGGTCCCTGTGGGTCCCTTCCAACCCTGCATATTCTGGGATTCTGAGAAGGCAAGGCTGCCAAGGCACGGTGCCACCTGTGGCACCTACACGCTACAAAAGCAAAATACTTTATGGAAAAAGCGGGTCTTATCACTAAATTTAAGGGGGAAAGGTGCATTTTCCACACCGACTGGAAAGCCAGGGCACTCCCCACCCCATGGAAAGCCGCTCCAAGCAGCAAGGTGGAACGTGGGCAAGGGAAAACGCTGCCTCCGTGCAGCACCACCCGCATTCCCCACACCCCCCCAACACACAAACACCTCCCCTCGGCTTCCTAAAGCAGCGCTTTGAAAACACCCCCCTCAGGAAACTCGCAGGGAGGCCGTCCCCTCCTCCCCCACCCCCCAACACACACACAATCGGTGTATCCACTTTCCATTAGGGTATAGGAAGCTTCGGGAGCCCAACATCCCAGTCTGACATCAAACTGCTAAAACAGGAGTTATCAGATGGAACGCGTGGGTCAGCATTGTGCCTCGGGACATAAAAAGGACCTCGGTATTAATGTGAGGAAATGTGACTATTGTGTGCAGAGTGATACCCATTCAGGCCCAGACCACTTGTCTCGGGACGCTACTCTCCCTGGAATATCCTCGGCGCCAGCATCCAGCTTTTCTGCTCGTCCCCTTAAAGAAGAAGGCACAAAAAAAAAAAAAAAAAAAAAAAAAAAAAAAAGAGAGAGAGTCATCTGGGCTTGGATGCCGTGTGGGTTTTTTTTTTTTTTGGGAGCAGCAGCACCGGGCGTGCACGTGTGTGCCTTTGGAGCAGATTACAGGAAACTGGTGATTCTCTGTATCTAGGGATGATCAATTGTCCAGAGGGTGGAACAGGCTTTAATTTCTCCTGAAGCATGAATTGTGTTCCGTTCCTTCCCCCCCACACACACAAACACACACACCCCGACAAAGCCACATCCTGCTTCCCAGTTGGCTTTTCCCTGCCTTATTCCCCCCAAAAAAACTGCTTAGGGCACCTCTAAACCCACCACTCCGAGCATCAGCTATAAGTGGGAAAAGTGGAGCAGCTGCAGGTCCGCAAATCCTTGATCAACTGTGCTTGAGTTGAGAGGGGGAAAAAAAAAAAAATCCTGTGCAAACCCCCCTGCTGCAATTTGGGAGAGGAGAAGATGAATTGTTTCAGAGCCCCAAACTGCAAAAATCAAAGTCCCAGTGATGAAAATAGGTGCCTAGCTGATTAAGGGAGCTGCCAAGGAGTTAAGAGCGCTGTGACTGATGGCAAGGATGTGTCCCCACACACCTCCCAGGCTCACCTGCATCACCTGTCCACGAATTTAAGGCTCAGCCTAAACCAAATTGCTCTATTTACTTGGAGAGATTCAATTCCCAGCGTGCTGCAGATAAAGCAGCGAGTGGTTGAATCCCCCAGTCTGTTATCACAACAAGAGATGCGGGTATGTAGACCTGCAGCCAGGCTCGAAAGGGATTTATAGGAAAAAAAACATATATAAAACACACCAAAAAAAAACCCCAAAATGCCCTCTGGGTGTGAGTTTGACTAAGACTGAAGGGTTGCTGCACTTGGAGCTGGGTGAGAGAATAGGAAATGCATGAGCCTGCAAGCCACCAGACAGCAAACCTGGGAGCTGTGCAATAAGCAGGGACTGCAGCCCATGGATCTGGAGAGGGAAGAGGTTCCTCCCCACTGCACACTGAGGCTCTTCATCCTCTCTGGAATAAATGACCAAGGAACAAAGCACCAAGTTTTCCACCTGCAGCTCAGGAAAGGTAAAAGCCCTGCTCCTGTTGTGTTCTGCCTGGAGAAGAGGAAGGCTCCAGGGAGACCTTGGATCCCCCCCCTTCCAGTGCCTAAGGGGCTCCAGAAGAACTGGAGAGGGACTTGGGACAAGGGCTGGAGGGACAGGGCAAGTAGGGAAGCCTTCAAATCAAAAGAGGATCGATACAGATTAGGTCTGAGGAACTTCTTTTACAATGAGGGCGGTGAGGTCCTGGCACAGGTTGCCCAGAGAAGCTGTGGCTGTCCCATCCCTACAAGTGTTCAAGGACAGGCTGGATGGAGCTTGGAGCAACCTGGGATAGTGGAAGACATTCCTGCTCATTGCCAAGGGGTTGGACTGCATGACCTTTAAAGGCCCCTTCCCATCCAAACCATCCTGTGATTTTACTTGCACACATTTACTGTGACTTCAGAACAAGTCTCAAGTCTAAAAACCATCCTGATCTTCCTCCAAAAAATGCAGATCCCAGGTCCAAAAGCCTCTGACCTCAAATAAAGCCCCTTTAACCTTCACCTTAGACCTGCTAACATTTGCTGAAAACAAATCTTACCCCCAAAGCCTAAATTTCAAGGATGAAAAGCAGAAGAGATTAAAAATAAAATAAAAAAAAAGCCTTTCACCAGGTACCACAAGGAAGCACTAAAACACCAGGGAGAAAGGACCCCAAAGTCACTACTGGGCAGCATTTTAATGCTTTGACATCTGCACTGCTTTGGGTTCAATATTCCATGCAAGGGCAGCCAGTATTAATTCAAAGTGAGACAGGTCATACCTTCAACCCCAGATTTCTTCAGGCCATCCTGTTTCAAACACATCCACGTGCACAGCCCAGCATTTCATGCCCATGGTTAATTATTGGAGGTTTATGAGGTCGTGCCATGTTTTGTTGGCTCAAAGCTTAACCCCACACAGGGATGGTTTTTAAAACAGAATTATAGGGAAGTGCATCCAATTATGCTCATGCAGAGCTGCACATCCATCACACAGAGACCAAGAGGATGGTGCAGAGCTGTCACTGCATCTGTAAATCCAGCACCTGGACCCCTGGGGCCCAGCTCATCCCCACGATGGGAATTTTGGATGTTTGAGCCATAAACAAAGGTGTTCACAGAGCACCAGAGGATCTTGTGGGATTCTGGTGCACTGGGCTCCCCTGGGGTTGGGAATGAGGTGTTTGGGGCATCTGACACTGCCTAGAGAGAACTGCTGCCTTTCCCCCCCCCCCCCATCATCTTGTCTTGCTGGAGACAATTCCTGCAAGTGCTCAACTCCACAGTTTTGTACCAGGAAATCAAAGCTTGAGCACACCCCCCCCCCCAAAAAAAAACCCCCACAACTCAACAAACAAATAAAAACAAACGACTCCACACCAAAAACAAACAAAACCACAACAGAACCCCAAACACCAAAACCAAAGAGAACCCAGAAAACAAACAAACAAAAATATAAAAATCCCAAAACAAACAGAACTCCCCCAAAACAAAACAAATTCCACCCCCCCACCCCCTTCAAAAAAAAACACCACCACAAAACTTCCAAAGAGCAGCAGCAATGAAAGGCAATTTCTAAATGTTCCCTTGCAGAGTGGCCCAGGGAACAGTTCACTCCTGGACATGGTTTGGCCACAACATAATTAAACCTCATTTTGGGATTAGGTTTTGGTTTTGTTTTTTTTCTGATAGCCCAGATGACTCCAACACTTGGGAATTTGAGCAACCCTATGCCTGATAGAGAAAAACTTGAATTTTGGCTACCTGGACCACTTTGATATTGTCATGGGGGGGGAAAAAAAAAAAAAAGATCTCCCTTCACACCTGCCCTTATTAAAAGCCCGGACTTTTTTTTCCTGCCTGAAGCCCATTTTTAAAACCTCCATCCTTGAATCTGAAATGTGACCCAGCACATCAGAAGTCCAGCTTTCCTTAAAAATTCTGAACATCTCAGCTTAAAAGAAAAAAAAAAAAAAAAAAAGGAGGATATAACTAATACCACCATCACAAACATCATTGCTTCAGGGAAATAAGGAAGCCTTTTTTGTTCTGTTTTGAATTGAAGGGAAAACACTTATAAAAAGCCCAGGAGGACACACAAGGAAAGGGAACTTCAGATGCAGAAGAATCCCCAGCAGTTGCATTCCTCATCCCCAAACAATGCACCCCACGGCATTAAGCCCAGACTTGTCATAGCAGAGCACAGTTCCCTTAAATCTTTCAATTAAGATGGCATTTGTAAAATTGCAGGCTTGGAAATTGCTAGATATTATTCCTAAATTAAAGTCATTGCTCAGAGCCAGAAAGCAGACTTTGATTACCCTGAACAGGGGTCCAAGGCCATAAATGATTTGCATCACCATTCCCCAATAATTGCTCCCTGCAGATCAGCTGGGATTTGCATGTAATCTAAAAATAACTTTGAACAAACTTAAAGGACTCTCTGATGCTGTGACACCAGGGATAATCCAGAGCCTGTGCATTTAATCCCCAAAATAGTCAGTGCCCACACAGCGAGGCTCCAGGATGCCTCCAGCTGCTGGGACAAAACCCAGGCTTGCTGCCACGTCCAAGAGCTGCTTTTCCTCAGCATGTCCCGTGAAAACCAGCTTTGCCAGCCCTCATCCTGCCCCATTTAGCACATTCAGTACCCAGGACATTAAATCAACGTCCCAGAGGCAGAAATTCAAGGCCTGGTTGGACGGGGCCCGCAGCGACCTGGTCCAGTGGGAAGTGTCCCTGCCCACACGCAGATCCCACTAAAGCACATCTGGGTGGAATTTGGTCCTCAGGCCCTCACCTGGAACAGGCACAGCATTTGTTCACAAACAGAGCACACACACAATTCCACTTCCCAACACTGTGGGCTGTGAGGGCCTGACACCCATCAGGGGCGTCCAACAGGCTGATTTTTCTCCTCAGTTTTACTCTCTGCCTCCAGCCAGGATCATCAACCCCAAAGAGGCACCCGTGTCCAACCCCAGAAGTCCCTCTACACTTTTATTTTGCCATAAGGATAGTAAAACACTGGAGCAGTTGCCCAGAAAAGCTCATCCCTGGAAACCTTCGAGGCCTTGCTTGGAACAGGGCTTGGAGCAACCTGGCCTGGCGGGAAGCCCTGCCCGCAGCAGGGCGTGGAACAAGATGGCTTTTCAGCTCCCTCCCAACCCAAAGCACCGCGATTCCATCAAACCTCACGGCCAACCGCACCCCACAGCGTCTTTTGGAAGGTGGGTGCCACTCACCGGTGGCCCGGGGAGCCCCCTCGAGGTTGACGTTGACGAAGAAGCGGATGCTGTCGGCGGAGACGATGGTGGAGTTGACGGTGTCGTAGAGCTCCTCGCTGGCCGTCTCCTCCTTCGCCTCGGAGCCATCGTCGGTGTGGCACTTGAGGTACCCTGAGGGAGAGACAGAGAAGTGACGGGGGGGCTTCAGGGTGTCCTGGAAGTACAGGGTGTCCTGGGAGCTCAGGGTGTCCTGGTGCCCCGGGGCGGGGGCAGAGCCGTCGGCCATGGCTGGGAGGCCTCTGGAGCCTCTGAGGGGCTTCGCTGCCGCCCTCGAGCCGTGAGGGCCAAGGGGGTAAGGAAGGGATTCCCACGTGTTTTGGATGCCCCGCTCACCGCCTGGCACCAAACCCAGCGGCAGCACCACGCTCCTCTCAGGTAAATAAAAGAAAAATACAGGGTGAAAGCCGACTGGAAACCATAAAAATGCCCAAGCCCGCGGCCCACCCCGAACCCAGCGCCCTCAGCAGCCACCTTGTGAGGGTGGCACCCTTCACTGACAATCTGGCAACTTGAAACTGCAGGTGGAAAAATTTAAAAAAAAAAAAAAAGTTTCCAAGGAGACACCTGATACAGAGAGAGACCCCACAGGGCAGAGGAGCAGGTCACTGGAGGTGGCAGCACCCAGAAAGCGAGACAAGTTTCTTAATTACAGCAGACAACTCCTTAGCCTTTAGCAAGGCTTTAATTAGAGTTTAACCTGGCCCCATCCAAGAGAAAGCTGGTCCCTGCAACATCTCATTACCAAGCAGCTGGAGAACTCTTGTAGCACACTCATGTATCATGTTTAATTAGGAGAATTAGGGACATTATAGAATGTCGATTTTTACATTACCGGGATTATTCAGCAGCCTCTCCTCGTCTTCTGACAAGTCTTTTATGCCTAATTTGAAGCAGGAGGGATATATTTCATTAGCTGGCTTTAGGCACTACAGTGAAATGAAGAGGGGGAGCTTCAAGGCGGAGGCTTGAATGGAAACTAAAATATTGATGGCTTTTAAAGCCTCACATAAGCAAACGTAGAGGCGGCAGCTGAAAGCAGCACATGCTGTCTCTGAGGGATCCAGCCGACAGTTCTCCACCACAAAACACAAACCAGGGGAGTGAGGCCACAAACAGGAACTCAGTGACACAGGACAGGGGCTGCAGCGCTTCCTGCCACGAGCTGATGGAGCTCAGAGGGTGCAAGGGGCTTCCAAACCTTCAGGTGACTTCCAAACTGCTCATCCAAGGCACGGGAAACCTGCCAAACCCCCTCAGGTTAACCCCTCTCTCCTTCACCTGCCTGCTTGACAGGGATAAATGCGATCTGGTCCTTTCAGAACTGCTCTGAGGGCTTCAAAAAGCATCCAAGGGGGTGCTGTTCCCATCCAGCAAAGGCACACTCAGGATTCCACATTCCATCTTCAGCTGCCAGTGAAGCTCAGGCTGTTTGGAACCCTGCACGATGAAAACTTGTCCAGGGACAGAAAGGGAGGTGAGGAGAGTACGGGGAACACCTGAACCCAACATTCCAAGTTTCACAGCACTGTGGGAACCATCAGGAATGAAATGCCTGCTAGGAGATAGGGCAGGGTTGAGGGGGCAGCCTGTGTCCTGAAGGGATGGACAACAGCCAGACAGGCTGACTGCTGGCACCAGGAGCACGACACAGAGTCCTGTGCAAGCATCTCCCTCCCAAATTGAGAGCCAAACTTGGAGTTTGGTTCCTCTAAAATGCACGATGGACACCGTGATCTCTCCTCAAAGCAGAGCACCCACCACAGCTGACATCCCTCCCAGTGCCAGGAGAGCACGGACAGCTCTGCAGAGACACAACCAGCCTGGGGGAGGCTCAAATCCACAATCCTGGGCTTTTCCACCTCACCCAAACCCAGGATTGCAGCCTCAGGGAAGAAGATGTCACAACGGGTTCTTCTCCATCCTTCCCAGCTGGTGGGTCAGATGGGAGGCACACGAGGGCAAGATGGTCTGAGCACCCACCTCAGAGAACGTGGGTGAGTTTTCCTCACTGTCCTAACACAGATTGGGCAAACAGGGAAAAACCAAGCAGGACAAACTATTTATTCCCCTCCTGAACGCACTGAAACTGGTCTGATGAGAATGTGGCAGCAGTGGCTCCTGAAAACAGAGAGGGCTGGAGACAGGAGAAGCAGCCCAGGAGCTGGAAGAAGGGCAAGGGTGGAGTAGGATCAGAGGGTTGGGCAGAGGTCAGCGAGGACTCTGGCAAGGGAAGCATCCTCTGTTCCTCCCTCTTTAGGGGAGGAAAGAGCAGAACAAAAGGCAGCCGAGCCTCGCGTCCCCTGGGCAAGGGACGGACAAAACACTCGCCTTGCAAATAATCCCAAACCTTGGGCTGGACAGGAACTGCCCCCCCTCCCCGGGCAGGTGTCTGCTTTGTCACCGAACCACCTCAGGGCTTCAAACCCCACTCCTGTTTGGGATCCTTCAGGCTACTGTTCCCCACCCCCACTCCACGATGCTCCCTGAGTGCCACCCCCGCTGCTGGAAGGGCACAGAGGATGCCACAAAGTGACAGCTCCTCCTCTGGAAGCCTGATGGGTGTTCTGCAGAAGTTCTGAGCAGGATCTGACGGGGGTGGTGTGCAGTTTGTGTAAATACCAGTCACGTTTCCATATGGAAGCACAGTCACCGTAACATTTTACAGGCTGGAGAGGAGTTTAAGACCTCCAGATTGGTGCATTCCCCATCTCCATCACTGCAGATTGCCGCCTTCAGATGATGGCAGCGTTTGCTCAAGTGCCACGAGCTACATAACAGGGCAGCTGAGAGCCCTGGGCACAGAAAGTGACACTTCAGCCCAAAAAATATGGTCTAAAAGCACTGCAGAAAAGAGGTTTGGCTGAGGAGGGAGCCAGAGCTGAGAAGTGAGTTAAGGCTGGCTGAGATCAGTGCACCACCAAGAACATGTGGTCAGGACAATCCCGACCCTGCAGGGCCCATCTCATGGCAAAGAGGAATGGAAAAGCACGGAAAGAGCATGAGACCCAAGGCTGCAAGCACCATCCTTCAGGGCTGCAGGGACAAGGCCCACTCTGCAGCCAGAGGCAGATGACACCTTTAAGTCTCCCTTTACCTCAGCCCATCCTGTGCAGCATGAAAATCAGCCATTCCCCCATCTTATGGAGGTGCTGGGAAGGAAAGAAAAAGAATAAATACGATTCCTCCAGCCATTCCCCTCCAAAGCATCACCCCTTCCCCTCTAACTCATGCCTGGCCCCGCTCTAATATCCCAATACCCATCCAAAACCAGGCTCTGAGCAGCCTGGTCCAGTGGAAGGTGTCCCTGCCCGCAGAGGGTTGAAAACAAATCATCTTTAAGGTCCCTTCCAACCCCCAATCGTTTTGTGATTCTCTGATTCCATCCACAGCCTCCTCAAACCCACTTCCTCTCCGGGGTCCTGCTGCCATCAGCCCTCTCCCAGCGCTGACAAGGTGCCTGCCCTGCAGCTATTTCACTTCTGAGCTGGGTTTTAAGAGCCCAGCAGCGACTTGAGCTGCAGCAGAGGTGGCATCACCACTCCCCCAGCAGCTCTAGTGGCACCTGGCAGCTGCAGCCTGGGGTAATGAAAAGCAGCAGAGTGGGAGTCTGCAGGAAGCTCAGCTTCAGCCACATCAGATAACGTTCCCTTAGACAAGCTTAATTGCTCCGTGGGAGCTGCAGATTTCTCCCCCCTCCAAAAAAAAAAAAAAAAAAAAAATCTTAATCAGGCTCAATTTGCTGGGAGAAAAGCAGCAATATCACTGAAAACATCATCTCAAACCCCAGGTGAAAAGACTTAATTCTTGCCCATCCTCTCACTGTGTGCCAGAGGTGACAAAGCCCATGGGGTGGTGTTTTAATCGACATCCACAGGCAGGAGCCACAGACTCAAAGCAGTTTTTCTGCAAACACCTGATTTTTACCCTCAGCTTCCAAGGCAGTGCCCCCTTCCAAGTCTGGAAAAAACCTCTTCTCTCACTTCCAGCACCTGCTCTCACAGCAATGCCTATTCCATCAGCCAAAAATCCTAGCCCCATCTTCCAAAATCATGGAATAGCATCTCCTCCTCTTCACAAGTGGTAGCTGCCCCCTCCTAAGAAAGCCTCTTCAAAAAGCCAGGAAGCTTAAAAAGCTGCATTAAAAGAGGGGTTTTTGAGCTGTGATTGGCAATCCAACGCTCTCAGCTCCCGCTCTCGGTCGTGTTAAAAGCCATTTCAGGTTTCTCAAGAGAGTTTTTAGGCAGAGAAGGCAGCAAATTGTTTTGGAAGAACTATTTTTTGCATCCATTTCCTCAGAAGAATTTACAGGCCTAGTACAGAAGGACAATAAAAATCAATAACAAGAGTAATATATAACTTTTCAAGGTAAAGGAACATCAACAGGGACACGGGAAATAATCTAAAATCCAGCCTGGCTCTTTGAGCATCCCCAGTGCTCAGCTGTAATATGTTAAACTCAGGAGAGATTTAAGCCCTGTATCAACCTCAAAACTAGTCATGACAGTGGCATTAAAAGCTCAAAAAAAAAAAAAAAAGTCAGCTCATCTCATTTTTCCATTCAAGGATTTTCAACTTGCTCTGGCCAACAACAGGCACTAATTCTCAAGCAAGGCATCAAGTTTTAACCAAGCTGAGCTCAAGTGATCAGCCTGAGCTTTAAGCCATCGGGGGGGGGGGGGGGTTTGCTTTGTTCCCCGAGTGCTGCAGGTTCCCAGATTTGCTGCATCACTCGGAAAATACCCAAATCCCCAACTTTGGGGTGCAAAGAGAAACTCAATTAATGAGGGAGCCTCCAGTTCCATTCTGACCTTTACACTCGGCACAGAAACACGGATTCCTGTTGCCTCCATAGGTTAGGTAACCTTAGAGTTACTTAATATTGGCAGGGATAAAGCAATTGAAGGATTCAGGAGAGACTTGGAAGAACTTTAGGTGTTATCAGAATGTTATTCTAGAAAAAAAAAAAAGTGGTTTAAACAGCATCCTACTCACAAAGCAACACATCATATGCTGATTCCAGCGCAATCATCATCATCTTCCCCAAATAATTCTCCATTTCTTTTTTTTTTTCAGATAAAATGAGAGCAATGGTATCAACAAACAGCATTTTTCAGGTAAATATTTGCCTCAATTTTACACATTCCTGCCGAGGTTTCAAGTTAGGGCTTTACTAATTTCACATCACAAGAGTCACGAAAAAAATCCCTTCCCTTCCTAACAAATCATTTCACAGGCAAGAACAACTGCAGGGCTGCAGCCACCCAGCAATTCCCTCCCAGGGCTGCTCCTGCAAAGCTGTCTCCCTCTGAATTAAAAATTGAAGCCCCTGCTGATTAAACAAAGCGGTTCTGCACACAGCTGGATGGATGATGCTCCCTGGAATTTTTAAGCTCTCCCTTTGGTTCACAGCTCAGAGAGTCCCTGGCAGGGCTCACTGGTTTTGGCCTAAGGAGATTTGCCCATCGTGGGCAAACGTGGACATGGGTGGTGCCAGCCCAGGAGAAGACAACTGAAGGGGTGTCCACAGACCTTGTTCTTGCTGACAACTAATTGGGAAAGGCCCAGAGCTTGTCCTGTTTGGCTTAGAAGAACTCCTTTATCAAGTTTCCCACAGAAGCTGTGGCTGCCCCCGGATCCCTGCAAGTGTCCAAGGCCAGGCTGGACAGGGCTTGGAGAAACCTGGGACAGTGGAAGGAACAAAGTGATCTTTGAGGTCCCTTCCAACTCAAACCCCACCAAGCGATTTGGGGTGGCACAGGCAGGCCAATGCCTTTCTCCAGGTCATCCAGATGGGATTCAGAGGAGTGTCCTCCAATCCCAGCCCCTCCCCACAGGTCCCTGAAGGGTCAGCAGCGCCAGGGAAGCGTTGGGTGGTGATTCCTGTCCCTTCCATCAGCCACTGGGAGCCCATCAGAGATGGGTGTGCAGCCTTTAGGAGCGATGACCACCTGCTGTGACAATGCCAATCCATTACCTAAACCCTCAGAGGGCTTCAAAAGCACAGATTAAACAACAACACTCTCCTCATGTAAAGAAAACAAGAATCCAAAGCAGAGGTAGAAAGTACAGAGCAGGTGAGTCACCAGGCCCAGACCTGTACCCTCCAGCATCCCTCCTTTCCTGGCTGACCAAAACCTCCCAACCCTACTTTGAATCAGCCTTTTGTCATGAAGAGCCAGATGAAAACATCAAGTTTCCACTGCCACTTCAGTGATAATTCACAACAGAACTGAAAGAACCGATCTGCTACAATAAAAAAAAAAATATTAAATAAACAACACCCAGGCCCTTTTGAATTAAATCCAGTATTGTATTTTGCAGCCAGTTTTCTAGGAAATGTTGTGAATAATCCAAGTAATTCAGTGGAGCGTTGTTTTTATTTTTTTGTTGCTGTTTTTACAAAACACAGCAGCACGTGGAGTTTCAGTTCTGCAGCAGAACCCTCCAAAAATCGGGAGGGTTCATTTTATTACAGGCCTCCTGATAGCTCTCAGAATTAAAAAACCTGCAGGAGACCTGAGAGCCACCCCCTTTTCATGCTCTCCCCACAGGTTGCAGCATCTCCTGCTGGAAAACTGGGCATCTCATGGAGGGAAAAAAAACCACTGCAAAAGGATTCATTTCACAAAGACACTGAGATTCATCTCCTAGCTAAGCAAACAATTCCAAGACAGATAAAGTCAAATATAAAACAAGAAAAAAAAAAAAAAAAAAAAAAGGAGGAAAAAGCCCCCACAGCACACATACCAGGCTGAACTGCAAACTGAAAAACAAAAACAAAGCAGCTAAAATATATCCAAACATCCCAAGCCAGACCGGGGCCTTGGGGCCCTTCAACACAACTGCAATTTATTGTGCCAGCAAAACCAATTAATAAGTCAAAGGAGAACCAAGCACTGAGGGATTTGCTCTGGAAGACAAGGAAAAAAAAAAAAAAAAAAAAAAAGATGCTGCAGGATTTTTCGAGCCAGCTCTGAAACAATGCTCCAAAGTTCAGAGATCCCCAGCACGATACCGGCACTCCTTCCTTTGGGTTCTGCCAGAGGAAGTGGAAAAACCTCCGGGTTTGTGTCTTATCGGGCAAAGTTCTCGGCTCAATTAAAAACCTCCTTGTGGATTGGCTGAATTTAATCACCTGCAGGCAGTACCTGTGAGTTTGGAGCTAATCCACCTGCAGCAGGCATGGATATTCCTCCACCTCTCCAGGGAAGGGGGCAGGATTTTGGCAGCCAAGAGCACACGTGGGGCTTGATCAAAGTTATTGTGAGCCTGGATTCCTGAGCTGCATTTCATCAGGACTCCAGTTATCCTCAGCTTTATGCTGGGCCTCCACAATCATCTCATTACTCACTTAAATTCATCAGAAAGAAAAAAAAAACAACCACAACACACAATTGTCAAAACAACCTTAGGGAAGATTTAGGTGACTTAAGGACCAGGGAGGGGGACACCAATTATCACCAGGGCCTGCTGGCTTTGCTGGTGCAAGAGGCTTGCTCCATAGACACAAAAAAATGAGTAAAACAGGGATTTTCATCAGCAAGGTGACAGAGGACAGCTACAAAAACTGACAGTGTACACAGAAAACAGACCGTGGCCAACAGCTCCCATCCCTCTCTCCATCAGAAACCTCCAACCGGGCAGGAATAAATTTATTTCTTTATTTTTCCTCTTGATATTGCCTCTACAGAGCAACTAATCTGACTTTCCATCCCCACCCCCAGTTACACTGCAAGAATTTACCCTTCTACAAGGCACTAGAAGCCACAAAAGCGGCTCTCAGGCAAGTTTTTCCACTACTAGAGAAAAAAAAAAAATCAGAGTATGCTGGAAACTGGAACTTGTAGCTGAAGGCATGGGCTCCTTTGAAAACTTCTTAACCGGCTAAAAATTTGGAAAGTTTATCAAAGAAGTTGGTACGTGGTTGGGACCACAACAACCCTCTGAACTTCTCAAATGCTCATATATTGATTCACTAGAAAACCCTGCTGGGTTTTTCCTCAGCTCCTGAGTAATTAACAGAGCTACAAATTATTAATAAATACTCGAAGTTTTTATGAACAGCAAATATCCAGGAGGTTCTCACAGAGCTCTGCCAAGATCCTCCTCACTGCAACACTTTAAATTCAAACTGAAGCCTCAGCTTTTAAAGTTTTAAGATCGCTGCAGCTGCTTTGAGAACACAAGAATAAAGACCCAAAAAAAAAAAAAAAAAGTTACCTCTGGCAAAAGACAGACCCAGGCTCTGAACAGAGCCTCAGATATGCTCAGAAACAAAAACATCCTAATTACTGAGGATACAGAAAACCATATGTATATGCAAGATCTCAGGAGGAGATAAGGGGAAAAGCTCCACTCTGCACAGAGCAAGAGTATCAAAAGATGTTCCTCTACTGAGAAAGGGGAGGGAAAAGCATCAGGAAAAAAAAAAAAAAGAATCAAAGGAAGATGTTTTAAAGGCGGTGCAAGAGCATCTCTTGGTGTCCACAGTGAACTGGAAGATCCCAACAAGTGGTGCCAAGAGGCAGCTCAAGGATTGGGCAGCTGAACTTCAAAAGGGCTCGTTCTGGAACTCTGCCTGAAAAGGTAACTTCATCATCTGTGGTTTCCTCTGGCCCTGATGAAGTTTTTGGGTAAGGCTCAGGAAATCTGACTGCATCAAACTCCTGCCCAGTGGGAGCTCTATTCCCACCGGCAACCCTGCAAGATGTGCTGCCCCATCTGCTGCGAGCGGGAGCGCAAACCCTCGGTGATGCCACGCAGCACGAGGTGACTCATCCCTCAGCTGCCACCCAACCCTTGGAAAAGGTCAGCTTGCGATGAGGAACAAAGAGAAGCAGCAGATCTGAGCGTGAAACAACCGAGAAATCCGCTCTGTTTCCAACCACCGACTCGGTGCCGCTCGTGGGGCCAGAAGGAACTTGCAACATCCCCCTCCTCGCCCTGAACCACACGAGGATCTAACAGGAAAGCATCACCCAGAGTTGCATCAAGCCCTCACTGGCAGCTCTGAGGTGCTGCCTCCTTAAAACCAAGGACCAAGTAATAACACAAAGAGAGGGCAGAAATGCCAACTAGCACGGCACCGAGCCCACAGAAGAGTTGAAACAAGGGATGCCACAACTACAAATGTGCTCTAAAAACGTGCAGATTGTTTTTAATTTGGAGAGTTCAAGGAAGGCAAGACTAGGTCCTGGAAGGAGGGCATGTAGGGCTCCATAGAAATTCCAGGACAGACAGTTCTGCTTGTGTTCCCTGGGGCAGGAAGGATTGGGATGAACTGGGTGGCTGCAGAAGACACAACACACCTTTGTCCTACACCTCCAAAACCAGCAGTGTTCTCACCAAGCCCTTACAGTGCTCTCAGCCAGAAGCTGAAGGCTTAGTCACCTCTCCAGTTCCCAACCTGGATCCCACCCCCCTCACATTCCCAGTCCTCAAGAAAGCACTAATCACATCCCAAGGGGCACTGAGCCAGGTGGGAAGGAAGGAGCAGATCTACCAAGACCTCCTGCCCCACATACCCTCAAGAAAACCTCCCTGAGGTCAGACATTAATTTCTGCCCTTCTGCAACTCAGAAAAAAGATCTCCTAACTAGATAGGAGAGGATTTGCTTCCAGTTTCACCCTTTGATTCCCAAAAAAAAAAATCGACTCCATATAATGTTTTCAGAGAAAACAAGTGAGCCAGTGCCAAAGGAGCTGCTGCCACCAGCAGTGCTGGATCCTCTGCAGGTGACACCTGGAACACATTCAGCTTCCCCTTCCACATGTTAACCTAAGGCTTGGCCCCCTGGAACAAGAAGGATGAGCCCTGTGACAGCTCCAAGCATCTCCAGGTCTAAATAACCGGAGAATTTTAGTCTTTTCCTCTCACCATTTGGAAGTCCTGGACGTTCCAAACACTTCCAAGAGCAAGAAGCCCCAGGCTCTGAGGGACTGCATCCTAAAGGGGCTGGTCTGGAGTGGAACTCTCAAGAAGAGTTCTCTCCCTAATACTCTACACATGCTATTTTGGGAGAAACACATGGCAGGGGGTTGGAACTAAATGATCTTTGAGGTCTCTTTCAACCAAAATTGTTCTCCAAAATCAGAAGTTGGGACATCATCAAGGGGTCCAGCACCTAACACATGATCCCCACTCCAGCAAAACACCAGCAAATACACCTGGCCAGGCTGTGTTACAGCAAAACTTCATGAAAGGACTTGAAAAAAAACAAGGAGCCACCCAGAATAGTCACTGATGACAACGTGGAGGTGATTATTTACTGCTTGACTATCTCAACCATCTACAGGGTTTGAAAACACGGAGTCTGCTCCCAGTACAGGATTACACAACCACCCCACCAGGCTGTTTTCACATCACACTCCAGAGCTGAGTGGATTCTGCACCCCCTTTGGTTCAAGTTCTCAGCTCTCCCTCCAACAAGGTGGATTTGGGCCCCCCAAAAAAAAAGTAAAATAATACTTGCCACTCTCTTCAAAGAAATATCCATTTCTTGACATCGCTGCTGGTGGGGACTCTGGGAAAAAAAAAAAAAAGGCAGAAAAAAGGAACCATAAGAATCATCAAAATTGCAGATGTTTTCTGCTAAACTCACTGCAAACCTGGATTACAGGAGAAAAGCACTCCCAAAATACTGCAGACATCAGAATGTCCCACCTTTTAAATTAAGTTGACTGACTTCAGTATTTACCAGAACTTTCTGATACAGCCACAGGCAGTACTTGAAAATAATTAAGTCTCAAATATCCTGAGCTGGGATCACAAACCAGCATGACTAAGAATCAGGACAAGCCTGGCCATCTCAGCACCTGTGAAACTTGAATAAATGTGGCAAAAAACCCCAAATAATATAAATCATACCTATAAATCATAATCTAGAAGGTTTTTATAAAAAGTACAAGCCACAACAGAGTCCAGGTTGTACCTCACACTCATATAAAATGAACCAGTAATAATTTAGAAAAAAATAAGTTTTTAGATGAGAATGGGACTTTACATCCTGTTCTGCTGCTCCTAATCAATAGGATACCCCCAAAACAGTGCTTGGCACTGGAGAGAAGCCCCAGACCACTTCAGCCTTCCTTTGCCCTGGGGTCCTGCAGCAACACCACCTGCACCAACAGGGTCCCACGAGGAAGCCAAAGCGGGAACAGCACTGACCAAGAGCAAACCCACAAACACAGGAGCACCAGGAATGAATCCCCACGGTTCAACAGCGAACGTGTTTTTGGTACTGAACATCTCCAGGTGATAAAACAGCACAGGAGCACCTGCCTTCAGGTGTGATCAAAGCCTGGTGCCCAAACCCAGCCTGACTGACAGCCTGGCACAGCTCAGCCTGCGTGGGCAGAAGCACCAGGTTCTCCCCTACAGATTCATGGCCCATTTTCCAGCGAGAGAACGGAGCTCTGGAGTCCGAGCCCTGAGTGACAGTCACCCAAAACTCTCAAACAAAAAACCCTCAGTGCTGTCTCTCTCTGCACGCCCGGCCAAAACGCAATCAGACAGGGGAATGGGCTCGCTCTGTCTTTCCCCACCTCGTCAGGCTAATCAAACAGTACCTACGCAAGCCTGGGAGGAATTTGGGCCAACAAGGAAAGAGGCTCTGCCTGCCTCATTGTTCTGCAGATTAGGCTTCCTGCTTTCCTGCTCAAGGTACGAGGCTGTTTCCCAAAGCCCCTTTCTCTCTACCCAATACCTTTTGGCTGGTAGGCAGCAGGCTTTTTTATTCCCTTTTCCAGTGGAAGTATCATCATCATCATCATCATCATCCCTCCCGGCCCCCCGGGAGCCTTTGTGCAGCGGGCGGATACAAGTCACGCCACTGACAGCAGCACCTTCCAGCCCTGACACTTGTCACCACTGCAGGTTCCTGAAGGGACACCCTGATGACCATTAAAAAAAATTAAAAAATAAAAGAAAAAAGAGAGCCAGCACAGAAACCAGAGGGCAATTCAAGTGTCTGGTCCAGGGGAGAGACACAATGTTCCAAAGTTCATCCCAGAACAATGGGCCGGAGGAACAAAGGCACCGAACTGTGGCCAAGGGGCACCCGTCACACGAGTCAATTGTTTCCCTCCACCTGGAAGGGAAGGAGAAGATCCATCCAGACTGATTAGCATGCTGATGATCAAAGGAAAGTTCTGTAAAGGGGCTCTTATTGTGTAATGATTGCATTTACGTATTACAGGGACACAAACAGACGGATTACCCGAGGAACCGACATTCCCACCGGGATGGTTTATCCATTTCTCCCTCCTCTTACGGCTTGTGAGGGAGCCTGGAGCGACATGTTCATCCCTCACTGGGCAAAACGAGACACTTGGCTTTTCCTTGAACTGAACACAGCTATTCCTACAGGCTGATGATGCCTCATGACAATCACCATAACCACCTTCACTTCGGTGGCTGCTCGGACTGGGCATGAAAAGGGCAATGCTGGGGTGCTGGAGCTGGCAGTGCCATTTCACGAGGTGGCACTGGTCCCTCTGAGTCACTAATAATGAGCAACAGACCCCCAGGCAATTACGGTGGAGGTGATGTTTTTTTTCAGATGAGTCATAAAACAGAGGTCCTAACCTTGTAATTAAAGATGCAATGGCACGTTTGGGAAACAAAAAAAAAACAAAAAAAACCCAAAAAAACAGAGAGTCAGGCGTTCACCCTACTATGTCCTGGCAGAAATCCAGCCCTGGCAATTTGTCTTCTGCCAACATAATGCTGTCCCACAGCACCAACCCAATTCAGACTTCCAAAACAGCCTCGTTGGCGCCTTTGGAAAAGCTGTTCCAACCCCCACGGAAGGGGCCACGCACATTAAGAGCAGGAACCTGTGTGCAACGTGCCCAGGAGGGAAAAGGTGATGGGGTGTTTACACAAGCAGGGAGGGATGGGACTGGCTGAAAGGTCAAGGGATCAGCAGCAGTGGGAGGTGGGAAGGGGTAAATTGGGGGCTACATCATCTGCTCCTTCCCTGAGAACAGAGAGAATGCAGCACCGACCCAAGTTTTTCATGTAATAATTTGGGTTGGAAGGGATTTCTGAAGGTTATCAAGTCCAGCTCCCCTGCCATGGGCAGGGACGTGTTCAACTCTATCAGGCTGCTCACTGCTCTGTCCAACCTGACCTAGAATATGTCCAGGGATGGGGCATCCACCACCTCTCTGACAAACCTGTGTCAGTGCCTCACCACCCTCACCGTAAAAAATTTCCTTACATATAATCTACATTGACCCTCTTTTAATTTAAAATCATCACCCTTGTCTTGCCACAACAAGCCCCACAAAAAGCCTGCCCCCATCTTTCTTCTAGGCCCCCTTTAAGCTTTAAAATCTCTGAGTGAGGTCTCCCCAGAGCCCTTCTCTTCTCTCCAGGCTGAACAGCCCCAAGTTTTGAACCAAGCAGAAGGAAGGAGACAGATCTCAAGGGGAGTCCAATGAATATCTTCTTTTCTCCTTTCCCATCAGTCCCTTTCTCCCCATATTTCCCAGACTTCACCAAAGTAACCCCCTTTCCTCCAGCCATCAGGTCCAGACCCACCTGACCACACACCAACCTGGCCTTTCCTCTCCCCACCTCTGGAAACCAGGAGAGTTCAACCTCGGGGCAGTTACAAAACACCACAGGAACAGATGGAAGCCTGGGCAGGAGCACAAGTCTCCAGATTCATTAGGGATCAACATCATAATGCTCCAGGGTTTGCCTGAAGTTCCAGGAGTGTTTCCATGAAGAAAAAAAAGATCTTCCTCCAGCCTGCAAAGGATGAGGAGTTCCCCCTCTCCTCCTTCACACCATGTCCCTCAGATCCACCAAACCCATGCTGTTGGTTCCTTCACCCGGGTTTGCTTTCAAAAACTTCAACAATTAAAAAAAAACCAAAACAAAACAGAAAACCAAACCAAGCAAAGCAATTTCAACAAGGTCAAGCTTCTGGAGATGAAGCTGGAAGGCATTACCCCTGGGAATTAACATGTACAGCACTCTCATTCCTGTGCCCCCAGGATCTCTCACCACGTCCTCATTCTCCAGACTCTCCCACCCAACACCTACGAGGACAACTAGACTATCAGCTCTCCCTCCAAAAGCAGAACAAGATGCCACCTTCCACTACCTGCCAAAGAGCACGGTTTTAAGCTCTTTTGACAATTTAAGCCATGCTCTTCATTTTTAAGAGTTAATTTACTCCAGCAAACAAGTTTCTACTGCCACCCCACCTTATTCCCTGCAGGGCTGTCTATTAAATGACAGTAAGTTGGAGAGGCACGGCGTCACTACTCGGTTTCTTCCTCAAAAGGAATATTTCTGAGCTTTCTGAGCACTGAACTCAAAGGTAGAAGTGACGAGTTGAAGGGCTGCAGAAGAGAAAACAAAGCTTATTTCTCCAGAGCTCAAGGATCCTGAGTAAGCAACTCCCCTTTGAGTTGAGGCAGTGGCAGTGACCCCAAGAGCCACCAAGGCAGAGGTGTTTCACAGTCACAGAAGGGTCTGGGCTGGCAGGGAGCTAAAAGACCATCTCATTCCAACCCCCTCCAGACCATCTCATTCCCACCTCCCATCAGACCTTCATGAGAAGTTTCCTTTTTAACTGGCAGCACAGTCCAGTCTGCTGTTTGTTTAAGGTGCTCAGTCTTAGGTCTAGGACAAACCCAGATGATCCACCGTGGGAAGCATCAGGCAAGAAGTGGGTCCATTTCCTGATTTCTGACATTCTTATCATTTTTCACATTTACATTTAACAACAAAAGCCCCAACCCTGCCATCCTCCATTATTAAATTCCTGTGGGCACCGTGTCTCCCATCTAATAACCCACTTTTAACTCCCTTGTTTTAAAGTTAGTAATAAGCCCTCTTGAGCCTTGCAATATTAGTTGGATTATGAATAAAAACACATTCTCTGGATACTTGGGTAACTCAATTACAGTGTTCTGCTGCTGGCATCTTCCAAGTAAACAGCCCTCTGCAGCACAAGCCTTATATTGAAGTAAAATACATCTCTGCAACAGCCCTTCTACAAGCAGTACCACAGGCTTTTAGGATCTCTCTCTGCAGTAAATCTCTCACAGTTTTAGTGGCTTGATATTTTTGAGAGAGTTACTGGAGAGGTCGTTTTTTATTTACAGATCATTTAATACTGGCAGCTCTCAGGGTGTCTCTGAACACAGGCAGGTTGGACATCTGGAGAACGGGGTTACCCCACAAGTATGGATCAGAAAACATCAGGTACCTTCACCATCCCTTACTCAGGGTGTGCTCCAATATCCCAATCTCATAGAATTTGGATCAGAAGTGACCTTAAAGACCATCCCACTCCCTGCCATGGGCAGGGACACCTTCCACTAGCCCAGGTTGCTCCAAGCTTTCCCCACAAATTCAATTACCACATCATCAACGCTGTTTTACTGGAGCTCTCAGGACATTCCTCAAACTCATCAGCACGTGCAATGTCAGCCTTAAAGCTGATAAAGCAAAACACCTCAGTGCAAGAAGTCACCACAAAAAATACATCACTTGTTTGGCTGACAAAGCCTTCAGAGACTTTCCCCCGTTCCCTCCCAGGGAGAATTCCCAGTTCTCACTGTGACAGACAGAAACTGGATGGATAACTGGGAAAGAAATCCACTTCCAAGGAGACAAGCAGGGCTTCAGCTTTGAAGCAAAGTTTTGGCTACTTCAAGTTAAGCTTGTCAGTCATTGTCCATCAGATAGCTGGGCACCCAACTGCACAATGGGCAGTGCTGCAGTTTTTGCATCCCCTCCAACAGATCCAGGCCAAATTCCAGGTTGGACAAATGCATTGTCTCACCCAAGGCTTTGATGAGTGGGAAGTGATGCAGCTTCCCCTGTGCTCCACCAGAGCTGGTGTTCAGGATTAAACTCTGAGATCACTTCTTATTCTTTTGTTCTCTCCACCCCAACACGAATCAACCTCCCAGGACGAGGGACCAGGGAGCTGCCCTCAGGTTCCTGCAGTTTGGGGCAGGGGGGAAAGCCCCAATTTACGTGCTTTGAATACCCAAGAACCAAAGGATGCTGCTCCCCTCCACCTTTCCAAGTCAGCAGAAACACAGGCAGACTTCAGAGACGAATCACACACATGAGAAATGATATCCCAGGGGAAACCTGCAGGAGAGGAGGAGGACTTTTTTTTTTTTTTTTTCAAATTATGTGGAGCAGTGATTGAAAGGAACCTGCACAACTGAGCTTAATCTCTGTGTGCAGCAAAGACTCAACTGGAGGAGGATGAGGACGCCTCAAACTCCTTTAATAACACAACTGTGTCACAGCAGAACAGGGCAAGAGCTTGACAAGCAGCAAATCTGATAACACTGACAAGATGATCAGCTCCAAATATATCAAAATTACAGGTTCCCCCCCTCCCCCCATCCCACAGAGCCTCTCTTGTGCTCTTAAAGCACGAGATTCTGGCAGTTTTCAGGGCAGAACCAAGCAGTGTGGTCTCTTGTTGGAGACATTCCCTGCAAATTGTTCTGCCTCAAGTTGCCACTTCTCATTTCTAGCTACACCTTCAGATTCCTCCCCACAAAGCCCTGGCTCTTTCAGCTGGAGAACACTGGTGAAAGCAGAGCTCATGCTGGCACAGAGATGGGAATTCTGCCCCTGTGCTGCTCTTCTGGGCAATCACAACCGAGGGACAGGATAAGAGAGCTGGAGATCTGATTTGTTTTTCTCTACACCCAGAGAGGTGTGACCAACAGAAAAAAAAAAAAAAAGCACCACAAAACAAAACAACACCAAAAACAAAGAAAACCAGCCCCAGAAATCAGGGTTTCAAAACTGATCGCTGTAACTCAAGGAAGTGTAAGATGAGTAAGGGATGATTGTTAATACCTGGGCAGGAAAACGCCTGGTAAATAGTGGGTGATGCCACCCGTGGCAAGCCCAAACATAGCCCTCTCCCCAGAAAACACTGGTAAAGGCAAACAGAACAGAAAAAGACTCAAGAGGGGTAAAAAGACCTTTCCTAAGTCATTAAATGGGAAATATCAGCACTGGGAGTTCCAGGGAGTTTTTCTCCTCAAAGGGCTGAGTCAAAAATCAACTCGGGGATGGCTTTCCCTGCAGTGTTACAGCCTCGCTGCCCCTTTCTCAGGGCAGACACAAATCCATCCCCCCCAGCAGAGCCTGAGGGGGGATAACCCCTTCCTTCCCGAGGCACAGCAGAGCCCTGCCCCTCCTCAACTCATCCCTTCTCCACCTCGGTGGCAGGGAAGGGCTCTGCAAGGACAGGCTGCCCAGCTCCCACCAGCTGTGCTCCCTCCTCCCCATCATCCCCACCACAGACACCTCAACATCTCCCCAAGACCGTTTTTTACAGCCCCAGTAGAAGAGCAGAGAGTCAGGAACCCATCAGTCAGCGTGGTAAGAGCCCGAGGGCACATCCCAGCTGGTCCCCACTGGAAGGGCACGCTCTCCTCAGCTCATCCTCCTCCTCCTCCTGAAGCTGTCAAGGCTCTGACAGACACATCCCCTGAAGGAAGGATGGACAGCCTGCCTGGAGATTTACCACAGGCAGCGGGTGCTGGCATCACTTGCCAATAAACCAGGGATATTTACTGGAGACTTTTGCCTAAATGGGTCCATTAAAACATCGTCTGCGTGCAAATGCCTGCAAGAAATCAACCTCGGAATTGCTTCCAAGAGGCTCAGAAGATGGGCATGCCCCAGGAAGATTTAAATCTACCCCAAACCCCTTCACCTCAGTAAGCTTTCAGAAGACAGTGTTGCTCAGCAGATGCAGAGGAGGAAGGTGTTTTTAAGCAGCACAATCCAGTGGCAAATTGGTGCTTTATCTAAGAGACTCGGACCTGCAGGGACAGAGGCTTTGCCCTCTTTATGTATAAACATGTCCTCTAGCAAACCTTACAGGAGAGGAGGTTTCTGTTACAGGCAGTTTTAAAGAGTTATTTACATTTAACACACTCCTCTTGCCATAGAATTGCCCAGATATATCCCTTGTTCCCCCTGCATCCCTACTCAAAACATCCCTAAAGGATTTTCACTATTTTTTTTGCTTCCAACAAGGGTTTCACTGCCCAAAAATACACACTTTTAAGACTAGTTTTGATAATCCAGACCTCTTAAAACACCACACCCCTTGGAAGTGTCCCACTGATCTGATTTTTGGAGAACACAGCACCAGTCCTCTTGTCATTCCCGAGGAGCACAAGTCACCTGGATGTAAATTCCTGCTCCGTGGATGTACCTAAAGAGTGTCTCCCATCACAGTGTGACCTCCCCAACACCCCAGTCCTGAGCCAGGCAGGAAAAAAAAAACTTTACAGCTTTGAGGCTCAGCAGGCACTAAAGGATCAAATCACGGATTGTGTGCAAGGAGCTGGCCATTCCCCCGAGGAAGGGAAATGATGTGAGGGAGGTCTTAAGTTCTGCCACGGCCGCTCCGGCAGATGAAACCCCAGAACTCATTTTCCACAGTGGCTGCCTGTGAAAATAAAGCCTCACATATTGGAAGGATAAAGCAAGGAAGCATCCTCCTGCCTGCTCCCTCTCCTCCAGGCAAACACACACCCACACACAGGCTCAGGGATCAAACAAATGCCTGTTTTCCAAGCCTTTTCCCCTCGCTGCACTGAACGGTTCCCCCCTTTCCCCAGCTCCCTCCAGAACACCCAGAGCAATAAAACCATGGAATAAAGAGTCACTCCCCCCTCACACACACACAGAACCACCCCATCCACGCTGGATTTTCCAGGAGCAGCTGGCTGCCCAGGTTGACTCATCACAATTTAGCCCACCCAAACAATTAATATCCGAGGGTGCCTCCCAGAGGTGAGCTGCAAGAGGAAGCCACCCTGTAAATCCAGAGCCACGAAAAGCTGCTTTCCTCACAGGATCTCTATTCCCCATCCAGCAGATTTCTTTCCCTGAGCAGCAAGGGAATGACAACACTTTGGGGTTTGGCTGGCAGACCACTGGGCTATTCCCTCCCCTCCACCTTTTTTTTTTTTAAAGGTTGTTTTGTTGGACCCTCTAAAACAAGTGATTTAAGACTCTCAAGGATTTCTTGCCTCAGTGCTGCAACAGAGAGGAGTGAAAGCCAATACCTCCAGAGATCCCACAAGCTGGCAAAGGCCCAAGAACAGACCAGTTGAGGCTCCTCAGCAGACTTTTCCTGAAACATTTAAATAATTTAGAAAGCATTAACTCTTCCTGACAGCTCCTTCCCTTGCAGGGCCCTATCAGAAACCTCATCGCTCTTAATCCAAAAGGATACAGACACTGCAACAGCCCAAAAATCCTGGTCAGGGGTTGAACAAGGCTTTCAAAAGGTGCCTGGGGTATTTTCCTCTGCTGAAATGCCTCCCTTGCACGGGCAGGTCTTCCAGAGGCCACCACCTGCCACTTATCTGCAGTGGCACTGTGTAAAACATGCAGAAATGGTTCAGAGACAGTCTGTCAACATTTCCCTAGCTCGGGGCTATTCAGAGGAAGGGAGCTGTTCCCTGCAGTGCTTCAACTGTGTAAATACTGTAAAAATTAAGCAGCACCGAGGTGTAAACTAGTAGCTCTAAGCCCTTCTTTGGGGTCAGGTAGAAGAGATGCTGCAGCACCTCCCGTTTCAAAGCAAAGCATCTTCTCCCCCAGGGGGCCAGGGTCATGTTTTGGAACAAAGTGCATTTTTATAAAGTTCTCTTTCCCCCTCCCTATCTTATCACCAACAGAGATAAAAAGGGCTGCTAATGATGCAAAGTTATTCCCGTGCCCCTTCCCACCACCCTCCCCAAAAGGCAGCTGGATGGAACAGGGGACCAGCTCTAACCCCCACAAAACCACAAGCCAGGCCAAACCCAAGATCTCCACTGGAAATGGCAGCAGAGCACTGGCTCCCAAGCCACCTGATCAACAAACACATTTTCAGTCGTGGTTCCAATCAAGACACAGAAAGCAAAAACCTCCTCCTGCCATGGAAGACGAGAGCAGCCAAAGGAGACCCTAACTGCACTCCACAGCCTCAGCCATCCCCTCAGAACCGAGGTCTGCAGTTCCCAGCAGGTTCAGCAGGAGAACACAAATCACCCCGTGCAGTTTTCCATGTTCAGCAGCCACAAAACAACATCAGGGACAAGGGGAACACAGGTGGTGGTGGGGGGGGGGGGGGCAGAGGCAGCAGCACCACATCCCATTTTGCCATCCAAAACAACAAATGCCCCAGTCCCAGTGATGAAATAACTGCAGACTGGCACTCCATAAGATAATGCCAGTCATTAGGATATTGTTTATGGTTTATCTACGTGGCTCCCATGGCTACAGCAACAGGGATGATGCTGGTGAGCATTTGAGAGACATCACACACATGCATTTCGTCTTCACTCAGTTTTTTGCCCAAGTGAAACATCACCATGCAAAGCCTCACAGGCAGGGATGTTTCAGCACTAATTAGGAGAGAAAAAGCAGAACAGGTAAGCAGCCCTCCTATGCTCACCTCGAAACTAAATTCCAACCCCGGAATCCAGCACTCCGGCGAATGTAAATGGAGTTCAGGAGCTATCCTCCCATCCTTAAACACAGCAGGCACCCAGCACAGGCAACAGATACCATCACCAAGCAGCAAAGCCCATTGAAAACGCATCAAGCCCTGCCTTACTTCGGCGAATTAAATAATTCAAGAGCCGGCAGGGCTGATTTTTTTTTTTTTTTTTTAGATTTCCTGTCCAAACGCATCGCCCGGCAACGGAGCAGCGCTCCGGCAGCTGGAGGAGGTTTTGGTAAGACCACAACTTACCTGCACCACTCCTTTAACGGGGATGCTGCTCCGACAGCTCCCTCCCCTTCCCCCCCCAAAACCCGGATCCACCACAATTCTTCCCAAATCCCGCTCGCTCAGGTGGCCGAGGCGGCGGCTCGTGCTTTTTCTGCGGCTCCGGCGTTAATCCATCCAGAGCATCTTTCCCCCTCACTTCCAATTGGCGAGCGGCGGGATGGGTGGAGTGAGAGCGCGACCCATTAGCTCCCAGCTGGGGCTCCCCGATCCCACACACCTGCACGGCACCCTCGGCACATGCCCCCCCGAAACCAGGGATTTGGGATTTCTCCCTCCCGGCCGCCTTCTCGGAGCTCTTCGCCTCTACCAGGCAGGAGGAAAAAAAGCAGGATAATTAAAGCGACCCAGCGGGTTGGGAGCCGCGGAGTTTTGCTGGATGCTGGAAGGGAGAAAGCTCCTGTTCCTCCTTAAAAAAAAAAAAAAAAAAAAAAAACAAACCACCAAACCCAGCTTCGTGGCAGCCACGCTCAACTGAAGTGAGAAGGATGCTGTACCTTACAGAGAGAAGTACAGGGAAAGCCCAGAGGATGTGAAGATGCACGACGAAGAGAGGGATGGGGGAGAAAAAACAAAAACAAAACACCCAAACCTGCTGCTCAGAGGTAGATACAGCAAATTTCTTAAAGATACAGCTGCCTGCCCGACTGCCGGGCTCGGGTGGTTCATCCAGGCAGCAGTGCAAGGGTTAATGCGTGAATTCAATGAGCAGCCTGCGTATGGGAATGAGAAACGGGGCAGTGGAGTCCGTGCTCCAACAGCAAGTCCCAGAAAATAAAGCTGAAAGACCTCACCTCACCACCCGAGGAGACTTGTATCCCAAAACTCTCTGCCCAGAGCTGGACCTAAAAAGCTTTGGAGGGAAGATGCCACATCCTCTCCCCCCCTGCTTCAGCCTATTCTACTGCTTCACTTTCCTTACAATTCCAGATTTTCATCACAATAAGCTAAGGCTCCCCCCCAGCTGAATATTTAAAACCCAGAGGAATGGTCTATGCCGGCCAGAAAAAAAAAAAAAAAAAAAAAAAAAAAAGGAAACCCCCCCCCCCCAAACTCCCCAAAGACACATCAATTCAGATTTAGAAAAGGCAGAACCCTAAAAGAATAAGACAGAAATAAATTGGTGCATTATCCAAGTGCTGGCACAAGGCTGGCTCACTCCCCTACAGTAACTCTGACAATCCCTGTTGAGACTTCAGTCTAAAAAAAATAAAAGATTCCCAGAGATGTTTACCGGGAGGCAGCAAACGTTTCTCCCCGGAGCAAAGCAAGGAGAGGCAGGACCCGGCTCGGGAAGGGGCATCACTTCCAGCAGAGGGATTCAGTCAGAGCCTCATACCCCCCATCTCCAGTCCCTGCCACGGACTTGTTTCCGCTGCACGAAACCACAGGCAAAGCATGTTTTTAAACACCTCCCACGCGTTTTCCCTGCTGAGACTGCTCATCCAGTCTCCTCCTTAGGTTTTTTTTAATTTTTTTTTTTTTTTTTGCATGCCACCTGACGAGCTTTTCCAGGTGAGACATCATATTCGACTGGCAATAAGATGCAAAGGAAGTACAGCATGGTTCATGAAGTGTTGAGGGTGGAAGAGATCCTGAGAGGTCTCTATTCCCAATCCCTGCTCTAGGAAAAAAAAACACCTTTAAAGAGAAATCAGGCTTGCTCAGGACTTCACCTGGTTTAGCCTCATACCCTTGCCCAAGAACGTTTTCCGGGAAGTCAAGACTCCCATCCTTAGGATCAGCACTTACAGCGGAGCTCGGCTCCTAAACCAGCAGGATTCACCAAGTCTCCCCATGCAGATTTTTTTACGTTACAGAAAAATTTGAACCAAATTGCTATTTTGAGGTAATTCCTTGTAATGAGGCAGATCAGCTTTGGAAAAAACTTAATACCTTCCTCTGTGCCCACACCTGATACCTTCAACAACAGTCTAAAGGACAGAGCTGACAGCATCCCAACCCTGAAGGTGAAACGAGCCTCCAGCAGGTATTTCAGGTTTCAAACACTGCCGGATTCTTTTCACCCAGTGAACGAGCTTATGAAACAAAAGACTGGCTCAGATCCTCTTCTATTCTTTTTTTTTTTTTTTTTCCCCCGTGCTGAGGTTGTTTATCAGCCCTCCCTGGCCAGCCTGGGTGTGTAGCAGGGACCGGAGCTTGGTGGAGTTTGACAAGCAACAAAGCCGGTGGACCAGGAGAGGTCTGAGAGGGGAGCGCAACAACACGGCCACACCAACCCAGCCACACCAATTCACCCACTGACACAACCACACCAATTCACCCACCGAGTCCCACCTGCACCGATACAACCACACCAACCCATCCACTGAGCCCCACCTGCCTCTTGACCCACCATCTCCAAAACTTCCTCAACTCTCACTGGGCTTTCTCTGCCACCCCCCTGTGCGGTCCCCAGCCCCGGTCACGCACCATCCACTGGCCTGCTCCATCTCTGGGACAAGCGCTGCGGCCACTGGGCCAAATCCTGGGAAGAGCCCCCAGCGCTGTCCCCGAACTGGCCGTAGGGCGAGCGCAGGAAGGTGAGCCGGGGGTAGCAAAAAGGCGCCGGCTCCATCAGGACGGAGAAGAGAGGAGAGCCAGGTACGAAGCAAACCGCGTCCCCCTTCGCCTCCTTCCCTGGGTACTGGTGGGACATGCAGCCTCAGAGCCTTCTCCCAGAGAAGTTCCCTCTTTGGAGAAGGGATCAGTGCGAAACAAACCAAAAAAAATTTTTAAAAAAATGATAATCAAATAGAAAATAAAGCCTCCGGAGCAGCCCCCGCTGCTGCTGTTACAGCCCAGCAGAGCTCACTGGCAAAGCAGCGTCTCCAGCCTGTATTTAAACGCCCCTCTCAGAGAGATGCAGCACAGGAAGAGACAAATTCCAGCCCTGCGTCGGGCTGATAAGCCAGGTTTATAATATTCAAGGAGTATTGGCATTACTACAGTTCCTCCCCCCCATCCCCCCCCGCACCCCCCTCTCTCTCTCTCTCTCTCTCCAACGAATATCTTGTGCAGGAGCTTGTTGTGCACAATAAGCAAAAAAAAAAAAAAAAAAAAAAAAAAAAAAAAAAAAAAAAAAAAAAAAAAAGAGCCCAATCCCAAAAAAAAAAAAAAAAAAAAAAAAAGGAAAAAAAAAATCAGGCTGTTCCGGTGGGAACAGCCAACACGTTGAATAAAACAAACACACGCGTGTTAAGCCCTGGGGACGCAATTAGGCTCGGAGCAGGGAGGGGGGAAGAGGCAGTTTAAACTCCTGGAAAAGGAGATGGCAGAGGGAGAGAGGAAAAGGAGAATCAACCTGGCGCCTGGCACTGCGTCCCCCTCGGGGTGTCTCTTCCCAGGGGGGTGAGCCCACAAGTGGCAGCAGGGTGCCACCACGAGGGGAGGAAGGTCACCTCATCCTCGGCCCCAATCTCATTTCCACTCCTAATTTCCACCCAGTGATAACTCACTCCACCCTCACTGCACACTCCGAGACAGAGGTTGCCCAGCTCTAAACCATCCATCAGCCAGCTGAGATCTTCTCTCCACCAGCTCCAAATGGGAGTTTCCCCCCCACCACATCCCACATTAACCCTACTCAAATCCATCTCACCACGGGATGCCCCCCCAGGGCAGCCACAGCCCCACGAGCCCTCCTGCTGCCACCTTCATCAGGCCCTTCAAAGCTGGGGAACCCAAAAGCACGTGTGGGGAAGAAAAGTTCTTATCCAACACCAAAAAAAAAAACCCCAAGTTGGTGCTGCCCGCTCCACTGGCCAGGTTTTTGTGCTTTTCTCCCCATCTTCTTGCAGTTTTTTTCAGCAGGGCATCTCTGAGGATTGAAACTGGACTCTTCCCTCTGTTCCTTACCCAAATCACAGCTCCCACTGGTTCAGCAGAGCTTGCAGACCTTCCTAGAGCAACAGAGGAAGACTTCAAGCCCTCAGCACTGCTGGTTTTAATTGCAAGTCAGAGCCAGGGCTGAATTTAGAAAAGAGGGAATAGCAAAACCCACGGAGTTATAAGTGACAGCAAAGCTCTTTGATATCAAAGCCAGCACTGACAGATGCAGGAGCCCGCAGTGCTCTGCTCTGGGCCAGCATGTCACCGTGTTCTGCAGAGAGGCTTTGTGGGGAGCTTAGCCCAGATCCTATTTAGAAAGTTATAACTGCAGTAAAATTAAAAGGGAAAAAAAAAAAAAAAAAAAAAAAAGGCAACACCTAAGAGCTTTTCAGCATCACTAGGTCCCAGCACCAACTCCTGAAGGAGCAGCTTGGCAGATTTCATGACCTCAGACCCCAGTTGGGATGGACTTGGAGGAGTTGCCTCAGCACTCCCAGTTTTTGACCACACTGTATCCTTCACAGCGGGCTCCCCACCCGCCTTGGGAGGCGAAAGCACCGAGCTGGCTGCAAAGGTAAGGAGGATTTACCACAGGCTGCCTGTCTGCTGGGGTGCTTGGCAGGGATTTGCATATTTACAGGGTAGATGACAGTTTCATGACGATGAGTCATTAAAGTGTCCCGAGTGTTGTTTACTCCCAGAGCGATCCTACATAAGGAAACAGGACTTTTCCAGAAGTGGTTTCTCATTAGGAGGAGACAACTCGAGTGCCACCCCGACCTACAGCTACAGAAAGATTTTTTGGGCAGCAAGCACTGTGGTTTCCCAGAGACTCCTAAACCACAGCACGGGTATTAGGATTCCTAAAAACCCACCAAAACAAACAGTTCCCCCCCCCCCCCCCTTAGGCATAAAGGTACCTATGCAGAGCATCACCACAGTTCTGCAAGGACAAAATCTGAGGTTTGTCTTATACAGGTAAATAAAACAGCACCAGGTTAAGTCTGATAACTCTGGATTGAATTCCAAGTTGGCAACTGAAACTCAGCCTTGACTCTAATTCTTACCTCAGCTCCCTTCTGCAAGAAACATCACGCTACACAACAAGCAAGCAAATCAAACAGCACCAGGCTGTCTAATAATTACGGATTAAATGCCAACTTTTCAGCTAAAATCTGACCTCTTACCTCAGCTCCCTTCCGCTGAGCTATCCCACTCCTCTTTAGGCCAACACAGAAGACTTTCATTGCGGATCCTTTTCCTTTCAAACCCAAAAGACATCTTTGTTTTCACACTGACTCAACACAGAGCTAAATCTTGTTTTAATAACTGTTTACAGCCTTCAGTGATTTACTACAGCTTTACTAGAAGTCGAGGCACTACGGGGTTTACACAGGGAGACCTTCCGAGTGGAGAGAGGGTTCTGCTCGAAACCCCGACTCGCCTTTCTGCGGGCATTTATTTACACAAGCTGAAGCATTCCAAGTGCCAAGGAACACCAGGAGAGCCCGAGAGGAACTCCTTCTGCGGTCCATCACCCTCGCAGAGCGGCAACTGCTCAAAAGCCACAGATGTCCCCAACCAGAGGGCTCTGGCTGAGCTGGATTAGCCAAAGCATCCCGATTATAGCAGGGAAGCGGCAGCTCACGGGGGTGGTGGCAGTGACTGAGGTCGCTGTGTAGACAGGACTGAAGTGTTCCATCGCTGTTCCCTCCCCAAAAAAAGCAGCCACAAAACCAACAACAGCGGCCCAGGTGAGAAGGGGGAGATCCTGAGTCAAGGAGTTGCTTCAGCTCCGGCACTTGAGGGGCAGTAAATTGGCAGAGGAGCGACAAGGGTGCGCTCACACCTCCTGAAAACCCACAGGAAAGTCCTCAAAATATCGAAACAACTCAAACAAGAAGTTATATATTCCCTGGAGATTGTTCACATGCATATCTGCACAGAGAAGCTGTGGCTGCCCCTGGATTCCCTGGAAGTGTCCAAGGCCAGGATGGAGCAACCTAGGCTGGTGGAAGGTGTCCCTGCCCATGGCAGGGGGATGGAATGAGACGGTCTTTAGGGTCCCTTCCAACCCAAACCATTCCATGATTTTATATGGCTGCTGGACAGCCACTGGCACCATCAGGACTCAAGAGTGACAGCAACAGCCGCAGACACGAGAAAGCAGCAAAGCAAAGCTTTCAGTAAGAACATCAGATCCGAAGCAAAACTTTTTTTCATTAAACTAGGAAGGGAAAAGACCCGAAGGCGCAATCCTCGCCGAGAGCAGATCCACGGGAGCTGTTCCGGGACAGCCTCCCGCTCGGCAAAGCTGCTGTGCCACCTACAGTTACTTCGGGTCCAGAACAAAACCCTTTTCCCTCCGCGCCCCCGAGTCCCTGTCGCTGATCCGAGTGTCACCCGGCGCTGCCGCGGCCATGCCGGTGAAGGAAGCGCTTCCTTTGGCAAGGCTGGGGCAGGGAGGGAGGGGGGAGGCACCGCAGAAAAGGACTTTTAGAGTTCATCGTAAATCAGAAAGTGGCTTTCCAAGTGCATTAAAACCCACCCCTCCCACCGCATTTCGAATAAACTCATTGCAGAGGTCTTCCCCAACGCGCACCACCGCCTAAAACTCTTTACGCGAGTTCAGCCCGAGACGTCAAAGTTTCACTTTTTTTTTTTTTCCTCCTTTTTTACTGCGGCTTTTACACCGGCACAGTCAGGCAACCGCATCCGCGAGCGAGCGAGCCCTCCACCCCTTTTTGGGTATAAACAAGCCCAAGCAGGGGGGATAAAGCACCCCCAGGACATCCAGCTCCCTCCATCCCCCGGTCCCTCCCGTCCCGCCGCATCCTGGCACCCAAGGAGCCCGATTTGCGGGTGTCACCACTAAAAAAATAAAAAACCTTCAGCAACGACACGAAGCGACCATTCCCTACGTTTTAGGTGTTTGTTTTTTTTCCCCACCCCCGATTCCAAGAGAAGGGGAAGCGGGGACAGCAGGATACCCCCACCTCCTCCAAGCCCACCCTGCCCGCCGCGTCCCAACCCCGATGCGACAGGCGGAGCTGGGAAAAGGGGGCGGGGGACGGGGACACCCCGCAAGCCGGCGGCCACTCTGCATGTCCCCCCCACCCGTGTGTGTGTGTGTCCCACCCGTGTCCCCCTGTCCCTCACCGCAGGGCTGGAGGAGGAACACCTGCCGTGCTGCCATGGCCGCTCCGCTCAGCCCGTCCGCGCCATCGCAGGGGAAGGGGGGGTTCTACTTCTTCATTTATTTTCCCCGCCAGAGAATTAAAAAAAAAAAAATCGATTAATTAAAAAAAAAAAAAGAGAGAGAGAGAGACAACTCGGCGGCTTCTCTTTACCCCACCCTCCTCCCAAGCCTCGGGGGGGAGGAAGAAAAAAAAAAAAAAATATATATATCTCAAAAGCCCTGGAGAAAGTCCCGGGTCGGGAGCGCGGCTGGAAAGGGAAGGGACGAGCGGTGTCACACACACACCCCCAACCCCGCTGGGTCCTAAAGCCCGCCCGCCGCCCGGCCCCGCCGCGCACACCGGGCGGGGTCACCCAGCGGGGACATTTAGGGACAGTTCCCCACCGCAGACCCCTCCGAGGGGGGGCCAGGCAGGGCTCTGGAGAGTTTTTTTGTATAATGGGTTGGAAGGGACCTTTAAAATCATCTCCTTCCAGCCCGTGGCACGGGTAGGGACACCTTCTGCTACCCCAGCGTGCTCCAACCTGGCCTTGGACACTTCCAGGGATCCAGGGGCAGCCACAGCTTCTCTGCCCAACCTGTGCCAGGACCACACTTATTGGAAACACCCCTCTTGCTTATATCTATTCTAACTCGATCCTCCTTCAGTTTAAAACCATCACCCCTCATCCCATTACAGCCTGCCCTGTTTTGAGGCTCTTTCCCTTCAATTAAAAAATTAATCAGTTTTCCCTTTTCCAGGGATGCAAGAAGTATTACCAGGCACGATGATACTCATAACTTCAGGGGGAAAGCATTACCCTGACAAATCTTTCATCAAGCGTGTTCATGGACACCACAGGGTCCCATCATCCAGACTGTTCTCTGCCCCTTCAAAAACTGCTCTGAAACAACCCAACAAAGGCACTTTTCAGTGCAAGCCCAGCTCCCTGGGGGTCAAAATAAACCCCTGGGGCACAGCCCTAGTGATGAACCTTGAGGTTCTTTACAAAACCAAGCAGCAACAACAACAAAGTTTGAAAAGCAGGTGCATGGTTCTCAACATGCAGCCTTTGCTTTAGGAAAAAAAAAGCACATTTCTGAAGTTCCTATACCGTAAATATTAGATTGTTTTGTTTCCCTCCTGCCTGATCTTTCCTCCAGAACCATCTGAGCTGATCCAGCCCCAGCAAGCCATTTGGGAATCAGAATGGCTTGGGTTGGAAGGGACCTTAAAGACCATCTTGTTCCACCTCCCTGCCATGGTTAGGGATGCCTCATCCAACCCGGCCTTAAACACTTCCAGGGATGGAGAATCCACAAAATCTGGAAATTTGGAAGTGAGGGGTGAAGGAAGTTCAAAGAAATCTTACAGACATCGTGGCTTTTGATTGCTACAGGTCTTGGTGTCAAGGCAGCATATCCAGAGTGAACCTTCCCCATGCTCTAAATCAGCAAACCACATCCAGGAGAAAACAAACAAACCAACCAACCCCACAAACAATAAATAAAAAAAAAAATAAAAAAAAAAAAAATAAAAAAAAAACAAAAAAAAAAAAAACAAAAAAACAAAAAAACACACAAAAAAACAACAAAAAAACAACAAAAAAAAAACAAAAAAACAAACAAAAAAAAAAACCAAAAAAAAAAAAAAACCAAAAAAAAACAAAAAAAAAAACGCACAACCGGCCCAATAAACCAGCAAACCACCTAGAAAAGCACTTAACACCATTTTAAACAGAGGTGGGAAACCCCCTGCCCAAAATGTCAAGTCTTAAACTATTATCACACCATTATTCTGATACCAAACCCAAAACACTTCATTGTACCAGGTGCTGAGAAAAAACAAATGAATTCTGTGTCCCAGTCACAGCCAGGACATCACCCAAACCAAGAAAAAAAGTGGGGAGATTTGGGGTTGATCCAGTTATGCTGTTTTGGAAGGTGCAGACACTGTGGAAGTGAATGCTTGGTTTAATGGTTTAAACTGCAGATATTTAACAGCACATTTAACTCCTTGCACACATGGACTGGGAGCCCAATCTCTCCCAGAGGTGACCTTGCTAGCTCCTCCTGGAAGATGACCAGGAAGAAGAAGAGTCTGGAATACACAGGAGAGCATGCAAGGATGACTTCACAGGGCTTCAGTCTCCTCCAGGAGTTTTGAGACTCCTTACAGACCTACATCCTGTGGGCACGCAGTGGAAAACTGGGTCCCATATCAATTCCCTTTCCTACATCCAACCATATTTCCCCATTGTAATAAATTGACATTATTATAGCAGGTGTCCCCATGGTGGAAATTTTAGCCCCACCAGCAGTCCAGCTTTCTGGAGGGTATCAGCTTATCTGAAATGATTCCAGGCACCAGAGAGGACATCAAATACCTCCCCGTCTGGCGCTGCCCACTCTATCCCAGCGTCTCCAGATCTGCTCGCTGTAAACACTCTCCCCCCTGTCACAGCTCAGCACAGTCACCCAGAGGCAGCTGGAGTCACACCCTTCCCTGAGCCCATCAGCTTGTGAGGAGCCTCATTCCCCTCCAGCAGGTTCCTAACTCGATGCACAAAGACAGCCTCCCTCCCGGGCAGAAGTTCATTTCCCTCCCTGACTGACTGACTGGTTGGCATTAAAGCAGCTCTTTGTAGCCAGGCTGGTTTGTGGCTGGAAACCAGCGGGAAGTGGATTTTTGCTTGTCTTCACAACCAGATCACACAGGACCTGATTGCCTGGTCCAGCAGGATCAGCAGAGCATCCAAGCAGAAGATCCTTGGGCTCTCTCCAAGCCAGGGACACGTGCCAGGTATATTTGCTTTTTTAGCAGGAGGCTTTTGCCGGGGCTCTGATTTTTCTGGTGGGCTCACACTGGAGGCTGCAGGAGCCTGGACCCAGAAAGTAACACTAGGTGGACCCAAGCATTGCAGAGAAACCCTTATCCCATCATCCTCGGGAAGCAGCACTCGGACTCCCACGCCTGCGACACAGCCAAGACTTGACACAAGGGCAAAGAAGTTGCTTCGGGGATCAAAATAAAATAAAAATAAATTTTAAAAAATTATTATATACCTGCTGCCTGAGTGGTTTAATCATGAATTCCTCAAATCCCACCCCCTACCTCCCGCTGCTTTGACCGCAACTCGAGGCAAACACCAATTCACCTCCCAGCTCCTGCCGTGCATCCCGCTCCACGCCATCCATCCCCCGCGGGACACTGCAGCAGAGGGAGCAGCGACCTGCTGGGGAACCCCCAGGGAACACCTGCCTTGGAGCTCTTGCCCTTTAGGAGGCATTTTAAAAAGAGTGTTTATCCCAGCCCCGTTTGCTTCACCCCTGGAGCTGAATCCCAGTGAATCCCACAGGTCCCAAGTGCAGCACTGAGGGTCCCGTTTCAGGAAAACACATTTCAAGCTGCTCTCTCCGAAGAGACCCAAGCTGGTTTGAGGCCCCAGCTTTGCTTTTAAGAGTCAAAGAAATGAAGTTTAAAGGCCAGGGTAGCTCGTCAGCTCGATTTCAGTACCGAGGATTGAGACTTTGGGGTGAGTTTAGCAACTGCCATCATCGTTTTGGTGCCTGCCCTCCAGCCCAAGGACACAGATAAATATTGCACAGCACCAGCTCATCCAGATGGAAGGAAGCAAATCTCAAGCCCTCCTTTAAAAAGGAGTCAAATCTTCTAGGGTTGCCCTCACCTGAGAAGCTCGTCCAAATAAGAGAGAGAAAGGACGTCAAACAATCACAAAACAACTCCAGGAAAAAAGGCACAAGGAGGGGAAGGGGGGGGGTCAGGGGAGCTTCAGAGGCAGCAGCACAAGGAGCTGACCCTGATGCTTGAAGGCAAAAAAATATTTTGCTTCCCCTTGCTCATCCTCACAACCAAAAAGGGCAGAGTCACATCCCACAAAGGGCAAAACGAGTTATATTTGATTAAGAGGTGAATAAATACCCATATTCCTTTGTCTCCCTCTCGTAGATTCTTTTCTCCTGAGCAAGGAAAGGAGCCAGCAAGGGCCAGAGCTGGTGTTCAACCAAGAGCTGCTGGGAAGGTCAGGCTCCTTCAGATGCAGATTGCACCCAGATGGTGATTTCCTCCTGGCAGTGGCAGGGCTCAGGGAAGGCAGCCAGTCTCCAGCTCGCTCTGCCAGAGCCAGAGGCAGAAAATCCCGGGCCAAAGCCATGGCAGCACACAGATTTTATCAGGCCAGGGCCACGCAGCCAACTTGTGCTGCCACCAGCCAGAGCAAGGAGATGCAGACAGGACTGAGGGCTCAGCCATCCTCACTGTGCTCACCCCACAGCTCTTCCCCTGAGCGCAGCCCTCAAAAAACAGGATTTACGTCCTTGCAAAGATGCTCTCACGTCCAGCAGGTTTTCAAGGGCCCCCTGCAAGCGAAGAAGGGGAGCAACTCTCGCTCAAACCACGGAAAGGAGCCACAGAGGGAACTGCAGCTTAGAGAGGATCATGGAATCACAGGATGGTTTGGGATGGAAGGGACCTCGAAGAACATCCAGTCCCACCCCCCGCCATGGGCAGGGACACCTTCCACTAGCCAAGGTGGCTCCAACCTGGCCTTGGACACTTCCAGGGATCCAGGGGCAGCCACAGCTTCTCTGCCCAACCTGTGCCAGGATCACACTTATTGGAAACACCCCTCTTCCTTATATCTATTCTAACTCGATCCTCCTTCAGTTTAAAACCATCACCCCTCAACCCATTACAACCTGCTCTGTTTTGAGGCTCTTTCTCTTCAATTAAAAAATTAATCAGTTTTCCCTTTTCCGGGGATGCAAGAGGCATTACCAGGCAAGATGATACTCATAACTTCAGGGGGAAAGCATTACCCTGACAAATCTTTCATCAAGTGGACACTTCCAGGGATCCAGGGGCAGCCACAGCTTCTCTGCCCAACCTGTGCCAGGGCCTCCCCATCCTCCCAGACAACAATTCCTTCCCAATATCCCATCTAAATCTACTCTGTCACTTTAAAGCCATTCCCTGTGTGCTGTCCCTCCATCCCTTGTCCCCAGTCCCTCTCCAGCTCTCCTGGAGCCCCTTTAGGCCCTGCCAGGGGCTCTCAGGTCTCCCTGGAGCCTTCTCTTCTCCAGGGGAACCCCCCCAGCTCTCCCAGCCTGGCTCCAGACCAGAGGGGCTCCAGCCCTGGCAGCATCTCCGGGGCCTCCTCTGGACTCTGGGTCTTGTCTGAGGGTGAGATCTTACCCAGAGTTTGAACACACAATGCTTGGGCTTATTTTGATATAAAGGAAAAAGATATTTATAAGGGAGTGTGGGACTGAAAACTCCATCTCCCAACCAGCAGCTTTAGCTCTCCCCTGACACATCAACACCTGAGGGTCAGTTCACCTTTCTGCTGCTACAGGCAGGGGATCTCTCCGTGGAGCTTGTCAAAGCACATCCCCATTTTGGGGCTCAGGAACAGGACACAGGCTCTGTGTCACAGCTCCCTGGACCTGCAGCCACTCCCAGCCAAGGACCAGAGAGCCCAGGCTGCCTCTCCCTCCTGCCAGCACATCCTGAGATCCAACACATCATTGCACATGGCAGAGCCATAAAATATCCCAGAAACTGGAAGGGACCCTCAGGGATCAAAGCCCAACTCCTGGCCCTGCCCAGGACACTCCAACAATCTCACCCTGTCCAGACCCTCCTGGAGCTCTGGCAGCCTTGGGGCTGTGCCCACTGCTCTGGGGAGCCTGGGCAGTGCCAACCACCCTCTGGGGGAAGAACCTTCTGCTGAGATCCACCCTGAGCCTGCCCTGTCCCAGCTCCAGCCATTCCCTGGGTCCTGTCCCTGCTCACAGAGAGCCAAGATCGGAGCTGCCCCTCCACTCCAGCCCAGTGGGATTGCTGAAACACAACCACTGAAGTCACCTAAGAGCTGACACTCAGCAGAAGATGATTTTTCCTTTGCTTTGGCTCCTGTGTGGGTAAAATCATGGGAAAATCCTCCCCTTAAGTGATGTTACAGCCACACAAAGAGTCCTGCTGCCTAACGAGCACAGAGATAAACACAATAGATGTGCCCAGAGCCACAGCTGAATAGCTGACTTCAGCCTCAGTTTAGCCTCAGAGCATTAAGAGATTGTTAATTCCAGTAGAGAACACACTTGCCAGCCTCTTTTTGTGCAAGAATACAATTTAAATGGAGGAGAGGAAGAAAAAACAAAAAAACAAACCTCAGTAAATACTCCAGCCACCCAGCCCCTCTCCAGCAGTCAGCAGAGACTCAATGTGAATATTTTCACTGCTGCTGGAGGCAACGTGCTGGTGATAGGGACTTCAGCGTGGTGTTTATTTATTTCCAGAGCTCTAATGGGTTTAGTAATAAATTATGCTCCTTGCCCAAGACTCAGCTGAACATGTTATGAAGCCCAAAAGCACAGAGCAGCAGATGATGTCATGTAATAGCTGCCACGAGGAGTTACACAACGGAGAGAGCAGCAGATAAAAAACAGGAACGCTCAGCGACATCTGAAGATGCGGGGTGAGGAACAACCCCAAACCCCAGCTGGGCACACTTGCAGGGCACCCCTTGCCCAACACATCCCAGCCAGGCCACGACATCCACGGGCAGGGAATGTTTACCTGGAACCTTCAACCGTGAGGCAGAGGAGCGGCATCCCAACCCGAATCGCCCGGGAAGCAGCGAAGGCAAACCCAAGCCCAACGAAGACCAACATTTTCCAGGCAAAGAGGAGATGGATTTTAACTGACTCAGCAGCAGGTTCACGAGGACTTTGCTGCACAGAGCAGGCTGAGAGTCAGGAGCAGCTCTTAGGACTTCCAGACAAGTTAAAACTCCCGCTTTTATCACAAATAAAAAAAAAAAAAAAAAGGGATTTGGGATGTGGTTGTGAAGATTCTCCACACTCTGGGATGACAAATTTCATCTCACTGAGCACATATAATTGCTGGCAGCAAACACACACAAAACCAGAAAAGGAGGAAGAAAAAAAAAAAAAAAAAAGAAAAAAAAAGCCCCTCAAGTTCCACAGGCAGCTTCAAAGCCCAGCTTGCTGCTAGAACAGATTTGCTGGGCTTGTTTGGCTCTGACTTCCACGAAAAGCCTCTTGCTTTTTCTCTCCTCCAAGTGCCCAGCGATGGGACAGAGGGGACAGGTGGCAGGGATGCCCCTGGGCATCCAAGGAAAAGCCATTACAACTTCTTCCCACCCCTGACTCTGACCCAGCAGACTGGGACCAGAATATTTGGATTATTTGGATATTTGCTGGAAGGACACAGTGAAAAGAGGTGCTTCAGGAAACACGTCAGGTCCAAGCAGTCAGAGGGTGAATTGGGTGTGAGAAAGGCCTGGTCAGGTGCTCTTGGGGAAGGGGCATTGCCCCCCTCTGGGGGGGTTCACCACAAACCCATGGGTTTCCACACCTGCTCAGGTCTGAAAGCCCAGACTGAATTTTAAGGAGCCACCTCCTCCCTGAAACGAGGGACAGGGAAAATTAATGCAGCAGCACGACCAGCAGTGGAACTGAGCTGCTCCCCTGCTGCCAGGTTAACCAAAACTAAGCTCTCTTCTTGTTATTAGCCCAGCACTTGTTCTTAAAGCTGGTTTGGGTCAGGAGCATTCCCACCACCTGGAGAACTGGGTGAATCAAGCCCTGCATGCCATTATGAAGCAGCCCAGTACCTGGGTAATTATATTTTTTGCATTAAATGCCACAGATTATCGATGCCATCAGCTTCATCAGCTCCCTCTGAGCAGGGACAAAGTCTGAAAGCAGTGTTTTCTCCCTCCCTCTCTGACACCAGCCACACACCTCCATTTTCCACAGGAGGGAAGAATCAATCCACAGCTGCACAAGCCGTTCTAGTAAAGTATTTTCAGTAGAAAGGGACCTACAGGGATCATCCAGACCAACTGTGAGGTGATTAGATCTGCTTTCTGCACCCCTTTGAAGACAGGAAAAACTGTCCCAGAGGGATCTTGGAGTATTTTATCTTCCTTTTCAGTCTTTGAAAGGCAGAAAGGGAAACTTTTAAGCATTTGGTACCCGAGCAAGAAGCCTGAAGTCACCTGCCAGGCTACAAAGGATTCAGGGACAAACTCTTCCATGAAAAACTCCAGGCAGACCAGGAGGTTTTGCCATGTTTTACTGCCACGAGGCAGAGGAGCTGGAAAGGACCAGTGCAAGGTGATTTTGACCCCCTAGCAGGAAAGTTTTCCAATATTAAGCCAGTTAGACTGAAGTCTCATCACCCTCTCCTAGGAGATTATTCTTCCTGCACAAAGTGGAGAACCCCAAAGGTTGCCATATCACAAACAAATGGGGGGTTTTGGTGGGTTTTGTTCTTTTTTAATAGAAGAGAGTTGGAAGAAAAATAAAAAACCTGTGTCTCACACTGAATCCTGTGCCATAATATAGAATGACTTCCTTGCCATAGGAAAGATCCCCAGCCAAGCTTAAAGCCTTCAGTGTAATTTCTCCAAGATTCCATCACTTAAAAAAAAAAAATTAAGATGCCCTATCCATACTGCCCTTCCCTCACTCTCCCCTGCAGGTTGCAGAACCCTATGAAGTGTTTTCAACTCCTGTTGTTGGCTCTTCCCAAGTTTCCAACACCAAACTGGCCAAACCCAACCATTATTTGCCACTCAGAGCTGCAGTTCAGACTCGTCCCCTTGTGTATCCGAGGCTGCAGATCCTGTTCTGCTGCAGTTACAACACCCCCCCCACATCCTTCACTTCTGGTTTTTTTGGTGTTTTTTTTTTTTTTTTTTTTTTGGGGTGTCCCAGGCTGAAGGTAACGAGGAGACTTCAAAGAGCCACCCACAGAAAGGGCTGGCACGCTCCCACCTCCGTTCAGGTGGTTCCCTCTCACAGACAGGCTGGCTCCTGGCTGGGGATCCTGAGGAAATGACTGGAATTAAAGCAGAGAGTACCCTGAGTGTCATTTCCTTCTCTGGGGAGCTCCCACATGTGCCCTGCCCTTCCAGGAGCCCTGGGACGTGGCAAGTGATGACACCCAAAGAGAGCAAAGCCTGTCAGAGCTCAAGCAGTTTGGAATGTCCATAAGGATAGAAGGAGCCCTGATGTCATTCCTGAGCTCTCAGCACCAGCAAACCAGAACTAGGGGTTTTCTCTGACAAAGGGAATAAAAGCAGTGCCCTCCCCCCCACCCTTGCAGTGGTTTGACACCCACTGCAGAACGTTTGGCCTCTGAAATGAAACCCAACACTCCTGGTAGTCCAAGGGATTTGCTTCATCACCAATGAAGAAAGGGGAAAAAAAGAAAAATCATGCATTTCAAATCCTCTGAAAACCTCAAAAAAACTCCAGAAAAAACTCCAAGAGGCTGATATGAAGAGAGGCAGCTCCATCCAGCTTCGACTGGCCTGCAATTCCTGCAGTTGCCACATTAGAGTATTTTTACAGCCTGATAAGCTGGCTAAGTTTGATTTTGGAAACATTTTAGTCCCAGAGCTCGAAACGACTCCTCTGTTCACAGCATTTTCTCTGCCCGAGACAGCACCAGGCTCAGATCATTTTTGTCTCTGAACACTGAAGCCTGCTGGGAAGCAGATAAGTAGCCAGAACTGGGGGTCAGAGGTGATGTTATTCCACCAGCTAATGCCTGATGCTGCTGAGAGGAGGGATCCTGCAGGGAGCAGGTTTAGGGACTCCACACCAGGTCTAAAGTTTATGGAAGGAGAGATCCAGTGATGCCTTTTCCAGGGCAACCCCCCCCCCCCAGCCCTGCAGAGCAGCAACAGGTTGACCTTCCATCCCCTTCCCAGGTACCAAATGTGATAATTCACAAAAAAAAACACCTTAGAAAAACTCCTGCAATTGTGTTTCAGAGAAACACAGACTGGTTTGGGTTGGGAGGGATATTAAAGACCATCTCATTCCACCTCCTGCCACGGGCAGGGACACCTTCCACTAGCACAGGTTGCTCCAAGCCCTGTCCAACCTGACCCTGGACACTTGAAAATTTGCCTTTACACACAAACATGCCAAGCCCTCATGTTGTATATGATATCAGGCATTAAGTATATTCAATGTCCTTCCCTAAAACATTTGGGTTATTCCATCTTAGCCCACACTGACAAATCAAGTGCTCCTGTTCGTTTTAGCAAGAAATCCTCACTGAGGACTTGCCCTGAGCTTTGTGTGCCTTCATCACCGTTAACTCTCCCCAGGCAGCCTGTCAGGACATCACATCCCTGTTATCCAATTCCCAGCAGCAGGCTGGAGAAGGAATTTCTGTGCTCACCAGAGATAGGCTGGTCCTGTTTCAATCCCAAAAATCACTTCAGGCTCAGTCTGCCAGGGCTCCAGAAGGGTCTGCCCAGCACCCTCAGGCACATGGGGGGGGGGGGGGGGAGTTTTTGGGGTGTCCTGTGCAGGGCCAGGAATTGGACTTGGATGATCCTTGAGAGACCCTTCCAACTCACAACATCCTGTGATTCCAACTGTACCCCAAAGCACCAGAGCAATTCCAGTTTCATCCCTTATTGCCCAAGGTACCTCCTCCTCCAGCTCAGAGCACTTTGGCACAATTTTATGACTTATCCAAGTCGTCCCTGCCCAGACCTGGTGTGGGTTGGGTCACCAGACTCCATCCAGCCTCACTCATTAAAAGGGTTGAGCTCATTAAGCACCAACACCCCCATCACACAAAACGTTCTGAGGACACCGTCCTGGCTGGGCTCAAGGTTATTATCTGGCTTTGTGGAAGATTAAGAGGTTCACCTGGTGCATTTCCCCTGCCAGAAGGGTTGGGATCATCAGCAAGCACCAGGAACTATGAGCAAAGAGTTTAGCAAGGCCTGGGAAAACACAAGGAGCGGCTCAGGAAGGGGGCAGGATGCAGACAGCTCAAGGCTCAGCCCATCTCTCCTTGCAACATCCACCCAGAGTGAGTGTTCCTGGCCACAATTCCCACACAAACATCCCACTGAGGTTTGGGTTCTGCAGGGAAAGCGAAGGCCTGGAGTGCTGGGGCCATCAGCACATCACCTTTGGACACACCAGGAACTGCTGGGCATGGGAGTGGTGGGGGAAAAGGGCATCACAAGGGCTTAAAAACAGCTCCTTCCTGACCAGTCAATCTGCCTCCAGCCCAATAACCTGGATTGGATAACAGCTCCCAGCAGATACCCTGACCAGAGCTTTGGTACCAGCCCAGTACTTCCCAGGAGATCCTCCAAACCTGGAGAGCAAGGATTTGGGGAGTTAAGGGTGGGTCTCTGCAGCACTTCCACAGAAGGGCTCACTCACCCTCTGACTTCACCTGCATTTCAGCACCTCCAAAAATCCTGCAGCAGTGACATCTACATTGTGGCACGACAACAGTTACCTCTTGCTAGATCTTTAAGCAAAAAAAAACCAAAAACCAACCTACATATTTTATCTTCCCCCAAACTCCTTTGTCCACGTTCTTCACTCTCTTCCCTCGTGACCCTTTGCAGGTTGGACATAACTTTGTGTTGTATTATTTGCCTGGGCAAGCCAGAAACTTCTCCCTGAGCTCCCAGCAACCAAGAGACCCTAAAATCAAAGGAAGAGCAGATCCCACACGGTCACCGAGATCTTCAGCAGCACAAACAGAATTAAACAGCGGCCTTGAGGAGGAACACAACCTCGACAGGCTGTTTTCAGGGAGGTTAAGCAAATTTGGCTCCATAACACGAGTTTAATGTTGCATTTCCCTGTGTAAATCATGTCCCAGTAATGACACTGGAGCACAGTTTAAAGGAGGCAAGAGTTGATGAAGCAGAGCACCACAAAACTGAGTAGAAGTTAAATAATTGCCCAGTTGTTACACCCTGGCAGGATCCTCGTGGCCAACACAAAGCATTTCCAAAGGTTTGGTGCTTGGTGAAGCAACAGCACCTCTGCTCCACAAAGGGTTTTCCACTGCGATTTTTCAGGAAGGGGTTTTTTTGGGGGAGGCACAAAGCATGGCAGCCCAGAGGAACAGAGTAGGGAGCTCTGGGGGGAAGCAGCTGAGATGTTTTGAAGCAGGTAAAGCTTCCCTTCTCCAGGGAGATACACACAGACATCCTTCCAATCAACCAGCCCTGAAAACAGGCTGATGGGGGGTGGGATCAGGACATGAGAAGGAAAAACCTCCCCTCAGCCTGTTCAATTCCTACAGTTTACAGCCAGGATTTTCATATCCACTGAGCAAACGCTGCCCTGGGGGTGGCATTTCCACTGCCAGGGTGAGAGGGGTACTGGAGTCCTGGGAAGTGGCTGGGGACACCTGAGATGACCAGGTGGCCCCCCCAGTATCCAGGAGAGCCCAAGGCTGCCAAAAACCTCCTCTTAATCCTGTTACAATCTTGGAACAGATTTCATTGGCACAGGAAAATGGGAAAGCAACCCTTTTCTGCCTGCATCCCTCGGAGCCAGCTCCTCAGAGCTGGAAGCTCTCCATAACTTTCAAGACCAGCAATTTTTGGGTGGGTTCCAAGTAGTTTTCATGAACAGCTCCTGGCCAGTCCAAACTTCTGAGAGCTGGGGATCCCCAGGCATGGCCAACTTGGGCTGCTGCCTGTGCACCTGAACCAGGAGCGTGAATGATGCTGCAGGGCCAGCCAGCTCTGGAGCTATCCAGGGTATTCCTAAATCCCCTCCTCCTCCTCTTTCAGCCACTCTGGAGCTCTGCAGGGCTGAGACACCTCATCCCTACCTGCACTTCCTACCACAGAGCCCCCCCTCTCTTACCCACCAAGACAAGGCAGAAAATGAGACACCTTCAGAGAGCTTGGACAAACCTTCCATCTGCTTCACAGGACCTCTCTTCCCCAGGGAGACACAAACTAAGTAAGTTTGCTATTTCCAGCCTCCAAAAAGAAAAATCCACTCCTTGAAACCAGCCCTGCCATCCCCACCCCAGCTGGGAGAGGCAGAGCAAGGCCCCCTCCACCACCTCCTCACCATCTTTCCTGCTGCTCCATCCTAACCCAAAAGGGTTTTTCCCTCTTCACCACAGCAGCCCAAGGCTGGAGTGATGCTGCAGGAGTTACACAGGGCTGTGGTGCTCAGATCCTCAAATAATCGAGGGGACAGGGCTGGCATTCCATGCAGGAAGGAGCTCCGAGGGGAAACGCTCGCTCGGCAGCTTCCTGGCTCAGCCATCCAGGGAATCTGTTTGTGCTGCCAGCCCCGGCCAGGGACACCACTGCACCTCATCCCAGCTTCCAGCAGTTCCCCCTGTCCCAGGACAGCAGGAACAAAGCCACAGGAGCAGATGGGAGCATCCAAAAGGAGCTCGTCCTTCCAGCGTCTCTAAAGGAAGCACTCCAGGTCCTGCACGGCCCCTAAATATCCCAAAGCTTCCCAGAAAAAAAAAACGTTTGGAGGAGACTGAGACAGAGATAAAGCCCCAATTCAAGAGGGAAACAGAACAACAGGAGCAAAATTTAGGTGCCTTCAATCCCAGCAGTGCATCTGGATGAGTTTTCCTCCTCCTTTTAGTGCCCCGTGGCTCATTCCAGTCTTGGATAAGCCCAACACTCCCATCCCTGTTCCTTTATTGCCCACAGAGCAAAACTGCTGCTTGGACAGAGGCTTTCCTACCAGGAGCATCAGAGAAGAAATCTACAGCTGAGAACAGCACATCCACTTCAATCTTCCTGCTCATGAGGATTGGGGGGGGGGGGGGGGGGCAGAGGGAATAATAATAATAAAAACAAAACAAAAAAAAAATTAAGAGCTGTGCCCAAGAAATGCTGTTGTTTATTGCAAAACCAAGTTTGTCTATAAGGCAGATGCCAATTGAGGGTGTCACTTCCGAGTGTCACAATGTTCCCAACACAAACACGTTCTGCTCACATGTAATTCCTAGAAATATTGCAGTGGCTGGGGTGGGAGGAGGCAGGAGGCCCTCAGAGCCTGCTCTCAAGGCTCTCAGCTCTCTGAGCTGAGCCAAAAGGCACAAGAAGTAAATGCATCTGCTGCTTTCAAACGTGTGTATCACAGAATCAGAGTGAACTGTGTTGGAAGGGACCCTAAAGATCATCTCATTCCACCCCCTGCTATGGGCAGGGACACCTTCCACCAGCCCAGGCTGCTCCAACCTGGACTTGGACACTTCCAGGGATCCAGGAGCAGCCACAGCTTCTCTGCCCAACCTGTGCCAGGGCCTCCCCACCCTCCCAGCCAAGAATTGCTTCCTAATTTCCCATCAGAAACACTTCCTATCAATAGTAGCCTTTAGGATGCCCAATAAAAGCAGTCTGGGTGATCTTTCCCAAAATGCTTCCTAGAGCCAAAGAAACCTAAGCAGGTGTGGAGCAAAGTGCTCTGCAGAGAAGCCTCTGCAGCAAATCCATCTCTGGGCTCAATATTCAAATATCAGTAACTCAGAACAGCTCTCCAGATTTGCCCCAATCTCTGTAGCTTTTAGCCCACCATCACAGCAATAAGCTGACCTTGGAGAAGGGATTTGGGAAACCAGGAGGCTCTCAGACAACCCAAGACTGGGTTTTTTAGTGGTAGGAATCGACATACAGCCAGTTTGGCTCCCTCATTTCTTAACAGGGACCCTGGGCATGTGGGACATCCAGGACCCACTGGTTGCCCACCAGCAGGAAACACAGGGCACAGAAGTGGCCTGAAGGGACGGGGACCCCCTGCCCAATCCATCCTGGCACTCAAATCCCTGCTCCTGGGAGGGTGACCAAGGACATTCCAGCAGGAAACAGCACTTGAACGCAGCTTGCAGCGAGGCCACGCTCCACAAACACCTTGAATTCGTCCAAGTGGACAAGAGAGCCACATCCAAAAGACCCCCCACGGCAGGACAAGGGGCTTCCCTTAGGGACAAAAGGGGAAAAACCCCAGGAGAGCCACAGTTTAGTAAATGGGTTTTCATAGTGCACTCAGGGCAGCGATTCTGCTGAGCCAGGCTGGGTTTGTGCTGCAGCCCAAGCTCCTCCACACAAAGGAGGGAGCACCGAGTGGGTCACGACTTCCTTCTGGGAAGTGCTTTAACAGGAAAGGAAGCCCCAGCAGAACGCACAGCACAGCATGTCCTGCTTTGTCCTGCACCCCAGGATTCCTGTCCTGCACATCTTGAATCGACTGAGCTGCAAGAGCTCTGCTTTTTCTCCTAAAAGGACATTTTTGGAGGGCTGACATCCCCCAGCATGAGCACCTCGGAGAGTCAGAGGCTTTTCTGGACACAGAGCGTTTGTACAGATGGAAGAGCCAAGGGCAGCACAAGGAAGAAAAACCGACCACCAGGCCAACAAAATGAAGTCCAGAATAGGTTCAGACCTCCAAGATCAAGCCCAGCCTTTAACCCTGTGGTCTGCTCTGCTCACTCCTGCCCAACATCCCTCTCTCAGGCTTGGCCACGACATCTTTTGTTCCCCAGCAAAGCCCCCCCCATGGGATGGCACACAGGATTTAAGCCCTTGCAACCTCGCCAGCCTCACACATCATTATCACAACCACTTCTCAAGCCACCCCTGCACCACCTTAGCCTACAGGCTTGCAGCACAATTTGGCCTCCAAACCCTTAATCAGGACTAAAAAAGCCCTCTGAAGTGGTCCTGAACTCCTGCCCTTTTGGACTGGGGATGGATAAATCCGAGTTTGTTTTCATGCACTCCCAGCTAAAAGCCCCTCAGATGTGAAGCTTGGACGTTCAGCCAAGAAGAGCTGCCTGAGCCCCAAGTTCAAAAGACTCTCAGATCTGCTCTAAATTGCCAAGCTGTGTCTCCAGGGAGGGAGTCTGGAGAGATTAAACACTCAGTGCCTCAAAAAAAAAAAAAAAAAAAAAAAAGATAAATTTGGTCTCCAGTTTTAACATGGAGTGTCATCCCAGGGGTTAATTTTAGATTTTTAATAGGTGGAAATTACTCACACGGGAGAGACTTCTTGGGCAGGGGGTTGGGGGTTGCAGACACAGACCTATCTTGCAATCCAGCCTGACTTTTGCAGTGCTTTAAACTTAAGAAGCTTGAATTTCAAAGGCTGGTTTTGCATTTTCCATCTCCAAGTTCGTCTTGGTTTGAAGGAAGCACTGGGGCCAGAGAAGATGGAAGGAACGCTGCAGGCTCCAACATCCTGGTGTGTTCATGAAGGGGAGGCTCATCAAGATGTGCCACCACAGAGAGCTCGTCCCTCAGACACTGGGAAGGGGATGCCCTGTGACAGAAAACTCCAACTCTTCCCTCCTGCAGTGCACAGGGCCATGAGGTTCATCTCATCTCCCCCAGCTTCCCAGACAGAGTCCTTGAAGCTGGAAAAGCCCTCCAAGATCGAGTCCAACCATCCCCCAGCACTGCCAAGGCCACCACTGCCCCCTGTCCCCAAGTGCCATATCCACAGGGGTTTTAAGTCCCTCCAGGGATGGGGATCCACCCCTGCCTTGGGCTAGATGACCTTGTGGGTGAAGATTTCCTTTAATATCCAACCTAAACCTCCCCCTGGGGTAACTTGAGGCCATTTCCTCCCACCCTGTCACTTGTTACCTGGGAGAGGAGCCCGACCCCCACCTGGCTCCCTGCTCCTGTCAGAAATCCATCCCCACTGCTCAAGAGGAAAGCCCCCAGATGCCCAGGGACAATCCAGGGAAGGGCTGATTTCGGTGGATCAGGTTGGTTTTGCTCAGCAGATTCCCAGGGGGATGAGCCAAAGGCTCAGCTGCCCACAGGGAATTTCAGATACCTGCGAGAGGTTATTTTGAGCACCATGTAATGGATATGTGACCTTACCCTGAGGGGGCCCTTCAGTAAAATTTAATTTTAAATGCTCAGATGATACCAGTGTGCCTGTATTAAGATAATGCCTGGTAACACAAGCAGAGATTAGAATGCTATGGTCACCAGTGCCCATTTAACACAAACCTCACTAACACCGCTGTAGCATAATAATTAAACCTCATGTTTCCTAATTTTGGAAGATTTAACCTCAGATGTCAGTCACCAGAGCAACCAGAATGGTTTTACCTTCCCAACTTTTAAACCCAACGCCATGGAGAGACCTCCAGGGAGTCACAGAGCTTGCCTGAGGCAGACAGAAGAACTGGTGGCCATAAAAAAACCTTTTCCCACTAAGGGTATCCATGGACCTGCATCTGAGTGCTCCAGACTGTGCCCAGTTTGTGCAGAATTCACTAAGATATTAGAGTTATTTAAAATTGGTGGGTTTTTTTCCTATCCCCTCTCATCAGGAGCAAAAGTAGACTCGTAAATAGTTCAGCCTACCAATGCAGCACCAGTTATTTTCTAAGAGGTTTTCAGGCAAAACAGGGTGGGTGTTACCTGTTTTTAATCCCCTGCTCTGCTTTTGCCAGTGCCTGGATAGAGAAGGATGTTTATATTTATTCACAGTAAGACAGCAAACAAAAAGAAAAACCCACCATAGACTGATTTTTTTAAGCTGTCAGTGCCAGATTGGCTTTAGTTGAGCTCGAGATGCAGCTAAAACCATGTGTTTTTAGCTCAAGTTGTGTTTGGAGCTGCTCTCCCATGAGGTCATCCAGCCTCGTGTCAGGGAGAGCAGACTCTGTGGTGTCACCTCAGAAATAACTCTGGGGGGGGGGGGGGGGAACTGCCGGCTGGGCTTGTCACCCCCGGGGCACAAGGTCGCTCCTTCTCACACCGGGGAGGTCAAAAAGCAACACTCTTGGGTTTTGTTCACTCAAACAGCTGCTAATGCTTCAAAAAAAAACCTCCCAACCCCATCAGAAGTGAAGAGCAGGGCCCGACTCCCAGCGCTGCTCTTCCAAACGCTGCTGTCGAGATTCCCCCTCAGTTCTCTCACGCCAACCTTCTCGGTCTTAACTAAAAGCTGCAATTAAATAAGAACCCCCAAAAGTCCAAGGCTCTCCGAGGGTTCCAGGGATTGTGAATGCATAGCTGTTTTAATATTCAATGTTTAAAGGCTCATTAAATAAGCATCACACACCCCCACCCACCCCACATCTGCCTGCAGTCACTGCTCGTTCTGTTACTCCTTCTCCAAATTCATCTTTCGTGCTGCAAGCGGAGCAACGATCCAGGCAAGCAAACAAACTCGGGTTCTCCTCCAAGACACACAACCAGCCCGCCTCCCTGGGTGCCTGTTTGAACATCAAGCCAGCCTGTCCTTTAGGGCTCCTCCAAAAACATGTCACGCACACGTTCCCTCATCTGCAAAGGCCGGGGGGACCGAGTGGCCGTGGCGCGTTCGTGACATCTGAACCCTCCTTCCAGCTTGTTTTTGTCCATGTGTGGACTTCGAGGCAGGGTCAGGGTTAAACACACACACACACAGAGACCTTTTCTCCTCCAAGAATCTTTGCAGGACCTCAAAAATCACCCCTTTTTCCAGCCCCTCTGGCAGAAGGCAAAGGTCCAGCAGCAACACGTCAGGGTCCACCTGGCTGTTCCCAGGGCATGGGAGGACAATCGTGGTGCCTGGAGAAGAGGAGGCTCCAGGGAGAACTTTTTAGCAGCGTTCCAGTACCTGAAGGAGCTCCAAGAGAGCTGGAGAGGGGTTTTGGACAAGGGCATGGAGAGACAGGACAAGGGGGAATGGCTTCAAGCTGACAGAGAATAAATTTAGATGGGATATTAGGAAAGAATCGCTGGCTGTGAGGGTAGGGAGGCCCTGGCACAGGTTGGGCAGAGAAGCTGTGGCTGTCCCTGGATCCCTGGAAGTGTCCCAGGACAGGTTGGAGCAACCTGGGCCAGTGGAAGGTGTCCCTGCCTGTGGCAAGGGGTGGAATGAAATGATCCTCAAGGTCCCTTCCAACACAAACCATTCTGTGATAAGACAGACATTTGGTTTCTGAGTGCTCTGTGCACAGACTGATTGCACCAAAGCTCTCTCCTATTTCCTTCTGGAGGGTGAAAGCAAAGATATTCCTATTTTTAAAGGATTTAGACTTCCCTAAGAGGCTCAGCTTCCAACTGCTCTGTTTTCAGAGTCAAGTATTCCTGACAAACACTATCCCAGCTCTTGCAGCTGCTGACTTACATGAGGGACAGACTAATTATCCAGCCTCCCAGGTGAGCTGCTTGTGCATCAGTAGAAAGACACCACAAACAGATGCCTGTAGATATATTTAAAAACAACTAGATAAATAAACAACCCACCTTCTTGAAGGTGGAAAGCGGAGAGGACGAAAGTTATTTTGGAGACAGTGAAGTAAAATGTGGGAGACTTAGGGACACACAGGGCACCCTGGAGGAGCTGAACAAGCAGGTTGGGGCACTGGCTGATGAAGATGAAGCCACACCAAGCTCAGGTTGGCAGTTAGCTTCCCACACCAGAGGCAGAGCTTTAGTTCTGCAGGGAAGCGACAACTTACTGATGCATCTGACAGCAGGGAAAGGAGCTGAAATCCCACTCTCAGCCAATGGCAACTAGAGGAAAAAGCAGAGGGAATTGCAGAGCTGTGGTACCTCCACAACAGTCAGCAGTGGGAACGAGATACACCTGAGATGTGCAAGTATCGACACAAAGATGCAAGAATTAATGATCAGTGGGGTTTTCAGCTTGCTGGAGCAGCTGAAAATGCAGTGTTTTCCAAGAGGGAAAGGGATTAACCAAGCTGAGAAAAGGGGGGAAAGTCATGGCAACAAAGACAACACAAACACAAGATGTGCAGTCACTACTCAGGCTTTCCTTCCTTCAGGAGGAAAAAAGGAGCTGTCAACCCCAAAAGCACAGAGCTGAGGCACTGGTGAAGGTGCCAGTTCAGCTGAAACCCTTGGAATTGAAAGCAATCTCTTCTTCTTCCCCTCTGCCAAAGGAGGTTTGCTTAAGAAAATAAAAAAAAAAAAAACAACCAACACAACAACACCTCTTTGCTCATTTAAAAATCAACCTGAACAAGACAGAAATCAACCTCACACAACTGCTGGCTTTGTATATTTTTACTAAACACTGGTTCTAAAGTCTGATCTGCCAGGAGAAGGCTCCACGGAGTGTGGGTACATCCCCTCCCCGAGGTGCACTCCTCGCTCCCTGGTACTCAGTGTACCATTTCCAACATCCCCACAGAACAAGTGAGACAAAAAAGCCACAGCTGGAAAAAAAAAAAAAATTCACTCCAGAAGTAGCTGTGTGAACAGAAAGCTGCCCCAGAGGATTAGTGCTCATCATCTCAAGCTCCCTGTGCCTGTGCTGGGCTCCTTCTTCCATCTCTGTGTCACACCTGGGGCTCGAAACTCTCTGCCAGCATCCCCCCCAAGTCTGAACTATTTTAAGTAGTAAATGACTCAAATACCCAAAGCATCAACCTTCTTTTGTCTGCCAATAGCCAGAAGTCTGGTTTCCTAATAGTTACAGCAGAATTTAATGCACACTTTTAGTGCCTTGGAGATAGAAAGTGTTATTTAAGTGCCATCATAAAGTACTCAAAAAAATCCAATTAAAAAAAAAAAAAAAGCAGCTCAGGTAATTCAGCAGAGAAAATAATTCAATCTTTTCATATAGGAAAAGAAAAAAATCTCAATTCCAAGTGCCTTTCCTACCTCTGTGAAGTTTTCATCCCCTGATCATCAGGATGGGAGTCACACATACATTTAAACTCAGTGTGGTGGGGGGGCAATACCAGGGGGCTTTTCCAGTCAGTCTAGAAGATCCTCATTACCACAAACAAAAAGAAAAAAAAAAAGAAAAACAACCAAACAACTGGAAAAAAACCCTTTAACTTGTCAGAAACAAGTATTTAATGCCTTGGAGTCACCCTCGCTCAGGGTGGCTGTTTCTCTGCTCTGCATGAACAAAATTAATAAATAAAGATCAGCAACTGAATTCTGTCGTTGCTGATAAAAATTCAGTGCTCCAAATTTCTCTGAAATCTGTGATGTGAAGACAATTCTTGCACTGTCTGGTCAGCTGAAGTGCTGACCAGTTTCTAGGCACTGAGCAGCATCTTCAGTAAACAAGAGCTGTTCTCCTCCAACCTGGAATTTTTTCACCCTTCTCAAGTCTTTCAGCCCAGAAGCTGAAGCCTTTCTGTGTTTCTAGTGGTGGCAGCACACACAAACAGCTGAAAAAAACCACCATCCTCAAGAGCACAAAATGTACTGTTGGCGTTTGAAAATCAGAGGTGATGAAAAAAATTAATTAATTGAAAAAAAAAAAAATCTCACCAACACTTGCCAGCCATCCCCAGCTTCTAATGGGAAATGGAAATATCGTGGCTTTGAGAAAATATTTCCCTATCCTTTGTCCTGTTTGCTTCCCCATCCCACACCAATGGCCAGGATGAAACCAAAACCAAGGAGTGCATTTTTTTTTTTTTTTTTTTTTTAAGGTGCTCCAAAGGTGTGGGTGATACCTGGAGCATCCAAGACTTGGATGTGCTCATTCCTGCCCTTCCTTGGTCCCTTCCTGACCTCAGCCCAGCTCCAGAGGGCCCTGCAGAGCCAGTCACACCCCCTGCCCCAGAGCACATCCTTAGAGAAGGACAAAGCTTGGGCTGCGGGTCCACAGAGTGGTGCCGAGTGACCACTTCAGTTTTACCCCAGCTCACCCCCCGAGCCAGGCATGAGCTCCTCCAGCTCCAAGGCTATTTTTCAGGAGCGAGTGAGCAGGAGAACTGGCTATTTTCCCTGTTAATGCCATTTCTGGTTACCATGGAGCTCTGCTGGGAGTTCAGCGCCGCTCGCCCACGCCGGGCACCGAGGGAGCATCAGCACAAGCGAGACCCTTCAAGGGCTTCTCAGGAAGAGGCTCAGCCCACCCAAAGATGCCAAGAACAATTCAAAAAGTCTCCCACAACAAGTGTAGCTTGATTTTGAAGCAAGCAGAGGTGGAGAGGGGGGAGAGCTGGTGGGTCAGCTTTGTTCATCTCAAAGCTTGGCAACCACCTTCATCTTAAACACTCAAGTGCTTTTAAGGCTCAGAGCTCGAGAAGCTTGGACAGTGGAGGAAGGCAAAAAATGTATATATATATATAAAATATATAATGATGCACATAAGTGGAGGTGTAGGGTTTCAGCTTGAGATAGCAGATACTCTGACTGCCACACCAAAATTTGGGGAATTTTGAAACTGAGGGACGGTTGTTCTGATGGAAACAGAGGCAGCTGAATCGACATAAGACTGGAGACAATCTTAGCAGACACAGATCAACCACTGGAATTCATCTTCCCTACTGCAAAAACCAGTGCCCAGGTCCTGTTGGGAGCACCACACCCTGACTGCCAGCGTAATTCAGAACTTGAGAGCGTAATTCAGGCCTGGAAAAAGTTGTGTAGAGGTGTTGTAGAGGAAGGGTAACTCATGGGACACTTTCCCAAGAAGGAGACAGGAGGGCAGAAAGCCCTGGCAGGGAAGGGCAGAGGTCCCTCTGCTCCAGTACTGGAGATGTGGCAGGAGAAAGGCAGCAAGGAAGAAGAGGAACCTCCAGTTGAGCATCACAACTATTATTGCTTCATTTTTTCCTGCCCAGGATGAAGGACAGCAAGGAACCTCCAGTGCCTGAAGGGTGTTTGGACTGCAGAAATTACCAACCTGCTACAGCCCTGACACAAGTGATGGGCAAAGCAATGAAAAAAATGGGATCACAAAATGGTTTGGGTTGGAAGGGACCTTAAAGCTCATCCACTTCCAACCCCCTGCCATGGGTAGGGACACCTTCCACTAGCACAGGTTGCTCCAACCTGGCCTTGGACACTTCCAGGGATCCAGGGGCAGCCACAGCTTCTCTGCCCAACCTGTGCCAGGGCCTGCCCACCCTCACAGCCAGCAATTCCTTCCCAATATCCCATCTATCCCTGCCCTCTGTCAACTTGAATCGATTCCCCCTTGTCCTGTCCCTCCATCCATCCCTTGTCCAAAATCCCTCTCCAGCTCTTTTGGAGCCCCCTCCTTTAGGCACTGGAAGGCTGTTTGTGCCTTCTGGAACACTTCAAAAAAACCTATCAAAGCCCACCACGAAGCCTCAGGGAACAGACCACAACCTGGGCAGCCAGGCAGGAACAAAAAAAAAAAAACAAACCAAACTCTGCATCTCTTTCCTACCCACAGCCCCTTCCAGGAGAGCTGTGAACACCCTGTGCTGTCCCAGAGCTCACACCCACCCCGTGGCAGAGCACACAAACACCACTAACCTCTCACAGGAAACATCTCCATGGCAAGGCAGCGGCTGGAGCAGGGCAGAGGGACACACTGAGACTGCTGGTGACACAGAGGCCAAGGAGCAAGTCCTGAGAACCCAGACACTGGTACCACATTGATAAAACCTCACTCAGGAAAAAAAAACAAAAAAAAAAAGCCAAACCAAACCCAGTGAAGTCAGCCAGCTCCAGCCTTCCATTTAAAGAACCACTACATCAACACCAGGCTCATTCCTTAGGACACAGACAGTAGGAGATGAAGTTTTTAAGAAGTTGTTGAATCACACCCATTCTTAAAAATAAATCAACTATTAAAAGCCACGCTGCTTTAGAGATACGTCTCCCTCATTGTCCTAATTACAAAGTTGGCCGAGTGCAGCTCTTTGAAAAATGAAACACAGCTCTTGTCATGCTGTTTCAGCAGGGTGGTGTGTCAGAGGAAGTCCTCCAGCAGACAATGTTCTTTCAGGGGCTGATTGTATATCTAAGGGAGGGCCACATGGCCCATGACCCCAGAAATGCATCCATTAAGGAAAATTGACTCTCGAGCACACAATCGCTTCCATTTGTCCTTTGTGCTATTGTGGTGGGCTGGGGAACACTGGGCTGTTCCAACAGCAGCGATGTGGGGTCCGTGGAGGGCCAGTCCTGAGCTGTGAATTAAATCCCCCCGTGTTCTTACGGGAGCTCTTACAGCAGGACTCGCATCACATTTAACTCCTCCAGACTTTTTTTTAAAGAGGTAACACCTTTTACCCCCCCAAGCCTGCACCTCGAGACAGGATCATCAGGGCTTTCCTAACCCTTCCCCACTCCTGTTCGGAGTTGCTCATAAATTCACCAAGCGCTGGCCGATCAGGACGGGGGTTCACATGCCAGCCGGCTCTGCCTCGGGCACCGCTGGTTTGGAACATGTGAATTCAACTGCTTCTCAGAAAGCAGCATGGGAATAAACACATTGTTTTGTTCAATTTCTGGTGGTTTTTTTTGTTGTTGTTGTTGTTTTTTTTTGAAAAGCCCTGGACCCCACGATTTCGAACTGGGGACTCTAACGGAGCGAGGGAGGGACGGCTCTTTGTGTGTCAAGTTTCATTTTTGTCATCGCCGAAAATCCAGGCAAATCATAAGCCTTGGGAGGAGGGGGGGGGGAAAAGGCAACTAAACTGCATGTGCTCAACAGCCCTTAGACTTTAGGGTTTAAGACTCCGTGGTTTTTGGCTTCACTGAGGGAAGCTGGAAGCAGGTATGGGGCAAGCAGGAGGCAGGAAAAAAAAAAAAAGGCAGGGAAAACAGGCAACAGGAGGAGACACACCAAGAGAACTGGAGACTGAGGGAAGTTCAAAAAGCCAGTCCTGAAGCTGGTAGGGCCAGAGCAGCAACTTGGGAACACCAAGGGGTTGTAAATAAGGGGCAACGCCAAGACAGAGGTGGCAAGAAGCCCTCAACTGGCCCCATAACAAACCCAAGAATCATGGAGTGGGGTTTGGGTTGGAAGGGACCTTCAAGACCATCTCATTCCAACTCCCTGCCATCGTCAGGGGGACCTTCCACTAGACCAGGCTGCTCAAAGCCACATCCAGCATCCCTTTCTCTGTCATGGGGGGACCTTCCTTTCCCTCGTTCTCCCTGTCAGCAGAGATGCTGGTCCAACTCTTATTTTGCACACTAGTTCTGCTCAACTGGAAGAGCCCCTTGCTGTTGGGAGGCTGTTAATTTAAGGAGCAGCATCCTGGGAATGCTGAGCTGCTGATGGACAGCAGTGACCCCAGAGGCACAGCCAGAAACACTCACCCAGGGGCAGGGCGAGTGTTCTCATCTGGGGGAGTGAGAGAGCACGAGTCAGTGTTTAATTACTGCTCCATAAAACACAGAGCATTAATCCCATTATTTTTCCCTGCTCCCGGGCGGCTCCGACAGTTTGGCATCGAGGCGAGTGTCGGGTGTTAACGCTCCAGGGAAGCAGAAGCCCAAACAGCAGCTCTGCAAAGCCTCACTGAACATCTGCCCACCCTTGTGCCTGTGGATGGGGCAGTTCTCCTTCAGGCTCTGCTGGGGGAGTTGGGATTGCTCAGCATGGGGAAAAGGGTTTGGGGGTGACCTAATTGTGGCCTTGCAGTGCCTGAAGGAGCTACAAGAAGGATGGACAGAGACTGTTTACAAGGGATGGAGTGACAGGACAAGGGGGAATGGATTCAAACTGACAGAGGGCAGGGTTAGGTGGGATATTGGGAAGGAATTGTTGGTTGTGAGGGTGCCCAGAGAAGCTGTGGCTGCTCCTGGATCCTTGGAAGTGTCCAAGGCCAGGTTGGATGGGGCTTGGAGCAACCTGGGATATAGTGGAAGGTGTCCCTGCCCATGACAGGGGCTGGACTGGAAGGGCTTTACAATCCCTTCCGACCCAAATTCCATGATCCTGTGATTTCCTGTACTAGTGAGGGGCCTACACAGTTACCACGAGACATCAATCAGTTGTCCAGCAGCAGTGCAGGGTGAAAGGGTCAAAAATACAAATACCCAGTTAAATGCCTGCCCATGTGATGTTCAGAACCTTCAGATGAAGGAGGCATCTCCAGTTCCAAGCTCGTATCAACACCAGTGACACATGCACGAGTTCCAAGCTGTCTATCACTCATGGTAGAGAGGCTGGAGGAGAAGTCAGAACTCTGGTCTCATATTGTTCCTCCAAAGAGGCTTCAAACAAAATCTGGCAACACCCAACCAGGGCATATTATGCTTAAAATGAGCATTTGGTAACCAACTGCAAAGGCTTCATTGGGGCACCTGAGAATTCCACCATTTCTGGGGGGAAGCCCAGTGTAGCTGCTCCTCTGAGACAGAGCAGAGCTTTAAAGCAGAACACCCACCCCTGACCAGGACTAACAGACCACCCCCCCCTTTCTGCAGAGACCTGATTGCTCCAGTTCATCCCATCTCACTTCTGAGCCGAAAATAAAGAGCTCTGTCAAGTGTTTTGAGGCTTGTTAGAAATGTAAGCAACTGGAAGTAAACATTAAGCAAACTTAACCTCAGGTCTGACCCCAGCAGCTTTTTCTGCCCTTTCTGTCGGCCCAAACCCTCAAGAAGATCAGTTTTTTGTGTTTTTGTGTTGTTCTTCTAGCCCTTCCCAGCCTTCCATCCACCCAAAGTTTTTCATACCTTAGTCAGGGTACAATAAAAGCACATGATAGCATCTAAAAATGAGGCAGGAATGGATCTCTTACACTGCTTCATTCAATTAATGGCTTGCAGGAAGGTAATGAAACCTGGCCAGAGCTGGAGCCTACCCCTAAAACATTACCCCTTGCAGTTCAGCTTTCACAGCACTTGGTGTCTGTTTACTGAGACAAAAAAAAAAAAAAAAGATACCCCAAACCTGTTTACAATGAGATTGGTTTCATTGTTGCCTAAAATCATCACAAATGAGGGTTTTTGGATCCCCAGCCTGGGCCTAAGACAGGCTGAGCAGTTTCTCCCAGTCCCTGTCGAGCCAAGTGCTCGTTTGTGGTCTCAGCCCTGCCCCAAATATGTCAAACAACTCGGCCTTGCCCTGCAGATCATCCCTGCAACAACTTCTGGGTGCAGCAAATCCCTCTGAAAACATTTCTGGCGGGTTGAAAAGGTGACAGCAGGACCAGCAGAAAGGTGAAAAGGACACGCTGTGGACCTGCTGACAACAAGACAGAGAGTGTGTCTCATCTAGTTAGGATGATCCCCTGGCTTTCCAACCAAGACAAAAGTTGAGAAAACGGGTTGGTATCAACAGTGGGGAAGGTTCAACCCTCAGCTCAGCCCCCAGGCTGTGTCTGGATTTACATGCACTTGTGTGGACACAAAGGCTTTGCCTCAGGAGCCTTCAGGAAACGCTCCAACCTTGGGCTCATCCCCTGCTCTCAGGTCTTACCTCACCTTGTTTTCCTGGAGCAACAGGAACGTTGCTCTGTGTCCACCACAACATCCTTTTTCCTGCAAGCCACTGTCCCTAAAACCCTCTTGCACAACTGCTTTGGGCACGTGCTCCAAGACCAGAGGGAACAAGGTTTTTGGGGGATTGCATTCCCATCTCAGGTCAGCTTTGCCGTGCACCAGTTTTGCTCTTCTGTCATAAAATCATGGAATGGTTTGGGTTGGAAGGGACCTTAAAGAACATCTATCTAATCCACCCCCCTGCCATGGGCAGGGACACCTTCCACTAGCACAGGTTGCTCCAACCTGGCCTTGGACACTTCCAGGGATCCAGGGGCAGCCACAGCTTCTCTGCCCAACCTGTGCCAGGGCCTCCCCACCCTCACAGCCAACAATTCTTTTCCCAATATCTAATCTAAACCTCCTCAGTCTGAATCCATTCCCCCCTTGTCTTGTCACTCCTGTCACATCCCATCCATCATCACAAAACTCACCAGCCAAAGGATAAAGGTTCAACTGCACAGAATTAAGTTCGTCAGAGTGGAAATTTAATACAACCACATTCCCTCCAGCAAACATTATCTAATGAGGTGCAGTGCTCTGAATACTCAAAGGGGGACTTCCAGCCCTCCCCAGCATCAAGGAATTAGGGATGGGAGGCTGGATAGAAGTGGCTACATAATCCAAGTTTGTACTTGAGACTAGCACTGGATAAACAAGTGTTTCCTTGAGGAGCAGAACAAAGCTCAGTGACTTTTGCTCTGCCCAGGGAAGCTGTGGCTGCCCCATCCTTGGAAGTGTCCAAGGCCAGGCTGGATGAGGCTTGGAGCAACCTGGGATAGTGGAAGGTATCCCTGCCCATTGCAAGGGTTAGAACTGCATGAGTTTTAAGGTCCCTTCCAACCCAAATCATTCCGTGAATCCATGATTCTATGGATTATATTCATCCCTGGATTCAAAAAAATCACAGGTGGATTCTTCAGCATCCACTACAGTGCCAGCACACCCCCCCTAGCAGGAATGCTGGTGATTCCCCTCTCCTTTTAGTCTTGTAGAAGGCTTTGGGATCAGCTGTCGGGTCTGGCTGCAGTTGGTTGTCAGAGGAAGGACACACACGTGGCACCATTACATAAATCCCACCTTCCTCCAGGGGGAAAATGCAGCTGGGATCCCCTCCTGCATCATTATCACTTCAAACACCCAGTGCAGAGACTGCAAGAGATCTCCCAGTGACAAGATCTGGGTGCACAAAGTCCTGAGGGCCCCATCAGTTTGGATCCTTCCGGGACTGTGACAGCTCATGGAACACACAAGAACATTCCTGAGGTCCAGGCACCTCCTTCCATCACAACAACAACTCGGGAAGGCTTTGACATTTGTTTTCATTCTGGTTCCAAAGGAAAGGCAGCCCCAGGCTGAGCCAGGCATCAGCTACAAGCCTCCAGCACACACAAGAGCAGCCCCTTCATCTCTGCTGCTTTGCCATCACAGACTCCCTCCTTCAGTCCCTGATCCTGGGGGAGGATGCCAGGGGGCCCCCAAACCCCTCCTATTCACAGGAGAGGCGTTCCTGCTTTTCAAGAGAATTGATGATTAGAAGGGGAGCTGTAACAGCAGGAACACAGGAATCCAAAGATGAATAATCCAGCAGTCTCCAGGATTAGCCCAAGGATCACTTTGCACAAGCAGACACGAAAAGATATTGATGTACAAGCCTGTTTGTGGGGGCTCTGACTACTCAGATTCCAGACTGTCACCAACAGCAGCAGACCCAGATGTGCTGGTACTGGTGGAACTGGTGTCTGCCACCACTTCAGCCCCAGGGATCGACTGCACTGCTCTGCCCCACTCCCATGAGCAAAGGGAAACTGCAGCTGGACCCATCAGGGATGGGCAGGAACAGGAAGTTTTGGGACTGCAGTGTGATGGACAAACACTGGGAAAACACTCAGGAAAAAGGAAAAGCCCAGCACTCACTTCTTTTACCCTTGGCTGCTGATTTAGCCAGATGGTTTAGCAACCCAGCTTGTTAAAAACCAGACTCAAGGACAGTTTCAGCAGACACACAGAGCCTTGTCCAGCTGTTCAGACCTAGGGCATGTTCCTCAGCTTGCCATAAACCAGCCATCTCAGACAGACCCACTTTGAGCCACCACTGAGCACAGATATATCCATTTGGGAATAAAACCCCAAAATCTATCAATGCCTGCTCCCATCAGAGCAGAGCTGGACCTGCAGCAAGAATCATACAACCCCTAACAAAAAAAAAAAATAAGCACAAGCAACCCTTAAACAGACATGGGCTCAGACATCTTGTTAGGACTAGAACAAACATTTGCATAACACTGTTGAAACCCTAATGAGACATCAGATACAGACACTTCTACTTGAAATAAGTGTCTGTCACGCCAGAGTTACCACCAGATTAGGAAACAAGGCAGGGCCGGGGCAGAGTTGCCACATTAACAGGCCTGGCCACATAACAAAGGGATTCAGGAAATCACCCCAGGAGTCCTCTGGTCTCGCTGCCTGTGCAGGTGAAAGCCTTGAGCTCAAAAGTCAAACGGGCTGACTGCCCAGAGCAGCTCGGTGCTAGAGCAGCAGCTGGGGCATAAAAGTTTTAAGCCTTTCGATTATGAGTAATCTGAGAGCTCACACCAAGCTCCAGCCTGTTTGCTGGAGACTTAAACCCTTTTGTTTATCACCTTGATGCAAGACAAGAGCGAGCCTGAGCATCCCCTCCCTCACCGGCGAGTGCGTCATCTCTCCTCCAGCAACGGAGGAGGGAACGAGTTATTTGGGGAAATGCCAGCATTTCAAACTATTCCAGGGATGCACCGGGATGGGGGGGTGGTTATTGTCATTCTTGAAATATCCTGGGGGATGCCATCAGACATTTGTTGTCAGTCAAGCTCCAGGGAAACGGTGAGAGCTGGGGGTTTGCTCATCGTAAATCTGCACAATCACGGCATGGTTTGGGTTGGAGGGGACCTTAAAGAACATCCAGGTCCACCCCCTGCCACGGGCAGGGACACTTCCACCAGCCCAGCTTGCTCCAGCCTGGCCTTGGACACTTCCAGGGATCCAGGGGCAGCCACAGCTCCTCTGCCCAACCTGTGCCAGGGCCTGCCCACCCTCCCAGCCAGGAATTCCTTCCCAATGTCCCTGTTCCAGTTTGAAGCCATTCTCCCTCATCCTGTCCCTCCATCCCTTGTCCCAAATTTCTCTCCAGCTCTCCTGGAGCCCCTTTAGGCCCTGCAAGGGGCTCTCAGGTCTCCCTAGAGCCTTCTCTTCTCCAGGGGAACCCCCCCAGCCTTTCCTCCTGGGGCAGATGTTCCATAATTTCTGGATAAGGGTTCTCAGTGTGACCCCCCTGTTGGCTGTGCCAGTTTGCAGTAGAGGCAACCCTTTCAGACAACCAAGAGCCCACAGCACTCAGGACAAGGCAGAGCAGGATCACCTTTGTGGTTCAGGGCAATATTTAAGCTCTTACTTGGCTGATCTTGGGCTGTTTTGGGTTCTGTTCTGCCCTGTCTGGAGCAGGAGGAACTTCTGAAGGGATAACTGAGCCCTAAAGCTACACCCCCCTCATGCTGTGCTGCAAGATTTTTGACCACAGTCTGAAAGCAAGCAGCTCTAACAGTCTTCAGGAGTCAAAAATGGAAATGCCAACTCAGCCATAACATGGTGGTGAGGGAGGGTATTCCTTTATTAATAACCATATTTAAGCCCTGAATTCCAAGCCTCAGTGGGGTGGGAGAGTCTCCCATCCTTGGCTCTTAGAAACCTGACCCAGCTTTAAAAGCCACCTCTAGTTCAAAGGAGTTGAACTGGAGACCTCCAGACCTCCCTTGCAACACCCACAATTCATATTTAAATGTTAAATAATGTGAGATGGCAATCTTCTTGCTCAGGGAATTAAAGGCACTTTCCTATCCAGTAGAGTAGCCCCACAGGTGAATTGTAGCCCCACTCCAGACCTCCCTGCCCTGCACAAATTAAGAATAATCACATTTTAAGAAAGGCTGCCCTTTCTGCTGAAAGCAGCTGTGACTCACTTCTCAGAGTGGGCCCAAACTGGTCCCAAAAAACCTTCAAACCAGGCCTGAAAGTTCACCTGGAGTGACCCCAGGGCAGGTGCTCTGGAGTAGAAAGGGGCTGAAGCGATGTTTTCACTGGGGATTTGATCTGCCAGCTGCAGGATGGCCAAGGCAAAGACTTCAGAAAGACTCCCCATTTTTCCCCTCTGACAACTTCCATTAACATCCCACCCCCAGCCTCGGAGCAGCAGCTGGTCCTGCAGGGAAAGGAATTACACTGCGTGGCTGAAAGGGAATTTACAGACCTGTTCTTACATTCCACCAAAGTCCTGCCAAACTCCCCTGTTTTATCTCGCTTGTGTCGTTCTGACTTCCCTCCTATGAGGGCTGTGACAGCCCCAGCAATGCACAGTCACCTCCCAGACCCAATTCCCTGCCTCCAAGCGTTCATCCTGCGTTCCTGACAGCCCCGGATCACAAGCTTTCCTGGCAGAATTCATTTCCAAACGCTGTCAAATCAAAGGAAACTCTGACTTGCCTGCCAGGAGATAGTGATCAGAGGCAGGCAATAAACAACCCTCCAGGAGAGCTGAGGAAAAAAAAAAAACATCCAAGTCCACTTGCAGAGAACACAGCAAAGCTATGAAGTGGTTTCTTAGTATTATTGGGGGTTTGGTTTTGTGGTTTGAGTTGTGGGGGTTTTTTTGGTTTGGTTGGTGGGGTTCGGTTGGTTTGTTTTTTTTCCACTCCAGGACACAAATTCTCTGTTTACAAGATGCATTAAAAGAGACAAGATTCCAACAAGAAATGCTGGTTAGTCTGCCAAGGCATCAAATCACCACAGAATCGATTATTTGGGTTGGAAGGGACATTAAAGGTCACCCAGTTCCACCCCCTGCCACAGGCAGGGACACCTCCCATTAGCCCAGGTTGCTCCAAGCCCCATCCAACCTGGCCTTGGACACTTCCAGGGATCCAGGGGCAGCCACAGCTTCTCTGCCCAAACTGTGCCAGGGGCTCCCCACCCTCACAGCCAGCAATTCCTTCCCAATATCCCATCTAAATCTACTCTCTGTCAATTCAAAGCCATTCCCTGTGTGCTGTCCCTCCATGCCTTGTCCCCAGTCCCTCTCCAGCTCTCCTGGAGCCCCTTTAGGCCCTGCCAGGGGCTCTCAGGTCTCCCTGGAGCCTTCTCTTCTCCAGAGGAACCCCCCCAGCTCTCCCAGCCTGGCTCCAGAGCAGAGGGGCTCCAGCCCTGGCAGCATCTCCGGGGCCTCCTCTGGACTCTCTGCAGCAGCTCCACGTCCTTGTGCTGTTGTTCCCAGGGCTGGAAGCAGCTCCAGGTTACTTTGGGGACAGGTGAGCCCCCGCTCAGCAAGGAAACATTCACCTAAAATAGTGGTGTTTGCCCACCTCAAGCCAAGGCAGACCCTGCAGACAGACTGACTCCACACAAGGGGCTTCCTGAAAAGGATCAGGCAGGATTGGAGCAGCTTCCCCTGCCCTGTTGTATCCCTTTTCCCAGGAGTATCAGCAGGACATTTACTCTCCCACTGCTATCACAGTTTTTCCACCAAGAGCCCTCCCTCTCACCTCAGGGCTTTTAACATCGTTAAAAAGAGACTTAAAACAGAGCCCCAAAAACCCTAATGAAAAGCAGAGAGGCCTTTCCAAAGCAAGAGTTTGCATTTCCCTTTGTGCTGGGCTCTTCTCATGACCTGCCTTTCCCAGAGCCCACAGCCACCGAGTTCAGCAGCAGTGACAAGGTAACAGCAGCCCTCCCTCCCTCCCCAAAACCAAAAACATCCAGTGGGGATTTCAGCAGCCTTCCCAGAGCTGGGCTCTGGGGGATGGGGATGGTCCCACCGGGAGCACTGTGGCTTCAGATCAAAGATCACAAGCAGCAGCCCAATTTCTTGGCTGCTGTGAAGGCAGACATGGAAAAAAAAAAAAAAAAAAAAAAAAAAAAAAAGTGTTAAACCAAGGCTAGACTGTGGCTTGTTTGCTGTCCTGGAGCCACACTCAAATGGTCTTTGGGGGTTTCTTTCAGAGCCAGTGCAGTTTGCAAGCTGGGACTCACTCACTGCAGGGTTTCTGGAGGTCACCAACTAGATTTTATCACCTAAAGGCATCAGGGGGTTAGGGCTGCCCAGCCAGGCAAGCCACCAGGAACATCAGTTCAAGTCCCTCCTCCAGGTGGGAAAGGGACTAAGGCATTTCTCCACTGTCATGCAAGTCATTTCAGAAAGCTTCAGCTGATTGTATCTGCCCAGACACCAAGAGCCACTCCAAACCAGCCAGCCCTCTCCAGGCTCTCACACACCACAGCCCCTCCAGACTGGGAGTGGATGCCATGGGAGTGGGGTCCTGGTTGTCAGGGCGACCCCACCACATCCAAAGGGGTGTCAGATCCTATTTTTCCATATCCTGATTTTATCCAGATCCTATTTATGGCTGCACCATCGCCACCCTGGCAAGGGCTGGGGTGCTGGCTGCACCTCCCATCTCCAGCTTACAGAGACAGGGAGCCACCTCCAGCTGATTTGGGAGGCAGGATGTTGAGCAGATCTCCCCTGAACGGAGAGAGAGAGCCCAGCCTGCTCCAAGTGCAGATTTGCATAAGCCAGCGAGGCAGCGATGCACGCACAGCAACATCCCCCTGACAGCTCCATCTCCCGAAGCTTCGCTGCCTCTCTGTTCACAGCTTGTTCCACAGCTCATTCCGAGTGCAAAGTTTTATCTGAACCTTCTCCTTTGCTTTTAACTCTTAAGGGCACAAAAGGGCTTTGGAGTAACAAAAAAAAAAAAAAAAAAAAAAAAAAAAAAAAAAAAAAAAAAAAAAACACCAAACCCAAAACAAACAAACAAACAAAAAATTAAAAAAAAAAAAAAAAAGGGCATCTTGCTGAGGGCTCCTCGTTAAACTCGGCTCGACTCTGTCTCTCCCACACGGGGCAAAACACGGAGGTCATTTTGTTACCTGTGAGGTCCTAGCAGGGCAATCATTGTGATGGAACAGCAGGGACCCTCCTGAAAGGGGAAAGTCACACCCAAAGCAGTTTTCTACTGGAGGAGCAGCCAGAAAAACAACACAAAATCAAGGAGAATGAGAGAACAAGGTTTTGCCCTAATTAAGCTTTTCGAGCAGAACTCCTTCAGCAGCCCAGGCTTGCAGAGGAGCACTGGAAGGGGGGGGTTCAGCTGCAGTTTCCAAGCTTTAGGTGGAGACAGAAAAGAGGAGCCTGAGGGAAGAATAAACCTGGCTTTTCAAGTCCCTAAATTCACAAGTAGTTTCTGGGCTACAGGCAGCTATGAAGCTGTTTCAGCATTATGTGGAGGTGCAAGTCGAGTCAGAAATCAATGAATTGCAGAGCAATCAGTGCAGCAGTTCTGGAAATCAGAGTAGAGCAGGTACAGGTAGGAGGAATGCCCCATCTCTAAACTCACTTTCTCTGGACACTAATATTTAGCACAGAGAGTGGCTTTTGCCTCAGATATTTGATGGATGACTGCTCTCTGTGTCACCTACACGAGGGGCTCCCAAAACTGAAGGGATCAGCAAGTCCCTTGACAACAAAAAGCAACTTCTTATCACATTTTCCTCTAACTAAACCCATTTGAATTTTAGTCCTTCCACCCAAGAGATCCTTCTATTTGTAACTGTGACCAAGCCACGTCTTAGAAAGTCTCTAAAAACATTATTCTTTCTGCTTTTCTGACACCTCCTCCAACTCCACACTGGTCTGATGACCATCTTAAAAGTAGCTCAGTGTTTTCCATCCTGGGGAAGACTGAGGAGGTTGCCCTCAGCAACAAGCACCAGTATTTTCCAGAAACTTCTTCCACAGGATCTGACAGCTCGAAAATCACCCCAGTCTTGTAAAGAGATGATTTAGAGGTACACAAAGCCATTAAAGAAAAAAAAAAAAAATAAAGCCACTGTTTTCCCTCACCAAGTCATTTTCCCTCCCATCATAGTTCTGTTAGCTGCAGACTCTGGGTGACATTTCACCTGAGGGAACGGAGCAGGAGCTGAAATAAGAACCTCCACTAAAGGAAGGAAAGCAATGTAGAGATCTGGGAATAAATATATATATATATTTAAGCAGAGCAAACAAAGCCACTTCCTGCCAGACACACCTGCCAGAGCTCACCCACGGGAAGAGCCAAGACAAGGTGAGGAGCTGCCCCACATCATTTACATTTTCATCCACCTTTGGCCCGGGACAGCCTGGGCCAAACCCGCACCGATGTTGGCAGCACGAAGATCCTGCCCAAATCCATCGCCAACCACGAGCCTCGTGCCCAATCTGGCCGTGCCAGCTGCAACTCTGCCGAGCCACACAAACCAGGGACCTGCCAGCCTTTCCCTGGGCCATGGAAAAGCCGTGTCCCGGCATTCCGGCCACGACCAGCGGGAATTTAACGTCGGCAGAGGAGCAAAACAGAGGAGCGCAAATTCCTCAGCCCCTCTCACATCCAACAACTGCTCTGGTTTACACAGCAATCATCCAAATTTCATCTGTCACACTGCAAGAGAGGAACAGGCTGGGTGCTCTCTCAGTGAAGCCCAGCTTTCCCCAGGAGCCTCCCCGTGGGGATTTGAGGCTCAGCTGGCTCCAAAATCCAATTTCAGAGCCATTTCAATATGCTGTGTTGCAGGAATCATTAAGAGGAAGACACGAGTTTATTTTCTCCTCAATTCAGTTGTTTGGGTTTTTTTCCCCTCCCCTTAGTAAATGAGTTTTGATGTCATGCTCAGCAGGGGAGCAGAGATAAGCCCCGTGCCGGGTGAGAGCCCTGATGTTTTTATAAAGCATCTTTCACAAGGCAGACCTTAAACAGGAAGCGTTTATTGACTTTATACTCACTTCATAAAACATTTACCCTGCTAGGAGGAGAATGCAGGAGCTCCCAACAACCCAGGCTGGACTTCAGCTAAAACAAAGACGAGTCCCTGCATTGTTCCAGCACACAAGTGATCTCAAACCTGGGAAGTTCAGGCTTTCAAGCTGCAACCCACTCCTGGGAAAAATAAGACAAGCAGGGAAGCAACACTGGAAACAGCTTTATGAAGGATCCGCTTCCAGGTAAGCATTCCCATGTGTCACCAAGCCATATTTACTTCAGGGTGGGTTCATGAAAGCACCATTTCAGCTCAATTTTTAATGACTTTAACGAAGCTCAGGACACATCACAGCTCACAGGGGTGCAGGGGGAGGGGACAGATCCACCAGCAACACCCTGGCCAACCGTGAGAGATGCAACCAGCCCAGACCTGAAGTTTCTCATCCATCCATCCATGAAAAGGGAGTTACTTCGGTGCACAAACAGCATTTCCTTTGCTGTGACTGAGCTACCCATTGACTTGAGGCTTTTCCAAAGACTTTTGAGGGAAGCTAAAGCCTCTGTTTTCCAAGAAAACCGGGAAGGCAATTGGAGCCAGCTGTCAGGCAGTTTGCTACTCGAGCAGCAACCAGCACAAGTTGGATCCCCAACTGGCCATTCCCCAGCAGGACACTGAGGTTTCAAAGCCTTCAGCCTCCTCAAACACCCTGTTTCTGATTTCAGTCAACACCTCTCACCGTCCTCCTCAAAAAGCCACCTAAAACATTTGCTGTATCCCTTGTGCTGCGAGATTTGGGGAATTTTTGTTCCCCACTATAAACACATTATTATGCTTTAAAGGAGACAACATAGAACCAACTGTGAACACAGAAGGCCTGGCCAGGTAAATTTATTTGTTTATTAGCTTTTTTCTTTATTAACTTGACAAAGGAAATAATGATTATTGGCATCAGGCTGAGCAACCCACTCCCAGTCCAGTTTGGAAATACCCAAACCTAATTCAAGGCATTTCCCATGAAATACGACATTCTAGGAAATACTTCAGATGCTCTTGGCCACCACACAGATTTGCACCCCTACCTCCCTCTGAGGTCGCTGGCAGATGCCACATATCAGATCCCTCTTTGTCCCAATTAAGTGATGAGCTTGATTGGATTAGCAGGAGGAAGGCAGCAATGGGGAGCGACGGGTCCTGACCAGTCCTTGAGCCATTTTAGACACAAATCCCACTGCCACTGTGGAAGCAGGAGCAGAACCACCCACAGGAGGCCAGGAGCCATCAGCAGAGATGTTCTGCACGTGCTGAGGAAGGGGCTTTCAGCTGAAACACCTGTGGGGCTGTCACAGACCGGCCTTGCAGGCACCACTCACAGCCACCATGTGTTACCAATATGGCCCTTGCCTGCTTGGGTTCAGCCACAAGCCCTCACACACCCACGCCAACCAGCATTAGGTTTGTGAAAACACATTCATTTCTGTCTAACCCAGCACAGATTTCTGCATTTTGTTCTATTCACGAGCTGCAAGTTGTCAAGGAAGAGTTCCTATAGCGAAACAAAGATGAAAAAACCCAACAATGCCTGAACATCTGGAAGCTTTGGCCTTAATTCCACTGATGGAAAGAGCTGATGTCATTTTTCTTTTTGTTCTGGGAACGTACACCCATCAGTTCCAACTGCACAGAAACTTTCAGGAAGAGCCACAGAGGGATGAGAGAGCCCCAGACACGAGAAGGACTCGGCCCCCTCGCCAGGGTTCAGGGGGAGATGCCTGGGGGGGCTCTGTCCATACTCCAACAGACCTTTCCAGCTGCTCTGCCACACGGAATTCCCACCCTGTGTTCAGTTCCCAGTGGCACCACGTCATCCTGTCCCCACACACCCAGGAGAAATCCATCCAGCACCCAGCCAGCATTCCCAGTCCATCCATCCCTTCCCACTCCGTGGTGGGGGGGTCAGCAGGTCCTGGTTGCAACACAGCAAAACTTCCTTCCATGGAAAGATCCTTGGGAATCCCCCACTTACAACAACAAAGCAGGGATGAGAAAGATCTGTCAACTCCTTTTAAGAGCAAGCAATAGGATGTGGATGGTTTTTCCAAAGAACCAACTCTCTGGGGTCTCCTGGGAACACCACCCTCCATTTTTTACCCAGACAGGCCACAGGTATCCCAGACCAGAGGGGTTTTTTCACTCATCCCATAAAACAAAACATTCTGTCTCACTTTCCCTTGAGCTGAAGATACACCAGTCCAAGGGGTAACACCAGGAGTGTCACCAAACACGAGGAGATAAATAAGAGCAGTCCCAGACACTGTTTCCATGTGATGGGATTCCCTCCTGTCCTCTGTATCTGTCCCCTTCCCAAACCTGGAGAAGACTTTGGCTAAGCTGGAGTTCATCCCATCCCAATCCCACTCATTTAGGACTGCAGATAAGGTGGTTTCCAGCACCCAGCCCTTGGTTTGCAATTCAGAAAGTAATTGAAAAAGTCAGGTTTTTTGTCCATCATCCCCCCCCCCCTCCCTTCCCCACTGATGAGTCATGGGATTGAAGATTCCCACTCTAGCAGGAATCATGATTACAGAAGTCACTGGAATGAGACACCACTGGATATGGTGGAACCCAAGTGCCTTTGGAGATTCTACTCCCATTAAATACAGCTAAGGTTGGTCAGTGGGTTAAATATCAGAGGATTTGGGGTTTGGGTTCTTGGGAGTGGGCTGATAGAGGACAACCAACTTGCCAAAAAAAAGAAAACAATGCAGGTGATGGACAGGCCTTACCCCATCACAGGATTATTTTAAGGCTGAGAGTCAATTCTGGCCTGTTTTTTAAAGAAAAGCTCTGCAGCAAGACTGAGTCCTACCTAAAGCCACGCTCAAGTGCCAGACAACTGAAATTCGGGGTTGAAAGTCACCTTTCAACCGTGGTTTTTCCACTGAAGTAGAAGATTCCCAACCCCTGCTTCCCCCAAAGGGAGCTCCTCCCTCACAAACAATGGGTTCATGACAGGAAAATGCCTTTTTCTGCTCCCCAGAGTCTCCCTTGGAGGCCCCATATGAGTCCCACCCCCCAAAATGACCTTGCAGGGACAGCACACGGCATCTCAGGGGACATTCCTGGGAGGAAACCCCCCTGGCAGGACAGGACAGGGGCCTTCAGGTTTGAGCTGCAGCCCCTGCTCAGGGCAGGGAGACAATTCAGTGTTCTGTGTAGGTTCTCCATCTCGCAGCTGCTCAGAAAATTAGATTATTGCTTTGAAAATGGAGCTGTGGGAGAAGTTCAAGGCCTGAGTTTTCTCCCAGGGCCATGCAGAGAGGAGTTTCTCAGCTCCTGGGGAGGGGAATGAGGGCTTTTTGCTCCCCTCTAGCCTGTGCCCAGCCAGATAAGAGGATACAGGGACAGATTGGGGTCCCCTGGGAAGGAGTTAAGTGCCTCTTTTCGGGGCAGAATTAAGTCCTAAGCAGCAGAAACAAAAACTGGATGGGTAAAAGTGACCCACAGTGAGGGTGCAGCAGAAAACTGAATCACCTGCTGTTTGATAAAACACACCTGAGCAACCCTCCCAAGCTACAAAACATCCCTTTAGGGCCTCAGAAGTTGGGGGTGTCTTCCTAAACATCTCTCTGCACCCCTGGGAACATTCTCCATGGAGCTCATTACACTCTGTACCCCCAAACTTCACACACTGATTAAAAAGGGACCAAATATTCAACCCCTTTTAAGTCTCCCACCTGGTTGCCCACACCCCTCATTTTTTTTCCCCCTCCAGGAGCAACCAGGTCTATTGAGATCAGTCCAGAAGATGCAATAAAGGAAGAGAAATCTCTCCTGGAACAACAAGTCTCCCCATTTTCCACCACCAGCACCCACTTTAAAGAAGCTCTTTGTCCAGAGAAAGTGGATGGAGGAATAATCCCTGCCCAGGGTCCATCCCAACATTTATTCACCTCTCTCACCATCTCCTGGAAGCTGTTCCAGGTCACTCAAAGGCACGACACAGGTTGTGGCCTCAGCCCTGGTGTTCACTGAGGGACTCACAGCTCCTTTCACACCCAGTTTATTCCATCTCCTTCCAGTCCGGACTTCCATTAGGAATTATGCAGAATTCCCATGCTGAGCTTCCCCTGGGGATGAAAACCCTGCTGCCTGAGCTCACATGGCTCACACACTGCCCTCTCCACAACCTCATGCTACCACAGGAGGCCCCAGGAGCTTTCCTGACTGTTCCTCTTCTTCCCAGAAGCTCCTGGCAGGAGCTGCCTTTTCTCCTGAAGAGCCCAGCCAGATATTCCCCCACTCCAGGGAGAAGGGACACAACCTGTCACCACCCTGGCTTCCCCCCTGCCCTGTCTGTGGTGTGACATTTCTGTTAACCAGAAGTCCAGAACTAAAAGTTGGTCGTGGGAGGCACAACAGGGTGGGGCGTTTTGTTTTTTTTTCACAGCAGCTTCATACTGGAAGGCCTTTCCAGAAACACACAGCCCTCCTTCAACCTTTGCACTCGAGGGGGACTAAATTTATGTGTCACCTCTGTCCCCCTCATTGTTTCACACCAGCCCAGAGCTTTGCTCCTTCACCCTCCTCCCTTCACAGAGAGGTCTCGACAGCCATCACACCCCTGAGTGTTGCTCTTGCTCAGGAAAGGCACAGCAGACAAACAAGACTCAAAAACCCACCAAAACCTTCAAAATCAGATCAAATCAGAAACCAGATGCCCTTTAAGCAAGGTATTCAACAGTTTTCAGCCTCGCCTGAATCACTTTTCTTGTCTCACCCCTCTTCAAACAGGCACAAAAGACACAAAAGAGCTCAGCAAGGCTCAAAAAAAAGTTCAGCAAAAGACAAAAAACCAGAACTTACCTTGCAGGACAGAGAGCCCATTTTCACTGGTCAGCACCTCCTTTGACTCCGTTTTCATCTTCCCAGGACTGAGGGGATGGAGGGCACAGCTCCCTCTCTCCCCTCCTTTCCTCCTGGCTCCCGGAGGGGTTGTCCCACTCATCGCCACCCCTCACACCACAAGCCCTGGAGAAACAGCTCCTCTCCACCCCTGGAGAAGGAAAAGGGGCACTCCAGGAGGAGGTCAGGTCCTTTAATGAGGGTGGGGAGGAAAACACCCCACCCACCCCGGCCTTTTACCCTCAGCTGTTTCCCATCAACTCATTTACACTTTGGGGTGGGGGAAGCTCCTCGGATCCCCGGCTTGGAGCTCGGTGGTCCAAGAGCCTGGTGGGGGGGTTCTTATTCAAGTATTCAGGGAGCCAGGCAGTGTTTCTCCTCCAGACAGAGAGGTGGATCCATGAGGAGCAGCTGGAGATGCTCAGCTTGGTGGTTTGTTGGTTGGTTGTTGAGCTGCTGCTTCCCGAAATCTTCCCGGGCTTTGGAAACACACCTGGATGGGGTGGGGGTTGCACAGGTGATGCTGGGCAGCCCGATGGGGAAAATGGGTTCATTTGAGACAGGTAGGGTGGGGCTCTTTCCCAAAATGTCCTCCCCTAGGGGTTGGAGAGGCTTGGAGAAGCCACAGTGAGTGATAACTGAGGTGGAAGATCTCCAAAAAAAAAACCCCTGGGATTTGTGGCTTTTGAGATGTTTTTGGAACAGCCTAACAGGGAGAGCTTGGAACATCCAGCTAAACTTGCTTTGGTTCTTATTTCTCTGTTTCTCAGTGTTATTCCTCAGGTATGTTCCTGTGGGTTGTAAATAGGATTTCTGATACGATCCTACACTGCTGATACTGCTCCAGAATAGCTCCTTGTCCTGATATCAGAGCACTTTTCTTTATGCTTTGTCTCCCAATACTGGGCTCCTGATAACTAAGATGGAAAATGTCAATTAAAAAATAATAAATATATAGAGATAGATGTATCTATAATAAAAATATAATAAAATATTTTTAATAACTTGTCATTACAGACCCCATATCCCAGGTAGAGGCTTTAATCCTAGTTTTTGGGGAGGGGAAAAACTCTCCACGAGTGACAGCAAATGACACAGTGTCTCATTCCTTTGTCTCAGGGATGTCCCCAGGTGCAAATATTCATCACTCCCTTCTTATGTTTGGTGGCAAAAAAATGATCAAAAAAAGCTTTCTTGCAGCTGCAAAGCCGTACCACAACTGTGTTTTATTCTCTCTTCACTTTGATCTGCTCAATTACAGGTATTAGGGCTTCTTCCTCTCATCAAAGCCTTGCACTAGAAGGAATGGTGTTTGTTATTTCTTTATATCCTTGGTGTGAAGGTGGGTTTTTTTTTAATCTTATTTATTCCCCATCATTCAGATTTTGCTCTGAAAAAGGCAGGACTTCCTTGGAGAGCAAACTCTGTGTTGGGTTTTATGTGGTAGTAGAATCCCTGGAATGGTTTGGGTTGCAAAGGATCTTAAAGATCATCTCATTCCACCCCCAGCCATGGGCAGGGACGCCTTCCACCAGCCCAGGGTGCTCCAACCTGGCCTTGGACACTTCCAGGGATCCAGGAGCAGCCACAGCTTCTCTGCCCAACCTGATCCAATCCATATGGACCTACAAAATGCTCTGAAATGGGGATAATGTCAATCCCTCTGTCCAGCTGCTGTAAGATTTGGGAGGAATGCTCAGTTTGAGCCCCTGTTTCCTGCAGGTGACTCCAGTTTGCTGCAGGAGCCGATCCCAGTGCCCTGGAACGAGGAGGGGACATCCTCCCGCCCACCGGCTCGGCAAAACAACTCCTAATTAGCGAAATCCAAGAATTCCACTGTGAAAATAGTTTCCACCCAGCGTGGAAATGACCTCAGCTCCCAGCCATGCCGTCCCCGACGCTCGGGTCGTGCCGCCCGTCCCGGCGGTGCCAACCGGGGCGGTCGGACTCCAATCAGAGATCAGGGCACCCACCAAGAGGGATTTCCTCTGGCTGCTCTCACTTTCACTCACTAATTGGGGCCTGTCTTGCAGTCTGCAGTCATAACACCGATAACTTCGTGGGAATGTTGTTAATTGGGAAGGTGGGACACCTTTGATTCAAGAGACCCTTTAATGTTGTGTGTCCCAGCAAGGCAGGGTGATGCCATGAGCTGCTCTGCTGTGAGCCCCACCTACAGCCAGGGCAGAACTCTGGCATGTTTAACCCTTCTCTCCTAAAACCAGGCTGAAAACCAAACAGTTCTGGCAATAACTGAACGCCAGTGTCTGCTTTCCTGTAGGATTTTGGAGGGGAGGGGATGTTGCTGCCCACACGGCCGTCCCATGGGATGAAGGGTGCACAGGAGGTTTCCGAGGTCTCTCACCTCTGTTTTTCACAAAACCCACAGAAAATCAGTAGTTCTGTGGCTCTGCCAGGCTTGGCTGGAAGTGGGAAAAGGGCTAAATAATTACACCAGGAAGGAGTGGGGTAGGAATAAGGTTCCCACACGATGCCTCGACGTACTCCGTTGTGTTAGAAAAGCACCCTGATATTTCCTGTTTTGCATTTTTTTTTTACAGAAGAAGCACCATTGTTTCCCGCTGGAGATGCCTGGAAACTATTATTTACCACATTATTTACCATATTATACTTATTATTTGCTCCTGCAATGCAGGGAACGAAACCACTGCAGCAGAGAAATGGGAGTTTGGTGGAGGCACATTTGGCACCTTCAGCAGGACAGAGGTGAACCCCAGCCCTGCCCTGCTCTCTGCAGGAACTTTGCCTTTCATTAAAACATCATCTGAGGCTGATATTTGCAGTGATTTCCTCCAAAAGCAAGGCAGACTTTATGCGTATTATTCTCTTTGTTTCGGGATTTGTTTGGTTCTCGCATCTCGGAAATTAATACACTGATTTTTTATTACCAAGGAAGGAGATGAACAGGTAGAGGGTTTCCCCCCCCCCCCCCCAGAAGCCAGTTTCCTAAGGAAATGATTCTATTCCATGAAGCCGTGTGGAGGGGGAGGTCACACAGGCACACCATTAGGGAGTGTGCTCGATATCCCACAGTTTTGAGGTGAAATCTGGGAACGTGGGGTCACGATCTGAGGGTGAGAACAGACAGGGCCTCATTTTCTCTCCTCTACGGCAGAGCCCTTGTGAGGCTGTGGAGCCAAAGTTGGCTGGATCTTGGCAGGTGTAAAAAAATACAACTTTCCTTATAGTCAGATGGGGGTGATGATGCTATTGAGGATCTCAAACCTTTCACAGACACTCGAGAAGCCACTCAGAGCAGTGTCATCACCATTCCCAAGAAGGTCTTCCACTGGATCTCTTGTGTAGCTGAGAACTAAGCCTTGAGACACTTTTTTCACGTGAACAGGACAGGAATGAATTTTCCTCCTCCAGTTTTCCCCACCCTGCCCTGGAAGGGGTAAATCCAGGGAGCTCCCCGAAAGGGAAGGCACTCAAGCACTTAAAGAGAGCGCTGCACATTTCCCCATTTCATGAATCACGAAATAGCCACCCCTGGATCCAGGGCCATCATCTCAGATGGCAGCAGCACAAGGCAAGTTAATAACAGTCATTGTTACGTGATTAAATTAGGTAGACAGGAGTCATTTTTACAAGATTCATAACGGTTTTAATGATGCTGTTTGGTTACCAAGAACAATGTATTTTCTCTATTCACGAGTTCCTGGAAATCGAAGGATCTTGGGTTGTAAAATATGTGTTTAAAGACAGAGTGGGGGGCTGCAGCCCCTCTGAAGGTTAGCTGGTTATTATCTTGCAGTCCTACAGCTCTTGAATTGCCCTGTTAAGCAGGAGCAAGGCGTGAATGGGAACAGTCTGTGCATGGCATTTTGAGGAATTTTGGCTTTTGAGCCAGGAGCTCTGTGGAGGGAGTTTTTCTCCCCCCCTAGAAGCCGTTTTCCTAAGGAAATGAGGCCTATTCCATGAAGCTGCGAAGAGGGGGAGGTCATACAGTCCCACCACCAGGGAGTGTGCTCAATATGCCCCACTTCTGAGGTGAAATCTGGGAATCCAGAGATCCCTGACACCCCCCTTGCTGGCATTGCCATCATTACACGGTTTGATATCGAGGTCCTGCTGTGCTGCCCCATGCCCTGGACCCGTCCAGCAGCCAACCAGCCCCACTTGGGCCTCCCTGTGTGGCCCTCAGGATGCTCCACGTGGCATTCCACCTCTGCAGGTGTGGTGGCAAGATGGCTGGGAGTGAGAGCGGAGAAGGTGACACCCTCAAGCTGGACTTGCCGTGGACCACGAGAACCGAGTGCCCTGTGCCACAGAAGGCACTTCTTTCTTGAGAACTGTCAGCAGAGGGACGTTTTCCTAGAAATTATTTTCAGTTTTGTGCTGTGCATTCTCTGAGAGCCCATAAAAAAACCCAGAGAAGGAGCTCCAGCTGCAGTGACGCCGCTGGGTCACAGCGCTGGCTTTTGTCACAGTGTTCTCACGCTGCTGGGAGCTGTTCAGAGGGGCAGCTTGCTGTGGAAATGCAAACTGGAATCAGGGTGGCCCTACAGCAGCAACAGATGGACACTGAGTCACATCAAACCAGACCTGGCAGCTTCTTCCTCGTGCTGCTCCCAATCGACACCCAAAAGCGCGGTTGGCTCGGGCTGGATGAACCAGCAGACGCACAGGGGGTTGTTTGCTCCACCAGCAGTGGTGCCAGCAGGGTGGGAGCTGAGGGAAAGCCATTGGGAAGCAGGACAGGGTGTCTGGAAGAGCAGCTCAGCGTGTCCCCACCACGTGGAATCATCAAGCAGCATCCCTCAGCAGATAACCAAGTTCAGTGCTGAGCCCCAGCTGTGCCAAAACCAGAAGACCAGGACAATTCTTGTGCTGAAAGATTGAGGTTGTGCAGGTGGGTCTGCCAAGGCAGGTGTGTTCAAGCAGCTGAACATCCATCCCTGGGAATAAATCAGCAGGAGGGAAGGAGAAACTGCCATGCTGAGAAGCACAGGAGACACTGTGCCCTGACCTTGGAGCGGAGAAACAACCTCTCCATGTGGTTTGGAGCCACAGTGGCTCCCAAACTCTTCCTTTCGTCACATTCCAGTGGATTTTGACACCGTTTGTCCCAGTTCTCAGCCTGGTCAAGGCTGTGGGAGAAGACACCCAGCTCTCAGCTCTTTGTGGAAACTCCCAACTTCTCCCAAGAGTAAAACCAACTTGGTTTTGTTGCATTAACCCAAACAGACAGAGCAAGGCTGCTGCTGGCTGTGGCAGCGTGGACATCTCCTCACACCACCCTTCACTGGCAAAATGGCTGTTGTACAAGGCTGGATGTAGATTTGTCATCAGCTTTTTAATGAGGATAAACTGTTTTTCTAATGCCATGATTACATTTAAGCACCTCATTCCAAAGCTGCCTGCAATAGGAAAAAAAATTAAAAACATTAAAGACAGGAAATTAAAGACCAGTGAAAATGTTCTTGATGGGATTTGTAGGTGTCTGGCACACAGGAGGGTGGGACCCTCTCATGGTGGGATTGTTGGGGTGTCCTGTGCAGGGCCAGGAGTTGGACTCCATAATCCTTGTGGGTCCCTTGCAGATATTCTACAATAATTCCTACTTATTCTCAACAGCCAAGAGATTACTTTTTTCAGAGGAAAAGAGGAGCAGCCATCAGCTGCTGCAGCACAGTCCCCAACTGAGCTGTTTCAGTCGTGTTTCTTCTTGACAGAACACCATGACTTGGGTATTTTAAAATCTTCCCCTTTTCCCTGTGAGGGCTGAGCCCAAATTTCAGCAGATAATGCGCAATTTCATTTCGGAGAAGGAGCCAACAGTCAGTAAGTGGAACAGCCCTGTGCCAGCTCTGAGCTCACTGAGGCTCTTTGAGATGTCAGTGCTGGGGAAGGCACTGACAAAGTGAGGGATCTCATCCCAGGGAGTGTTCACAGGGTAGATTTGCAGGCAAAAATGGGGAGAATTTCCTAAAAGTCGCACACATCTTATCCCATCACGCTTGCCCCGTGCTGGAGTGAATTTGGGACGCTGCTGGAAGAACATTATCATGCTCTGGTTTGATTAAATGGTATTAAAAGAAACCACTTCTCCCTAAGGAGGAGAAAGAAAAAAAAAAAACCAGAATAAAGTAGAATTTGTCAAGCATTTTTGGATCTGCCATTGCAGCCCCTACTTGAGGTTGAAGAGGCAGCTGCAAACCCTTCAGGTGCTGATGACAAAAACGCTCTTTTGTGGTGTCCCAGAAAGCAGTGGCCACAAAAAAGGGTTACATAAGGTTTAGAAGCCCAGGAGCATTTCTGTTTGAGGGTGTATTAACCAGCTTGTGGGCAATAATCACATTCCATTCCTCTCCACTGCTTTCCTGTGTTTAAGGCTCTCACTCTGATCTTCTTATCTTTCCTATTGATTGGTGAAATCATCTGTGTCAATCTGATAAGCAAATAAAAGCAAGTTTTGTCCTCGTGGGGACGGGAGAAAGCAGGGAACAGCCGCAGAACGTGCTCTGATGAGCTCTCAGCAGTGTAGCATAGCCAGGTCTCACATCTGCTGGTCTCCACAGACCCCAGTGAGCTTTGGAAATGGCTCAGCCCTCCAGAGAGGGAAATTTATCTGCTCAGTGACACAGGAATCACCTGGGCACAGCAGGGCAGAGGAGAGGAAACATTTTCTTAGGGAAAAAAAAAAAAAAAAAAGAACAAGAAAAGAGTTTCTCTTTGCTTTACATAATCAATCAATGCTGACTGTGGTTTAAATCCCCCTGTGACCTGGAGCAACGAGCCCTTGGGACCAGATCTGCTCTTAATCTATTGCCCAAACTGTCTCCATGTTCAGGTTTGATTCCCATTTTCCAGCCTGTATCTGTGTTTGGGATGGATTCCCATTGCCCAGCCTGTAGCTGTGTTTATGTTTGATTCCCATTTTCCAGCCTGTATCCATATTCAGGTTTGATTCCCATTGCCCAACCTGTATCCATGTTAGGGATTGATTCCCATTTTCCAGCCTGGATCTGTGTTTGGGATAGATTCCTATTACCCAGCCTGTCTCCATGTTCAGGTTTGATTCCCATTGCCCAGCCTGTATCCATGTTAGGGATTGATTCCCATTGCCCAGCCTGTATCCATGTTAGGGATTGATTCCCATTGCCCAGCCTGGATCCATGTTAGGGATTGATTCCCATTTTCCAGCCTGGATCCATGTTAGGGATTGATTCCCATTTTCCAGCCTGGATCCATGTTCAGGTTTGATTCCCATTGCCCAGCCTGGATCCATGTTAGGGATTGATTCCCATTTTCCAGCCTGGATCCATGTTAGGGATGGATTCCCATTGCCCAGCCTGGATCCATGTTAGGGATTGATTCCCATTTTCCAGCCTGGATCCATGTTCAGGTTTGATTCCCATTGCCCAGCCTGGATCCATGTTAGGGATTGATTCCCATTTTCCAGCCTGGATCCATGTTAGGGATTGATTCCCATTTTCCAGCCTGGATCCATGTTCAGGTTTGATTCCCATTGCCCAGCCTGGATCCATGTTAGGGATTGATTCCCATTTTCCAGCCTGGATCCATGTTAGGGATTGATTCCCATTTTCCAGCCTGGATCCATGTTCAGGTTTGATTCCCATTGCCCAGCCTGGATCCATGTTAGGGATTGATTCCCATTTTCCAGCCTGGATCCATGTTAGGGATGGATTCCCATTGCCCAGCCTGGATCCATGTTAGGGATTGATTCCCATTTTCCAGCCTGGATCCATGTTCAGGTTTGATTCCCATTGCCCAGCCTGGATCCATGTTAGGGATTGATTCCCATTTTCCAGCCTGGATCCATGTTAGGGATTGATTCCCATTTTCCAGCCTGGATCCATGTTCAGGTTTGATTCCCATTGCCCAGCCTGGATCCATGTTAGGGATTGATTCCCATTTTCCAGCCTGGATCCATGTTAGGGATGGATTCCCATTGCCCAGCCTGGATCCATGTTAGGGATTGATTCCCATTTTCCAGCCTGGATCCATGTTCAGGTTTGATTCCCATTGCCCAGCCTGGATCCATGTTAGGGATTGATTCCCATTTTCCAGCCTGGATCCATGTTAGGGATTGATTCCCATTTTCCAGCCTGGATCCATGTTCAGGTTTGATTCCCATTGCCCAGCCTGGATCCATGTTAGGGATTGATTCCCATTTTCCAGCCTGGATCCATGTTAGGGATTGATTCCCATTTTCCAGCCTGGATCCATGTTCAGGTTTGATTCCCATTGCCCAGCCTGGATCCATGTTAGGGATTGATTCCCATTTTCCAGCCTGGATCCATGTTAGGGATGGATTCCCATTGCCCAGCCTGGATCCATGTTCAGGTTTGATTCCCATTTTCCAGCCTGGATCCATGTTCAGGTTTGATTCCCATTGCCCAGCCTGGATCCATGTTAGGGATTGATTCCCATTTTCCAGCCTGGATCCATGTTAGGGATGGATTCCCATTGCCCAGCCTGGATCCATGTTAGGGATTGATTCCCATTTTCCAGCCTGGATCCATGTTAGGGATGGATTCCCATTGCCCAGCCTGGATCCATGTTCAGGTTTGATTCCCATTGCCCAGCCTGGATCCATGTTAGGGATTGATTCCCATTTTCCAGCCTGGATCCATGTTAGGGATTGATTCCCATTGCCCAGCCTGGATCCATGTTAGGGATTGATTCCCATTTTCCAGCCTGGATCCATGTTAGGGATTGATTCCCATTTTCCAGCCTGGATGCATGTTAGGGATGGATTCCCATTGCCCAGCCTGTGTCCATGTTTGGGACTGAGAAAGCTGGGAATGCTCAGCCTGGTTGTGTGGAGACCTTCCAGCACCTTCCAGTATCTGAAGGGGCTCCAGGTAACCAGAGAGGGACTTGTCATCAGGAACTGTAGGGACAGGAAAAGGAGCAATGGGTTCAAACTGAAATAAGGGAAAATTGGGTTAAAAATATGGAATAAATGCTTCCCTGGGAGGGTGGGGAGGCCCTGGCACAGGTTGGGTAGAGGAGCTGTGGCTGCCCCTGGATCCCTGGAAGTGTCCAAGGCCAGGTTGGAGCAAGCTGGGCTAGTGGAAGGTGTCCCTGCCCGTGGCAGGGGGTGGAACTGGGTGATCTTTGAGGTCCCTTCCAACCCAAACCATTCAGTAATTCCATGATTTTTCCCTTCTCCTCCAGGGAGGTTGCCAAGAGCCAGCCCAGCAGGGCCCATCAGCACAGGGACTTGTGCAGGGAGAACAGAGGAAGGGGGATTTTCTGGGCTATGTGGGGGCTCTTTGGTGTTCTCTCAACAGTGATTAAAGCCAGATAAAGTGGAATGGGGAATGAAATCTCTTTTTTTTTTTTCACAGTGGAAGTGAAATTCTCCTAGGGCAGTGGAGTTCTCTCTTGCTTCACTTCTGGAGTTCAAAGCTAAATGTCTTTCTACAAACACAAGCTCCTCCCAGGGCTAACAGGCTGCACTGAAAAGGTCTGTTCTGTACAGGAGTTCAAGTCTTCTTAATTTACTAGTCTTGTCCAGCCTTAACAATTACAATTTTATTGATTTAAGGGAAGCAGCAAAGAACACGTGAGCAGCTTGTTTATTTTCTGATACTGTCCCACAAATCAGTCAAGTTAAGGTTAACTTTTAATTCATGAAAAATGCCATCTTTGAACTGAGCTAAAATAATTCGTAAAAGAAAAAGAAAATCAGGGACAGGATAAAAGCAGGAAGGGATGTGAAAAGATGGGATAAACTGAAAGGGAGGCAAAGCTTTCCCTCAGGCTCAGAGGGGAGAGTTTAAAAGGAGTTCCACCATAAGTTTGCTGGTGATTTCTTCAGTCACAGCTGCCTCAGAGGAGCAGAGTGACCTGGAAAGGCCACCTTTATCCAGCACTGCAGGCCTGATAAAAAAAAAAGGACAAAGTTTAGGGTGTGTTTGTGGCAAGCAGGGGTGGGCACGAGCTGTGGGAGCCACGGGGAGATGTAAAGGTCTCTCTGCATCACACACCAAAGGGCAGTGCAGATTCCCCCTGACAGGAGGGGGTAGCAAGGTGGGGGTCGGGCTCTCCTGCCACGAAACAGTGACAGGACAAGAGGAAACGGCCTCAAGTTCTACCAGGGGAGGCTCAGGTTGGACAGCAGGAGGAACCTCTTCATGGAAGGGCTTGTCAGACATTGGAAGGGGCTGCCCAGGGGGGTGGTGGAGTCCACCACACTCCCAAATTCCCGTGGATCGCTGCTGTCTGCCCACGTTGCTTGGCCATGCTCACCTTCGTCCTCATTGCGTGTCAGCAAAAGAACAAAACAGTTTTTTCTGCATTGCACAATTCCTTCCTCGGTCATTTATGACTTTCCCCTGATCTTTGGGTCACCTGAAAGGTTTTTATCAGCAGTAAATGTATGGGTTGTTTTTTTTCAGGTCATTAATTCAAATGTTAAACAGCATGGAAATGCTTTCTGCCCTACGCCAGTGGAAACACGGTCACTGCTTTAATTACTGCCTTTGCAATCACACATTGAATGCTATTAATCAGCTAATTTGAGAGCTGTTTAATGTCTCCTGCGTGCCCTGCTCACCATTGTTGCTCACTAAACGCAGGACTAACTTAAAGCATCACTTTCTGTACCTTTTCTTGGCAAAACCTGTAAGGTCAGGCCTGTCACAATTGTGTAAAACTTGGCAATGTTGTTTTTGTGAGGTACCAGATCCACTGGGCAGAATTACTACTTGGTCTTACTTTTGCTGCCCTCCTTTAATTTCCTTCCTCTATTAATTACTTGCCCCTAATTTATTGCGTCCTGTGTGAGATTCTGTGTTATTTAGGCTGGGATTAGTGCCAGACTAACTTTCCTAGGATATCCCATTTACCTTTTGAAAAAAACAATTATGACATCAGCCCAACCCTCCTCGTTCAGAACCTCCCAAAGTAAGCGAATAAACCCCATCATTGCTGATCCAGAGACCTCCTCCAGTGGCTCTTTGAAGGCTCTTGGGTGCAGTCAGACCTTGCTGGGTCAGGAATTCAACAGCTCTGCCCCAGCCCCCCTTCGGGGTGTGCTGCTGGAATGGAAAGCGTTTCACCATCCAGGCCGTGATTACATTATCTGGCAGAGTAGAAATATTTGGGGAACTTTTCTGTCTTCATCATTATCAACACTTCTTTTTTTTTTTTTTTTTTTTTTTTTCTGTTCCACTTCAGGCTGGTGATGGCTCAGTACCATTAGGAACAAATTCTTTTGCTTCCAGTGTCGTTTTATGGCTCCCCGTTGTCCTCAGCCCTCCCTGGCTGCCCATCTTTCCTCACATCATTTCCCTCTGTCCTGCACGAGGACCTGCAGTCCCAGGGGCTTTCCAGAGAGCCCCAAACCCACCCATGAGTTGGGAGGAATGATCATCCCTCCTGAGGAGTGGAAAAGGCAGGTCTGGGGAAGGCAAATCCTCGCTGTTACCTCAGGAAAAGTTACCCAAACTTCAGGAACAATTGGGAGAAGCTCCCTCCCACATTATTAAACACAAACTCGTCATCTTTAGGCCAAAAAAAAGTTGGTTGGAAACCACTGGAAGCAGGAGAGAACTGTCTGCCCCTGATGGCCCTGCTCTGATGGACACACCCCCCTAAATATCCTTGATCCTGAGCACTTGCTGGGATCCCATGGAGCTGCTGTGCCCTTGGACCCAGAGGGTCTGTCCAGAGCAATTACCCTCCAGTGATTACCATTTACACCCAGTTTGGAAAGTGATATATTAGAGAGAAATCCCAATGCTGTACTGGGAAAAAAAAAAAATCACCTCCTTCACCCTCAGTGTTTCAACCCTTAAGTAGCTGTGCTGCAACTAAACAAGGTGAGAGCACAGGTGTGAAGGGGAAGAGTTTATACAGACTGAAGGATTAATCTGATCAAGCCAAATTTGCTTCAAATAAAAATCTTTTTTTTTAATATGTTCACACTGTTGTTAAAGAATAAATAATTGTGAATAAACCCCTCTGTTGTCTTAGCCCATCTCTTTTTATTTTAGTAATGAAGTAGTTCAAGTAATATGTGAAAAGTCATTTTATTTGTGTTAAAACTCCTTAAAACTCTCATAGTACATTTGTTTATTATTATATTTGTATATTATATATGCATATTATAATATACATATATATTTATATATATTTACATTATATATACATTATTATATAATAATAAGCAAACACTAACACACAGTCCAGAGTTTCTCAGTCTTGTTTTTTTGGCCAGAGTTTCTTCCAAGGGCAGCTGTGAAATCAGAACTAAAGCAAGAGTGAAGTTGTGATGAAAAGAAACGAGGAGCAATTTCAACTCGGAGTATTTATAAACCTTTGCTTCAGCCGAGTCTCCATTTGCTCAAGAGCCTCCTTTGGGAGAAAGAGGAGGTTTTTGTTAACATCTGGGAGGTTTTTTTCACCTTGGTGACTGGAAAACTGTTTGTTCAGGTGGATAATGTGACTGGAGATGTGTCCTGCTCCTTTTGTTGATGATGAACAAATGAGAGGTGCACGATCCAAAACCGACAGAGGACATCGATCACAGCACCGATACAACAGAAATACAGAGCAAATACAAGATGCAAAAGCACAAAACAAATAGAAAACACAAGATTTTGGTCTTTGGCTATATAAGCAGAAGGGAAAAGGTGGTGGGGAGGGGAGGGAAGGTTCAGCTCATCTCTCTGGGTCTTTTTTTTTTTTTCATCTATTAATTTGCCCAGTTGTTCCCCCCCAAAAACAAACAAACAAACAAACAAAAAAAAAACCCTACAGGGCAAATTGTCGTGATGAGAACCCTGCCAGGACCTCTTCCCAAAGGGGAGGAGCTGACTGACAAAGAGACAGGAAAGTTTCTTGCTGGGAGAGGGTAAGGCAAGGAAGAGATTCCTGATGGATGGCACAGTTATCCCTGCAAAATCCAGAGTGGTGTTGGGTGGGGAGTCAGCTCACTGTGTCTGGGATGAGAAGAGATGGAGAGGAGAAGTCCACAAAGGGCAGGTCTTGCTTTGTCTGCAAGAAGGATCTCAGGCAAAAGAGTGAAGATTCACCACTCGAAGGGCACAAGTGGAAGCAATGGAAAGGAGAGAAATGGTCAAAAGCCTTTGGAGTCTTTCAGTGCCACCCTGTTTCTAAACTTCACCGTGGATTGGACTCTGAGACCCCTTGGCAAGACAAGCAGCACTTAAACTGCACCAATTACGTGTTTAAGGACTGGTCAAGGCTCAAGGGAGATCTTTTCACTCACTGCAACTTCCTGACAGGAGGGGAAAGTCGAGGGGGATCGGGCTCTGCTGCCAGGGAACAAGGGACAAGATGAAACAGCCTCAAGTTGTGCCAGGGGAGGTTTAGATTGGATATTAGGGAAAATTTCTTCATGGAAAGGGTTGTCCAGCATTGGAACTCACTGTCAAAAGAGGAGGTTAAGTCCCCATCCCTGAATGGATACGAAAGCCCTGTGGATGTGGCACTTGGGGACAGGGGTTAGTGGTGGCCTTGGCAGGGCTGGGGGAATGATGGGACTCGATCTTACAGGTCTTTTCTCACCTAAATGATTCCGTGATTCTGTTCTGTGGTTCTATGAAAAGAAACTGAGAAGATCTACCTTGTCTCATGCCATGAGGGTCATTGGTGGGGCTGAAGAGACAGGGCTGGATGGCAGGACAATTTCTGTGCCTCCACTGAGACTCTAAATCTTGGTTTTCCAGCGCTGTCCTCTCCGGATTTGAAACCCCCTGCATTTATGGATGTTCTGGGAAAGTGGCAAAAGACATCTATTCACAATAGGATTGCTGGAGACAGCTGAGGGACTGTTTCCTGGAATGATGGAAAAGGCTGCTTTGTGGATATCTGGCTGGACTGTTTCTACTTGAGTGATGACTTGATTGCTCCTGGGGTTTTGCTGAAATCCTGGTTGTATATTAAGACATGCTGACCCTTGGATGAGCATGTTTTTAGCATTATTTGAATAGAAAGAGGCTGGTGAGCACTTGGGCTGAATAAAGGCCCTGTGGCTGAAGGGAGTATATTTGGATTGGGAAAGGGCCGGGGTCAGAGATATCCACTCGTTCCTCTTCATGGCTGAGTTTTGGAGCTGCAGCCCAGGGTGTTGCTGCAGTGCTGTGCGTTAGAGGGGTTTTTCCTGGGGTGAGATGGACTGACTGTGGTTTGGGTGAGGGTTTCCCTCATCCCACACAGATGCTCAGAGTGGTAGAAGTGAAGTCTTGCTGCATCTGAAACTGGGGAATCTCTCTCCTTGCAGAGAAGAGAGGAAACTCAACAGCTCACTTGTAGACTTCCCTGTGCCACCTGCTTCCCTTCCTTTACCTTCCTTCCCTCATCCCACAAAAGTGCACCACGTCCTCCCTTCCCTGCTAGAAGGGCTTCAGAGAATCACAGAACTGTTTAGGTTGGAAAAGCTCTCCAAGATCATCCAGTCCAACCATTCCCCCAGCACTGCCAAGGCCACCACTGACCCCTGTCCCCAAGTGCCACATCCACAGGGATTTTAAATCACTCCAGGGATGGGGATCCACCCCTGCCCTGGGCAGCTGTGCCAGGGCTGGCTGACCATGAAGAGATTTTCCCCCAGTATCCAAACCAAACCTCCCCTGGCACAGCTGGAGGCCGTTCCCTCTCCTCCTGTCCCTGTTCCCTGGGAGCAGAGCCCGACCCCCCCCCAGCTCCCCCCTCCTGTCAGGGATTGCAGAGCCAGAAGGTCCCCCCTGAGCCTCCTTTTCTCCAGGCTGAGCCCCCCCAGCTCCCTCAGCCCCTCCTGCTGCTCCAGCCCCTTCCCAGCTCCGTTCCCTTCCCTGCACACGCTCCAGCCCCTCTGTGTCCTTCTTGTCATGGTTCTTGCACCTCCCATCCTCCACCTTGACTCTTGCTGAGCCTTTCAACGCCCAGGCCAGGCCCAGCACAGCCAAACCCAAGCTCAGTGGGGTCAGTCACTTCTCTGCCACCCAAGGTCACCACTCCAGCATCATCCTAGAACCCAGTCCTGTCCTCTGAGCCACCCACCCAGGCTCTATCCAAATCTCACCAAAAAAAAAAGGAGATTCCTCTATTTCCTTGAGGAAGCAAAGGCCTTGTTTGATCCCTTTCCATCCTCTACCTCAGCTTCCAGGAGCTGCCTCTTGTCTGGCCTTGGTGGCAACATCTTTCTCCTCTCCAGCTGGTGTTTCCAGGAACATCCTTTTAGGCTCATCCCCACCCATCCCTGCTCGTGGCCCTCCACGGACCTCCTAAGCCCGGGATGACAACGCCGCTCCTGTCACCCAATATCCAAGTTTTCCAGCTTTCTCCTGGCCCCTGTGGCAGATTTGGGCACGGTCCCCTCGTCCACCATGCCTGTGCTCTTCCCTGCCCCCCCAGCAGCGAGCGAACAGACAAACAACCGCTTTATGAAAAGCCAAGGGGGAAAGCCAAGAGCAGCTGCTTCAAATCTGGCTGCGACGCCGGCGGCAATTGCACAAGGCCGAGGTTTTGTTGATGTCCCCACCCCATTCCTGAGAAATACTGGATTTATTCTGGTGTCGCTGTGCCCGCTGCCCATGCCCTCAGCACATCAAAGCCCCATCTCTGGATTCGCCTCTGCCCCGAACGCAGAATCCCACAAGAAAAGAGGCGAGATTCAAACCAGGCTCCCCAACCCCGGGCCAGCCAAGTTCCTTGTCATGCCCTGGACATGCAGAGCTCGGTAAACAGATGGGTCTCACCGTCCCCGGGGGGATTGGTGGCTCGAGGCCCCGACAGAGCAGCAAGTTTCCAATTAAATGACCCTTCAGCCAAGAGGGAGCAGCCCCCCAGCAGCTCATCTGCCGGCAAGATGCGGCGCCCGGCCCGAGGCACGGGGGAGCACGGCCCGTCCCGCAGCCCTGGGTTGCATTAAATGTTTGGAGTGGCGGAATCCTGGAATCGTGGAATGGTTATTTGGGTTGGAAAGGGCCTTAAAGACCAGCTCGTTCCACCCCCTGCCTTGGGCAGGGGCACTTTCCACCAGCCCAGGTTGGGATTTCCAGGGATCCAGGGGCAGCCACAGCTTCTCTGGGCCAGGGGCTCCCCACCCTCCCAGACAACAATTCCTTCCCAATATCCCACCTAAATCTACTCTCTGTCAATTCAAAGCCATTCCCTGTGTGCTGTCCCTCCATGCCTTGTCCCCAGTCCCTCTCCAGCTCTCCTGGAGCCCCTTTAGGCCCTGCCAGGGGCTCTCAGGTCTCCCTGGAGCCTTCTCTTCTGCAGGGGAACCCCCCCAGCTCTCCCAGCCTGGCTCCAGAGCAGAGGGGCTCCAGCCCTGGCAGCATCTCCGGGGCCTCCTCTGGACTCTCTGCAGCAGCTCCACGTCCTTGTGCTGTTGTTCCCAGGGCTGGGGGCAGCACTTCCAAAAGCAGGGCCCTTCCATGAGAAATATTCCTCGATTCAAAAGTTCTGCCTCAACCACTGAGAGTCAGGTCTCCCATCTCCAGCCCTGCCAGCTGGGATCTGCTGCATTGAAGACAAACTCCCGTGCTGGTTTGCCCTTGGCAGGTGGGAGCAGGATTGGGATGCTCCCCCAGAACACGTGGAGACGTCCCAGACACATCTCCCTCACCCAGCAGGTGCTCTCCCTCCACGGAGGGCAGGAACCAGCCACATCCCAGCAGGAGTGCACTTACATTTTTCCTTCACCATCCAACTTTGCATCTTTCTGCCCAAGGTTGTTTTTCCAGGATGAAAAATCCATCACCACAAAAAAACCTGAATTTAGAGCCCATCTGCTATTTCTGTAGCATGAGCTGCAGGGCTGCTCTGGTGTGTGTCCATCCTGTAACTCAGCACCACCTCCCTCATGGTCTGGAAAGTGTCTGGAGAGAGGTAGGACCCATATTCCTGATGCATCAGCACAGGGAAAATCCTGCAGTTCTACAGGAAAGAACAGTTTGTCATTTTTTTCAAGTGGAAGTTGTGATTGCCCAGAGAAGATGGGGCTGCCCTTGGATCCCTGGAAGTGTCCAAGGCCAGGTTGGACTGGGCTTGGAGCAACCTGGGCTGATGGAAGGTGTCCCTGCCCACAGCAGGGAAATGGAATGACATGGTCTTTAAGTTCCCTTCCAACCCAGAGCATTCCATGATGATTCTTTGGTGTTCCCTGCAGGAATCACAGAAAGAGGTCAACAAAGACTGAAAAACAAAACAAAACAAAACTAAACTAAAAAACCCCATTAATCCAAAACAAAGAGACCCCAATATTTCCTGTATCCCAAACCCCATTAGGGCTGCGGGGGGGGGGGTGGTTTGAAATCCTCTCCCCAACCTCTCAAACCTCTGTGCCCAAATTTCCACACTTTATCTTTCCCTTTTATCCTGCCTTGTTTATTATAAGGAGACTGGAAGGATGGAGGTGGGTTTTTTTTTTCAGGAAATGGTTAAATGAGGAACACTGACTGAGAAAATCTGACAGACTCAAAATCTGTTGTTCCCATATGGATGTTTTCCCTGGTCTGTGTTCCCTTCTCTTTGGGGACTTCAGGCAGTAAACACCTCAAAGAGGGGTAATGAAGCACTCAGGACTGGGATGTTTAAATTCACGATAAGATTTATTTCCAAGTGGCTTGTTCAGAGCTGCTGAGGGGATTTGTAACCCTGATAGGAAATAAATCCACGTTCCCCGAGCCCCAATAAGTTTTCTTAACCACAGCATAATTCATCCTATCTCCCGATAGGGATATTTGGAGTTTTTAGCCTGGGCTTCCTGAGCAACAGGATATTTGTTCCTCAAAAAAAATTTAAGATCTATATTAAAAATAAAGAACTAATTTTGAGGTGGAAGTTTGTAATCTATCTCTTTTTTATTATTATTATTATTTTATTTTAATCTCATCAACTATTGGCCTTTAAAAAATAATTATCTGAACCCCACAGCATCTTGCTTCATCCTGTTTTGACTCAGTCCAGCCCAGAAGTCAAAATAAAAGGGGATGATGAAGCCTGCACTGTTTTTCCCTTCTTTCTTCTCCCCCTTTCAAAGGGAAAAGCTGCGAGAAGAGGGTTTGCTTTGTGGATGTGGTTGGACCGAATGGATCCTGGGGGAACCGCTCGGCTCCTGCAGAGCCTCTCCTGGAGCCAGGAGCCCTGCTGGAATTTTCTCTGGCTTTTCCCAGTGTTCACATCACTAATGAGAAAGGTGGTGGATTTTCCTGCCCCTGTTCCCAGAGGACTTCTAGATCAGGACATGGAGAAAGGCTGTTCCCTGCCCCGGGGCAGGCACAGCTCGCTGAAGAGGTGACACGGAGAGGGCACAGAGTGATGGATGAGCAGGCTGGGAATCCCTGTTTTCATCATGTCTAGAAAAAAAAAAGAAAAAAAACCACACCACAACAAAACCCCAAACCCATCCAATTCACTTCAAAGGCAGCCAGAGCACCTCATTAATTTCCAGCGTGTGATTACAATGCCTAATTAAGCTGTGGAACTCATCGCCCAAGAGCCGTTGTGCAAGAGCAGCAGGGGCAGAAAGATTGCAAAAAAAAAAAAAAAAAGAAATTAAAATTAGGAGGATGGGGGGGAAAATAAAAAGAAAAAGAGAAGATGGCATTTCTCTCTGTGTTGGAGCTAGGCTAGGTTGGTCTGAGAAAGGATATCAATTCTCAGAGCTACCAACAGCCCGTCGGGATGGAGCTTCTCCCACAGGACAATTGCCTAATTTATCAAGAGCAGGGTTTCTTCCATCCTTCTTTGCAACAGCTGGGAATGATTCACGTCCCAGGCAAGGTCTGGGGCAAGGCTGGGCAGTGGTTCTGGCACACTTTGGCCCTTCTTTGTCACCGGGTGCTTGGAAACTTCTGGCCAGGCCAGAGTTCAATCTGTCCATAATTTCAGGGCTGCCCATCAGAGTGCCGAAAAGCTGCCTTTTCCAGAGGCTTATCTCCAGAAAAAAATAGGTTGGAGGTGGTTTTAGGAAGGGCTTCGGAGCCCAGACGTGTGTCCAGATTCCCGGGGTGGGTGCGGAGGTTGCCTTGGTGACACGGGGAGGTGGATGTGGTGTTTACAACTCCAGAGCATTTTAACCCATGGGAACAATCTGTCAGCACAGGAGAGAGGCTGCTCTGAGTCACCACTACAAGGCACTGCCGTGGTCTTTGTGTATTCCAAGCTGTAAAAGCCCTATAAAGTGGATTAAAAACGGTGACATCCACCAACCAAGGTGTCTGTTATCGGTGGGCGCAGTCAGGAATCTTCCTGGAAAACCATTTCGTCTGGCGTGTCAATTGAAGAGCAATTTGGGACAGGGATTGTCCTTCCATCCTATTTATTACCTCAGACCTGCAAGGATCCTCAGCCGGTGCTTTTGAATTTCTGCAATAACACAAATAACAAAACTGGACTAAAAAAAAAAAAAATCGACATTCTTTATTTTTTTCCCCCACTCCCATTTCTTGGAAAAAGTGTTTTGCTTCTCACTGAAAGGTTTTTTAGCTGGACAAAAGATTCCCTGATCTGTCCCAGAGCCACAGAAACTCATCTGAGGGGACCTGGAATGGGATGGGGGACTTGGCATGGGATGGGAAAAGCCACGAGCTCTTACTGTTGAATGGTGCAGAAGGCCCAGAAAGGGACAACTTTCAGTGATATTTTCAAAATTTACCTCTTTTTTTCAATTGAAATATTTAAATTTTAATTTTTTTTTTTTTAATGGAAAAAAATCGTGTTTTCCTCAGGGCAAAAAAGAGTCCCACCAAGCCACGAGCATGGTTGTTTTGGTTGCCTGGTGTAGCCAGGGACTAAAACTGCCTGTGTAGGTACTGACAACAGTGCAAGGGAATGGTTTGGGTTGGAAGGGACCTTGGAAGTTAATCTAGTCATGTTCAGGGACACCTTCCACCAGCCCAGGTTGCTCCAACCTGGCCTTGGACACTTCCAGGGATCCAGGGGCAGCCACAGCTTCTGTGCCCAACCTGTGCCAGGGCCTCCCCACCTTCCCAGTGAGCCTTGTCAACAGGCTTTTTGAGGTGATGATGAAATTTTGGAGGAGAACTCTACCACAGGCAACAGATGTGGTGTTCCAGGTGTCCCCTCCGGCCCTGGAGCTCCAACCTGCTGATTGCTGCAGGCTTGGAGGGAGCAGCAGGGGCTGGACCACTGTGCTCGTCATCTTTCTTTCACTAATTATCTAATCATCCCCTCCTTTCCTCTTGGGATGACCAAGTTTGGACATCTTTTTGTCCCTGGACTCTCTGTTTGGTGCCAGCCAGGAATTTCTCAGGTGTAGTAAATGCTTTTTTTTTATTCCACATCAGGGCAGGGTCTGTTTGCTTTTTGTCCTTGCTGAAGCTCCCCCAGCATCATTCCTTCCGTCTCTCCCCAAAATTTTGATGGAAATCCAAGTGTCATGAAGTTTGCTGCACCCCCTGTCCTCTTCTATTCCCCTTCAGCTTTCCAGACCTTGCACTGCTCCTTGGATGAGAAGGAAAAGCCACGTGGAAAGCCTGTGGTGCCCGCGTGGAATTCCACTCGCACATGGAATTTTGGGTTCCTCAGCAAGGAGAGAATCACCTGGAGGTGTTTCTCCTGCCTGAGCCCCCCTGCTCAGGAATACCCAGGGCAGCTGAGTGCACTGAGAACATTAATCTGGGCACTTGTTCCAGCTAAATAGGACACTTAATTCCCATTAATGCTGAACTAATTAGAGCACAGTGAACAACAAAAGAGAAAACACCATCTTTGTGTCTGTGCAAAGCTATTCATGATCTTCCCCCCCTCATCCCCCCCCAAAAAAAATATAGGCCATCCTTCCCTTCCTCAAGCTCAAAGGGGAGTCTGCATTCGGTGATGAGAACAACCATCAGCAATTCTCAAGATTTCATCTTTCATCTTTCATTCAGGGATAAATTTATCTACAAAGAAAAAAAAAATCTAAATATTCCTGAGTGCAGGCCACATTAGTCAACCCCCCCCCCCCCTTACATTGCTAAATACAGTGTGTGCACTGAGAGTGACCTAAATATGATTAAATTACCCTGTCTAATTCCAAGCAAGAAAAGGCTACCCAGGATTACTTTAATGAGCTGAAAAAGATGCTGTCAGCCACTTTCTCGGAGCGGATTGAATGCTCTCCGTTATTCCTTGTACCCACAGCATCCTACGGCAGGAAAACAAAATACTTGTCTGCTCATCATTGTTAATATTCCCATTATTTATTCCCGCCCAGGTCTCCTTAGGAAATGCAGTTTGTGCTCCATCTGTTTGCCCCCCCCCCCCCCCCCGACGTGCTGCAAAGCCACTTGGCAGTTCCAAGAAGCTGGTGGAGAGCACTGATTGGACTCCAAATTATCTTTCCAGAAAAGTCTGGAGTCCTTTTAGCTGCTCAGCACCACGGTGGGCCAGACCTCAGCATCCTGAGCTGTGCTGACTGGAGATAGATGTTAAAAACAAGGAGGGAAATGGCTCAGGAAGACCCTGAACAAATTGTTAGAGGCTGGGACGGTGTCACAGAATGGTTTGGGTTGGAAGGGACCTTAAAGATCATCCAATTCCACCCCAATTCCACCTTCCACCAGCCCAGGTTGCTCCAACCTGGCCTTGGACACTTCCAGGGATCCAGAGGCAGCCACAGCTTCTCTGCCCAACCTGTGCCGGGGCCTCCCCACCCTCACAGGGAGGAATTTTTTCCTAATATTTAATCTACACCTGCCCCCCTTCAGTTTAAGGCCATTCCCTGTTATCCTATCACTCCAGGCCATTGTGAGAAGTCCCTCTGCAGCCTCCCTGTAAGCCCCCCTAAGGCACTGGAAGGTGCTGAAAGGTGACCCCAGAGCCCTCTGTTCTCTCAGCCTGTCTCTGGAGAAGCATCACAACGACATTCCTGTATTTCCTCTACTGCCCACTAGCAGAGAATTGCCCAAGTGACATTTCAGACCAGGGCAGATGACCATTTCAATGTCATTATTTGCAAACAGCTCCTTTTCCATCTATGAATTGCACTGCATTGGATCTGGACCCCATTTAGATACCGACTAGTTGAAGCAAGGTGGATTTCTGGGATCAAACCCCAGAAATCCCTCGAGGAACTGGCAGGTGTTTCAGCAGCTCCCAGCCCGTGGGATGAAGCTCCAGTGATCAGGAAGCTCTTGGTAACTGTGGGCAAACAGGGGGGGAGAACCTCAGTGCCCATCCACGAGGTGTCACCGGCAGTCCAAGGGTGGAACAGCTCAGCTCTTTATTCTCCTGAGTTCTGGGAGGAGAAGGGGTGACATGTTCTGCTTCCCCCTCTGGCTCAGGAAAGGATCAGAGGAATTCCTCAAGTGCACTTGGTGGGGGAGGAGAGATGCCACCCAGACCAACAGCAAACTGGAAAGGGCTGGAAAAACAAACCAGCTCGGGAGAGGGACGTGGCCCTCAGCGCTCCAGAGGTTTGGACCATCCCACCCGTCATGGTGAGGAGATGGGAGTGAGTCCAGAGGGGCCACCAAGTTGATTAAGAATGCTGGAGCCAGGCTGGGAGAGCTGGGGGGGTTCCCCTGCAGAAGAGAAGGCTCCAGGGAGACCTGAGAGCCCCTGGCAGGGCCTAAAGGGGCTCCAGGAGAGCTGGAGAGAAATTTGGGACAAGGGATGGAGGGACAGGATGAGTGGGAATGGCTTCCCAGTGCCAGAGGGCAGGGATAGATGGGATATTGGGAAGGAATTGCTGGCTGGGAGGGTGGTGAGGCCCTGGAACAGGTTTTCCAGAAAATCTGTAGCTGCCCCTGGATCCCTGGAAGTGTCCAAGGCCAGGTTAGAGCAACCTGTGCTAGTGGAAGGTGTCCCTGCCCATGGCAGGGGGTGGCAACGAGATGATCTTGAAGGATCCTTTTAACCAAGGCCACTCAATGATTGATTTTATGATTCATCAAGCTTATCATGCAATGCACAGCTGGAGAAGAGAGAGCCCTGTGTCTCAATCCCACCATAAATAAATGGAATACCAGGCTGGCAAACCCTGAGAGGGAGGGAGAGGGACTCACATGTCTGTGAGCACACCAAACTTCTGCTTTCCTCTTCTCCTTTAAGGACCGGAGTGCAATTAAACAGGAAATAATCAGTGTATGTGGCTGAGGACAGGGCTGAAGGGTGACTTTAAACATTTCATATCCTCATCAGCTGCTGAAGCCCAGAGCTGGCTCTGGAATGTTTCCCCCACCTCGTGCAGCCGGGTTTGCCATAACTCAGGCAGGCCCCTTCCATCGGGGAAGGTTTCGGGGACAGACCCGGAATGGTTGATGTTGGAAAAGCCCTCTCAGATCGAGTCCACCCCGGCAGACCCAACGTGCCCCCGGCCTCCCCCCTCGCCCTCTGCTTTCTTTGTGATGCCTCCTGGCATCAGGACGCCAATTTACAAGGAATGTAAATTGGTGTCTTCTCTGCCGACAGGAATTCTCCGACTCCTGCGGCCGTCTCTGCGAGATTGTTGCAGTAATTAATTTCCAATCAAGCAAATTTGCGTAAATCTTCCCTTTAGAAATCTGCCTTAAATCAAGGGTTTAGGCACCACGTTCCAGCTTGGATTCATTAAAAATAGATTGCTATTGAAAGCTGCCAGCGCTGTAAATACAGGCACCACGCCACCCTGCAGGACGGTTTGGAGACACGCTCTCCACATAATGAAAACCTGCCTTCAAAACCATCCCCACAGCAAATGTCCCCTGGAACTGGGAGTGCTGGGCTGCTCTCAGAGCCCTGACAGCCTTCTCTCTTGGTGACATCTCTAGTCTTGCAGGGATGGCTTTGAAGCAACCAAAAGGAGAAGGAGAGAAGGTCTTGGCAACTTGAGGAATCCTCTCAGAGATGTTTTGTGTGCAACCCGCAGGGCAGAGAGCAAACTCTGCTGCTCTAGGAGGGGAGGAATCGTGGAATGGTTTGGGTTGGAAGGGACCTTTGAAGTTAATCTAGTCCAACCCCCCTGCCATGGGCAGGGACACCTTCCACTAGCACAGCTTGCTCCAACCTGGCCTTGGACACTTCCAGGGATCCAGGGGGAGCCACAGCTTCTCTGCCCAACCTGTGCCAGGGCCCCACCATCCTCACAGTAAGAAAACTCTTCCTAATATCCAGTCTCAATCTACCCTGTTTTAATTTAAACCCATTGGAATTACAGAATCACAGAGAGGTTTGGGTTGGAAGGGATCACCTTGCTCCAACCTCCCCCTGCTGTGGGCAGGGACACCTTCCACCAGAGCAGGTCTGGAACAGTTCCAGGGATGGGGCAGCCACAGCTTCTCTGGGCAACAACTCCTTGTCCCTACTAAAAAGTCTGTCCCCATCTTCCCTATAATTCCACTCGAGGGAATTCTCTGTAGGGCATGAACTGCACCGTGAAGGCCGAGCAGTCCAAAACCTTCTCAGTGACAACAGAGAGGGGAGGCACGGGGGAACGGTGGAACCACAGCTCTCCCCCTCCAAATCCGCGTGCAACCCTTCTCCTCTGCAGATCTGGGGCTGGCAGAACATGAGGAGCCACGGCTCTCATCCGGCGTCGGGAGGGAAGGGGTGGAAACCACCCCTCCTGGGGTCTGTGCTGGGCTTTCAGCAGCCTCCAGCTCAGCAGGATGCAGGTGGGGACTGCTGTGCCCTCGGGAAGGGCTCGTGGAGTCAGGGAATGGTTTAGGTTGGAGAAGATCTCGAAGTCCAGCAGGTGGGTGGGGATGCTTTCCCTTTCCTCCCCGTGCCTCGCCCTTCCTGTCCCCAAAGGCTCAGCTTCACCTCCACGCCCGCCTTGCAGCAACTCCACCACTGCCCAGCCCTGGTGGGCACTGACATCGCACCAAATGGTCCTGGAATGTGCAGAATCCATCCCAGCCTTCCCTGGAGACTGAGGTTTGGCTCACAGAGAGACCAATCCTAAGATGTGCCATGAGAGGCCACTCCTGCGAGGGCTGAGCCTTCCCAGGACCAGGCTGTGACACGGAGAAATTCACCAAAAGCACCCCAAAAAAATAAAAGTTCATTTTCTTCCTGCTGCCCAAACTACCCAAGTTTTAGAGTCAAGGTCCTCTCCTGCTCTCTCAGGTGCCCAGCCCGGATTCGTCTCCAGCCACCTGGAAAGCCCTGCAGAAGACTGATGTCTCTGGTGTTTTTTTAAAGGAGGAGATTTCTCTGGGAAAAAATGAGCAGGGTGATTTGGAGCTGGGTGGAAGAACATCCAGTAATCCCGATTTCCAGCTTCCTCAGCCACCAAAACCACAGGGGGGAAGGAAAACTTGACAGCACAGGGCTGTTCAGGGGTTGAAGCACATCATGTGTTCCAGACCTGGGAATGAATGAGAAACCTCCTGGGGAAAGTGGGGCCTCAACGTGCTGCTCTGAGACCTGCCCCTGGGACTGTGGCAAGGCAAGGGATTTTCCCAAAACCAGGATGCAGGAGAGGATAGGGCTTGTTCCTGGAGGGGGCCTTTGTTTCTTTCTTTCTTTTTTTTTTCTTTTTTCTTTTTTTTCTTTTCTTATTTTTTTTCTCCTTTTTTTTTCTTTTTTTTTCTCTTTTTTTAAATTTTTTTATTTTGTCTGTTTCTTTTTCCTTTTTCTTCTTTTTTTTTCTTTTTTTTCTTTTCTTTTTTCTTTTTCTTTTTGTTCCTTTTCTTATTCTTCTTTTTCTTTTTTCATATTTTTTCTTTTATTTTTTCTTTTCTTTCTCTTTTTCTTTTTTCTTTCTTTTTCCTTTTTTTAATTTTTCTTCTTTTCTTTTTTCTTTTCTTTCTCTTTCTCTTTTCTTCTTTTTCTTTTTTGTTTTTTTCCTTCTCTTATTTTTTCTTCTATTTCTTTTTTTCTCTCTTTCCTCTTTTTTGGTTTTTTTCTTTCTTTTTTTCTTTCTTTTCTTTTTTCTTTTTTTTCTATTTTCTTTTTTCTTTCTTTCCCTTTTCTTTTTTCCTTTTTCTTTTTTCTTATTTTTCTTTTATCTTTTTTCTTTTTTTCTTTCTCTTTTGTCTCTTTTAATTTCTTTTTTCTTTTCTTGTTTTTTCTTATTTCTTATTTATTTCTTCTTTTTTTTTCTTTTTTGAGATATCTCTGCACAACTTTTGTTTTTTAAGAGTGAAAAAAAGAAATCAAACTTGCCTGAGGCGTGGAGCAGCTTCCCGGGGAAGAACCCTGGGCAAGCATGGGCTGATTGCCCACCAGGCAAGGGCTAAGCTACAGAGAGGATAATTTATGCTCTCCAACCACCACAGCTGCTGGGAGAGGAGAATGGTGGAGAAATCAGGGAGAAAGCACCAGGGAAGGGAAGGGGATCCTGGATTAGTTGGTTTTTCCAGCACTTCCCCCTGGAGCTGAACTGCTCCCCAGAGCTGTTTAAATCCCAGTGCTGAGAACTGGGGCTTCTCCTCTGCCCCGTGCTGCTCTCAGCCCACTGTCAGTGCTCAGTAAATAACAGGGATGTAAACTGAAGGCATTCCTGCCATTAATCACCACCCAACCCACATCCCCACTAAGTGCACTGATAGCACATCTACCGTCCAATTTCTGTTTCAGGATGCTTTAAAAAAACTCAGACCATGACGTTTCTTATTTCTCTGGCCTCAGCCTGACTGGCTGGGTAAGGAGACTGCTGCAAAATTACTTTCATCAGCTGCTGTTCAGCTGGTCTCAGAATCTATTTGCCGGGCTGCAAAGCAAAATTACAGGCATTCAGTATTAAAGTATTTGCAGAGTGGCATTAAGCAGGGGTGCTGCTGGATTATTCGCCATGGCAACTCAGGTTGCTCATTCCTCTTCTCCCTAAACGTGGGAGAGCCAAGGCACCGGGAAATGCTCTGCCCTTAATGTGACAAAGTGCATTTGGGTCACACAGAGCATTTACCTTCCCAGGGAAGCCTCCCTGTCACACCAGGGCGGGCAGAGCTGGGGAGGGGGAGGGGGTGTTTTTCTGCTGATTCCATGGGATTGCCTGGATTGGGCCCGACAAACTTCCCATTCTTCATCCTAAGCAGTCTCAGGATCTTCAGGGTCTTCTCATAATGAGCTTTTCCCTACTTATTCTGACAGGGGCACGTGCCAGACGTGTCCCAGGTGTCCTTCATGTATATCCTAAGTCCTTCCCCTGATAAACCCCCCTGGAGGATGAACTGCAGTGCAGGGAGTCACTGTCTGGGAGATCACCAGATCTCCCCTACAAACTCACCTGGACACGGCCCTGGCTCGTGAGGTGGAGTCAAAGCATGGCCAAGATCCCTTGGGAATTCCACGGGCTGCTGCTGCCCCACAGAGCCCATCCAGTTCCTGGTCAGCCCTCCCAAGGAGGGAGGTCAGGACAGCCTGTCCTGTGGGAAAGAAACACATTTTGCAGAACTGGCATGAGAATGCCTGATTATTAGCAGAGATCTTGTTGTCCCTAAAAATATCTGCTGTGGTTTGCATGGTGTCCCTCTTGCCTTGGTTGGCTGAGGATTGGGCTGGCAGGCTTTTCTTAGCCTGGCTTAACATCTCCTTTGGATTTCCACAGCCCAGCAGTTCATGGCACTGGACTGTGCATGTTCCTGTGTCCATTTCTCATCCCTCCCTTGCTGGTTCAGCCCAACATCCTGTGGTCCAACCACTGTCAGCATCTTGCAGCCCAGGGACAGGACACACAGGACTTGTCAAGCCACATCAGCTTCTCCCAACCCATGGATTTTCCCTCCAGTCAGGGGCAGTCACAGATCCCTGACTGAAAGGTGGTCCTTTGCCACTCCTGCAACATCAGTGGGATTCCTTGTGGTCACCAACACCTCGGGATCATTGCACACTCCCGTGAAACTCATCCCTCCCTTGTCCATCAACATAAAACTCTGTCTCCCAGGGGTTGTTCAGCTGATTCCCTGTCAACCAGCATTAACCTAAACACCTCGTTCCTTCCCCAGTGTCTTCAAAATTTTGGGATGGGGGAGAAAAAAAAAAGAAAAAAAAAAAAAAAGTCTGGTTTTACTTGTTCTGCACAAACACAAGGGGTTTGGAGGGGTGGCAAGGGATGGGTTTGGTAAGTGCCAAACGATTCCAGAGGCCATTGGCACTCTCCTGGCTTTGAGGAAACCTTCAGGAGAGGAAAAAAGTAGAGTTGGTGTAAAGCCAAGCAGAAGGGAAAGCCACTGCCCTGAGAGGGCAGGATTGCTGTCCCCAGCCCTGCACGAGGGACACTGTGGAGGCACCATGGCCACAGCATCTCTGGAGTATTCAACCGATTCCTTCTCCTAATATCTCATCCCAAAACACAGAGCCTTTCCCAGCTCCCCCCTATTCCCTTATTCTGCAACAAACAGTCCTGCCTGTTCCCCCTCACTTCCCCTGCCATCTTCACATTCATCTCTCATCCAGCTTCTCCTCTTCTCTGAGGGTCTTTGCCTCAAATCCCCTTCACCTCCCTCTCTTCTTTTCACTGTGTCACTTGGACACCACAGCCTCTCCCAAACCCTTCTGCTCCCACCCCTCCTCTCGTGGTCCCCAGGTTTTGACTCAGCTCTTCTCACTCATTCATCTTCGTTTAACAATCAGACCTCCTTCCACTCTGCCTTTCCCCTTCCTCAAGAGCTCGTCCCTTCTTCCCTCTCCTGCCATCTCCATCACCTTTTCTTTGTCCCTCTTGGCCACACAGTGTCCAGTCAGTCACACCGGTGACATCTCCCCCACCACATTCCTGAGCCCTTGGCTCCTTTGCCATCCTCAAGCACCACAAGCACTCAGCTGGCCCTGGCTCACACCCCATATCCCCTTCAGGAAGAATTTCTTTGTGAAAAGGGCTGTTAAGCATTGGAAGGGGCTGCCCAGGTGGATCCCCACCCCTGGAGGTGCCCAAGGAAGGACTGGACATGGCACTCAGTGCTCTGGGCTGGGGGACAGGGTGGGGATCAGGCACAGGTTGGACTCGATGACCTCAGAGGTCTTTTCCAGCCTCAATGATTCTGTGATTCCATCATTCTATGGCCTCTCTGCCACTGCCATCAATCCACCCACATGGCCCTAATGCTGCCGCCAGGATGGCTTTCTTCTCAGCAGATCTCTTCCACCTTCCTCACCAGACCACTCCACTGCCAAAATTGCTGCAGCACAAGCCACACACCATCCCTGCTTCTGACACATCCTGCCTTCCATCTCTGGAGCTCCTGTGACCTTCACCCACCTAAACAACCACCACCTTTGCAGTGCTCCTCCTCTGCTGCCTCATCCCCTCTGTCCCCCCCCACCTCCTCCGTGCCCTTCTCAGTCCCAGCTGGAGCCTTCCCGCTGACAGGCAACACAAAGCCCTTTTGCATCGCTCCATGTGGTGGCCAGGAGGGGCTTTCTTGGGGGAAAGAAAGGCAACAAAAAGCCCTTCTCTCTGGGCTCTCCATCCCCACGGCCCTCCCAGCACGGCCAGGGGAGGGATGTGAATGGAGATGCCCTCGCTGAGTTTGCAGCGGCACCACCGGCTCCCCGAACCCACAATGTGTAAGGCAGGGGAAATGCCACGGGCTCTGCAGAATGGAGGGCAGGTTGCCAGGCCACTCTGCACAATAAAGGCATAATTATGGCTTCAGTGGCTTTGCTTGGCTTTGAGGTTTGCCCCAGTGGGGAAATGTTGTTCCATCCCAACCTCGGGGAAGGGGATGATCTCATGGGCTCACAACTGCTCGGGCCACGCTCGCCAGAGACCATCCAAAGGGGAGAGCTGGGAACTCCAGTCCTTTCCCAGTGGGCTGGAGGAAGGCTGGGAGGGTGGTGAGGCACTGGAACAGGTTTCCAAGAGAACTTGTAGATTCCCAATCCCTGGAAGTGTCCAAGGCCGGATTGGACGGACCTTGGAGCAACCTGGGCTAGTGGAAGGTGTGCCTGCCCATGGCAGGAGGGTGGAATGAGATGATCTAGAAGGTCCCTTCCAACCCAAGCCATTCCATGATTCTGTGTAGGTTTAATAATAAAAAGTTCCCACCCAGATCAGCAGCCTGTTCACCACCCCGTGGTTATGGTGTTCCAGAGCCACGACGTGGCACAGAGCAGAGCAGGATCTGCTGGAGAGATGAGACCATTGGGATGATCATCTGACAGTTTTTTAACCCATTCTTAATCCCATTTTACCATGACATTGTGTCTACTCAGTGGCACAGTGCACCCTGTAGACCGGCCAGCTGCTGGGATCTGGATTTCTGTTGAACAGCAAAGACTCTTGCTTTATTCATTTTATTTTTTTGGTGGGTGTTTTGGGGGATTTTTTAGGGTTGTTTGTTTGGGGGTTTTTTTAATAGAATAAAGCGTCCTTTTTACTACTTCTCTGTGCCTCTTTCCATTTCAGTTTGGAGAGGAGGAAGGAAACAGAGGAAGCCAAAGCTGATGAATGCTTCCAGATAAAATTCCTCCTGGACCTTGCCAGTTCTCTGGCCACCCATCACATCCCTCCTCTGATGCTCATTGTGATGCATTCTGACTCTCTGCAGATCTACCATTGTTTCAGGGAGCCTTAATCTTTTTTTTTTTTTTTTTTCCCTGTGCCTTCCCACAGGTTTGCACGTGGAGAAGCTGGATCTGATGGCCTGGAGAGCTGTGAATTCTGAGGCCTGCAGCCTCCTCTTCTTCTCCCTGCTGGGAAAGTTGGAGAAACTAGTTGGAGAACATTTCCTGATTCCCTAAAGTGTGGTGTGGGGTTTGAGCTCCTGCAAGGATCCTGAAAAGCAGGATGGTGAACGAACAGCCAGAATCTGCTAATCCACTCCAGCCATCTCCAACCCATTTCTAGGCTCTCCATTCATTCCCAGCTCTGCCCTGAAAGGCCTGTTTTGTTGTAAAGCACTTTTTTTTTTTTCCTTTATATGACCTTGAGGGATTTTAAGAGGCTACAATTAAACCCAGCTTTTACCAGCAGCGGGGCTGTTTCCAACGGCACGTTCCTGTACTCGGGCAAACATTCCCCAGCTCCAGCCCCCCTCTCTGAAAACAATGCATTTCTCATGGTAAACCATCCACAAGCTCTTCCCTTTCCATGGATTTCAGGACCCCAAAATAACGAGTGGGCTGAACACGAATATTTTAAGACCAGCAGCTTAACGAGCACATTCCCAACAAGAAAACACCTTTTTTTTTTTTTTTAATTTTTCTTTTTGCACTTCCACAAACCCAAACTTGGCATCTAAACTACCTGGGCTGGTGAGGAAGAAACCATGGCAACTGCAGAATTTAATTGGATGGGTGTTGGAAGTCACACAGGAATCATGGAAAGCGGCTCCTGAGGGTGTGTGGGATGAGGAAGTGTGAGCCCCTCCGAGGAAATTTCGTCTCCCCTGAGCACAGAGGGGGTTCCTGCAGAGAGGAGGGAGCTGGTGTTTCCCTTCTGCAGATTTAAGGGCTCAAAGTGGTGCCAGTGTAGCCAAAATGTCCAGGTCTTTTGAATTTCTCTTGTCTATTTGACCACCAGCCAGCCTGGTCTAGTGGAAGGTGGCCCTGCCCTTGGGAGGGGGTTGGAAACAGATGATCTTTAAGGTCCCTGTATGATTTTATCACCAAACCACTCTATGATTTTCTGACCTGTACAAGACGACCTGTCAAGCTTTGGGCTGACTCAGAGCTCTGCCCTTGCTTCCTCCAAATTTCTTCTTTTCCCTTTTGTTTCCCTCGGCTCAAAACCAGAGGTTTCAGCTGCTGTTTCTCAGATCTCCTCCCCGATTAGTGGCTTATTGCCCACTTGGCTGAGATGCAGCACTGACACAAGCACTTCACTGCTTCTGCTACAGTTTTTTAGCTTTTTGTACCCCCCCCCACCTGGTCTGGATTGGACCCTCAGCCAGGAGAGACATTGAGGGGCTGGAGCGTGTGCAGGGAAGGGAACGGAGCTGGGAAGGGGCTGGAGCAGCAGGAGGGGCTGAGGGAGCTGGGGGGGAGACTCCACCACCTCTCTGAGCAGCCCCTTCCAATGCCTGTCCCCACCCCTGGAGGTGTCCAAGGAAGGACTGGACGTGGCTCTCAGTGCTCTGGACCGGTGGACAAGGTCTAGTTAATTGGTCCAAAGTTGGGCTTGATGACCTTGGAGGTCTTTTCCGACCTCAAGGATTCTGTGATTCTACAGAACCCTGTAGGTTGCAAAAGCCCTCTAAGACCATCGAGCCCACCACTGGAAAAAAGGTGGGAAGGAAAGGGATCTGATCACTCCAAGAAGATGAACCACAGCACATCCCCTGACCTGGACACAAGAATCAAGCCCATCCTTGCCCCAGGATATCCCACAGGTTCTCAGCCCTCCTTTAAACCCACCCGTGGCTCCCCCCTGTGCTCCAGGATCCACTGGGAACACCCGGAGCCAAGCCCTGCGTGTCTGGGGAGTGAGCAAAGCCTGCTGAGTGGGATCTGGCTGCGCTGTTTGTGTTGCTAAAGAGCAGCACACGGGCATGGGAGGCTGGGGGCGACCTTTGGAAACACGAGACGTAAACAATGATCTGCCAGCGAGAGTAAAAGTAAATGGCTCTCAGCAGACAGCCTTGGATCTGGGACTGTAGGGCCATTAGGCCTGTTATTGATACCCCAATAATCCCAACCAGTGAGGAATCACTGCCAAATTAGCCTCCTACAAGGATGTCCTTGTTCATCCTCTTCTTGCAAAGGCCTCTCTTCTCCTCGTCGCCGTCAGCGGAAATCGCCCTTCTCTGCTCTCCCCCGGTGCTCCCCCAGCTTCTCCAGTGCACTTAAAAACTCATTGCAAGGTTTTATTAGATATAAACTGAACCTGAAGCGAGTGGAGGCTCCCCATCCCTGCCAGGGGAGGGTGTGTGCTGTGCTGGAGGGGCTGAGCAGCAGCAGCAGAAGGTTTGCTGACAAACACGAGCCGGGTCCCTCCTGCCTTCCACCCCGAAATCCCTGCACTGAAGCCTCATTTCCTCTGGCACTTGGCTGTACAGGACACAGGGGCCTCCCAAAACTCGTGGATCTGTCCATGAGGGTGACTGACAGGGGAGGAGGGGATTTCTCCATCAGGTGTTTGCACCCACCCAAGCCTGGTGGGTGGCCCTGGGCCAAGGGGAGCTGCTGCCACAGGCTCTGAGTCGGGACAGCTCTCCTCTTGTTGGCTTATCCTCCTCCTTTAAGCCCTGGATCTTCCCATCCAAGTGTGGAAACATCCTGCCTGCCCCTCACCTCTCCCTCCTTGCCAGTGTTTCCCCCTCGTTCCAGGATTTCCCCTTGGCCCAGGGTGCTGACAGCCACGGAACATGGAATGGGAACAAGGACACGAGTGCTGCTGACAGGGAGATGTCCAGCTGATGGGAGACCACCATGGTGCACCTCAAGGGCTGCTCCTGTCTGTGCCCCTCTCCAGGCTCTTCTCCCAGCCTGGCAGAGGGCACAGGAAAAACGAGGGATGCAGATGCAGAGGAGCAAAGACCAAAATTTGAATGGAAACAGCTGAGCACAGAAAGGCCCAGGTCAGGAAATCCCAGAGCTCTGAGCAGGGAGGGGGAAAACCTGCACAGATTTACTTGGGACCATGTGCGTCCCCTTCTTCAAAAGTTTGCTTTTAATCCTTCCCAGCAGGGCTTCAATTAAAGAAGGAAGGAAAGTAAACAACAAACCAGAAATGGCTGAGGATTATTACCTAAGGAGAGGGAGACCTGCACAAATGTTTCCCTTCACCACAAGATTGAAATGGTTTGGGTTTGTTGTGGGGGGGTTTTTGGTTTTTTTTTGTTTGTTTGGTTGGTTTTTTTCTCCTGTAGCTTAGAGGGCAAAACAGATTAAAGAAAAGCCACCTATTTCCATGAGAACAAGGCCCACCCTCACCCCTCGCTGGAATCCCACGGGGTTTGGTTGTCTCAGTCCCCTCGTGGCTCCTTTAAAGTCCTGTTTAGCAACACAACACGAGTGTTTCATCAACTCTGAAAGCGCAGGGACCGCGTTCCCTTGGAATTTGTTATTCCCAGTGAAGCCAAGACAACTGCTGAAAGCCCAGGGAGATCTGGGCTGCATTTGCAGGGGGTGAAAAGGGTGGCCTTGAAGGCCATTTCTGTGCTGAGTCAAAAGGAACCTTTAAAAAAAGAATTGTGACGTCTCCAAAAATGGCATTTCGAGCCCTCCCCCTCCTTGAGGGGATGAGTTGTGTGGCTGTGGGTCACCAACCTGGTCAAAGAGCATCCAGTGCCACCCCCCTCCCATGGGCAGGGACACCTTCCACTAGCCCAGGTTGCTCCAAGCGCCATCCAACCCGGCCTTGGACACTTCCAGGGAATCCACAACCCCTCTGGACAAATCAATGTGGCCAAAGCCCAAAATGACTCACAATTATTATGTATTTCTTCTGATTCTTTCCTTCCACACAAGAAGGAGGGAGAAGAAGACGAGAGACACGTTCACTGAGTGGAAGGCTTGGAAGAATGAAAGTTGGTTAAAAAGCCCCCACAAACAACAATCTGCTGTTTTCATCCCTGAGCTCAGATCGTTCCCTGCACACACAGAGCGTGTGCTGACATCATTTTTCTTTGGATATGTCCGTCACTTGGGGATATCTGGGAGCAGCACCAGTGGTGGGGGGTGGGCACAGACCCCAGGGGCCAGACTTGCTGAGCAGCAGGGACGTGGCAGAACCCTCTGTCCCCCACCCCCAGAGTACAGCAGGTGCCCAGGAGAGTGATCACACCCTGCTGATAGTGGCACCAATTCATCAGGGGCCTGTTAATTAACTGACAACCAGCCAAATTCATTCCCTTATCTCCCAGCACGCAAATGAGGCTGCTGAGACAATCCTGCCTGGGAGGGGGGCTCCCTTAATGCCCTGCTAAGGAGACATTTCCAGAAGGGAAGCATCCAAGGAAAAGAGAAAATATAAATTCATCGTGGTGTTTGCACCTTTTCCACCTGGGGTGACAGAATAAACCTCAGCTTGTGCCTGGAAGATTTGATAGCACAAAATAAAAAAGAAAAAAAACAAGGATGTAGCAAAGTTCTTCTGGCCTGGGGACCTTCACAAACAGATCAGCAGGAAGAAAATACCAATTAAAGAATATTTGGTACTCTGAGAAGTTTAACAAGCCTTTCCTAACTCTCCTAACTAAAATGGGAAAAAATTACTGTTGGGGAATGGTGAAAGAGGAGGAAATGTGGGGATGGGGGATTTTTATCTCCTAGGGAATTGAGCCCCCAAAAGACAATATCATATCAGGATGTTCTGAGCAAGGGGTTTCAGTGCTTTCAGGAAACTTTGGTGCTGTTGTATCAGCACCATCAGACTTGTGAGACCAGAGCTGGAGCCTCCTGGATAGTTTTGATCAAACTCATTTTAAGAGGCCTGGGGGAAAGAGATGCTGGAGTGAGACCAGAGTGAGCAGCAAAGGGAAAATCCGAGTTTGCAGTCAAATTGGGGGGTCTAGAGGAGCTGAAACATGTCCTTTCTTTATTCCAGGGTGTCTGGGATTCAAGGTGTGCCCTGCTGGGAGAGAATGTTGTGGCTGGGAAAGGCTGCCAGGCATCCGTGCTCCCCACGGGGTCATCCGAAACATCCAAAGCCTTAAAAAGGACTTTTTTTTTCCCCAAAAAAAGCCAAACAGCCAGGAACTGGAGACTGCTCCATTTCTTTCCCTCCTGCCACGAAAGGCAGATGCACAAAAGGGGAACTCAGTGAAAAAAAAAAAAGAGAAGAACCTCTCAGAGCTTAAATAATCCGTTTGGGAAGCAGTTCCCACAGGCAGGAGCACGGCAGAGGACTCCACAGGAAAGGCAGCGAGATAGCTCCCTAGGAGTGGCAGGGAAGAGAGATTACAGAGATTTCCTCTGTTTGTTACTCGAACAATATCAGGGGACGGGGTTTCTCTCGCAGAACTGCCCTCTGTGTGTGTGTGTGGAGCGCTCCTGCTGTCCCTGCCTGTCCCGTGGGACGTCAGGAGATGGCTGCAGTGGCTTCAGGATGGCTTGGGAGCAGTGCTGACTCAGCAGAGGGACACAGAGCCATCCCACGGTGGCAGCTATCCCCCAGACACAGAACCTGCGGGATAAGCATCCCACAGAAAAACCTGGATGCAACCTGGAGGGGCAGGAACTGAGCTCTGCTCTGGGTGACAGGGACAGCCCCCAGGGAATGGCTGGAGCTGTCCCAAGGCAGATTTTAGGGTGGATCTCAGCAGAAGGTTCTTCCCCCGGAGGGTGGTTGGCACTGCCCAGGCTCCCCAGGGCAGTGGGCACAGCCCCAAGGCTGCCAGAGCTCCAGGAGGGTTTGGATATGATGGGATTGTTGGGATATCTGTGCAGGGCCAGGAGCTGGACTGGGTGGTCCCTGTGGGTCCCTTCCAGCTCATGATATTCCGTGATTCTGTCAAACCTCTCTGTGTCTGCCAGCCCTGGGGGAGCCGTAAAAAGCACCCGAGGGAGGCAGGAAAACTCCTCACCTCCCACGGGGAGAACTCTCCAGCTGGCTTCCCAGCTCCTCCCAGGACTTCCAGCCCAGTCAAACGTGTGTGTGCCGCTTCCTCCTCCCTTTCTCTTCAGCCCATCTGTGGTGCCAAACCCCCTCTGACCCTGCCTGCCCACACCCCCTGCACAACCCATGGCAGGTTGGAGCAGATCAGGAGTCCTTGAAATCACTTTTTTGGCAGAAAGCCCCAACCAAAAAAAAATTCTGTGATTCCAACCTGGGTTGGAAGGGACCTCAAAGCCCATCCAGTGCCACCCCCTGCCACGGGCAGGGACACCTTCCACCAGCCCAGCTTGCTCCAACCTGGCCTTGGACACTTCCAGGGATCCAGGGGCAGCCACAGCTTCTCTTCCCAACCTGTGCCAGGGCCTCCCCACCCTCCCAGGGAAGGATTTCTTCCCATTTCTTCCATTTTCCTGCATTCTTTGCTCTTGTTTTCATCCCTGACTGTGATTACATGAACTTAAACTGGGATTGTTTGTAAAGCAGGGGTTGTCCTCTGAACATTTACCAAGCTGATACTCCAGAGCAGCAATTCCTACGAGCCACTGATTAAACACAGATTAATCACAGAGTGATGGAATGGTTTGGCTTGGAAGGGACCTTAAAGACCATCCAAGCTCTTTAAAAAGGAAGGGACTAAGTCACACCTGGCTTGTTTCTTTGCCTGTCAAATGGGCAGAAAATGCACCATCTTATCTCCTGGGGGTCTGCAGAGGAGCTGCACGCTCTCCCCAGCAATCTGGGAATCCATGTGGGCTGCAGGTTTATCAGGACTCGTCAGGAAAATGAAGTTTTGGCAGGACCGAGAAGTTCTCTCGGAAATCAATTGATTTGCCAGAGGAGAAGAAAAAAAAAAAATAAATAAAGCAAGAAAAAGAGAATAAAAAGAGGGGGGAAAAAATTGCACCTAATGGTCTTCCTGGGAAGAACAGCTGGGTGCCAACCCCCTCTAGGATTTCTGCTGCCTCCCTCTCCTGCTCCTTATTTTTTCTGCTTTTATTTCAGCCTGCTATCAGTGTGTTCTGCAATATTGCAAGCGGCCACTGCTCTAATGAAACATCTTATCTGCTTGTCTGAGGTGTGCCTCGCTGCTGGGAGCTGTTTGACATTTGGAATTGGATGGTAAAAGAAGCTGTTTCGCTCCGTGCTAATTAGAGCAGCAGCTGTTTGTGGTGTGGGGTTTGTTTTGTGTTTTGGTGGGGGTTTTTTTTGGTTTTTTGTTTTTCTTTTTATATACAGCACCGAGAGTAAATTAAAAGAGGCTGATCTGCCTTGGAGAGGCTCAGTGTGCAGCTTTAAAAAGAGCCAAGAAAGAAGATTTCTGAGCTTTCATTTTGGGGTTCCTGTTCTCCGAAGGGTTCTGAATCACGGTTTTCCAGAGAACTGAACTTTCCAGCCAAGAGGAGTTTTGCCTGGTTGTAATTGCAGAGCCCAGGCACTGCTATTCATTTTCCTGGACTCCAGGGATCCTGGGGATTACAATGGGCCTTAATGGGGCTGTGGAGATCCACGAAGAATAAGAGTTATGATTTCAGAGCTGCTCCTTCCACCAGCAAAGACAATCAGTCCAATGAAAACAGTCCTGGGGGGTGGGAGCATATTGGATCCACAGCTGATTCCAGATGGAATCAGATGATTGCACTGAAGCCCCAAGAACACACGAGGTCCTTCTAAAGGGGAAAAAACCCTTGGAAAATCTAAGCACCATCCACAAACCCCACATGACCCAACACTGGATGTTAGGAAGGAATTCCTGGCTGGGAGGGTGGGCAGGCCCTGGCACAGGTTGGGCAGAGAAGCTGTGGCTGCCCCTGGATCCCTGGATGTGTCCAAGGCCAGGTTGGAGCACCCTGGGCTGGTGGGAGGTGTCCCTGCCCGTCCCCACCACTCCAACACCCCCTGAACAAGCAGGTCCCTCACAACGTTCCTGCTCTTTTCCTGCAGCAGCCTGAGAGCTCCAGCACGGTGACACAGGGCCAGCTCAGTGATGTCAATTAAACACTTGCCCGGGGTTTCAAAGCCTCCAGTGTCCCACTGGTGCCAGGGGAGGGGGGACAGCTCTTTGCTGTGTTACTGGGAGCCCATCAGACACGGGGGTGCCAGCCCTGTGAGCTCAGAGAGAAGAGAGTGCCCAGGCTCTGCGGGGCGTTTCGTGCCTCTGATCAAAGCAAAAAAAAAAGGAAAAAAAAGAGGAGAAAAACTAAAGAGCAGTTGATTCATTTCTGGTTCAAGTCCTCACCTGAAAGAAGCAACAAAACCAAGCAAAGCAAAACCAAAAGGGAACTCCGAGTGAAGGGGGAAGCGTCCAAAGCCCCGCGTGCCTCCTCAGCCTGAGAAAAATAACTGTTCATTCCAGAGAAAATCCTGGAAAAAAAGGTCATCACAGACAGTGATGCAGAAGGGGAGGCAGCTTGGTGACAGAGGTGGCTGAGGAATTATTTCCCCCACTGTTCCTTAGGCTGTCCCTTGGCACAGCAGCAGCTCCAGCTCCCCGGAGGGGACGGGTGAGCTCTGCCCAGCAGGAGCTCCTGTTGGGTTGGGAGGGGCCAAATCTCTGTGGTTTGTCCCTTGGGTGACTTTATTGTGGCTTTTCAGTGTCTGAAAGGGGGCCTGAAAAAAAGGTGGAGATGAATTTTGGACAAGGGCCTGGAGGGACAGGATAAGGGGTTTCCACTGGCAGAGGGTTGGATGGGATATTGGGAAGGAATTCCAGGCTGGGAGGGTGGCAGGCCCTGGCACAGGTTGGGCAGAGAAGCTGTGGCTGCCCCTGGATCCCTGGAAGTGTCCAAGACCAGGTTGGATGGGGCTTGGAGCCACCTGGAATAGTGGAAGGTGTCCCTGCCGATGTCAGGGGTGGCACTGGATGGCCTTTAAGTTCTATGATTCCAATCTAGACCAGTCTGGGATTCTGTGACCCAATATGATCTTACAGCCCTGGATGAAGAAGCAGAAATCCCAGCTTTCAATTCCTTTTTTTTTTTTTTTTTTTTCCTGATCTCCTACTTTCTCATCTTTATTAAATAACCTGAAAAGCAACCCAAAAACCATCTCCTGGCTTTTGAGCCAAGAGACTCCCTGGGCATGGAAGGTTTCACAGATCAAACAGAAGGTCACAAGAAGAAGGTTCCTCCCCATTTCTCAAGGTGGGGAGGCCCCAGAGCTGCTGCCACAACCCCCACACCTCTGGCTGGAGCTCACGGCTGCTCCCTCTTGGAGGCACCATGTCCCACCCAGGGGGGCAGGTTTAGTATTATTTTATTCATGGAACCAAGGTGGGGAGAGCACAGTTAAACCTGTCTTGGCCTGATCTCCAAACACCCACCTGCAGCTCTCCCTGAATGTAGAGACTGACCTTTCCTGCTCTGTGTGGATAATCAGGATCAAACCCGCAGCAGCAGCCTCGGTTGGTGTGGGCAGCTTTTCCTCCCTCCCTGGAGCTGCATTTTCCCACCTGGCATTTCAGTCCCACCCACACAGCACAGCAGCTCATCAGGGCCCTCCTCTCTGCCCAGGGTTACAGCCACAGCCTCTCATCCTGCCTCCTGTGATGCAAATTTGCCTCCACTGAACATGCAAAATAACCTCCCTGCGGGAGGATTTTTAGCTCCCTGGGGTGGTCAGATCAACCATTCCTGCATCCTGCACCTCTCTGCACTATTCCTCCCGTGAAAGGAAGGGATAAGGGACTTGGCTTTGTTATCTGAAGCCTCTGTGCCACCTCTGTCTCACCTCTGGTCCCACCTCCAGCTCCAGGCTCAGCTGGTTCATCCTCCACACGAGGAACACTGTGCTGCTTTTCCCTGTCTGCCTGCACACTGAGGAGAGCTCCCAGACAGGATCACATCAACGTCTCTGGTCCCTCAAACCCTCCCTGCAAGCTCAGCTTTTCCTGAAACACCAGCAAAACCCCCTCTGCCTCTGTTGGATGGGCAGTGGAGCTGCCTGGTCATGGTGATTCGTGGTGGTTCATTGTCTGATGGTTCCCTCGGTGTCTCTGGTGTGGGATTTCCCTTCTACTTCCACTGCAAAAGCAGGGACACCTTTCACTAGCCCAGGGTGCTCCAACCTGGCCTTGGACACTTCCAGGGATCCAGGGGCAGCCACAGCTTCTCTGCCCAACCTGTGCCAGGGCCTGCCCACCCTCACAGCCAAAAAAATTCCTTCCTGATTTCTAATCTGAATCTCTCCTCTTTCAGCCATCCAGCACAAGAGTTGCTCAGCAAGGACAGTGACAATTCCTGCATGTCAGTCCATCCTCAGCTGGTTCCTTGGTGAGCATGGATGAGCCACATCATGGAATCACAGAGCTGTTTGGGTTGGAAAAGCCCTCTAAGCCCATCAAGTCCAACCGTTCCCTCAGCAATGCCAAGGCCACCACTGACCCCTGTCCCCAAGTGCCACATCCACAGGGATTTGAAATCCCTCCAGGGATGGGGATCCACCCCTGCCCTGGGCAGCTGTGCCAGGGCTGGACAACCCTTTCCAGGAAGGAATTTTCCCCAATATCCAATCCAAACCTCCCCTGGTGCAACATGAAGCTGTTTCCTCTCGTCCTTTCCTCTCGCCCTTGGCTCCAAAGCTGCCTCAGCCAGGGGGGTGTAAATCCCACCAGAGCCTTCTGCAGTGCTCCCAGAGGCCTCTGGATCGGGCAGAGACCAGCACAGGGTCATTAATTTCAAACCAGACCCATTATTTGCCCAAGATAACTGGAAACATCTCCAGGCTGTGTAATCTCGTGCTCTCTCCCCGAAATCCAGGCCCTTCCTTTGCCAACCTCCCTCTGCCAAAACCCACTCGCTGTGAAAAATTCATTTTGAAACCATTTTCTGCAAATTAGAAAAGGTCTCCGAGCTGGAAGGCCGATGGCACAGCGGCTGCTAAATCCCAAACAGAGCCAGCCCTGCACCGAGAGGGCTTGGAGAGACCCTGAAGGATCAGGAACCTGTGGATTCCAAACCCCAGGTACAGGGAGTGACCCCCTGGAGGGGTGAGATCTGGAGGGAGTTTAAATGAAATGTTTCTCTTCTTTCCCGAAGTTATCTTTTCATTCCTTTTTTTTTTTTTTTTCTTCCTCAGCCGAAAAACTGGGAGGAAAAAGAAAAAAATTCTTCCAAAACTACATTTCCCTTCAGTTGGCAAACATTTTCCCTCCCTTAATATTTCCTGTCTGCTTGATAAAGAAAATTCTCAATATTTGGAGACGGAGCTGAGAAGAGTGAACAGAAACAAGGGATATGATGCCACTTAGTGGATCCCAGATAATAATAAAGAACAATATTCCAGCATCCACATTCCCAGTTTTTGGTGCCCTCGGTGAGTCAGTGTCCTGAATCCTGATGTGCAGGGGGGGGGGCACTTCCCAGGGTACCATCCTGAGTACAAGGCTTGCAAAGTCAAATAAAAGGGTTACAAATCCAGAATAAAAATCCTTCCAGCCCTGCAGAGGCAGGGAATTTTGCAGAGGAGCGGGAAAATCAGGGATGCAGTGAGTTCAGGGAGGATGCAGAGGGTTGCAAAGGTGTGAGTTGCTCCACGAGCATCTCCCAACACGCTGAAGTCTTTCCAAGCTGAGGAGAGAGGCAGAAAGGACCACCCCACCATCTCCTGCCTTTCCTCAGATCCCTATGGGAGCAAATCCGGGATGGTGACACTCAAATAACCCTAAAAAAAGCAGTGAAAAGATGTCCAGAAACAACACCAAGGCGGGAGATCCCCAGAAACACCCGAAAAACACCCAGACTGGCTGCACCTCCCACCTCCAGCAGCTGCCCTGCCCAGAGAGGGGCCAAGAACACCATCCAGCCACTCTGCCCTGCCAAACCCCGGCCTCTGATGATGGAAAAGCCTCTTATCTCCCCCCTGTCCCCCCTGCAAACACTCCCTGAGCTCGGCAGCAGTGCCAGGGCTGCGGGGGCTTTGCTTGGCAGCGGCTCCCCCGGCGCATCCCTCGGTGCTCTGCGGGATTTTCAGCCCTTCTGGCACTTGCAGGGTGCAATAAAAATAAAGGGAAAATAAAATGAAGGCAGCCAGGCTGGGTTTGGCACGTGGGTAAAAAGGGACAAGGCTGGTGGGAGCCTCCTGCCCTGTTGCAGGAGCCGTGGCTGTGTGGGGAGCAGGGTGAGTGGGGACAGCCCCCTTTTCCAGAGGCTTTGCTGACTGGTTTTTTAGCCCCACGTGTGCTGCTCTGGTCTCTCCAGGGATCTTCTCCCAGGGTTTTTTTTTAATTTGTTCTGAATTTCTTAATTTACTCTGCATTCATTCATTTACTCTGCATTTCTTCCTTTTTTTTTTTTTTTTTTCTTCACTTAGCATTTACTCCCTTGGCTCCATCCCAGCAGGAAAATGGGCCACATCCCCAGGTGGAATGGCCAGATTCCAGCGTGGCTCTGCTTTGGTGGCCTCTTCATCATGGAATCACAGAATGGTTTGGGTTGGAAGGGACCTTATGGATCCCTCTCATTCCAAACCCCTGCCATGGGAATCTCTTCCCCCCTCCCCCCCTTCCTGACCATCTCCACCTTCCTCACCCCAAACACCTCTGCACCCCAACAGCCCCTTTTAGGAGCTGAGCCTTTCCCAAGTCCTTTCCCTTCCCTGGCCAGGCTGGTTCCCACGGCAGGGATGTCAGATGGTCCCTTCCTGCCCATCTTGTGGAAGTTTTCCCCTGGATCCATTTTCCCTCTGAGCTGCTGGCCCTACAGCTCATAAAGGCAAGGAAAGGAAGGCAGCAGTGCCCTGTTATCCTCTCCACCAGCTGCTGAAGTCGTGTATGAGGCCTCACATAGAGAGGCTCGAGGATGGAAAGGGTTTAGGTTGGTATCAAAGTGGTGCTTTTGGAGCCACAAATGCAGGAGCAATGAGGAACCGAATTAAAATGCGAGATCAAAGCCAACAGAAAGTGTTCAGGTTGAGGAATAAAAGCAGACAAGTGAGGATTTTCACATTTTTGGTCATCTAGGAACAACACAGAGGAGAGTGAGAGTTTTCCCAGTATTTCTGGGATGGGCTCAGTGATGGAAGGGGGGATCTTCCGCCCTGATCCTAAACTATTTCTCCCCCAAATGCCACGTGGGGAGGCAGGACAGGGATTTGTGCTCAGAAAGCACAGCTGGGTAAAAAAATTTGGCTTAGATTCTGTATTCAAATATAGAGTGCACCCTGCAGAAGCCAGTGGAGAAAGGCTGGGGCTCTGGGCTCTGCTGGGGTTTGGGGTTTTTTTGGAGTGGCCAAAAGTCCCAGTTCAGGTCAGGAAGGATTCAGAAGGGGCCTCTTGTTGCTCACTCAGGTGGAATCCCTCTCAGCCTGGGGCAGGGGTGTCTGAGCCCAGGAGCCACCACAGCTCCCAGGAACCAGGACAACATCTGGGTGTGAACAGTTCGGCTCTCTGAGCTCAGATGTGGCCCAGGGGTGAATGGAAAACCCGAAAATCCCCCGTGGCACGGGGTGGGCTGGGCTTTGATGTGACTGCCCTGCACAGAAAATCGTCCTGTGTGCTCAGGACCAGCTGTGGGGGCGTCCTCTGGGTGTGGGATCAGAGAATCAGGTTGGAAAAGACCTCTGAGATTTCAACAAATCCCCTCCATACCCTCTAAACCGTATCCCAAAGGGAATCCGAGTGTGGCTTGACCCGTTGGTGCTGTTTGAATCCTCTCAGTGTTTGTCTGTACGTCAATAAGACAACAAATTGGGCAAGTCTGGAGCTGTCCCAATCTCCTACCCCTTCCTGGACGAGGCTGTGCTGCCTCTGGGAGCCTCAATCCCAAAAGCAAGAAGGAGAAAAGCAGAGTAGCAGAGAGAGAGGGATGGGTGGCATCCAACTTTCCTGGAGGAGCCAGGCCCAGCGCAGCTGTCGAAATCCCAGCGTGGGACAGGCCGGGTGAATACGGAGAGTGACATTTCTGGGCTGTGCTAAGTGGCTCACAGCAGGCTCTGGCTGTTTTGCATGGCACAAAACAGTCATTTCATGATTAAAAACAACAACAGCAAATAGAAGCTAAACCGAGATAAAACCAAGCGACCGAGGGAGAGACGCTGAGTGCAAGAGCTGCCTCTGCCCACAGCTTTAACCCCAAAAACCTCAGCCATTCCTGGACTGAACCTTTCCTTCTGCCTTTTTTTTTTCCCCCTCCACATATTTCCACCTGCAGACAGGCACACCCACCTTTCAAGTGCAAAGCAAGGATGCCAAAAAACGACATTTTCCCGCAAAACCAGAAGCGAATCTGAGCAAAGCAAAAACGGGGTTGGGTAGGGGGTGAGGGTGCTCCTGGAGGGAAGATTTCCACGG